>JAUMJL010001215.1:0-600000 GCA_033558185.1 Dromococcyx pavoninus | reverse complement strand
CTGTTTTCTTCACATTGCAGGAACAGCTAAATGAAGTAAACACTGGGACAATGGACAGACCACTTGGGGCTATCAGGATGGAAAATAGCACCTCTTCCTGCTTTCTTATGGAAAGAAAGACTCATGTCAAGATTAGTACAAAAGAACTCATGCTAGCCAAGCTGAGGAAGAGCTGCTCCTGCACCCCAAAGAAGCTGAAGAACTTTGTCCTGGAATTCCTTCCTGTTTTACGATGGCTTCCCAAATACCAGTGCAAAGAGTACATCTGGGGGGATGTTATGTCTGGGTTAGTGATTGGGATCATTTTGGTGCCCCAGGCAATCGCATACTCACTCCTGGCAGGTCTGAAGCCCATTTATAGTCTTTACACATCATTCTTTGCCAACATAATCTATTTCTTAATGGGCACATCCCGTCACGTCTCAGTTGGCATCTTCAGCTTGATAAGCTTAATGATAGGACAAGTTGTGGACCGAGAACTTCTCTTGGCTGGATTTGACTTGAATGATGATGCCCCACCAGCCTTGGGTGATGACTCTCTGCAGAACGGCAGTCAGCTCAACACAACTGCCTTCAACCTTACAGTTGCAGGGATGAATGCTGAGTGTGGGAAAGAATGCTACGCTATTGGCATTGCTACAGCCTTGACATTTGTGGCTGGAGTGTATCAGGTAAGTAGTTGATGACATCCAAAGGCAAGGTATGAAGTTCCTAAATATTCCTTGCATGACCTAAGCTTTCGTTTGATTCTCTTTCAATGAAATATGCAGCATCAGTTCACTTGAATGACCTTGGACTGTTTTCTCCAGGAAGCCTAACTGCAGGCAACTCAGAGAAAGCACGGGGTAGGCAGTTTTCTTTGCTACTAGCAAGCACACATGAAACAAAAGGCCTCTATAAGACTGTTAACATTGTTTTGATGTTCTACTACTGCCTCTTGGCCTTGCTGCTTTCCTGGGATCATGAATTCAATACAGATCTTACCATGAGGGAAATTCCCAGTAGCTGTGTACTTCAACAATGAAGATATAATTCTGTTTCCATACTTTAACAAAGGTGTTGACCCACCCAACTACTTCTACACAGGTTCAGAACGTGCTGCTCAGTGTTTTGCCCGTGAGTACCATGCTTAGCAAACTGCTGTCCAAAGATAATTCAGAAGCAGAAAGGACAAGAGATGAAATACATTGACTAACCCACTTTCAGACAATGGGTGTGCTGGATGTTTTGAGACGTATCAGCATGCTGCCTGTCACAAGGATATCAAAAGAACACAGCAAGGAGCATGATGAACATATTGTATAGAAAGAACTAATTATCTTCCTCTTCATTAAGAAATTTCAGGTCACATTTATGAACAAAAAAATGCCTTTGTGAAGCTATATTTTCCAAAGCCACAAAGCAAAGGAGAAGCAACTAGTTAAGGACAGTATCTTGGGATATGGGAAAGTTTGTGAGCAATTCTGCTGCTTCTGACCTTACGCATGCTACAAATGCTGTCTGTGCTCTACTCTCCCTTCTGTTCATAGGGCTAAAACTAAGAATTGTTTAATATAACAGTGCCATTAAAGTAGTGATCTTAGCTATTGTCATTCAAGTTCTGTTCACAAAGCATATGTTTCAACTTTATTCACTTTCAGACAGGAAAAAAAGAAAATTGGCTTCGGTATAACAGAAGTATTTTGGCATCCACTGCTCTTTTGCATGGGAAATAAAATTCAGACAATTCACCTCGCTGGAGTAACTTCAGACCAATGCCTGAGTTAGAGTTTGACTCACCCTGTCTCAAACTCCTTAGTTACCTCTTGAGTGTGTAGTATCACACAACAGTGAAAGGGACCATGTTTTAAAAGCAGACCAGAAACATCCGGATAATTCATGTTCTAAAATTCAAATAGCCAAATGCTATCTGTCCCCAGCTAGTTCTCTCCCATTTGTACTCAATTATTTGCAACATGATTTAAGGTTCATCTCTTTTTCTTTTTTTTTTTTCTGTGTCTCCTCAGGTTTTAATGGGGATCTTTCGTCTGGGTTTCGTATCTATGTATCTGTCTGAGTCTGTACTAGATGGCTTTGCAACTGGTGCTTCCTTAACCATTTTAACAGCTCAAGTGAAGTATCTGATTGGAATAAAAATTCCACGCAGCCAAGGGCATGGGATGCTTGTTATTACTTGGATTAACATTTTCCGGAACATTTCTCAGGCTAACTTTTGTGATGTCATCACAAGTGCCATTTGCATTGTAGTGCTGGTCACTGCTAAGGAACTTGGAGATCGGTATAAGCATAAGCTGAAATTTCCTCTTCCCACAGAGCTGGTAGTTATTGTTGTGGCAACACTGGTTTCACATTACGGGAAGTTAAATGAAGTGTATGCATCCAGTGTTTCTGGAACTATTCCAACAGGATTTATTCCCCCCAAAGTACCACATTTCAACCTAATGGTCCGAGTTGCTGTAGATGCTTTGCCTCTTGCCATAGTCAGCTTTGTCTTCACTGTATCCCTTTCTGAAATGTGTGCAAAGAAATATGCTTATACCATCCGAGCCAATCAAGAAATGTTTGCTGTGGGGTTCTGCAACATCATTCCTTCGTTCTTCCACTGTTTTGCTACAAGTGCAGCCCTGGCAAAAACACTTGTCAAAACATCTACAGGCTGCCAGACTCAGGTCTCTGGAGTAATTAGTGCAATGGTGGTTTTGCTCGTGCTGCTTTTCTTGGCACCTCTCTTCTACTCCTTGCAGAAGTGTGTCCTGGCATGTATCATCATTGTCAGCCTTCGAGGAGCCCTGAGGAAGTTCAAAGATGTGCCAGCACGGTACCACGTGAATAAGGTGGACACAGTTGTTTGGGTCGTCACCATGTTTGCCTCTGCCTTGATCAGCACAGAAATAGGGCTGTTGGTTGGCATTCTATTCTCCATTTTATGCATCATTGTTCGAACACAGCGGCCACGGACAGCCCTGCTTGGTCAGATCCAAGACACCAGCTTTTATGAGGATGAACTAGAATATGAAAATCTCTCTTCTGTTCCAAAGGTCAAAATATTCCGTTTTGAGGCCCCACTTTACTATGCAAATAGAAACTATTTCCTAAAGTCTCTGTACAGATTGACCAACTTAAATCCCAACCTAGAAGCTGTGAGAAGGAAGAAATATGAAAAGAAGGAAAAGCAGCAACTGAAAAAGGGAGATCACACAACTGCTAACGGCTTGGGCATTGGAGAAACTACTCTGCAACTAGTTCCTAGGCAAATTGATTTCCAAGCCCTTATTGTAGATTGCTCTTCCATCTCATTTTTGGATACCACTGGAGTTAATACTCTAAAGGAAATCCTAAAAGACTACAAGGACTTAAACATTTCTGTTCTCTTGGCTTGCTGCAATCCTTCAGTGATAGATTCTCTGAAAAGGGGAGGTTACTTTGGGAGAGATTTTGGAAGTATGCAGGAAATGCTGTTCTACAGTATACACAATGCTGTGCAGTTTGCAAAAGACCAAAAGCTTCCAGCAGATTGCTCAGTTTAATTCTGTATCTTCCTTGATGATTCACTACAAAAGGGATGGACGACAAGAGGCAGTTTGCAATAATTAAATTATCAGACACAGCATTTGCCTTTCCCCCTTGAAAAACTCTGCTGTTTGTCAGATCCCGCATAGAACACTCAGAGGAGATGCAGTACAGGACCAAGAAGGAACTGGCTGGATTATTACTTGCACGTTCACTTTGAAATGCAGGTGATGAACAATATGGTAGTTTGGGATTAACATCCCCTTTATGCCATAATCATATGTGACCCAGTATATACATCATGAGACCTTGTGCTGGAAGGTTTAGCCAGTGTCAGCTGACTCTCCCAGTGCTTCAATGGCTGGTTTGTGTTAACAAGGATAAGTCATCTCCATGAAAATGCAATGGATTCAGCATCTTGGACACATAATGGCTTAAATTTTGGCTTGCAAGGCTCTACCTTCTGTCATTCTAGGCATGCTCCTAGACAACTTCCACTATTTGCACACAAATTAAATGTATAAAATATCGTGGAATGTACCGTGTCTCTCCACCTTAATTACATAGACTTAATGACACAACCTGCTACAGAAGGAGAAACCACAGGTTCACTTACAAAACCACCACTTCCAAAAATTACTCCTGGACTCACCTGTGTTACTGCCTTCAATCTGTAGCAATTAGTTACTGAAGGTTTTGATATCCTTAATGATGCTGGAAGAAACATGACTGTAAACATGAATGTAAATTTTCTATCTAGTAAGAGGATAAACAGGATTAAGAAAAATGAATGGCTTTAACTGGCAGTCACCCAGGTAGTTGTACTATGCAGTAAAATTAAGTTGACCCTGGTGGGCAGATCCAACCACAATTCAGGAACGTGTAAGAACCATCAAACACAAAACCTCAGACCTGTGATGCATCACAGCATGTTCTTTCTACAACTGCCTGTCTGGGTGAAAAAGAAACAGGAGTAAAAATAGTCGGGTGAGAAGTTAAATTTGTGATGTGCCTAGAAGGGAAGTGATGGGTCAGTGAGAACTGCCTGGCTGGTCTTCTCTAATACAATGCTAATGGAGCTTTACAACAGCATACCTGGGCCATCACCTGGGAGCAATGCTTTCTAAGTTGTGTATCCCTATACGCTAGAAAAATTCCACCACTGTACATACTACAGACATTTAGGGGCTTTTTATTCTTATCATAACATTCTTTGATTTGAGGTCCATTAAACTATGCTTTCCAGGGCTGGATTACTTTCTGTAGTAATTTGCATTAACTGTGTACTTGCTGCTTTGTGTCTAATGGTACCCCCAGAGTCAGTTGTGTTGCTATATATGCATGTTCTCTCTTTACAAAAAAGCATAGATTCAGATTTTGATTGTAACATAACTAGTTCTCAGTGTTCATGGCATTGGCAGAATACCCTCTCTCATACTCAACTTTATATTCACCAGCACGAAAGACAGGACAGCCAGGACAGCTGCCCTATCTTTCTCTCCTAATTAGTAGCTGGTTCACACACAACACAAGCATGGAAGGAAATTCTATCACAGCCATGCCTCTTACAGTTACCCGACTCTAGAAATACATTCCATGTATGCAGAAGCCTTTTCTTTTTTCTGTGCGATTTAAAACCGAAAGGCAGGCCAACACACCATGTGACTTGCTTATTTCAACTTTTCAGGTCACTGAATGAAAGAACACTCAAAATGAGGTTCTCCAGGTGTTACAGAGCCTGTCTGATCCTTAAGAACAAATATTTTCTTAAAGGAAAAGCAATGTACTCCCAAAAGACAAATAAAAAATGTCTTCAAAAGGATTCAGAATAGCACAATATTAGGTAAGTGATTCAAAGCTGACATTTTCATGTATTCATCACAAAAAAAAAGCATATCAGCTGCACAGTTTAGTACTGCCAGAGCAGTAAAAATGTCTCTCAAGAGATTAAAGGATTGACCATTAGCAGCATTTTCCTGTCATAAAACAATTTAATTACATTATTCTTTAAATTGCTGACTTGGTACAACTGCCTTATTTCTGTCATAAAAGCAAACGGGCAGAGCCCAAGGGCAAAGTATTGATTTTTGTCTGCTTTTGTTTCTAACCATTCTTTGATCAGGGTATATCTCTTCTAACATCCTGCCAGGGCCTAGCATGAGGAAGTGGTTTTACAGGAGTTATTGCCAGATAGTACCAATACAGACACTCTTAAGCTGTCATGCCAAATCAAGATATCATTGGAAGTCAAATAAAACTGCTTCAGTATAGAACAACACATATCCTAGCAATCTAGACTTCTCTTATCTTTATCAGTCAAGCTACCAGCTTACAACATGCAAAAATATCCTTAACTCTACATCAGTGTCATTTTAGAAGAGGAAAAAGAGAAAGATTCCAATGGAAGGTGTATCCTTGCAACAGCCTCTGGAGAAAAATTAAAAGAAGCTGCCTCTGTCTTATCCAAAAGGCTGAGAAATTAAGAGACACAAGTCTCTTTTTCATCTAATTTACTGTAAGATTGGCATCAAAGGATACTTAGGCAAAGAAACTTGGCTATGCCTAAGGGGGGGTAAGCATTAAGACTTTCACTAGGAAGAATCTATTGGCCAGAAGAAATCATAAGATCAATTTTCTGTTTCAGTTGCATTTGCACAGCTGGCTCTCAATCAAGTTCTTGTGTTGGACAACGTCAAACACAGCAGAGAAACAGCTTTCAGTGCTATGATGTAGGGATGCCGGGAGATAATAAATTATTGCTAAGGAGCAAGTAAAAGGTAACTGAAAAAACAAGCCTTTCCCTGGCACGTGTATTTTGCTATACTGCATTTTATAAAGGTTAAGGTTATGAAGACTGAAAATGTTAAAAACTGTTGATTTTCTTTTCTCCTGTTCTACCAGGAACTAGGTATCGTGACTTGGAGAGGAGCTGCAGATAGGCTTGTAATTTCAACTAGGTTAAAATTAATGTTGAAATAAAATCATTACATGTCTTTTAGGAAATGTTACATCCATCATGTAGACTGACTATTTCACTGTGGTGCCTTGTATAAACCATGTATCCAACAAACATCAGTATTGCTAGTAAGAATAGGAAAATGTTTTTGGGGATTGTGTGGGTCCCATGGAGCTAGGCATGGAGTTGGGCATCCTTACCTCAAATTCTCCTGTTTACTAGTGCAGCATGGTCGGAATGTGTCATGTAGGTGTCAAAATGCTGTATTTATTTGCACTGGTGACTAACATCCTGGGAACTGCCCAGTCCATGAAAGACACCTTGGGTTCCCTCGTAACAATGAATACTCCTGTGTCACATGACCTAGAGATAAATGTGTGCTTTTGTTTGGATAATAAAACTAGTAGTTCTTCAAAAAGAGTTTGCCTCATGGTATCCTTCCACAGGAGGTAAAAAACTTGGAATAAAGAAAAATCTGAAACCCACTATTCCTCTGCTCCCATTTCCAGTGTCCAAGTTTTTCTTCCCCTTGTCCACTCCCCACACTTACAACTTCCTGTGTCTTGGACAGCAGACGCAGGAATGAGTTTTGTTGCCTAGAAAAGGGTTAAAATACAGGGATGCACTCAGCATTGGAGGATTAGAAGACATAATGAGAAAGAGCATTACAGAAGCCAGAAATGGAACATGGTGGTCTTCTACAAGTACATCTTCTTGGGTGTAACATTTATGGCACCTTTTTACAGATGGCACAACTGTGAGAGAAAGTAATGCCTGTAGCTGTTAGCCACCCAAAACGGTGGTATTTCCTAGCCTTTTTTTCTCTCCACTTGCTCGTCTTCAGTCAAGTACCTACCATTACCTTCCAAGACATCTTTTCTATTCACCAATCCCATGACTTAACACAGTTCTGCTATTACAGGGTTCTCACTCAAGAACTGTTTGTGTCCTTCTGGAAATCACTGGTTCAGGAAGATAGCTGCACATACACAGAATTCAGCATCAGCACTGAAATCCTGTTTGGACTTGCATTCTTGCTTCTTTCAATCCCAATGTTTGTCTGCAGGCTCCATGCTCTCTTCCAACGGCTTCTTTCCAAACTGTTGTTGCTGCTTAATTCACTGGTTGTCCTTTCACAACTTAAATGTATTCTTGTCTTTGACAAATGTACATTTTTGCAAAACAGGCCTTGTTCTAGACAGCAGCAAAGTTTCTAATTTCTACCTGTCAAAGCTGGGCTAGATATTGAGTCTGGTGTGTTAAACCCTACCCTTGAGGTACTACAGCTTTTCTGGGGCTTCCTACTTGACTACGAAGTTTCTATGCTCCTAGAATTTTGACTGCATCAAGAACATCTCACTTTGAAAGACTCAGTGTCTCACTCCCTACAAAAGATGAGCAGAATCTGTAACAGATGCCTTCCCTCTACTTAGTGATTTGAAAAGCCCAATCCAAGACGTGACACAGCTGAGACAGGCTGTCAGGAGGGATTCTGGACCTGGAGCGTAGATGTGGCTGCTTTCTTCTCAAAGGTACTCACTGATTTTTCTCTAAGTCAATTGGTTACAGAAACCTGAAAGATTTAAGCCATCTCTCAAAAGAAATCTCACTCCAGTGGTGGTGAGCAGTGACAGTTGTCCTTGCCCCTACTGAAGGTGAGTCACTGCAAGAGTAATTATAAAATCTGGTAAGAGAGGGAGACACAGCACAGGAAAGGGTATTTAATGGTAAACTTCCACAGGGAAAGACAGGACGGAGGAGCTGTATCACCTCCTATATTCAGAGACAGACTAACTCTGGGGTACAGATGCAATACTTGTCTTAGTGCAGGATCTCTGAACACCTTCCCAAATAAACCTATATATACAAGCACACCCTAATACCTAGGAAGAAAACATATCCTATTCCTAATGAACACTCTGAAACCCACTACTCCTCTGCTCCCACTTCCAGAGTCTGAACTCTTCTTCCCCTTGTCTTTCCCCCACACTTAAAACTGGTAAATTCCCACCCCCCTGGGAATAATGAGGTAGATTGTAAATATGCTCCCCTTAGCAACAGCCTGAGCTAGGCAGTTATGGTTTGTCTTTCCTCATAGACCAATCGCTCCTGTTACAGGCATCCAAATTCGTTTTTTTCCACTGGCATACTGTAAGGAATGTCTCAGCCTGCTTGTGGTTCCTGAGGACCATCCAAAAACACCTGTGTGAGGTGTGAACAGGTCCAAGATCTGCTCCTTATGATTGCAGATCTTAAGGATCAGGTAGAGAGGCTGCGGAGTATCCGTGAGAGTGAAAGGGAGATAGACTGGTGGAGTAGAACCCTCTCTCCTCCCAGTAATCCTCCCCAGGAGGCAGAGAAACGCCATATTCCTCACCAACAGGATAAGGCAGTCACCTAGTTGGTGAGGAGGGCTGGGAGCAGGTCTGCTCTCATGGGGGTTGGAGACCTCCCTTTCAGATGCCACCTTTCCAGCTGCCCATACAGAACAGGTTTGGGATACTGGAATTTGACGCTCATGAGGAGGACAGTATTGCAGAGAACTTATCTGAGGAGGTTATTAACTTCGCTTTGCCTGTCAGACAGGTCAGAAGATCGAGTAAAAAAAGGAAAAGGAGGGTAGTTGTAGTGGGTGACTCCCTTCTGAAAGGGATGGAGGGACCTATATGTAGAACGGATCCAACTCATAGGGAAGTCTGCTGCCTTTCCCAAGCCTGGGTAGTGGATATTGCTAAGAGACTCCTGGACCTAATTAAACCATGAGATTATTACCCGCTTCTGGTGGTCCAGGCTGGCGGTGATGAGCTAGCTAAAAGAGGGTCAAGGGTCATTAAAAAGGAATTCCAGGAGCTGGGTCAGTCAATGGATAGGGCAGGAGCACAGGTGGTGTTCTGCTCGGTCCCTCTGGTGGCAGAGATGTATACTGAAAGGAACAAGAGAATCCACGCTCTTAATAAATGGCTTAGGGGCTGGTGCCGGCAGAGGAATTTTGGGTTCTATGATCATGGAGAAACCTTTATGGCACCTGGCCTGCTTGACCCAGACGGATCTCGTCTAACTACAAAGGGTAGGAGGATTCTAGCCCAGGAGCTGGCAGGGCTTGTAGAGAGGGATTTAAACTAGGTATGAAGGGGAAGGCGGGAGTAACTAGGCTCACCAAAGATGTTGCTGTGGAGGACGAGCCATCTCAAAGGGTGTCATCAGTAACCCAACTGAAGTGCATGTACACAAATGCACGCAGTATGGGGAACAAACAGGAGGAGCTGGAAGTCCTGGTTCAGCGGGAGAGCTACGACATAGTTGCTATCACGGAAACGTGGTGGAATGACTCTCATAACAGGAGTGCTGCCATGGAAGGCTACAGGCTCTTCAGGAGAAACAGGCACGAGAGGAGGGGTGGAGGGGTAGCCTTCTATACTAGGGAAACCCTGGATGCTGTTGAAGTTGAGATCGGTGATGACCGGATTGAGTGCCTATGGGTAAGGGGCAGAGGGGCAGTCAAGTCTGACCTCCTGGTTGGAGTGTATTATAGACCGCCCGACCACGAAGAGGAGGTGGATCTTCTGCTGTTTAAACAGCTGGAGGCTGCCTCTAGATCAGCTGCCCTTGTTCTTTTAGGAGACTTTAATCTTCCGGATATCTGCTGGGAACTTAACACCACTGAGAGGAGGCAGTCCAGGCGGTTCTTAGAGTGTATTGAGGACTGCTTTCTGTCGCAGCTGGTGAGTGAGCCCACCAGGGGTGAGGCTCTCCTTGACCTGCTGTTTACAAATAAAGAAGGGCTGGTGGGTGATGTTGTTGTCGGAGGCTGTCTGGGGTGTACTGATCATCAGATAATTGAGTTTTCTGTAAACAATGTAACAAGAAAAGGCAGGAACAGGACATCGATGCTGGACTTTCGGTGGGCAGATTTCGGATTATTTAAGGAACTGGTCAGGAAAGTACCCTGGCAAATAGTTCTTAGTGGCAAGGGGGTCCAGGAAGGCTGGATGCACTTCAAGAATGAAACCTTGAAGGCGCAGGAGTGGGCTGTCCCCATGTGTTGTAAGAAGAGTGGAAGGGGCAGATGGCTGGCCTGGATGATTAAGGAGCTTCTGAAGGAGCTAAGTAAGAAAAGGAGGATGTATCGCCGTTGGAAGGAAGGGGACGTAAGCCAGGTCATGTTCAAAGATGTTGTTAAGTCGTGTAGGAAAAAAATCAGGGAAGCAAAAGCCCAGCTGGAGCTTAAATTGGCCACTTCTGTTAAGGACGATAAAAAAAGCTTTTATAAATATATCAATGGTAGAAAGAAGGGCGGCAGCGACCTCCACTCCTTGTTGGATATGGAGCGAAATATAGTAACCAAAGATGCAGAGAAGGCTGAGGTACTTAATGCCTTCTTTGCCTCAGTTTTCAACAGTAAGGAAGTCTGTTCGCTTGACAGTTGGTCCTCCGAAGTGGTTGATGGGGGCAGGGTGTAATATGGCCCTCCTGCAATCCATGAGGAGGAAGTTAGAGACCTGCTGAGCCACTTAGACCCTCATAAGTCTATGGGGCCAGATGGGATCCATCCTAGGGTGATGAGAGAGCTGGTGGATGAGCTTGCTAAGCCGCTCTCCATCATCTTTCAGCAGTCCTGGCTCACCGGAGAGGTCCCGGAAGACTGGAAGTTGGCCAATGTGATGCCCATCCACAAGAAGGGCCCTAAGGATGATCCAGGTAATTACAGACCTGTCAGCCTGACCTCGGTCCCAGGTAAAATTATGGAGCAGATAATCCTGGGTGCAATCATGCGGCACCTGCAGAACGGCCAAGAGATCAGGCCCAGCCAGCATGGGTTTAGGAGGGGCAAGTCTTGCCTGACCAACCTGATCTCCTTTTATGACCATGTCACTCGCCTGGTGGATGAGAGGAAGGCTGTGGATGTGGTATATCTGGACTGCGGCAAGGCCTTTTACACTGTCCCCCACAGTAGACTCCTGGAGAAGCTGGCAGCCCGTGACTTAGATGGAAGCACTCTGTGCTGGGTTAGGAATTGGTTGGTTGGCCGAGCCCAGAGAGTGGTGGTGAACGGTGTTTCATCCAGCTGGCGGCCGGTCACCAGTGGTGTCCCTCAGGGATTGGTGTTGGGTCCGGTCCTGTTTAATATCTTTATTGATGATCTGGATGAGGGGATTGAGTCCATCATCAGCAAGTTTGCAGATGATACCAAGCTGGGAAGAAGGGTTGATCTGTTAGAGGGTAGGATGGCCCTACAGAGGGACCTGGACAGACTGGAGAGATGGGCCGATTCTAATGGGATGATGTTTAATAAGTCCAAATGTCGGGTACTTCATTTTGGACACAACAATCCCACGCACAGCTATAGACTGGGGACAGAGTGGCTGGAGAGTAGTCAGGCAGAAAGGGACCTGGGAGTGCTGATTGACAGGAAGCTCAACATGAGCCAGCAGTGTGCCCAGGTGGCCAAGAAAGCCAATGGCATTCTGGCCTGCATCAGGAATAGTGTGGCGAGCAGGACCAGAGAAGTTATCGTCCCCCTCTACTCGGCACTGGTGAGGCCGCACCTTGAATACTGTGTGCAGTTCTGGGCCACTGAGTTTGGGAAAGATGTCAGGATGCTGGAGTGTGTTCAGAGGAGGGCAACAAAGATGGTGAAGGGGCTGGAGCACAAGCCCTACGAGGAGCGACTGAGGGAGCTGGGGCTGTTTACTCTGAAGAAGAGGAGGCTCAGGGGAGACCTAACTGCTCTCTACAACTACCTAAAAGGAGGTTGTAGTCGGGCAGGGGTTGGTCTCTTCTCTCAGGTGACCAGTGACAGAACTAGAGGGCATGGACTCAAGCTTTGTCAGGGGAGGTTTAGGCTTGATCTTAGGAAAAAGTTCTTCACTGAAAGGGTGATTGGCCATTGGAATGCGCTGCCCAGGGAGGTGGTGGAGTCGCCGACCCTGGAGGTGTTTAAGGGGAGACTGGATGAGGCACTGAGTGCCATGGTTTAGATGATGAGTTGGTGTTAGTGTTGGGTTATAGGTTGGACTTGATGATCTCAGAGGTCCTTTCCAACCTTGTGATACTGTGATACTGTATGAGTGTGTTCAATACAAACTTTCAAAGTCTGGCTTCACCCAGCAGTACATCTCAGTACTGAGTAGTTGCTGGTGTCATTGTAGTAAGAACAAACTCTGCTGGACCTGAAGGAAAGGTAATGATAACCTAATATGAGTCTTCAAACAATCAGAATGACTGTTGCATTGAATCACTGGGTGTAGATGTGTTGACTGCAAAGCAGAACGCTTCACTGCTTAAAGTACCATTGGAGAATCCTCTGCAGCTCTTCTGGCACAGTTGTGCCAAGCAGTATTTTAGAAAGGATGCACCCAGTTAAAAAATGCTGCACTAGAATACTGTACATGAAATGGTCTAGGAAACCCATTTTTACTAGACTGAGGCCTCACTGGAGGTCACAGTACAACTGGGAATCAAGACATGGTAGCAGAGGAGATGGGGAATGACTGTAGCATACGACCTGAGATGGTCTTGGTAAAACTCGACCAGTACACCCATAAGACTCATCAGATGAAAGGAAACCTTAAACTGCTTCTTAACCTGTTGTTAGGATAAAACACATGCAGGTTAACCCCATCTTTCTCAATACAAGCTCTCTCTTTCTTAATGTCATACACTCCCAAACTGACTCCTCTTCATTGGCACTTACTTGACTTTAAAGGAAGCAAATTCATGCTCAGCTTGCAACTATACTACGATAAATACCAAAGTGGGCATCCATTGGACAGTTTAATGTGTCACATTTTACTAGATTTTAACTCGAGGTATTTGTTTACCTGAGAGCAACTAATTCCAGTAACCAGTGAATCCGAACCTGTTCAATGCCGCCATGTGGAACAGAAGAAATATAGGCAAGGTTCATCTCTTGGTCTTTGCTCAGGTCAAACAGGTCCGAACGGCTGTGAGGTAAAGGAGGGCTACAGGAAAGGAGAGACAGAAAAGCAACAATAAATTGCAATATTAACTAGCAGCTCCATTTGGTATCCAATTATCCCTGTGCTAGTCCCCTATACCACCTGCAAGATCCTACCTGGCATAAGGAGTAATGTCTAACAGGAGATGGAAGCAATATTTGGGGCTAACTGGCTGCATATGTAGTTTGGCAAAGCAGGACACAACTTGGGTGCATCTTATTGCCATATACAAAAGACAGAATTGCAAGCAGTCATTGCTGCACAGGTAGCAACCTCAGGCAGCAGTGGCCTGCAGAAGTCATAAAATGACAGCCATCTTGTCTCTGAGTAACTGATGATAAAGGGACCACATGTCTTTCTTTTAGGCTTTGGAGTGAAAGTCAGACTTGCTAAAGTGTGTAGCAAGACAAACATGGGCTTGATCTCCCTGCTGAACCACAGAATCGCCTGGCTGGGGAAGACTTTTGGGATCAAGTCCAACTGTACCTGTCCACTATTAAATCATGTCACTGAGCACTTCATCTACCCATCTTTTAAACACCTCCAGGCTTCCCTCAGCTGCTCCTCATAAGGCTTGTTCTCCAGCCCCTTCACCAGCTTCATTGCCCTTCTCTGGACACTCTCCAGCACCTCAATATCCTTGCAGTGAGGGGCTCAGAACTGAACCAGCGCTGAGTACAGGGGCACAATCACTTCCCTGGTCCTGCTGGTCACAGATCAAGATGCCATTAGCCTTCTTGGCCACCTGGGCACACTGCTGGCTCATACTGCGCCAGCTGCCAAACAATGTTCCCAAGTGCTTCTCCACCAGGCAGCTCTCCAGCCATTCTTCCCCAAGCCTGTAATGCTGCATGAAGTTGTTGTATCTCAAGGGCAGGACTCAGCACTTGGCCTTGAACCTCATCCTATTGGGTTCAGCCCATCGATCCAGCCTGTCCAGACCCCTCTCCAGAGCCTCCCTTCCTTCAAGCAGATCAACACTTCCACCTAGCTTAGTGTCAATCGCCTCGTCCAGATCATTGATAAAGATATTGAACAGGACTGGATCCAGCATTGAGCACTTGTGACTGCCCTCCAACTCTCTTTAATGCCACTTACCACCACACTTCGGGCCTGGCCATTCACCCAGTTTTTCACCCAGCAGAGGGTGTGCCTATCCAGGCCAAGGGATGTCCATGTCCACGTAATGACATCAATTCGTGCTCTGCTCTGGAAGCCCCACTTGTTAGAAGTAGAATTACACCCTCAGAGCGCCCACATTTTCCAACCATGTTCAACTCACCCCTAAGCATAAGAAAGCACAGGAGTAGGTGGCTTGAGGTGTCTATGTTTGATGCTGCAGGCAGTTTAACTATATACCAATGATGATGTTAACATGACTTTGGTGTCTACTTATTCCTCTGAAATTAACATAACATTGAGACAAATTTCCGCTGCTTCTGTCTCCACAAATAGTTGCAAGATGGAGGGAGATATCACCCCCATCCTCCTAAGTCAGAAACTTAGAATGCCGCCCAGTTTACTAGGTTTGAGCATCCTTAGGGACTCTCATTAAGCCTCCCGGTAATGCGCAAATTTTATGTGTTAAAATATTTGCATTAGAAAAAAGATAAAATAACATTGTCCCCAAGATTGGGTAAAAAATTCCCACGTCTCCATACTGCAAAACAAGATGACTTGTGCTGTAACTACAGACTGTGTATTAACTGTGTAAGTGAAGAACTAATACAGTGTATGCTGTGCCTACTGTAATATGTCTCCTCTGATGGCTGGATCAGCTCTGTGCTGACTGTAACTATGCTGGGAAGAGTCATACTGTCATCCTCTCCTCCTCTGTACCTCTCCACGTAAACATCCCATTGCCCAAGAGGAAAAGCCTGACTTCACCTGGACAAGAACCTGATTGCAACTTTTATCCTAGTTAAGACACTGCCCATCTATTACCCTATCTTCTGCATCGTTACCTGAAAGTGCAAGCCTTAACATAGATTACATCCTTGTAGTTCTTCATACAATCCTGTCAGCACATGCGACCCCTTCTGGCAATTTTATTAGTATAAAAGTAACCCAAACACCACCTCCCTGAAACTGCTTCAAGTCACACAAGTAAGACTGAGAAGCTACCAATCCCACTCTTCTTAAAAATATATCAACCATATGGGTCCTTTTAATTGTTCCAGTGGATAAAGACAATGTCAACTGTCGGGTTTTTTCTAAGGAGTGCTTAGTGCTACCGATTCTAGCCCTGCTGCAACTCTTTTTTCCTACACCTGTTTTTTAATCCAGTTTATGCATAAGTGAGGGAGGCCATCACCAGTTTATGCTAAGATATGGACATGGCTGAGGAACATACTGTCTCTTACTTCCGAGCCTGTTAGAAGCCTTCACGGCTCACAACACTTGGGGCCTGCAGGGCTGTGCGCGCTTACCAGAACCCAGTGCTCCTCCAAAAGTGCCGCAGGAGGCCCCCGGCTCGCCCGACATCCACGAACACCACGTACCCCGGGCAGCCCGGCCCCACCGGCAGCAGCAGCCCCAACAGCACCCGCAGCATCAGCGCCATAGAGGCCCAGCCCACCGACCCCGACCGAGCGGAGCCGAGCGGAGCCGAGCGGAACCGAAAGATACGAGAGGAGCCGAGCAGAGCCGAATGGAGCCGAGCGGAGCTAGGCGGAGCCGAGAAATCCCGAATGGAGCCCAGCGGAACCGAATGGCGCCGAGCGGAACCGAATGGAGCCGAGCGAAACCGAACGCAGCCGAGCCGAGGCGAGTGGAGTCCTTCCGAGCGGAGAGGAACTGAGCGGGACCGAGCGGCCCGATCGCGCCACCGACGCACCACGGAGGCCGGTCCGGCGGCTCCAGCCCCAGGGGCTCCCGCTGGCCTTGTTGTGCGTGCGTGCAGTTCGCCTCAGAAAGCACAGCTGGGATGAATCAGGCAGTGACGCTTCCGCCCGAAGCCCCGACTCCTCGTGCTGTGTCGCTGTTGTGCAGTGAGCGAGGTCGCTTCTCCGAGGCTGCGCACGGCGTGCAGTTCGGCTGACGGACCGCACGGGGGCGCTGTGCCCCGCACCATCCTGGCTCTGCGCTGCAAGGCGGCGGCGAGGGTGGGCGGCGAAGTCCTCCCCGAAAGGGTGCGGTGGCGGAATTCAACCTTTATCTGTTCTTATTATCTAAACTCATTTAATGATCTCAGCTTGGAGAGGAACTTTAAGTGCGCTTTGTAACAGAGAGGATGTAGGCTGACTTTCTAACGGCTCATGTCTTATGGAGTGTGTTTGAGGACTTTTCTGTGGGGCTGGAACTGTCTTTCTTAGGATCCCTCTCTTTTACATATTATACGCCCGTCGGGAATCTCGTCAAGCTTTGCCAGCGAGAAGAAAACTGTGGGACTTCCTTCCATATCCCCAGATACAAGCAGTAGCATCTCGTTTTCTGCTCATTAGTTCTGATGAAAAGCAAGGATGGAGAACCCCAGTCTGATTTCCAATAGAGGCTTTGGATTTAGCTCTTTGGCAGCTGGCTGCAGTTTCCCAGGTAGAGGCACTGTCACAGTCTCCCCTGCTAAATCCAAAGCCTCTGCTGGAAATCAAACTGGAGTTTCCCATCCTCACATTTCATCAGAAATGATGAACACAAAATGAGATGAAAATGAACTGTAGAAGGAAGGCCTGCAGTTTTCTTCTAGCAGGTAAAGCTTGATGAAATTCAGTTCTGGACTCCTCAGCACAGGAAGGTCATGGATCTGTTAGATCAAGTCCAGAGGAAGGCCATGAAGATGATCCATCAGACAGCTGGAGCACCTCCCTTACAAAGACAGAGCAAGAGAGTTGGGCTTGTTTAGCTTAGAGAAGAGAAGACTCTGGGGAGACCTTATAGCAGCCTTCCAACAATTAAAGGAGGCCTACAGGAAAGCTGAAGAGGAGCTCTTTATCAGAGAGTACAGTGATAGGACGAAGGGTAATGGTGAAAGAGGGGAGACTTAGATTAGAGATTAGGAAGAAATTTTTTTACTGGAAGGGTGGTGAGACGCTGGAACAGATTGGGCATAGAAGTCATGGATGCCCCATCCCTGGAGGTGTTCAAGGCCAGGTTAGATGAGGCTACAAGTATACACTGATCAGAGAATGGATTGAGAGTAGCCCTGAAGAAAAGGGCAGCTTGATGTAGTGGAAGGTGTCTTTGCCCATGGCAGGGGGGCTGGAACTAGATGATCTGTAAGATCCCTTCCAACACAAACCATTCCATGAAACAGGAAATAGTACCTTTTTCATGACTTCTGAAATATAACTAAAATATTTTAGTTTGTCTTGAAAATATTCTCTTAATGCTATTGATGTTTCCAGTGCTTAACTAGATTCCACATTAATTTGTAATTAAATTAAGTCAGAGTATTTTAGTTTATGGGTATGACGTTGTTTCCTCACTCTCTCCTTCACTGTCCTTCACCCTCTCCTTCTCTCTCTCCCTCTTTCCTTCTAGCTCCCTCCCCTCCCTCCCTCCCTCCCTCTCTCCCTTCCTTCCTTCCTTCCTTCCTTCCTTCCTTCCTTCCTTCCTTCCTTCCTTCCTTCCTTCCTTCCTTCCTTCCTTCCTTCCTTCCTTCCTTCCTTCCTTCCTTCCTTCCTTCCTTCCTTCCTTCCTTCCTTCCTTCCTTCCTTCCTTCCTTCCTTCCTTCCTTCCTTCCTTCCTTCCTTCCTTCCTTCCTTCCTTCCTTCCTTCCTTCCTTCCTTCCTTCCTTCCTTCCTTCCTTCCTTCCTTCCTTCCTTCCTTCCTTCCTTCCTTCCTTCCTTCCTTCCTTCCTTCCTTCCTTCCTTCCTTCCTTCCTTCCTTCCTTCCTTCCTTCCTTCCTTCCTTCCTTCCTTCCTTCCTTCCTTTCTCCCTCCCTCCTTCCCTCCCCCCCCCCAAATTTGACTGTTAAAAATAAATACCATTCTGCTCAAAAACCATCTACTGTGTAAAGCAATGAAAGCATTTACATTTTGAGAATATAAAGCAGAGACGTCCACATATGGGCAGCAAGCTGGATGTGGCATAGAAGAGGAGGCAAAGAACCTATATTCCTTCTCCCATGTTGGTCCTTGAATCTGAGATATATGATGACTAGGGACTTGCCAGTCCCATGACTGGCTAAGACGAGACCCAACTAATGGCTGTTCAGGTTTCTTCTTTGGTCTTGAGTCTGGACTGTCTTGACCAAGGTATCGAAAAGGTGCCTTTTCCACTCTTCTGTACCTCTCCTTGGTTTGTGCCCATGTTTGGGTGTGGTGTTCTACCCCACATGTTTGAGAGCAACATTAACTTAAATAACTGGTTTACAATTAACCGTTCATAAAGTACATTGCCCAGTTTCTAGGGCTGATTCCATTAACATTCCTGGATCCCTGTGTTAGCTGTTACTTTAACCAAAGAAGGGTTGTGCTCTGTGTGGTCTACATCATTTTATAATAAGGCTGTTTTGTAGAAAACTTGAATTTTTTTTTTAAAAATAGGCTGGAATACTTCCACCCTAAGCACATGTCTCCTAAACATGAAGTGTTAGTAATACTTATCAGCAGCACCTAATAGTCTGGCTTATTGTCGATATAATACACATCAATCTTAAAGCCCAATCCCGTTCCCCTTTCCTTAGTCATCTCATTAAATTTCTCTGGTTCACTTGCTTAGCTTTGAGGTCTGAGTATACACATGCGTTTAAACTCTACCCAGGCCGACCTCCCAGTGTGTGTTAGATCTGTACAGATCGTTTTTGCTATCTGATCACAAATGTTGTTTTCTGCTTCCACAGATTTTATTCTATTTGAGTGTAACATTGTACAGGTAGTGCACAAAAGTGCTGTTCATACAACTTCTGAAGTTTGTAACTGATTCAGGATCTGACTGCTGTTTTTTTAAATGGCTTGGGCACAAAGAGCATAGATTTTAAGATCTGAAGCTCTGCGTACCTGGAAGAGAATTTCAGAGGTTTTCAGACAGCAGAGACAGCTCTTGGGCCAGAAAATCTCCACTCTGCTCAATGTCTCTCTAGGCTGGGCAGCAGTCAGGAGGTGCTGCCTGAGGTGGCACTTACTGGGATGGGGTGTGCTTGGGCTGAGTGCTCAGGGGCAGAGAGTGGAGTATAACCTAAGAGGCATATTCAAAGCCTAGCTAATGCCCCAGGAGAACCAGGCTCCTAAGAGAATACACAGCACACTCCTGTCCCTCACGTTCTTTTCCGTCCTGACAGCATTAAATATTCACTAAGCGTGAGAGAGGCAAGAGCACCTGCATTTCATAACCCAGTGGTTCAGGCAGTCACCTGGAAGGGGGAGTCCCAGGTTGTGATCCCTGTTTTTGTTGTAACTTGGGTATTTCAGACCAATCAGTCACTAGAGAAAATAAATAAGTAAATGCCCTGCAGTACCTGAAAGACCTCTGCTAGCTGGGAGGTCTGGACTATAGTACATCTCAAGCAGTGTGCTCTGTCACTCGCTTCTAGTGAAAATGCTATTCCTAAACTAAACTAAAATGTGTACAAAATTACAGTGATGGAAGGATTTCTTTTAAAAGAGAACCTGCGCTCCCTTGGTACTCTGTCTACTGGAGGCATGTAGATGGCTTTCCGAGTGTTTTTGCTGTAACGATTCCATTGTTTTCTCTTCCACTGCAGATGGCTTGACATCCAAGACAGTCGCTGTGAAGTCAACATCAATGATGCTACACTGAAATCTGAATGCTGTGCTACCTTAGGAGCAGCTTAGGGCAGCCCATGTGAGCGGTGTGAGCTAGGTATGCACTCACATCCTGGTCCCTTTGGGAGGAGACAGGGAGTACCACCAGACAGATTCCTGTAACTTTCTGTATAGAAAACAAACGAACAAACAACACAAAAGACTACAAAATGAAGTTGTCTTATTTAGTATCACTTGTGATTTCCACCATCAGAGATCATTCAAACAACTTGGAAGTTACCAGCAAATAACACGTGAATAGATCTTTTAATAATTACGTATGTTTCATCTCCACAGGGACTGTGTGTTGGGGTAGGGCAGTAAGGTCCACAGTATTATAGGGAAATATCTGGTAAAATTCTTGAGGGCCTTTTACACTGTGGGCTGTTAACACCTTTTCCAGCTGTTTTGGAGCACATAGCTGATGTACAATTACTGGTTGCAGAATAATCCTACTATTAGATGACCGGACTAGGTCTATATGTTGGAAGCAGAAATGCTAACTGTGCTGTAGTTTGCGAAAAAATACTGTGCTGCATTCTCCCATAAGGCTTGAATAATGTCACTTGCAGCTGAAGCAGTGTCAGGATGTTTTTAGCCTTTGGCTTCTAATTGGAACAATGACCGTGGGCACGTGTATCCCATCTGACAAGCCTGGTGTAAACAACATCCAGCAGAGCTCTTATCTGCTGCAGTGCAGCATCAAGCAGTGCTCTTACTTTGGACTCCAGGAAGCAGCTATGGTCAGGTTAGACTGGTGAAACTATTCCAAAGCTAATTAATCTAGAGTGCTAATTAGCTCAGACTGGGTTCACTGGGCCTTTTAATTTCCTATTCTCTAACTAGTTACATTTCAGCAAGCTTGCATATCACTACATCATGCTATATTTCACATGCATATCCTAAAATAATGTCATTGCTGAGATCCTTTATTAAGCTGCAGTAGGAAAAAAAAAGCCTTCAGGGATAACTGCGTCTCTAAAGCTTTAAATCTTCAGGCAACTGCAGAGGAATTTACCTTTCAGCTCCATCTGAGTTCAGACATTGACATAGTTAGATGCTGAGCATTCAGCTCTCCGTTAAGGAAAGCACATGAGAAAGTAATTGTCTGAGATTTAATTTCCTCAACTTTTCACTTTTTTTAAGTACGTGTAAGAGTCAGTACGTCTCTTGATTGAGGCTGGAGCACTCATCACCTTATACTGTCAAAATAGTAGGGATTTCCAAAGGTGCGTGTATTTTTAAGTTGTTTACTCCTCTATTTCTGCCATTCTAAAGCAATGATATATCTTTCCGGCTTGATTCCAGAGACAGCTTGCTCAAGAGGATTTGCCAGAGTGAAGAGTGTTACATGTGAAGGTGACCTTTTTGCTTCTTATTCAAGATATCACTTTTTTCCCTTTGCAAATGAGATCAAAGAGGGTTTATTATTGTGGTGGTTTTGTCAGGCATAATCACATTGACCTGAGATGAATGCCTGCACAGTTACTGGCTGTTGGGAACTGTTACATTACACTGTTTGTTGGATAATATCAAAATGATACAAAGGGAACGGGACTGCTCAGAATAGCGTTTGGATCCTAATGCAATAGGGATGAAAAGTCTCTCACTTTCTTTCCTGTAGCTTAAAATCTCCATGAAGCTGTAGCTGTCTCCTTGAAATTAACATGTAACTCAATTCTTTATTATTCCAATAGACATAAATGAGTGTGATGTTTTTCCTGGAGTCTGTCGCAATGGGTGCTGTGTCAACAGCAGAGGCTCATTTCACTGCGAGTGCCCTGAAAGACTAACACTGGATGGAACAAGGCAAGTGTGTTTAGGTAAGAGCACAGTCAGCTTTGCCAGCTGCGTGCAATGATTGTCAAAAATTATTCTCAATAACTGAGAATGGGGTGTGATGGGATGTTTGGTTTGTTTCTGAGTTCCTCTGAAGGCAGTTTGTTAAGCATACTTTTTAGTTTATGGCTGCTTAGATGTCAAAGGCCTTGTGCCAGTTCAGGGAAGAGCTGATAATCCGTTGAGGGAAATGAATGTTTGTGTTAAGACTTGTTTTGCCCACAAAGCAGTCAATAGGTTTTGCTGGAGTACGGCCCTTACTCTGACTCCCATTCAGGACTGGGAAAATCTGACTCACTGCGGGTGAGATAAGTCATCAGCTGGTCAGCCTGCAGGCTGTAATGTGCAGGATGGTGCTCTTCTCTGTTGCTATCCAGTCATTTTGTGAGACTCCAATACCTTGTAGCACAATTATGTTGGTGTAACTTGTCTGTCTGAAGATAATCTAATGAGTGTAGATAAAAATAAGACATCTTTGTTGTGCAGATCAGTATCTTCTGGTGACAAAATATGATGTCCGTGAAGACATTCCTCTAGGAAAGATTTATGAACTATGTTTTTTTCTGCAGTATTTGCTGTAGAGAATTTAGTGCAAAAAAACCCCCATTTATTAGTAGTATGTTTGCTGAATCTCTGAAAATAAAAATAACCTCCTTATTTACCATGTACCTCAGCAAAGTTTCCAGGAGGATCTGCTCTGTGGTCTTAACACGCACAGAGGTGAGACTAAGTGGCCCATAGATGGTCTTGCACCAGTGAGCAGTTCTTCAATATTCCAGTCCAAATTATTTCTTCTGTTTATCCTGAAAATACAGATTCATTTCCAGTCCATTTCACTTATGTCAGGAGGCTCTAGAATATGTCCAGATGTTATTTTATCAGGTATGGTGTGTCTTTGTGATCTTCCTTACACAATGAAAATAACTTTACCTGGAGAACATTAAGCTACCAATAAATTGCTTATAGAGTATCACGGATATCTTCTGTAGCACTGCTGTAATTGTTACTGTCCATTTCTCATTACTGATATTATCTGCTAAATTTTTGGAATTAGGGCATAGAAATTTTCCTATGTTGTTTAAATTAGAATGTAGAGAATTAATAACACATTTTTAATACCAATTTTATGTTTTAACAAATACTAATATTTCTCTTAAAATGTTAAATTATTTTTCTTTACTGGGTGAAAAATGTAGAATGCACTAATATTTTCAAATGAGTTATTATTTTTATTTTTTTCTTTATGTGAGATATAGCAAAGTTGACTTTTTATATGTATGGACCAGAGGCTGGTATTTTTTCTGACAATTGGGTATGCAACTACAGATTTTGCCTACACATTTGATTGATCTATCTTTTGGTTGACATGCTTTTCTACAGATGGGACCCTTAAGTATAACCATAATTTATATTTCGGGAAAATGTGCTATTCTTTACTGCTAACTGGTGTTAAAGTAATCCTAACAAGGGTTTGCAAATTCTTTTTTCTGCATTCCTTGTATTATTAAATGGATTTAATAATATAAACATACGTAGGAATATTTCTTTTACCATCAATGTACATAAAATTGTAAATGAGAGTATTTGATACAGTAAAGAAATACATGTCTCTGTGATGTCAAATACACATAGAAACCTAAAAAACACGATCATGTCAGAGTAATGGTACATCTTGATATTGGGAGACAAGAAAGGAAATGGTTGTACTTCTATGTGGTAGAACAGAGATCCAGGAACTTAACTATAATGAACTATTAGCAACTTCAAATGGTTGAACACTGTGCAGAAGAAGTTTTGCGCAGAAATCTGTCTCTCAGAAACTGAGTCTGGTGCTTCAGAAATATGTACTTCTGAAAAGCAGAAAACAGCTAAGGTTAAAGTGCCTATTTCTTTCTGTAAAACAAACAGATATTCACATGGAGCAATGCTACCTGAAATGGGATGAAGATGAGTGCATTCATACTGTGCCTGGCAAGTTTCATATGGATGCCTGCTGCTGTAGTGTGGAGGCTGCCTGGGGCTCTGACTGCGAGGAGTGTCCTAAGCCTGGCACCAAGAAATATGAGTCTCTATGCCCCACAGGTCCTCACTATTCCAACAGGGGAGATATTCTAACTGGCAGACCATTTTATAAATGGATCATGGATCTTGGATCTAAAAATTAGTTACAGGTGTGTCTGGGTGAGTGTTCTAAGAAGATACCAGGGTTCATGTCTGTGTTTTTTATGTACTTTAGATGAGAGATAAAGATATTTGCCCGAAAGAGCTGATCTTACAGGTGGGAAACACTCTCCTCACATGGTGCTCAATAATTATAGGAGCTTAAAAGTAAAAGGTGCAAAGCTTGAATTTAGTAAGGAGAAAAAAGAAGTTACTGTGACAGGAGTGAAGAGAGGTGAGATCTAAACTAGGAAAATATTAGTAAATGTGCGCCTTCTTTAAGGTAGTGCTTTGCACTTTGACCTAATGGTTGGATGAAGTTCCATAAAGTCAAGGAGTTAAGATAGAAACGTAAAATATTACTAGGAATTGGCAAGGGTTCTCTGAAAGAGAAACTGAGGAAGGGTGGGTATTTTCTGTGGTTTGTGGAATTAGTAAGTGACTGAAAGTGACAGGTGTCTGATGTTGCCTTAAAATTACAAGGCAAATAATAATGAGGAGCTGCAGTGATAAAGAAGTAAATTAAAAAAACCCACAAATTTTGTTCAGTTTTTATTAGCTTCACCTTCTGTAGAGCTCAAACAGAGCTAAAGAGACTGGAAAATGTTAAGAAACAAGATCTGAGATATTTAGGTGACTGAGAACTGAGAAGAAAAACTGTAAATATCTGTGTGCAGAAGCTGAGTTGTTCTGGAAATGGTTTTAGTATTTTATTTATTTTTAATCCGAAGCGTTTGCCTTGAAATATGTTGAGTTGCTTGCGAAAATTGTATTAGACTTGACCTCTGCTTCATCATACATAAACTCTGATTTTGAGGAGCTACTAGTCTCAGGCAAAGCTCTGGATGTTCAGTGATAATTTACGAAACAAATAAGGAATTTATTAATAATATATTTGTTTACTTATATCAAAATGTCTTTAACTAGAAATAATAAATTCTTAATTATTTAATAATAATAATAAAATCTTGTCTATGCCAAGATTTTTATAAGATTTTGCTGCTTGTTTCTGCTTTTTTTTTATTTGGACCACACTTTTCTTCCATTCAGAGTAATATCTAGGATATAGAAGTTTGTTTCATCAATGGTTCTTGGGTAAGGACATTCATCCAAGGTGGGTGCATATGAGAGAGGCTGACTCGTGAAAAACCTTTATTTGTCCTATGCAAGATCCTTTAAAAGCCTCTGTTATCCAGCTGCCCAGCAAAATGCATTTAGAAGAGGCGAAACATTTCATTTGTTATTCTACAAAAGAAAAATGACTGGTTTCTAAACTAAGCTCCAGACATCACTCTGACAATTTCTAATAAAAAACAAGCAAAAGAACAAAACCAAACAAAAAACCCAACAAAACCCAAAACCTAACAGGTAAAAGTTACAGCTTTTACAAGCTGGCTCAGGAATACCATGAACATTTATTGTGTTAGAAAGCAAAACAGAGCACGATACTCATTGGCATAATAAGCAAAACCATCTTAACTCATGGAATTACACTGAATTTTGTTGATTGTTGGTTAACGTAAACTATTAATTGCTGGTTTGGGTATTGAGAAACAAAGAAAGTATAAACAATTCACCAGGTCAGGAAACATCTTTTCTCCCCTACCGTCAGGCCTGGATTCAGCCCAGCACTGCTAATCTACCCTTTCTGGTGTCCAGCCCCACTAAGCCCATGGATGAGGTGGTTGGCAGCACAGGGTCTTGGGGACATGACAATGATTTCTTTGTGTCAAGGGTGTCAAACTCACGGCTCCCACCATTCTTCTGCTCCTGCAGCGTAACACGCGTCACTCACTGCACATGTGACCAGCGCTGGGCAGGAGAGCAGGGACAAGGAGCTCGGTGCTGATGCCAGGGAGAAACTAGGTGCCAGGACAGATAAAACACAGTGGAGGGTCAGATTCAGCCAGTGAGTTTGACGCCCGTGCTCTATGTAACCCGTTGATAGTTAGTCATTTCTTTTGCTGCTCCTTCTTTCTTACTCATTTCTTGTACCATGGCATGGGTTTCTCCACAGGACACAGACTCTCGGGACTATTCCTGCTCCAGCATGGGTTGTCCACAGCCCATGCTCCTCTGGGATGTCCCAACTTCAGTGTGAATCACTCACATTTTGTAGTTCCTGGGGGTGTCTCTTTCCCAGCGTGGGTCTCCACAGGTCATGGGCCCTCAGGGATCTCGCTACCCCAGCAGGGATTATATGTGGGTCGCAATCCCTCAGAGGTGTCTCTGCCGCAGCATGCATCCTCCATTGGCTACCGTCTGTTCACCAGGGTGTTTTTGCCCCTGCTTGAGTCATGTATGTGCTATATTATCTCAGGCATGTCTGCACCTTGGCAAGGGTGACCCACAGCTGCGGTCCCTCAGGGTTGTCCCTGCCCTGGTGTGGGTCTTCCATAGGCTGTGGTCCCTCAGGGTGTCTCTGCCTTGGCATTGGTCCTCCAGGGATGTCAGTCCCTCAGGGGTTTCTCCTTGAACATGGAGTTCTACCTTTCAAGAGTACATCTCCATTTATGTCTCAAACAATTACATCCCTTCCTGCTTGCCTCCTTCGTTTTATTTTTCCTGTGTAGGAGGAGGCCTTCCCTTTAGTCCCCTAAACCCAAGAAGAAGCAGCATGAATTAATTATATACATATTTGTTCTTAAGGATGTTCTTTTCTTTTATTTTATAGATATCAATGACTGTAAAGTATTCCCTGGTATTTGCACAAATGGTAAATGCAGAAACACAATTGGAAGTTTCAAATGTAGATGTAACGGTGGATTTACTTTAGATATGGAGGAAAGAAACTGTACAGGTGAGTCTTGCATTTTTCCCAGGTTTTTGTAGAATCATAGAATAGTCCAGGTTGAAAGGGACCTCAAAGGATCACCTGCTCCAACCTGTTCTGGGAAAGGGAGTCTAGATGTGATTATCTATTACGGCAGTCCTGCTTGAAAACATCCAGTGAAGGGATTCTACCGCATCCCTGGGGCATTTTAAAAGAACTTGCTCTTGTAGCATAGTGTAGTGATCTGGGGAAAAAAAAGGTCATTGATTTCCTTCAGATCCTAAGATCTAAATCTCTGGGCAGAATGGCCAGCTACCTTAAGTTTCCCTTTCAGAGAGTGCTTGTTTAACAAATGTAAATTTCTTCTTGTGCACATACATTAGGAATCTTTTGAATTGGTATTAAAGATGCTCAGGTCATGCTTTGCTAGTACAATCTGAAAAATCAATAAGGATCCGCAGCAAAACCAAGTTCAATGCTTTAATTTACAGGTTAGCATAGTTTACATTCCTTACTTTCTCGTCATTGTATTAACAAATTAACTTAAAGACCCCACTGCAAGGTAATTTTCATTTAGATTTGATACCTAAGCACACACAAAGGCATCTCTACAATTCTGACATCAGTACAATGTTTATTCAAGAAGAGAAGTGCATTTAATTTAAAAGTTTAATATTTTGTTATTTACTGCCTGTAAGAACTGAAACAGAAGATAGGCCTGCCACTTTCCTGGTTAAGAGAACCTGAATGCCTGCATTGTGGGTGGCTCTGTGCTAAAAATTAAGGAGCCTTTTTTATACTACCCAGGATTCTATGAGAGAGTCTGAGTAATATGAAGTGAGGGTTGTAAAGTGTGTTAACTGAGGTTGGGCTGGATGTTAATGTTGCCCTAACGGATGATTTCCTTGGTTTTATAGTGATTGCATTGATGACATGCATTTAACAAACTTTGCTTCTAAACTAATGAGAATAGGTGGGAAGACTTACCCATACAAAAGTTTTCTTTCGTTCTGTTTTCCATTTATATTTTGGTCTTATGGAAATATTCCTTTTGAGGAGCTGTAGAGGACCAGTTTTTATTGAAGGAAAGACTTTTATTCATTTTAAATTAGCTACAGCAGGAGACCTACCACAGCCTACCACATGGATTACCACCCAACACCACACATCACTGTGTGAAGACTGAGCTGTCTTCACCTGACAGAAACTTGAACATGGAGCATGACACAGAGGCAAAAGAGATTTTTTTCATGTGGTGAAAAAATGAACTGCTTTAACTCTTTAACAGTTCCTTCAGTTAAGCTTATACGTGCCTAGTTTTCCTCAGTGACTTGCCCAACTGAGTCTACTGCCCAGCTCAAGACCTACTGCAAACATGTTGATGCTTTTCTCTGATTCCTTGCTCCCTGGAATTCTTGGATGACAGAACCAATTCTATGCCCTGTCCTGGACTAATGTCTTCATTGTTTCAAATATTTTGTTATTTTTATTCCCTTCAAAAACTTCATGATTTCTTAGATATAAAAATTACTGACAGTAGTGAATGAAGCTGAATGCAGAGGGTATAGTGGAGAACATGAATCAAAGATACTGAATGCTAGTTCATCCTAAAAGCACTGGATGGGCAGTAGAGTCAGAAAGAGAGAAGTGCGGAAAGATGTGAGGAGATAGTAGATGACAGAATATCCAGTTCTTCTTTCCTATCCTCTTGTTCAACACTGGCATGTTTTACTGGATCATACCCATTTTATAAATTCCACTTTCGCTTCCTGCCTCCTTACTAGTGTGTCTTCCAAAGCGCTCTTCCTTCTCTTCTTTTTACCTTCTACAAACCTGCTATTATTTTCCGCATTAAGTTTTGTTTAAAATTAACTAAGAAGATAACCAGTGAACTGTAGGTAAATCTAGCTTTCAAAGTTACTTAATTCCAAATGGAAAGGAGATATGTAAGCTTATAATGCTGTTGCTGGACGTCTTCATAATAAGCAATAATATCAATGGCACTGTACTCATGGAATCAATTGATACCTTTGTAATAAAAACTCAGAATTTGTTAGAGTTAGTAATCTTCTTATAAATCTAGTCTTAAATTACACTTAACATAATCTTAGTTGTTGTACAGTTGAGTCTATAGTTGAGAGGTCTGAAGGCATTGCATTATGAATCTTTCACAAACTTTCACATAATCAGATATTCCTTTAACTACTAAATTAGTTTGATTTTTCTTGGTTGATTTATCAACTATATATTATTTCTAAAGAGTTAAATTAAAAATGGCCTAGTGTACACTTCTGTGAAAAGCAGCATAACCTCAGGCTCTGATTTTTCTACCACTCCATGACTGTAAAATAGACATTGATGAGTGCTGGATCTCCCCAGACATCTGTGGAAGTGGTGCATGTGTCAACACTCCTGGAAACTTTGAGTGTGAGTGCTTTGATGGTTACGAAAGTGGATTTATGATGATGAAGAACTGTATGGATAAGTGTGGTCAGGATGACCTGCAGTCTGTTCATTTACTGTACAAAGCCTGACTGTATACTGTACCATCCTAGCTCTGCTCCACTGAATACTTTATCTCTATGATTTCTGTGACTTCTAAAACAAATGAGATAGATACACAGTTTATAGGACAGATAGCTGAATGATGAATATAGTTTTGTTTGCTCTTTCTGGTAATTACTTTCACATATTTCTATATAGATATTTTAGAACAGCAGCAACTATTCATTCCTCTTGTTTAAAAACAGCTAATGAGGTATCCAAACACTTGTTAAAGTTAGGGCTGGATGTTCAGAAGTAGTGTGATTCATTTTTCCTTGGTTCTCCTAGGACTTAAGAAATTCTGAGAACATTTCCTGAAAAATCGCATCTCTTTAGTTTGTCTAAAGTTGTAAGTATATATATATGGAGACACCAAAAGTTGCTGGCTGCCTTAAAAAGTCTTGAGTTAGTATTGTGGAGTACTTCATGAAATACATTGTTAAATATACAATGAAAATGAAAAGTCTGAGATTTTCATCTTGATGAGGCTGACAGAGTCCCTCTCCTTGCCCTTCTTGAAGGCTGGATTAACATTTCCTCTCTTCCCACCATAATGATTCTCGCCTAATTCCCATGACCTTTGAAGGATGGTCAGGATTGACTTCAGAATTACATTGATCAGCTCCATCTCGGTGCTAATGGGTCTCTTTCATGTCCTTTGTCATCATTTCTCTTCTACTATTTCCCATCATGTTTTTTGCTGCTGCTGTTGTACCCATCATATCTCTTGCCAGGGTCAACTGCTGGTGGCTTTGGCTTTCCTACCCCCATCACTGCGCGCTCAAACTGTGTCTCTGTATTTCTCCTGCATCGCCTGTCCCTGCTTTTGCCAAATTTATGCTTCCTTTTTGTGACTGAGTTTTGTCAGTATCTTTTGTGCTTGTGATTGACCTCAAATAAATAGTCCTGTATACCTATGTGCCAGAAGGCTGTGCAGGCCTCCTGTCACCTTTACTTTATTTCCTGCAAATTGTGATACTTCTAGGCTCCAAAAGTCGGCAAAAAATCATTCCCTGATTAGCAGATGAACATAACAGAAAAGCTAAACTGTGGAAGCCAAATAGCCTTCATGAGAGATAACAGTACAAATTCAGAGAATCAATACTGTATGGTGAAAATGTATTATGTGTAAGACAGATGCAGGGAAGCAAGTCAGATAAATAGGCAGAGAGTGAGGAGGTAAGGAGAGAAATTACTTCATCAGGGCCCTTTTGCAGAAACTAAGGAAGAGAGGGAATAATGTTCAATGAGAACATTTTTGAGCTATAAGGGCTATCAAAGAAGCTTAGCAAAAGATATGTTGAATTCTGTAATCAGGGAGTTTCTCCCATCATGTGAATAACCTGCAAAGCCCAGTGACATTTTTGCTAAATTCTCTGGCTAATGAAAGGTAACATTAATCTGCCTATCTAAATTAAAGTTTCTACTTTCAAGGATAGGTAGCAACAATACTCCCTGGGAGTCCAAACATGTGAGTGCATCCTTGAACTCATACGTTTTGGTCATATTTCTTTTCATTCATGTCTATGGTGTTAGCTGTTTTTATCAGGTTTGTGAGTGAAATATTCAGTTTGCTGTTATAAGCTATAGCAAGCAATTTCTCAGCCATACACAAACACATACACAAGAGTTAGCAAACTGAATAACTACTTAATTAAAAGTTTACAGACACATCCCCATTAATGGCATCAGTAGACAACAATTTCAGTGCATACATAAATGGGTGTCTGATTGCATTAAAAAGCAATTTTTAAAAAATTTCATCATATTAATATACTGTTCTAAATAGCAGCCATCCAAACAGTTGTTGCCTTTTCTTATGTACTCTGTCTTCTGAATATTTAATTTTGCATGATTAATTTCTGGTTTTCTTGAGGAGAAAATACCCATTTTTAGAGTTAGTAATGAAGAGTTTTTTCTTTGCCCTCTTATGCAGTATTAAGAAAAGAGTGACACTGCTTCAGTAAAACAGTCCTTTTCTTTCTGACCTGCAGATTTTGTCACTTACAGACACTGAGAATTGTTTTTCTCTTTATTGCTCCTTAGTAATAATTTTACATTTGTTTATCACGGTTTATTTACAGATATTGATGAATGTGAACGCAACCCTTTGCTGTGTAGAGGTGGCACATGTGTGAACACTGAAGGTTGTTTTCAGTGTGACTGTCTGTTGGGACATGAGCTGTCACCATCACGTAAAGAATGCATTGGTGTGTTTCAACTTCGAATAGTAATTTACAGATTTCTAAGAATGACCATTTGGGCTATGAAAAATTCTTGTCTCTTGCAAGAATGAGGTCTCAGGAATATCTTATACAAATTCATGTGCCTCGTTTATATGAGTATTTTGAAATTAAAATCACATAACTGATCCTGTAAAATCTCCAGTGCCCTCAACACTGTTGACTTTAAAGAGGAGTATTTTACCAGGCCTCTTAGGGACTGCACCACGCATGTTGGCAAATTTCAAGTAAAATACATACAAGTACAGAGTGAACTTTGTTCCTACAGTCACAAAAAAATATTGTCCCTTATTGAAACATAGCTGACGTTTTTGCATATAATCCACCAAATGGTGAAAGAAACAATGCAATAACAAAATGCGTATTAACTTTTTTGGTTTCTTGTTTTGATGCACAGTTGCTTCAAGAGTTGGTTTAAACCAGCAGACTGTGTAGTTAATGCTCACAGACCAGAAATAAAGAAAGTAAACCTTTAGACACCGGGTTAAACGTACTGTTCAGAACTCCATACATTGAATGGGAACATGCTAAGAGAAAAGAACATAATCGTAAAAGCCTGAAAGACATCAGTATAAAATATTACGTCTCACCTTCTTTCTCTGGCATTTGAGCATTAGAGTATGCATTTTGAATAACAAGTAATTGATATGATTTTTTCTTTTCCAGATGTAAATGAGTGCTCTCTAAGTGACAGTCTCTGCAGAAATGGCAAGTGTGTAAACACGGTTGGAACATACCAGTTTTCCTGTGACTCTGGGTACCAGGCTACTCATGCCGGACAAGGCTGCATAGGCAAGTGTTGTAAACTTCACTTATGTATTTGTGCTTCAGTGTGTAATGTTTCATTTGTCTTTGTTTTTATTTAATTTCATACTTTCCTTTTGAAATTGAGCAGAACTATCTTCTCATCTACAATTAGGCATATTATGAACTGTCATGGACCCTTCTTTTACCTTGGAAATATGAAGCAGGTATAAAAAGATTGTTGCTGTACTGAACTCTGCAGAATACTTTGAATAAAAATATTTTTGTAGTACTACTCCATTAAAATCAGGTTGTTAGCCTGAGCTAACAACCAGAAAATACTGCATGATTTCTTGATCAAGCAAGAACAGCCCCATGCAATGATAGCTTCACTTTTTGTCTTTTTTATATATATCTCTTAAATCCTTCACTATAGTAATATTGAATTGTGTAGTGGTCATCCCATTGGTAAGCGGAACAGAGGAATGGAGGGTTTTTTATTTGTTGGTTTGGGGATTTTCTTTGCAACAATATGAAATTGTGCTACATTTCAGATTTTAATGAAACCTAAGTTTCTCAGGGCTTTTCTTTCTTTTCTTTCCACTTGATGTCTTTTTTTTGCAATCCTAGTAACATGTGTGAACAAAAGCAACAACTAGAAGTAGCCACTTGCTCCCACAGATGAAAATGCAGTTGAGAGAAAGTTGAGCAAAATATAAATCAGACACATAGATTGAGAATAAAAATTTCGAATCATATTACTGATGTTAAAAGTGTTTCATCTGCTAAGTAAAATGGCAAAAGAAGATGACTTTTACTTATTTGTTGCTTCCCCAGATACTGATGAGTGTATGATAATGAATGGAGTCTGTGACACCCACTGCACTAACTCAGAAGGCAGCTATAAATGTAGCTGCAGTGATGGTTATGCTCTAATGCCAGATATCAGGACATGCGCGGGTAGGTTTGAATATCTTAAGAGTTCCAGCGTCTATCTTTCAGCCAATATGAACATGGTATTCTTTTAGCCAATCTGTATCAGAGTGACAGAATTATTTTCTGCCTTTTTTTTTCAGATATTGATGAATGTGAAAACAACCCTGATATCCATGATGGTGGGCAATGTACTAATATTCCAGGGGAATATCACTGTCTGTGTTACGATGTATTTATGGCTTCTGTAGACATGAAAGCTTGTATTGATAAGCTGTATGCAACAAATTTAATGTAAGTCTAAAAATTATGCAGCTCGTTTTAGGATGCTCTGCTGAATCCTTGAAAGTGGGTATTGATAGTATGCATGTTATATACATAATAATCTTTCAATATCTCTTGCCTATCACTATAGATGTCAGGAAGGGTAGAAAAATTTTCAGAAGTTCATAAAGATAAGTCAAATAACATAGTTTCAAAAATAGGATGGATGTAATTGTAATTGTGTGATTCCTCTAAAACATCTCTATTGAGATTATTTGAGTGCTCGAGCATTTTCTTCTGTCTCTTTTAGATGCTTTAGTTTAATCCCTCAAATACAGAAAATTACAAGTAATTTTAAAGGAAGCTAAAGTATCTCCTCAAAGTAACTTTACCTATTTGGTTTACCTTGGTGTTTGTATATAGTTCTTACCTTTTACATTTAATATAAAGTTAAACATGTTTCATGTTTTAAGGTGGTTTTGGCTATACTAATATCTTTTTATATTTTGTGAGCATCCATCAAAACAAATATTCACTTTGCATGTGTGCATGGTCACAAAGACACACATACTGCGAGTAACTAGTTATTTGTAATGCTAAGAAAAGCTGTCCTGGTTTTGTCTCTTGTCTTCCCCAGTTATATTTGAATTTAAGGTTTTATTTCACCTCACTTTTATGTTATTCCAGGTTCTTGTTTTCAGTTTGGTGCACATACTCCATGTTTGTGTTGCTGACTTGAAAGTTTCGAACAGCTCTTTTATCTATTTTTTACATGTAAGCCATGTTAGTAGCTGTAAAATCAGGATATTTCTTTTAAATTTTATACACAGCTGCTTCTGAATGTTCTTCCCTAAGAAATCAGTATCTGATATTAAGGTTAGAAACCTGCTTGAGAAAATGTGAATTTCTGCTATGTATGTAATTCCTTTCATTGCTAATAGTATCATCCAATTTGTCAAAGAGCCTTTGGGTTAACTGCAGTTTCTTGCTGGACCTAACACTACTTTCAACAAAGAACTCGATTTTTTTTAACAGAAATATTTGCAATATCTTGTATTTATTTGACAGTCTGTGAAATTAATTGATCTTTACCATTTACCTACTGCAAGATTTGAGCTATTTGAATGAAGTCCAAAAGCTGACATAGATTTAACTCATAGTAGGACTATATTATAACTACAAGTTTTTAACCAGCTTTTTAATTATAAACTATAAATCTTTCAAATGAGGTAAATTCTGGAATAATGTTAAAGCCTTGTATTATACTTGAAAGCCTATAATGAAGATTTAGTATGCAGTATAATAAGCTAAAACACAGTTCAGTTACAAACACTGTTATTTTTTAGGAAAGGTTTTCTTCCTAATGGAGAAAAGGTTTTCATCATATATGCAATGCTCAGTGAAATTGGGAAGAAAAGGGAGACAGCAGTAGCAAACTTGCCTCTCTCTTTAAACTTCAGTCTGCATCAAGACACCAAGTGCTGAGCAGTCATGTTGTTGAGGTGTATGAGAAGGGAGTCTGTCACAAGAGCACATCTGCAGTCCTGGTGCCTTGTTTTTCCATGTGACTTTTTGTTTATATGGCTGTGGGATAATTTTTCTGTTTATGGATTATCACTTGTCCTTTCTGCAAGGGTCTTTCTCTACTCCACCTGCATCTCTCCTTGAACGTTACCTTTGTGGTGGCTTTGTGTCTTTGTATATTACAGAGATAGCTCTAACTGTTGGAAGCATTTCTTCTGAGGAAGCATTTCTTCTTTGCTCTTTACCTTCCCCTAAACTGGCTTTCAGAAACACTATTAGGACAGGGATTATTCACCTCCTTTCATTCCTACTTATCTTCTGCATTGATAAACATTTTGATTTTTCTTCCTCCCTTGAAGTTTCTTTCAGCTTCTTTCACAATCAGAACTACTTCTTTTTTTTGTCAGCAAGGAATTCACCCCACCACACACACTAGTGGCATAGCAGAGTGATAGATATAGGTCTTTACTAAAAAGCTGACGATGATCCATAGGCATTCTTTGAAACCTAAATGGAAGGCTGTGCCAGAGCTACTCATAGCCATGAGCTACTTCCACATCTGCAGTTCCTGCAACCGAGAAAACTTAAAGCATGACAGCTTTCCATTGCCTTACAGTGTAACAACTGAATTTACTAGAGAAATAAAGGTTGATGTAATCAGAGTATTTAGAAGACTGGTGGGACAGCCATTTTAAAACAGCCTTGTTTTAAAATTCAAAATTAAGTATTACTAGATTAATTAAATAACGACACATTTGCCAATGTTCAGTTCTTACTTCGAGTAACATCGATTGTTGTCCCTACATATACAGAACTGTTAGTTTTTAACAATCATATTCTGAATTATATGCAAGCATAAAATGCCACAGAGCTGTTATGGGTGGTTTGCATTGACTAGCTTTCAGCCCTTATTGTTGCTTAGTCATAAAAGTCAAGGTGGTCAGACTTGAACCCTTGTCTCCAAGAAAAGCTGGAACTGAAATGGGTCTGCCTTCTTTCTTCTCCAATTTTCCATGCTTATGTTTTTATGCTGTTGCTCCCCTTACAAAAAGGAGGGTCCCTTCTACTCATTGTAGGGCTTATCTTGTTTTCTTGTCTTGCCAGTGATTCTTCAGCTATACCTGTTAGGTTTTCCTGGCAGTATGGAGTCCCTTGTGTTGAAATTGTCCTTTGTCTGGCAGCTTCTATGGCTTCGTTGTGTTGTACATGTATCTTCACCCATCTTTCTTTGTCCTTTTGGCAGTATTCTTGCTTATATACTTATGCAAAACTGGGTCTGGCCATGCCATCACAGTATTACACAATACTTACATGCTATGTTATGTTGAGATTTAGGGCAGGCTAGTATTAGTTATGTCCCAATGAATAAACTTTTAATTTATATGTGATGTGGGCCTCTGCTTTGGCTGTGTTACATGACATCTTACTTCACTCATAAAGACAACCATAGTACTGTGATACTGTTATACAGTTAGTATAATTTCAAGGGAAATATTAGACAAGATGCTGGTAAAGCTCTAGGGCCATGTAGGCCCACTGCAGTATGACTTGGAACACTCGTATGAAACTCCTCAGTTACCTGCTTAACTGGTGCCCAATTCTAGTTTGTTCTTATGACAGTTTATTGTTTGGTAAGTTTTCTTGTCTTTTGTAAGTTGAATTATTATTTAAAAAAATTGGCTGAGTTTACTTTGGGTTTTTTTGTATTTTTGGTAAATGCTATTCAGAGGTATCAACAGAGTTGTATATATTATTAATCAATTTTAAATAGTAATCAAAATGTACAAATTGAAAAGCAATCAATTTACTGTATAAATTCTTTGGCAGAAAATTATAACTATATTTGGATCCGGAGCATGTGTTTAAAAAATGCTTTAAAGTTATTCTTGTAAGATGTATCTTAATTCATAGTCCAATAGTTAGCATTTTAAACAAATTAGAAAACACTTTTGTATTTGGACTACACATTCATCCTTACTTATTTTTATGAAATTAAAAGATTACTGGATGAAACAGATGAAATATATTGTGATGAAGATTAGTAAATGCCATCTGTTATATGGGTGGACTGTTCTTCTGATTATTTTCCCGTGAAAGAAAGGATTTCAAAATGACAAAATATGTTGTTAAATGACACTAATGTTCAACTTAGACTGAATTTATGTGCACTTACAGAGGTGAATGAATGTGATTTGAACTCCAACATATGTATGTTTGGGGAGTGTGAAAACACTAAAGGTTCCTTCATTTGTCACTGTCAGCTAGGCTACTCAGTCAAGGAAGGAACCACTGAATGCACAGGTAAAGCAAACTTCCAGCATGTATGTCTTGGTGTGTACATAATTTCAGTTGGCCTTCAGGTAAAGTAAATGCATTTTTCACTTTCTGTTCACACAGAAGTGAGAGATCAGTATCTGTACGGAATAGTCAATAAGTATTCCACATTTGTCAGTATGTATCCAGAGTTTGAAAAGGTACATTCCTTGACCACTATCAAGAAGATATGAGAAGCTCCTTACGAAACTGGTAGTTTAAAGGCAAGGTTTTTATCAATATAGAGGTTGGAATATCTGTGATGCAAAATATAGCTTGGGTGGGCACAGCTGCATTTGTATTAGAAGTATTTTATCAGTACTCATTTGCCATAACTACTTAAAGTATGAACTCAACTATCAACTAAAGCTGCAGGAAATGACCCTGAAGTCCAGGAAGAGGACAAAAGGGGGAAAAAAGTAAAAGAATGAAAAAGGAGATGATGTAAAAGGAAAAGAGTATACCATCCTTAAACCCATGCTAAAGAATTTTAAAGAATTACAGTCAAACTCTAGGAGTTCATTGGTGCTTAAGCAGTACTTTATCTTCTGCAAGCTGTGTCCATTGCTTTCAGGAAGCTAGTTTATCCACAATTATTTTTCTGGAAAAGTTGACAAATATAATTTGGCCTTTAGAATTTGTTCTATAAATACTAAAATCTTGGACTGAAATGTGCCTGTGCCCTCAGAGGTCTCACCCCATTTTTAGACATATAAAGTTCAGCATGTTTATTATGTCTGGAAAATAGTTTCAATTGCAAACTGAAAAGCAGTTACAGGAAAGCAGACTAATTTTGTCATGTTTGCAAACAAATAACAAAATGAAAATGCAATTTTCACTATTTTTTATTAATGTATAAGATGAAGTAACTTGCTTTACTTATTCTGAAGTCTTAAAGACTTTTTTAAGGACTGTAACCTGCACAGTGGCAATAAGCAACTTGTAAAAGGAACATCATTTGTAATATTCCTGTACTCCTGATATAAATACTAAATTTTTATTTTGTGCTTGTAGATATGGATGAGTGCAAAATTGGTGCTCACAACTGTGACGTGCATGACTCCTGTGTCAATCTACTGGGAAGTTTTAAATGTAGTTGCAGAGAAGGATGGGTTGGAAGTGGTATTAAGTGTATTGGTAAGCATACAGAAAACAAATCATACCTTTGTTTTCTTTCTTCCTTTTCTTTTTCTTTTTACTTTTTTTATTTAATAAGAGCATGTAATGTGACTGTGGGATTGTTCTATTAGAAACAAAGTATTTTTCTTCTAACTGCTGCACTCTCTTGTTTTCTGCAAAAATCCTGTCTGTGTAACATCTTACTGAATGAACTATGTATTTTACAAAGTTTACATACAACTGCTTGATTGTGCAAAATAAAATAAAATGGAATTTGTATGGGCATTTCCAGCCAGTAAGATACTGTTTCTGTTACTTAATACCATTTTTTGTAAATGTCACGTAGTGTAATTAATAGGCCCTAATATAAAGCAAATTGGTGTTGAGGTATGGGAAACTTAATTCTACTTTTGCTGGGCTGCTACAGTAGCATCCTGTCCCCTTACCTTCATTTTTTTAGTGTGTAAAATTGTACTATTTAGCTTTTTTCAGAACATTTGGGGATTTATGGAAGAGTACTTTCATTTAAGAATTAGGCTTTATTGCTGTAATATGTAAAAGAAAAAATACCGTATTATAAGATTTTACTGCAGGCCAGATTTTCTGAGATTTTTAAGCCATATCTAAGCAAAAGGATAAAGCATAAGCAAAAGGATAAAGCACTCTGATCTTTTTTATTATCATTTAATTGAAACTATGTGAGGGCCTACTAAGTAAATAAAAAGTCCAATTTGAAGGAGAAAACTTTTTCTGGCAGCATTTTCATATTTAAAATAGTCCTGAGTATATAGTTTTCTTCCAGGAGATCACTATGCAGACAGGTGAGAAGGAACTATCAGCAACCCTGTAGCACTAGGTACTGTAATTCATGCCTCATGGACCCCTAAGGTCATTCCCATCAAATATGCCTTTGAGGGGAGGGAAGGGCTATTCCTTTTCCTTTTTTCTCTTTCTTATTTCTTTTCTCTCACTTTTTCTCTTTCTCCTGTCTTTCCATCTAAGGTGACATTCAAGTAAGTAAGAAAGCTTGCATTAACTTTCATGGGGTTACATTGTTATCACATTGAGAAGACTCTCCAAATGTATGATAGATTTTCGCCTTAATATATTTCTTTGGGGTTTGGGTTTTTTTACTCATTCTGGATTCAAATTCTTTAGTTAGATATTAACATTCAAGTAATGAATCAACTGAAGTCCACCTGTTGCTTGGCAATATTTTCCCCAGTACCATGTACTTTAATTTAAAGCAAGAAATATTAAAATGAAATCACTATAGATTGACTCTGTATCTTCTAATGTATCTTCTGTGTATTTATGGAGACATAAATCATCTTTGCAGTTGCAATTGTTAGCTTGACAGTTAATTATAAGCCAAGTATACCAACTGCTCTGTTACTGCTTGCTATTTTTCACCCCTGATATACAGATCTTAATGAATGCTCCAGTGGGACCCACCAGTGCAGTGTGAATGCTCAGTGTGTGAACACCCCAGGGCCTTACCACTGTCCCTGTGCGGAGGGATTCACTGGGGGTGTATTTACTTGTTCTGGTAAGAAATTTCTATGAAAGCTGACTTGTTCCTGATTGTTTCTGTTGTATGGAATTTTTGTAAATTAGATCTAAGCCCAAAGTGCAAGATAATAATATAAAAGTATCTTTTAAGATCAGGATACTTTCTATCTGCTGAAGAAACGCTAAAAAAGGCAACTGACTGTTCTTTTGATTTGTGTGCCAAATTGGACCCACTGGGCTCATTTTTTGGGTGCTTCTTCTTTCTCCTCCTCATCTTCATGCCAATTTTTTTGAATGTGCATGTGCTGATTGCAGCAGCAGGCTCTCTAGTCAAGAACAAAAACCATCAGCTTCTGTTGTGGTTCCTGTTTTGTCTCTTCCGGGGAAGGCATCATCTGTATTCCCTTCACTATATTCATCAAACAGGAGTTAATCATTAACATAGAATTTTTTAAAAAGAAAACCAAATTATAGTTGAAAAGTATTGCCCATGATCACTGCCATTTAAATTTGTTGGTAAAATCTCACTCTTAAGAATGGACATCGTTTAGCACACAAGTTATTTAAAATACACTGACATGTAAAGGATTATATAAAGTGTAAAGATTTTATATTAAACATTAATGGTCAAGAATTAAGTTATTGTATTTTGTAATAATATCTCTACTTTTATCTTCTAACATATCCTGTATGTGGTCAGCAAATTTGAAGGGGGACCTAATTACTATAAAACACCTAGAAACTAACACGAATATATTCAGTATGAGCTAGCTGGCTAACTTAAAATCAAAATTAATTTACACCTTAACAAGACAGTCTTCTGATTACTATTGTAACATTTTTATTTCAGAATGAGAATGAACAAATATTATTTGTTTATACGTTTCAACTTTGGGGTTAATAAACAAGAACTTTCATCCCTATTATCAACACACTACGTTTCAGATCTGTTTTTAAAAATAAAGTGGAATACTAGGTATTGACCAATACAATGAAGAAAGTATATTCAATTTTAGGTTTTCTTACAATTATAAGCATATCTGAGAAAATTATGAGCCCTTATGATGACTGAAAATTATGAGCCCTTATGATGAATGCCTTTGTTTGTCATTCTGCTATTTTATAGCCCTTTAAAACAAAATAAAAATCACTTTTGGACCATACTAGAAGAATCCCCAGTTGTGTGCAAATGATAGTCACAATGTTCATAATATTAAAAGAATCTTTTCTAAATTGCATATGAAAACAAATCTCTATGTATGCTTCAGTTAAGGAAATTTGCCTTTTGAGTTAGTTTTATGTCAAAGTAACATAGTAATATTTACCAGTAGAAAAAGTTTTGACTTTCTAAGCAGTGTTCTATTTATTTATCAAAGCTAATAGTACCAAATCTGAAAACCTTGCTTTATTAAAAAATAAGAACTGTTAGTGAAAAACAAGGAGTAAGGAATCATGGGAGGTTAAAAGGAATGATTTTGAAAATAACATTATGTTTGTTTTCTGTGTACTTTCAGTTTACTTCATTCTTGAGTATAAATTATTTATATCCACAACGTTCAACAGTGCTATTATTTTGAACGTCAGGATAAACTTATTTGTATTTTGCTAGTGAAACATGGAGTTTCAAAGATATTTTCTGTCTCTCATGGATGTTGATGAATATGCAGAAAATATGAATCTGTGTGAAAACGGACAGTGTTTGAATGTTTCTAGTGCCTACCACTGTGAATGTGAGATGGGATTCACTCCTGCTTCAGACAGCAAGTCGTGCCAAGGTAAACCAGTGGTACTTCAAATTTGTTTTCTGAGTTTGAATTGGCTGCTGTAGAGCAAATAAGAAGTGCTGGAAGGAGCTCAACCTGGAAGCAGGGCATGCTTCATATAGAGGTAATTTCTTCAAGCCAAGATTATTTTGTAATGTGAATTATGTTGAAAGTAGCTTTCATGTTTTTATAAAGTTTTCCTGACCATGGTCCAAAAATCCCAGGGCAGAGGTTTGACTCAGTGGTTTTGTTTTTTATTCATTATTTATCTTCTTTTTGTCATTAGTGAGTAGCGTGTGGAAAATCCTGTGTTCATCACTGTTTTATTTATTTCTTTAGGAGACACAAACTGCTTTAAGTAACCTCATTTTAAAATAAATATTTTCCGGAAAATTGAAGTAGGCAAATCACTGCTGTATTTGACAAGTTTGTAATATTCCTAAATTATGAACTGGAAATTTTTATCATCACCCTTTCATGCTCAGTACTGTATATGAAGTTGGAAAGGAATTGTTATCTTCCTAATTAAATTTAGCTTCTATTCCCTGTTTTGTTCTAATGGGTTTTTTTTGTTTCATGTAAGAAAACTGTATATTACGTAAAGCCTTTTAAGCTGATCCCCCAAAGCTTGTTAACTTCTTTCAGATTAGTGGTGGAAACCTCATAACATCTTAGGAAGTTGAAATTCTTCATGAGACATTAAAAACACATTCCAAAATATAGTCTTTAAAATTCAGTTCATAATTTGGCATGTTCAAACTTTCAGGGGTATATGTATGAATTAGACACTTCTGAAAAATTGTTTTGGTTGAATCTGTTAATAGTTACCAAGTAGTGTCAATCAGCTTTTCTGAATTTCTCAGAGCAACTCAGTTAGTTAGTTGTATTATAGTCATACCAATCTTCTAATAAAAATCTCCAAGTATAAAATCAGCCAATCAATGTTTGAAAAACAATATGATTCTGTTTCCTGGGGCAGTGGGTGACCAATATTTGGCTTTTCAATTTCCTTCATTTCCACAATGATGCTATAAAAAATGAATCAAAGAATTTTGAAAAAATGCTTGTGTTATTGACATATTATTGTGATTCCAACAGAGACCTGAAAGCATACCATAGGTTAAATTGTGCTTCTGGAGAATTAAAAGATCTGGTTGCTGAATACTTTAAAGAAGTTGGGAGAGGGTTTTGGTTTTGTTTTTTTTTTTTAAATTGATATATTAATTTGTCTTATGATAAGATAATTCCTTGACTGATTTCTGCAATTTAGGGGCAAAATCCGAAGCTTGGATTTAGTACATAATTGTAATACAAATAATTAATCCAATTTCTTCAGAAATCCCTTAAGATGTCAGTACATTAACTTCTCAATGATACAGTCTTTTCCATAATTTTATAAAGCCTAATCTGACCACAAGTTATTTAATGACCTGATTTGAAGGTCATTCCATGGCTGTACTCCATGGTAATTAGAAACCTTCCTTTTAATTTCCAATTTAAATTTACTCAGTGCTGTTGGACTTTAAGCATTTATCTTAAATTTCATTTTGTCTTAAAAATTTATCTTTCTCTCCCCCTCAAAAGTTACCCCTTCTCCTGTATTCCTATAAAGAGGCATTTCACTTCTGAAACTTTAGCTAAGGCAAGCAAACATAGTTCAAAATAGATATTTCATTAATCTAATAATTTTAGTATCACTTTTTTGCCCTCCATCTAGTTTTAGGTGATACTCTTGAACAGCGTACTGTACACAGACTTTCAAATGACGGTTTAGCTGTGCATTGTAAAGTACTATTAATACTTTCCACTCTCCCATCTCTGCTAAAAATAGCTCACTATTACATGCTAGAATTACACAGGCCTTTTGCTCAACTGCTTTATTTTGGCAGCTTAGAAATCTTTTTGTCAGACAATACGTGCGTGCAGGGTTTTTTTCCTCTTATTTTACTTCCCTTCTACTCAGAAGTCCTTTATTGTTTGCATCTAAACCAGTAAGTTTACACTTTGTACTGTTAATATTTAACTCCTTTTCTAGCACTGTCATTGACAAAGTCATCTAAGTTTCTATCAATCAGTGTATTTCACCTTTATTTCATTTTCAATTTACATCAGCACACAGGCAGTCTTTTACATGAATTTTAGCTCACCTTTATGTGATTATTATCTAACTTGTTTAATGTGGGCTTGAGAAAAGCATAGATAATTTTTCTTCTGTATTGTTTTTCCCTGTATTCTTTCTCCAAGGAGACATAAGGAACTGACCATGCCTACTCCCTCTCTTTCTTCTTAGTATACTTTATTTTACACAAAATCTTACTTGCCATTAGTAAGAAATGTGACAGTCTATGAGCTACAAAATGTCTGACACCTTCTTTCTATATAACACAAATTGGTATTGTTACTTTTACTTCACACTAGGTGAAACAGGAATAACAAACAAGCAGCTTAATGGAGAACACCTCACAAGTCCCTAGCTATAGCATTCTATATATAACTGAAACGGGTTGCTCAGTGTTGCTTTTTAAAATATTTTTTAAAATTACATGTGTCTTAATTTGCTTTTAGTAGAACAACACCCTTTTACAACATCAATATGGTAATGACATGTAACTTTCTGCTCTTAATATGTTCCTTCAGATACTGATGAATATTCTTTCCAGAGTGTGTGTATTTGGTACCTGTAAGAAATCTACCAGGAATGTTTCATTGTATCTGTGATGACGGCTGTGAAATAGATTGAACTGGGAGAAACTGTACAGGTATATCTCTTCTGCTCAGGAATATGTCAAGACTTTTTTTTTTTTTTTTTTTTAAAATTGAATCAAGTTAATTTAAAGATGAGTTCACAAAACATGCATTATACTCCTTTACAATAATAAGAGTGCATTTTTTCCCACTAAACGAGCAATGCATAGAATTGGGTGCTTTGGAGTAGGTATAAGAATGGAACAAAAAAGAATGACCTTTTTAAATATGAAGCTTTACAAAGGTTATTCCTAAATTTTCAATGAATTAGTAGTTGTCCTTTTGTTCCATTCCAGTAAAATTCACTTGAATTTTGCATTTTATTGCCCATTTTGCAATAAAAATTATTATTCTTTTCTGTCCAGTGGGTAGATTTATAAGTGTAAGCTTTCTATTTTAGATATCAATGAATGTACTGATCCCATTAATTGTGTAAATGGTCTTTGTGTAAATACTCCTGGAGCGTATGAGTGTAATTGCCCTCAGACTTCCAGCTGAATCCGGTAAGTAAACCTACCTGAATTATTTAGAAATCACAGCCAAGATGACTGTTGTGTCTAATGAGGGTAGCAAGATAGAAAAATTGTACTTCCACATAATGCATATCCTCTTACATACTTTTCTAGAGATGGAGTTAACTATTTTAACTGATTAATAATATTTTTAGTTTCTTTAGAATACACCTGTTTAAAATTAGTCAAAAATACAATATCTGCATTTCCTTTCTCCATACAGTCAACAATTCTCATTTTAAAAACTGGGGGGTTTTAATCATAAATCTGACTTGGGACTGCTTTGTGTATTTATCTTAAGTCTAAACTGGAATTAAAATTGGTTGTGGTACTATTTGGTTGGAAACACAGTAATAGGCATGTTTCACGGTAGTTTGTGTAATTGTCTCTGGCTTACACAGACTTAAAGTGATTTTTCATTAATTTTCACCCTTGCTATATGATATAGGACTGTCATCGGATTAGAGTGCATACTAGCAGTCCAGGGAAGTTCTGGGGAAGAGAGGGGTTGAGGGAGGGGATACAGTCCAGTCATAAGGCTTTGTGTGTGATCCTGGGGAAGCATTCTACCTTTTTATTTGGAAAACTGATTTTTGCTTGTATTACCTTGGGAAGAGTCAAATTGTTCTGAACTGGTATATCTGGTAGTTAGAGCTCTGTCCATTTTCCAAATTTTTACAGTAGTACTACCATGTGTAGCAAATAAATATATTCTGAGCAAATAATTTCTAAAGAAATGCACATTTCCTTAAGAAAAGCTTTTATTGCTCAGTTTTTCCATGTTTCTCAGCTTTCTACCTATGAACATTTTCTAGTGCTTCTCTGGATATTAGAAACAAGCCCTGTTTGAGATGTTTAGATGTCCATAGTCTTGAAAAATTCTAAAACTTTAAGCTGAGATTTTTAAAATGAAATTAATTTATGTAGTCTATTCCCATTGAATTGGAAATAAGTGTTTCTGTGTCCCTGATGGAAAGTGTTGGTAACTGTTGGTTAACAATTTCTAAGGCACTCGAGAACTTTCAGAACTGTTACTTGATGTTACTTATCCTTTTATAGAGTTTTGAAGTTCTTTGAATGAATAATGCAAAAGAAATGTTCTTAAGAGTTTCGTAGTTGCTATCACGGAAACGTGGTGGAATGACTCTCATAACTGGAGTGCTGCCGTGGAAGGCTACAGGCTCTTCAGGAGAGACAGGCGCGAGAGGAGGGGTGGAGGGGTAGCCCTCTATACTAAGGAAACCCTGGGTGCCGTTGAAGTTGAGATCGGTGATGACCGGATTGAGTGCCTATGGGTAAGGGGCAGAGGGGCAGTCAAGTCTGACCTCCTGGTTGGAGTGTATTATAGACCGCCCGACCAGGAAGAGGAGGTGGACCTTCTATTGTTTAAACAGCTGGAGGCTGCCTCTAGATCAGCTGCCCTTGTTCTTTTAGGAGACTTTAACCTTCCGGATATCTGCTGGGAACTTAACACTGCTGAGAGGAGGCAGTCCAGGCGGTTCTTAGAGTGTATTGAGGACACTCTGTTGCAGCTGTTCAGTGACCTGCTGTTTACAAATGAAGAAGGGCTGGTGGGTGATGTTGTTGTCGGAGGCTGTCTGGGGTGTACTGATCATCAGATAATTGAGTTTTCTGCAAACAATGTAACAAGAAAAGGCAGGAACAGGACATCGATGCTGGACTTTCGGTGGGCAGATTTCGGATTATTTAAGGAACTGGTCAGGAAAGTACTCTGGGAAATAGTTCTTAGTGGCAAGGGGGTCCAGGAAGGCTGGATGCACTTCAAGAATGAAATCTTGAGGGCGCAGGAGCGGGCTGTCCCCATGTGTTGTAAGAAGAGTTGTAGGGGCAGACGGTCGGCCTGGATGAGTAAGGCGCTTCTGAAGGAACTAAGTAAGAAAAAGAGGATGTATCGCTGTTGGAAAGAAGGGGACGTAAGCCAGGTCATGTTCAAAGATGTTGTTAAATCGTGTAGAAAAAAAATCAGGGAAGCAAAAGCCCAGCTGGAGCTTAAATTGGCCACTTCTGTTAAGGACAATAAGAAAAGCTTTCATAAATATATCAATGGTAGAAAGAAGGGCGGCAGTGACCTCCACTCCTTGTTGGATATGGAGAGAAATATAGTAACCAAAGATGCAGAGAAGGCTGAGGTACTTAATGCCTTCTTTGCCTCAGTTTTCAACAGTAAGGAAGTCTGTTCGCTTGACAGTTGGTCCTCCGAAGTGGTTGATGGGGGCAGGGTGCAATATGGCCCTCCTGCAATCCATGAGGAGGAAGTTAGAGACCTGCTGAGCCACTTGGACCCTCATAAGTCTATGGGGCTAGATGGGATCCATCCTAGGGTGATGAGAGAGCTGGTGGATGAGCTTGCTAAGCCGCTCTCCATCATCTTTCAACAGTCCTGGCTCACCGGAGAGGTCCCGGAAGACTGGAAGTTGGCCAATGTGACACCCATCCACAAGAAGGGCCCTAAGGATGATCCAGGTAATTAGAGACCTGTCAGCCTGACCTCGGTCCCAGGTAAAATTATGGAGCAGATAATCCTGGGTGCAATCATGCGGCACCTGCAGAACGACCAAGAGATCAGGCCCAGCCAGCATGGGTTTAGGAGGGGCAGGTCCTGCTTGACCTGATCTCCTTTTATGACCACGTGACTCGCCTGGTGGATGAGAGGAAGGCTGTGGATGTGGTATACCTGGACTTCAGCAAGGCCTTTTACACTGTCTCCCACAGTAGACTCCTAGGGAAGCTGGCAGCCCGTGGCTTAGATGGGAGCACTCTGTGCTGGGTTAGGAATTGGCTGGACGGCCGAGCCCAGAAAGTGGTGGTGAATGGTGTCTCATCCAGTTGGCGGCCGGTCACCAGTGGTGTCCCTCAGGGATCGGTGTTGGGTCCGGTCCTGTTTAATATCTTTATTGATGATCTGGATGAGGGGATTGAGTCCATCATCAGCAAGTTTGCAGATGATACCAAGCTGGGAAGAAGGGTTGATCTGTTAGAGGGTAGGATGGCCCTACAGAGGGACCTGGACAGACTGGAGAGATGGGCCGATTCTAATGGGATGATGTTTAATAAGTCCAAATGTCGGGTACTTCATTTTGGACACAACAATCCCATGCATAGCTACAGATTGGGGACAGAGTGGCTGGAGAGTAGTCAGGCAGAAAAGGACCTGGGAGTGCTGGTTGACAGGAAGCTCAACATGAGTCAGCAGTGTGCCCAGGTGACCAAGAAGGCCAATGGCATTCTGGCCTGCATCAGGAATAGTGTAGTCAGCAGAACCAGAGAAGTTATTGTCCCCCTGTACTCGGCACTGGTCAGGCCTCATCTGGAATATTGTGTGCAGTTCTGGGCCCCCCAGTTTGGGAAAGATGTCAGGATACTGGAATGTGTTCAGAGGAGGGCAACGAAGATGGTGAAGGGGCTGGAGCACAAGCCCTACGAGGAGCGACTGAGGGAGCTGGGGCTGTTTACTCTGAAGAAGAGGAGGCTCAGGGGAGACCTCACTGCTCTCTACAACTACCTAAAAGGAGATTGTAGTCAGGCAGGGGTTGGTCTCTTCTCTCAGGTGACCAGTGACAGAACTAGAGAGCGTGGACTCAAGCTTCGTCAGGGAAAGTTTAGGCTTGATGTGAGGAAGAAGTTCTTCACTGAAAGGGTGATTGGTCATTGGAATGCGCTGCCCAGGGAGGTGGTGGAGTCGCCGACCCTGGAGGTGTTTAAGGGGAGATTGGATGTGGCACTGAGTGCCATGGTTTAGATGATGGTTGGTGTTAGTGTTGGGTTATAGGTTGGACTTGATGATCTCAGAGGTCCTTTCCAACCTTGTGATACTGTGATACTGTGATATTGACGAGTGTGTTGCACAACCTGCTGTCTGTGGTCCTGGCACTTGCTACAATACCTTGAGCAACTACACCGGCATTTGCGCCCCTGAATACATGTAGGTGAATGGAGGACATAACTGCATAGCTATGCAAAATGTAGTCTTTATTAGAACTGTCTGAATATCAGACTGTTTCAGGGCCATTGTCTCTGGATGAAATTTCCTTTCAGATTAGGCCATTCTAAAACCTGCTTTTTCTAGCTTTAACTCCCAGACACTTGAGTAATGTAACCACGAAAGAGACTCCAGTGACTGATACGCAGTATTCATGCGCTCTGATTCCTTAGCAGAACTCAGAAATCTTTTTTTGTTTTTATTTTTACTAGTCATTTCCAAGTGGTAGAGTTTTCTATCAAATGAATCTGATCTCTAGTGTGTTTTTGATTTCGTGGGTATTCTCCTTTTTCTCCTGTGTGACTTTGAATGAAAACTGATAATATGTCAAATTTTATATTTGCTTAAGTTAGTTGTTTACTTTGTGATTCTTTTCTCATATCTAGACATGAGGAAAAGCTTTTGCTACAGAAGCTATAATGGAACCTCCTGTGTGAATGAATTGCCCTTCAACACGACCAAAAGGATGTGTTGCTGCACATACCATGTTGGGAAAACCTGGAACAAACCTTGTGAACCATATCCAATGCTAGGAACAGGTGAAGCCTACTAAAATCATCTCAATATTTTTTACTTTCTTTGTTCATCTGATCCTTTGATGTGTTAACTAAAGTTAACATTTCAGTCCCAAAAAAGCCTTTGCTGTACTCTGAAAGCAGAGTGACAATATCCTGCCATCACTGGCTAGATTAAGTGTTGTTATGTTGAACAAGATTAGATAGTTCTTTCATATTTCGAAGTGGAAGAACTATCACTTCATATTGAGTGGAAAGATAACAGCTTGAATAGTTTGAAGACACCAATTATTCTCCCTGAAAGAAAAAAATATTCAGGAAGAACATGCATATTTTCCCTCTCAGCTGTCCCTAAATTCAAGGGAAAAAATTACTGCCGGGTGTCACTGAGATGAAGGCCTGGAAAGTACATACTGACTTTCCCAATGACTGCTTTTCCAGAAACCTCAAAGTGACAGCTTTAGAAATGGCAGTTCTATAATCACGCTTTCAGAAAACTTGCTTATGCCACCCTGGTGACACAAACATAGATTTTTGACATAAATCTAAATAATTAAAAGTTAATTCTATGCTCATACAAAACCTATAAAAGCCTTGGTATTTGTTAGAACAACCATAGCATGTTCATTTTATAGAGTCCTATCACCAAAAGAAGTCTAAATAATTAGATTTACTTACAGATACTTTGTCTTACAAACATCCTTTAGCTACAGGGCTGACATACTCCCGCTGCAGTAATACTGGGGCTGAAGATACTGGTTGACAAGAGATACCTGCTGTCTGGTTTATCTTCCAGCATAATTTATTTAAGATAGTATAATTTAGTTAATGCACGATTGGGGCACATTCATCCTGGTGGTCCTAATCTGTCAGAACAAAAAGATCAGGTTTCATTATTGAGTGTATTACCTTGCTAGATTTTTCAGTTGCGTCTCACATCTGAGCGTGAGCCTCTTGATGTATCATCTCTTGTGATGTTACTGTAAAGCAGGGGTGTCAAACTCATTTTCACTGGGGGCCACATCAGAGTAACGTGCGTCACACGCTGCACATGTGACCAGCACTGGCAGGAGCACAGGGACAAGGAGCTCGGCTGAGAGAAACAAGGTGCTAGGCTGGAAAAAACAAAGTGGAGGGTCGGATTTGTGTTTGCCACCAGTGATGAAAAGAATGTATTACTTTCATTCCACAGGGTTTATCCTGGTTATAAAAGGAGGAAAATGGGACTGAAAAGAAAAAGCAGCCTTTTCCTTTTCTTTCTTAAGTAGGAGGAAGGAGAATGAAGGAATTTTCCTTGCAGTCAAGAATGGCAGATGGAAAGAAACTTGAGAGACGGAATACATTTGCTGTCACAGAAAGTCCATAAAATTATTTCCCAAAGTAATTTTTCTCAGTGACATAAAATTATCATCATAATGATGACATGATGAGAATAATACAGCAAAGTATTAGATTTGTGTAATTAATATTCTTGGCTGGAAAGAAGAATCTCCATTTAAAATTCTTAAAAACTTCTGCAACTTTTAAAGATTTGTTAAGACGACTTCACTGAGACTGCAAGCAGTTACAGGGTCAAAATATTTCCTGAAATATTTCAGTATTTCCTTGTTAGTTCTTCTGAATGTCTTTACTGTGTTTGCAGACATAGTGTAACCTTTTTCACCATGAAAAGAGATTGTGTGAGGGATCAAACACAAATTCCAAGTGTAAATAGTTGAATAGTTCCACTTATGTGGTATAATCAGTTGTTCTGAAATTTGAGTGGAGGGTACACATCACAGGCAGGGGTTATGATAAGCTGGCCTAAACCAGTTTGATATATTGAGCCCAGTAGCTCATTAAGAGCATATTCTGCTCTAATGAGTTCCTCTAAATGAACTTCACATGCCAATGCATTTTGGGTTTGGTTTTTTTTCCTTTATGAACAGTGCTCTGCCTTCCTTTTATGCTTAACAATCAGTCTCTGTATTGTTTAGTTCTACACATTATGCGGATCATAACAATTACCATACAGACTTTAATCAGAAATATTCATTCTTGTTTGTTGGTTTTTTTCACCCAAAGAAGTGTAAAAAGCTGCTTCACTGTTAAGAGGTAACGAAGTGCTTACAGAAATCTTTCACAGTTTGATCTTTTCAGTAATGCTTGACTTCTGACAGTTTTTTTTGTATTATGTGATAGATCTTTTCATCCTAAAAATAATATACTGATAAATATATGGGGCTTTGAAATATTTTTTACATCATTGATGCAAAGTCAAGCTTCCCAAAAGTAAATATCTGGTATGTTTTTGTATGGATAACTTGGCATTTTGTATAAAAGCTGTATCATACAGGCCTTACCTAATTATATCATTGTAAGCAATGATCAACTACATTTGCTGAAATTTTAATAACTAAGAATGTTTGTTGTAAGGGAGACAAGAATTATTCAAGTTATAACCCCATTGGTTAAACTTCACAAAATGTTAAGCTACCTGCCATTAAAATGTAAATGATCAAGAAACTCAAACTACAGCCAGCAGAGAAATAAACCAACACCATTCTATATTAAAGATCATTATTCACAGGAAAACAGAAAGATCTTTGTCTTCTTCTGGTGCTAGAAGAGATGTCTAATAGTTTGTCTGCATTTCAGGCTTAGAGGTGAGTTAAAGGTAGCTCCATATGTTTCTTCTTGTTGGATAGATAACAGGCTTCCTGTGGGTACTCAGCAGGACGAACAGTAGACCAAGCACTCACAGAAGTCTCCAGATGTTATACTTCCAGAGCCCCACTGATTTTATATCAATGGGATATTTTTGTACATTTTATCCAAGTTCTTTAGAGGGATATTTTACTTTTGGCTTAATGTCATGAATGTAGAAATAACTACCACATGCTTTGGGATTTTTCCTTAACAATAGTTTGGAAACTTAATATTGGAAGCTTATTATTTTTCTGGAGGATCTGAATGCTCATATGATCTAGAAAAGATGATGAGGAGCATTCAAACTGGTTGTGTCTTCACACTGGAATTATTTTGCTCCCTTCAAAGAAATGAGCTTTCAGTACACAATTCTACTGGTAGTCATTACTTTACAAATTTGACATAGTTGTAGGCCTGTCATTTTTTTCATATTTCTACCTAACTCAACATTTATCAATGTATGATAAAAGTGCAATATATTTTTTTCTGGAAAACATTGTTTTACATTAAAATCTCATTCATGCATAGCTGCTATATGAGAAATACTTTTTTTAAAGGTATCGTTATTTCTTGCAATATTTCTTGCAATAATGAATAGATTCCATGCTGGGAATTTTTCTCTGTATGTTGCAAATCCACTCAACTTCATACACCCTGCATGGAAAACCATGACTTAATTGATGTTATACTTTATACTATGTGTTTCTCATCTTCAAGATGCTCTAGAAGAGAGGAAATAAAATCAGCATACTAAAATAATGGTTTTTTTGAAGTATCTTTTTTTAAAGCAGCATGTCTGTTGTGCTTTACAGTTTAGTGGAACAAAGCTGCAGTAATCTCTGCAGAGAAGAACAGAGGTAGTATTGTCAAAGAAGGCTAGGTACTGGGAAGTTATATTTATTTTTTCCATCTGAAACTGCTGCTTCAGATTCTCTTTACAGAAGTCCAGAAGGCAGGAAAAAGCTTTAAAAGATAAGTTAAGGAGTTCTATTTTAAATCAGGAACTGAAGTGTTTCTTTCTCAAACCAGACATTTACTCATATGGAAGTCTTCAAATTTTTGAGAAAAGAGAAGTATGATTTAGTGTTCCAGCTTGCAATCATTTATTTGTTGATAATATGAATTTTCAATACAATTCCTACAGGAGGCAGTGGCTTTTCTGGTTAGATTTGGCTTGTGTCAGCTCTTGAAAAACTGAGCAGTACCAGAAGTACAATTATTACAAGTAATTCTAGGGAGATTAATAAATACTTGCTAAAAATGCATTGTTCTCTGTTTTGTCTAGCTGAATTCAAGAACATGTGGGAATATTCCTGGCTTCACTTTTGACATTCATACTGGAAAAGCTATTGATAAGTTTCACTAAACTTATTTTAATCAAAAATGTTTTGCATAAGGTTATTGCAGCTGTATATGGTGCCAAAATCAATATTTCATATAATAATATTCTAATTTCATTCTGTAGTTAAAATGATGCCATAAATTGTGAAACTAATTTTGTGTAACATATTTCTGATTTATATTTTTTTATTTCTACATTTTTACCCTCCATCCTAGTTCATGTTTTTGAGTTTTAATTGATAAAAGGGTTTGGCTTCAAAAATGTTGAGGGACTTATCTGCACATTTGTAATAGTTCTGCACCTTATCTAGTATTTATTATTACTCCATTTTCATCACTTCTTGAAATTCACAGTTTTTTTCCTATCATAATGGATGTATGTTTAGATTTAAATCCTGTATAGAATTTCTGTATATTAAAATGAAGTTCTTAACTCAGTTTTAAGCACAGTGAAATTAAGAATCCAATCAGTATGTAAACCCATGAAGTGCTGTAGTTTGACAAGCTCATCTCACTTTCAGACATCGATGAATGTAAAGAAATCCGAGGAATCTGTGCAAATGGTGTTTGCATCAATCAGATAGGCAGCTTCCGCTGTGAATGCCCCACTGGATTCAGCTACAATGACTTGGTCTTGGTCTGTGAAGGTGATTTGAAATGATGCTATTTTCTACTTAGCCACCATAAGTCTGCTTATCTTAAAGGCAGGGGAGCCTTTATGTCGCTTGTTTTTCAAAATGGTAGACTGTACGTTTTTTTCTAAGGCTCAAGTCTATAAATCTATTTGTGAAGTATTTATTTTTAATACATACGCACACACAATAAAATCTGTAATAGTTTTGTGTCAGGCAATTCACTGACTCCTAAATAAGAAGTAAATGAAATGCTTTAATTTAATTTAATTTTAGGAAGGAAATTTAATTCTTGTTCTTAAAACTTCTCAAAAAAAGACTCCTTGTTTTTTTCATCTCGTGTCTGTTCTTGAAGAGTTTTAAATGTACAGGAATAGGTAATAGTAATTTTGAATGTAGTGGTGAAATTTTGTATGTGCTAAAGTCATTAGGAGTTTTGTCATTGATATTTGAGAGTCTTGTGCTGCTGACATGTACCTTAAAAAGCTGACAAACTGTACCACTTAACTATTTCAGTTCAAAAGGTAAGGTGGAAAATATTTTAATACAAAATCTAATTGATTAAGGCAAGTATTTAACATTTCAAAGCCACTTCAGTGGGTAAGAAGTTTCATTTACAGGATCTTCCTTCATCCAAAAAGTGTGTTATAGATGAAATTGTATTGGTTTTGCTTTTCATTTGCACTTACAGCAGAGGATGCGGAAGGTCAGAATATTCATGCTTTGTTGAGGATAAAAGATTTGTCTTGCACGAGATGGACAATGCAGTCTAAATTCTAGGCAGAAGTAACTATCTTGTGGTCTCTGATGTCTGAACCATGACTTTTGGTTTTTTAGATATTGATGAGTGCAGCAATGGAGACAATCTCTGTCAGAGAAATGCAGTCTGTATCAACAGTCCTGGTAGTTACCGCTGTGAATGTGCTGCTGGTTTTAAACATTCACTCAATGGTGGCTGTGTTGATAAGAAATTGGTTGACTTTGCTTGTCTATTTGAATGTGTTTGTACCTGATCAACAGTATCTGCATGATTCTCTCAAAGGGTAAATGCTTCATTTATTTTCTGTTACCTTGCATAGTCTGCTGTTTTATGTAACAGTTTTTCCTTTATAGCCCTGTTTCTCTGTAGAAGGAAAGAAAAGAGAGGGTAAAATTTTTAAAGAATATTCTTGATGCATCAACCAAATCCTAACAGTAGTTTAAATCTCAAGGTGTGTAGGCAAGAAGTTCCCATAAAGTGAATTTTTCTTATGATTCAGGTTGAGTTATGGATAATTTCGAGTCTGGTTTTAATAATAATAACAGATTGTAAAAGTGTGTAAAATGAATTAATAATAAAAAATAATAAAATTCAATAATAGGTACCATCTGTTTTTTATTTTTGTTACAGATCGCAATGAATACCTGGAAATTCCTAATGTTTGTAGTCGTGGTTTATGTGTGGATGTGCAAGGAATTTACCAGTGCATATGTCACAATGGTTTTAAGGCATCCCAAGACCAGACTATGTGCATGAGTATGGAAAGAAAATGCTTTTCTATGTGATTGGTATGTTTGTTTTTAAAAGGGGAAGGAGGTCAGTCTAAATTTTTGAGAAGGTTATAGCAACATTAAAAGACTGATTCATATGCATTTGCATTTTTGTGAAAAAAAGTATGTGAAGTTGTCCTTGGAGTAGATGTATTAGTTCCAGGAAAAAGATCAAAATATTCTCAGATATAGCTCCATGTTACTGAAGAATATGTTAACTCTGTTTTCATGAAACTACATCATAGTGGATTATTTGACAGAGAATTTTACAGACGATATCACAAAGTGATAGAGTTTGGAGACTAAAAAAGATTTTTTAATTATTTAGAAATGTATTGAGTTCATGTTTTATTTAAAAAACAATCTCACATTTAATGTAACTTAAATCTATACTTATTTTGTAATTAAATGATGACATGATAGAGATGATATAAGAAATAAGAAGATTGCAAAATAGTATTTCATAATCAATTCTACATGGTTACAAAAACAATAGGTGATGCATATGAGAATTCACTTCTTTTTGAGAAAAATAGCGAAAAAATTATTTTGATTTTTGAAATAGTGATCATTTAAATCTCAGCTTTAGGCTACAGAGAAGTTCAGTGTCTTCTATGACATACTTGTCTTCTAATTTCAACTTTAAATAGACATTTAAACCCCATCACATTGTATTACATATGCATATATGCCTAGAGTCTTCTTTTACTTGAACTAAATCATGTTTTTCAAACCATCTGAGAAGAAATTTAGGGAAGTGACCTGTTAACAAAGCAAAATTTTGAGACCCTGTTTACACAAAACATTAACTTCAATAATTCTAAAACTAATTTTAAAGATTTATTAATCTGAAATATGAATCTAGACAATGACAATGACCCATGCAACAAAACATTTTCCTTCTGTAAATAATAAAATGTTTCAGAAAGTCCATAAGAACTAGGAGAAAAATATCTAAATATCTTTCAGATCCCTATGAAACTTCAGAAATTACTGAAATACACAGCAGGAAATACTGAATTTTAGTGCCTTTTAAAAACTGATGTTTCCAAGAGTTTGTAAGCAGGCTTTATAATTCTGGATGCAGTATTGACCTAATATATTTAAATATGTAAATTTGCTTGTGAGCAATGACTCAAAACTCTTTTCTAGAATATTTTCAACAGGTTTTCATGGGCTTAAGAGTAAAATATGCACACAAAATTCAAGATAGTTACAGTTCTGTGATGCTCAATCCTTTATTCTTAGTTATAATCGTTAATGTATATTAAGAAATCAAGAAATGTTAGTATGGAAAATAACAAGATAGAATGCTTTGAGATACTGCACATGCACTTTTATCTTTGCATGTAACGGTATCTTTCATTTTAAAATAATGTTAAAAATTAATATTTAATATTTTCCTATCTGTACCCAGAAGCTGTGAAAATCAGTAATATAAATAGATGAAGGGAAAGACTGAGGTTTAGAATATTGTCCCTGTGCACAGTAACACACACCTAGGAAAATCAGTTCCCACTTAAGTTTTGTTTCTCTTTGCAGATTTTAATGAATGTGAGCACCAACCATGTGGAAACGGAATTTGTAATAACATGATTGGATTATATAACTGCCTGTGTTATCCAGGATTTGAAGTAACTCATAATAATGATTGTATGGGTAGGTAATGTAGTCCAAACTTCATTTTCATTGCTGCTGGCTTGGTATGCCAAGGAAGATAGTATATAGTTAAAACTAAAACAGAAGACAGGTCAGGGTACAGTAACTTATGCTGTTACCAGCCCTAGAGGTTAATATTGCTACAATTTTCTAAACTAATTAAAAATAATTTTTACTGGCCAGCTTGAGATAATTTGAACCCTAAATATCTACACCACTGGGGCGACCTTGCCGTTCACCGATATTTTAACACGGCCCTCACCTCAATTAGACACATCTTTGACTGCTGTCACAGACTATAGGTACCACTTGCAATAAGCATATATTACATCACATCACTAGTGTTGCCTCATGAATTTAAAATAATTTCTTTCTTTCACCATATTTCTTGACACTTGTGCACAGTGTGAAAGGGAAAGCAGACCAACAGTAAGAAAGCCAGAACAACTAATCTAATGAATCAGCTCTCCTAAAATGATCTCTTAGAACAAAGTCTACTGGTTCTTTTCTAGAGAGAACAAAAACATCTTAAGTATTTTAAATCCTTTTGTTGTCCAGGAAAGAGAACATTAAATAGTTGTTCAAGTAAGAAGAGTTTGCTGCCACAGAATGGCACTATTTGCCCAGGAGGTTCTTTCCCTTGGTGGTATAGCTACCAATCTATGGCCAGGAGCATCCAACACCTCTACTCTAGGCTGTGCCTTCAAGGAGGCCACGGAGTCCCAGATAACTCAGAGACCTGGCCTTTTTGTATCACTCCTCCTGGTATCTTGGAGAGCCTTAGGGCATTCAAAGGCATATTAGCCCATCCCAGTATAATACTTTGGAGGCATTTCTGCTTGTAGAACTGTAACACAGAAGAAATGTACTATGGAATAAACTAGTAACACAGGCATAGCTGTACTGCCTGAGCAGAAGGTACATGTTTTTCAGGAGATGTTGCTAATGCTTCCCAAGAAGGCTAAAATCGGTCCAGTAAGAGATTCAATTTCATCATCATTCAAATTCAAGTAATTGTAAACGGTGAAGTTTAAGTCGTTCTTACACCATGATGCTTATCCAGTTTCCTTTTCTTCATTCTGACACTTTCTTGTCTATAATTTTCCTTATGCATTGCTCCTTTAAGTCTGCATTATTAAAGTAATGCTAAAAACTAATTAGCATTTTCAAACTAAATTTACACAACTGTTGTGAAGTAGAAAATCATCCTGTCAAAAGCAAATCACATTTATCCAAAAATTGAAAATGACAAGGCAGGTTTTAGGAGAAAACTTGAGCACATATAAAGCCAGATAAAATCCAGAACATACCATGTAACATTTTTTTTTCTGTGTCTGGAGTTAGTACCATATGGTCACATGGCAGTAACTGAATGTCTTCAGATACAGCAGCTGAAGTAATGCTGCAAGTTTGGGAAGTATAATATCCTATAAAAAAGGAATGTTTTTTAAATAGAACATATATGTTTATGCACTTGAGTGAGAGTTACTTTCCACTAACTGTCAGCTGTTCCTTTGTTGCTGCAAGGTTTGCCTTTTCCACAGAAATATATATTGCAATTTGAGTGTGTTTATAACATACTATGTATAGTATGCTGGAACTCAGCTCTTGCTTCTGGGGGGTTTTATTTTTGTTTTTTACAGATATCGATGAGTGCAGTTCCTTCTTTGGTCAGGTGTGCAGAAATGGACAGTGTTTTAATGAAATTAGTTCCTTCAAATATTTATGTAATGAGGATATGAACTTACTCTAGATGGAAAGAATTGCATTGCTATGTATGATAGCACATAGTTGTTAAAAGTACTGATAAGCTGAATTAATCGAACTGTTATGTCCCATCTAAACAGAAGCATCACAGTCTGAGTATGTAAGTATTAAAAAAAATGAAAACATAGTAGAAATAAGGGGATTTTGCAATAAGTGTTGAACTTCAAGCATTTAAATGCCTTAGGAAAATGAAAATTGGAAAGGAACCCTACAGTCTTTTTCATTAATAATCCTGTTTTAGCAAAAGAGTGACATGATTCTAAACTTTTATTGATTCTATCCACTCTCCAAAGATACTAACGAGTGTGTGGCACTACCTAGTTCATGCTCTCCTGGTACCTGTCAAAATTTGGAAGGGTCATTCAGATGCATCTGTCCACCAGGATATGAAGTAAAAAGTGAAACTTGTATTGGTAAGGCGAGTTGTAACTCTTGCTTCTGAAAACTTTGAAAATTAGCAAAAGTATCTGCTTCTAATTTAGTGGAAATATTTGTGAATGTTGCTCAACTTAAAATCGTGGTGACAGGGAATAAGTAAATAGGAAAAGTCTTCACAGAAAGAGGTTTTACGAATGGAAGACATGGTACTGCCTTGGAGCTGTATTGTACTCTATTTGGTACATTTATTTCTTCATTAATGCGAACAGGAAAATATTTATTTTTCAAAATAATGGTATTTTTTTGTTTTAAATATCATTCACAAAACAAACCAACTTGTGTACTGAATTTATATAATATTTACAGAAAGGTAAGGAAGTGCTTGGTGACTGGAAGAAAGGCAACATTTTGCCCTTTTTTAAAAACGGTAGAAAGGAAGACCATGAGAATTACGAACCTGTCAGCCTCAAGTCTGTGCCTGGGAAGAACATGGAACAGATCCTCCCAGAACCCATGCTAAAGCATATGGAGGACAAGGAGGTGATTCAAGACAGCCAGTGTGGTTTCTCCAAGGGCAAGTCTTGCCTGACCAACTTAGTGCCTTTCTGTGATGGGGTGACCATATCAGTGGACACAGGAAAAGCAGCGGAAGTTGGCTGTCTGGACTTTTACACGGTCCCCCAAACATCCTTCTCTCTGAATTGGAGAAATACGGATTTGAGGGGTGGAATGTTTGGTGGATAAGGAATTGGTTGGATGGTTGCATCCAGAGAGTAGTGGTCAATGGCTCAATGTCCAGATGGAGACCGGTGACAAGTGGTGTCCCTCAGGGTTCTGTACTGTTTAATATTTTCATCACTGATATAGACAGTGGGATAGAATGCACCCTAAGCAAGTTCGCAGATGACACCAAGCTGACTGGTGCAGTTGCCAGAAGGATACAATGTCATCCACAGGAACCTGGACAAGCTGGAGAAGTGACCTGTGTGAATCTCATCAGGTTCAGCAAGTCCAACTGCATCGTCCTACACTTGGGTCAGGGCAACCCCTGGTATCAATACAGGATGGAGGATGATGTGATTGAGAGCAGACCTGCGGAGAAGGACTTGGGGGTGCTGGTCAATGAGAATCTTGACGTGAGCTGGCAATGTGCACTTGCAGCCCGAACGACAACTGTATCGTGGCTGTTTCACAAGAAGCATGGACAGCAGGTTGAAGGAGGTGATTCTCCCCTTCCGCTCTGCTCTCATGAGACCCCACATGGAATACTGTGTCCAATTCTGGATTCTCCAACATAAGAAGGCTATGGAACTGTTGAAATAGGTCCAGAGGATGGCCATGAAGATGATTAGAGGGCTGGAGCACCTCTGCTGTGAGGACAGGCTGAGAGAGTTGTTCAGCCTGGAGAAGAGAAGGCACAGAGAGAGCTCATAGCAGCCTTCCAGTACCTAAGAGGGCTACAGCAAAGCTGGGAGGGACCTTTTTTACAAGGGCAAGTAGTGATAGGATGAGGGGGAATGGCTTTAAATTAGAAAGGGGAAGATTTATATTAGACATTAAGAAGAGATTCTTCACGATGAGGATGGCAAAGGTTGCCCAGGGAAGTTGTGGATGTCCCCTCCCTGGAAGTGTGCAAGGCCAGGTTGGATGGGGCCTTGAGCAGCCTGGTCTGGTGGTAGGATGGCAGGGGGATTGGACTGGATGATCTTCAAGGTCCCTTCCAATCCAAACCATTCTACAATTCTAATTATTGGCAATCAATGCATGAATTAAGCTGCTGGTTTTAGGGGGCTATGAAGTGTAAAAATATTGATAAAATTATGCAGTTTATAGGAACAACTGCTTAAATTGGTTTCTTCTAGCAACTGTTTTCTGATTTTGTGTTTTATATAATGTCTCTCAACTAGTGTAATTCTTCTAGGAAAGTTCTGGAACTGAGTTTGGGAGAGCTTAGGGGGGCTCTGAGTTCTGAGGTATCATTCTGCCCCTGCTCTGCCTACTGGCAAGACTGCAGCATGGCCTTTCAGGGCACCAAGCACAGCTGGGCTGCTTGCAAGAGTGAGAAAAGGCATTAAAGGACACTGCCTCTGCTGCAGTCTCAATAGTGGTTTAAGGCAGCAAAACAGTGTTTTAACACAGCCTGGACATAGCTGGCACCTGCAAGGAGTGTTCACATAGTTTTAGGCAGCTAACCTGGAAGCCTTACATTTTTACATAGTCAGAGGACAGAGTACCTATCTGTGTCTCCACTGTTACTACATAAAGAAACCTCATTTTCTGTGCAATTGACTGGAGTTGGCCACTATGACACCCCAGACATGCATTCATCAAAATAACTCCCAATAATAAATGAGCAGCTTGTCCATGCAAGTACTGAAGAAAACACAAGCGAGGGTAAAATATCCACTCTACAGCCACTTATTAGGTATGGGTGCAGGAACTGGATCACAGGAAGCTTTTTGTGCTTTTGTCTTGAACAACAGGATGTATTTTCTAAACTCCAGTGTTCTCTCATAATTTTGTATCCTGTCACCATATTCAGTTTGCCTGCTGACTTCATAGTTTCTTTTGGCAGCTGCTGTTTCCATTAACTTCACAAAATGATTTTTAGTAAGGAGGCATTTATCTTCTGTCAGTATTTGCAGAATAGAGTAAATTAAAATATATTTTAAAATAATAGATATGAAAAACTAAAGGTCTATTATGTATTACTTTCCTTACTCTCTCTGTTGTCTGTATGGATGCAAGATGTGCAGCGTGGTACTCTTTCAGCTGCACAATTTTACAGGTACTTGGTGTTTATATTAAGTACTCATATTTTGGTTTAAGTTTTTAATAATTGTAAAGATCTCTATTATAAAGCAAATCTCACATTTGATTAGTCACAGCAATATATTCTAAATTATGCAACTGAACAGTAAAAAAATTAAATAACATATCAAGAATGGCTGTGGAAGACTGGTAAATACAAATCTGAAAATAGAAATATAATCATAGGCCTCCCTGTACTATTAACTAACTATAGTTTCAGTTCAAGAACCAGCATGAGAAAAGCCCACCTTTACAAAGAATCAAACATACAGATTTTGAAAAATTCACCTTTGGATGTTTTTTGTTTACAGAAAAATCCTGTTCTTATCAGAAATATATCTTCTCCTCTGTTTCAGTCTGGAAACATTTATTTAATGTCTGTATTATAAATATGCCAAACAACTGAGAATGGTATTTGGAGAGGAAAGTGCATGACAGTGATTTAGTGGAACCTGCTTTATCTCTTAGGTACTTTATTGGAGGAATTCACGGCCAGTGGGTTACAGTGAACATTTTCTCCTTTAATTTACAGATATAAATGAGTGCAACGAGGATCCCAGAATCTGTATCTTTGGCTCTTGTACAAACACTCCAGGAGGTTCCCAGTGCATCTGTCCTACGGAGATGTTTTGGTAAGTTAATGATTAAGAAATGTAATAACTTATTCTAACAGATAACATACACTTTGTAGAATGAGTAAAACTAAACTATGCCCTTATGAGATCTGGAAATTGCTTTTAAAATTTGTGTGAAAAATACAGGCCTAACATTATTCCTTTCAGGGCTAGACAGTCATCATAACCAGGTAGGAGGTGCTTAGCTCCACATAACTCTGTTTTCCTTTTTTAGATATTCGCCAGAGCTTCTGTTCACTGACTTTGAGAATGGGAAATGCTCAGAACCAAAGTCTTTCAACACCACGAAGGCAAAATGTTGCTGCAGTAAAACGCCAGGAGAAGGATGGGGTGATCCTTGCGAGCTCTGTCCAAAGGAAGAAGAAGGTACACATCAAGATTTAAAATAAAACCTTTTTAGGTGAAGGAAAAGAAAGAGCATATTTGTGTTGGTTTTGATCATTAGAAGGAAAGATCTTTTTGGCATTCTCTTTTTTGACTTTTTGTAGAACCATTTTCAGGTCAACAGGAGGAACAAATTAAATAGAAGAAACCACAAAAAAAAAGAGAAATATTGAGTTGTTGGTTGTGCTCTGTGGAGAAATTAACTAGTAGCCTCCATCTAGCTGTAGATCTAGCCTGTTTTAAGCAAAAAAGAAGAGCAAATGGGACATTACCAATAATCCCTGGAGTAATCGACAATTTTCAGTTCTTTATCTTCTCCAAGAACAGAAAGGAGAAGGCACCAAGCACGTACACAGGGAAACTCAACAAATTCTAGTGCTGCTTCCCTCAGCTAGAGACAGCATTACTTTTGCATCTGGCAAGGCAGTGTAATCACCATGATTTAAATACTTGACAGTTTTGAAAATGTGATGTAGAAGATTTTTGGATGGTTTAAATCATCTGTCATAGTTCTCTTTCTCACTTAGTCTTTTATTTTTTTTACAAAAACATACCTCTGCAGTTTTTGGCCCTGTGTCCGTATGGTCATGGAACTATTCCTGGAATTGATGATACACATGAAGGTAGGTATTCTTTTTCCCGATAATAAACCAAACCAAACCAAAAAACTTAAAACTAGGTTTGAACAGTATCGTATGTGATGGCTTACTCCCCACAGACCCAGGTGACCAGAGGCTAACCTTTAATAAATGTAGACCATTGTGAAATGTGTTTAAAATCTACCTTTGAAGTTGTATGGCTAGAGACAGAGTAGGGCCCTTAGGTTTTTTTAAAATACTTTTTTAAGATTTGATGAATTGGCCCAATGATGAATTGTGAAGGTAACTTGTCCTTTTTATTATTTTTTCCTTTAGTTTTTGTCCAATCTTAAGTATTCAAATTACTTTTTTTTACCAGGCTATAATATATAACTACATATATATGCTATAATAACTAGGAGGAAAAGTTTCTCTGCTTGAAATATGTCATTGAAAAAGAAGTTCTGAATTGATTTAAGCAGTATGTTTAATTTATCAAAGCATTTCCCAAACTCAACATTGTGGTGTTATATTTTTTCAACAGTTTCTTGGGAAGAGACGGGAGGGGGATGGGGAAAAATAAAAGATATAGCTAACCATAGTGAAAATGCCTGATTTTGCACAGCATTTTTCATAACTGAGGCAGAGCAGTTATGAACTGACCCCTTTGTCACAATTACGTTAACAAGTGAGCTATACTAAACTCAGTTCATTAACTGAAATCAGACCACTGGTCCATCTATTCCCTTATTTCCTCCCTCACCATTGAAATGCTAATTCAGCATACAAGCATGACTGACAACTTTCTGCAGTTCATTCTTATAATACAGGAGCTGAGGATATAGGGAAAACGCGATTTAAACTGGGCAATGCTTCCCTGCAGAGTGAGTTTAGTATCCACTTATGAATCTGTTGTCTAAGAATCTGCCCAGTATAGTCTTGAATCTGCTGATACCATCTGCCTCCACGGCCTGTTGTGGCAAGATCCAGAACATCACTACTCTACCCAAGGAAATATTTTGTTTCATCTGTTTTAAACTAATGTCTTTTTAGCTGCAAAGAGATGTGGACAGGCTGGATTGATGGGCTGAGAACAATAGGATGAGGTTTAACAAGACCAAATGCTGAGTCCTGCACTTGGGGCACAACAACCCCATGAAGTGTTATTGGCTTGGGGAGGACTGGCTGCAGAGCTGCGTAGTGGAGAAAGACCTGGGGATGTTGGTTGACAACCAGCTGAATATGAGCCAGCAGTGTGCCCAGGTGGCCAAGAAGGCCAATGGCATTCTGGCCTGCGTCAGGAATGGTGTGGCCAGCAGGACAAGGGAGGTGATTGTGCCCCTGTAGTCGGTACTGGTGAGGCCACATCTCGAGTACTGTGTTCAGTTCTGGGCCCCTCACTACAAGAAGGACGTTGAGGTGTTGGAGTGCGTCCAGAGAAGGCTGGTGAAGGGGCTGGAAAACAAGTCCTATGACAAACAGCTGAGGGAACTGGGGTTGTTTAGTTTGGAGGAGACTGAGGGGAGACCTTCTCGCTGTCTACAGCTGGCTGAAAGGGGGCTGTGGCAGAGTGAGTGTTGATCTCTTCTCTCAGGTGACAGGTGATAGGACAATGGGAAATGGCCATAAGTTGCGCCAGGGGAGGTTCAGACTTGATATTAGGAAGAATTTCTTTACCGAAAGGGTGGTCAGGCCCTGGCACAGCTGCCCAGGAAGGTGGTTGAGTCACCAGCCCTGGAGGTATTTAAAAAAAGAATAGATGAGTTTTTGAGGGACATGGTTTAGCGGATAATGGGTGCGGTTGGATCTCAGAGGTCTTTTCCAACTGGAAGATTCTATGATTTATGTACAACCATTCTGTTCTCATTGGATGCTCACAAAGATGGCTCTTACAAGTTTTCTATTTATGAGTTTTATGTTTATGAATTTATGATTTATGGATCATACTTGGCTTTCTTTCTGAAGTAATAATTCAATTTTTTAGAGTTGGGAAAAAAGCTGATATCTCTTATCAAACATATATTAAGAAATGATCATATAATAAAAATCCAAAATAGGCCTATCCCAGCTTCTTATTCTAAGCTCAAATAGTTCCATATTTATTATGCCATTATTTTTAAGCAGAGCTTTGTTCAGTTTTCTCTAGCTCATCCACAAGTTTCTGGTTTGAATTACTACATTTCTGATACTTTTCAGCTGACAAGAGAAGCACAGGTGTAAGTAAACCTTCTTTGTAATTATTTCAAAACTTAGTGGACAATGATTATTTTGTTTCTTCCTGTTCAGATATAAATGAGTGTGCTCAAAATCCCTTGCTGTGTGCTTTTCGTTGTATCAACACTTACGGTTTCTATGCACATGTCCAGTTGACTATGAACTAAGAGAAGACCAAAAGATGTGCAAAGGTAATGACTGGCATATGAACATTTCCACAACTTCCATCACCCTGTACTGGCCAAAGCATAATCCGAATATTTCTGTGCATCTTGCATTCGTCCTCTCAATGGAATGCAGCAAACAGCCCAGTAGATGATGGTTTACTTTTTTCAGAACTCATGTAGGACCAGTATCTATTTTTTTTGTTATCAAGTGTACCCCTTGATGGGTATTTTAAAGCCAAGAAAATTATGGTGATGGTGTTCATCTTCAATATGACAAGATGACACAACTCACAAAGATCAAGACAACTGCAATTAGGCATAGCTCTAGGATTTTCCTTTAGTGCTCATTAGTTAGGGATGTTTGTCCTTTTTCTTGGGAAGTTCCTAGTTGTTGTCAGTAACTGAAGCTACTGGAAGGAAGTTCAAAAATAAAATATTTTTTTTCTCCAGATCTAGATGAGTGTGCTGAAGGTTTGCATGACTGTGAATCAAGAGGCATGATGTGCAAAAATTTGGTACCATTATGTGCATTTGTCCTCCTGGAATGACTGTGAGATCTGATGGAGAAGGCTGCACAGGTAAAGCTTAGAAAAGGACGAAGACATCTGTTGAAATCAAACAAATGAAAAATTATTTCTGTCTATCTACAGTACACTAGAACACAGCAATTCATAAATTTTGCTTAAGATATCTAATGATGCCAAACATCTTAAACTTTCTTTTTTGTTTCAAGATTTAAGCCTTATTTCAAAGCAGTTCTAAATGACTAATACATGTTTTAGAAGAAAAAGTCTGGTTTTTTTTTACTTTTATTGTACAACCAAATCAGGAAGTTTTTCAGACGCTTATTAGATTTAACAAATTAAGTTGCCAAACAGAAGAGACCTCAATGGATGAGTATGAAGTAAAATTATCATAAATAAAAAGTTGCATTTCCTTTAGCATTAATTCTGTTCATAAATAATAGCCCAGTTCCTTAAAAAATTACAACTGTAAGTTTCTGAAACAACATATAAAAGCCAAGAACAAAAGATATGGAAATTGCCATAGTTCAAAATAATTCTACATCCTGAAGTAAGCAAAAAGCTTTCCACTATAATTTTCTCAATTAGTTGAGGGGGAAACAATATCTACATTTTGGAAAATGAAGGCTGAGGTATTCGATGACATTTTTTGCCTCAGTCTTCATGAGCAAGGTCTCAGTCCACACTGCCCATGTCTCAGGGACAGGGAGATTGAAGAACTGCCCACTGGAGGAAAAGATCTGGTGAAGGACCATCTAAGGAACCTAAAAGTGCATAAATCCATGCAAACTGATGAGATGCGTCTATGGCTCCTGAGGGAACTGGTAGAGGAAGTTGCTAAGCCACTATGCATTACATTTCAGAAGTTATGGGAGTTCAGTGAAGTTCCCACTGACTGGAGAAGGGAAAAATAACTCGCATTTAAAAAAACAAAAAAAAGGAACACCCAGGTAACTGCAGGCTGGTCACTCTTACCTCTGTGCCCAGCAAGATCACGGAGCATATCCTCTGGAAACTCTGCTAAGGCACATGGAAAATAAGGAGGTGATTGGTGACAGCTAATATAGCTTCACTAAAGGCAAATCATGCCTGAATGATGTGATGGCGTTCTGTGTTGGGGCTACAGTGTTGGTAGATAAGGGAAGAGTAACTGACAACAGCTAGCTGTGCAAAGCATTTGACACTGTCCTGCATGACATTCTTGTCTCCAGATTGGAGAGACATGGATTTGATGAATGGAGTGCTCGTTGGATAAGGAATTGGCTGGATGATTGCATTCAGAGTTGCGGTCAAAAGCTCAGTGTCGAAGTAGAGACCAGTGATGAGTGGTGTTCCTCAAGGGCAGGATTTGGGACCAATGTTGTTTAACATCTTTGTCACAGACATGGACAGTGGAATTGAGGGCACCCTCAGGAATTTTGTTAACGACACTAAGCTGTGTTGTATGGTCGACATGCTGGAGCGAAGAGATGCCATCCAGAGGTACTTTGACGAGCTTGAGAATTGGGCCCGTGAGAAGCTCATGAAGTTCAAAAAGGCTATGTGCAAGGTCCTGCATGTGGGTCAGGGCAATCTCAAGCACAAATACAGACTGGGGGTAAAATGGATTAAGAGTGGTTTTGAAGAGAAGAATGTGGGGCTTTTGGTGGATGAGAAAGTCAACATGAGCCAGCCCAGAAAGCCAGCCTGGGCTGCATCAAAAGAACTGTGACCAGCACATCGAGGTAGGTGATTCTCCCCTTCTACTCTGCTCTAATGAAACCCCACCTGGAGTTCTGTCTTCATTTCTGGATTCCTCAACACAGGAAGGACATTGATCTGTTAGAGTGAGTCCCAAGGAGGGACACAAAGATGATCAGACAGCTGGAGGGGCTCATATAAGAACAGGCTGAGAAAGCTGGTCTTGTTTATCCTAGAGAAGAAAAGGCTCCAGGGAGGCCGTATAGCAGCCTTCCAGTACTTAAAAAGGAATCTAAAGGAATGCTGAGGAGGGGCTCTTTATCAGGGAGTACAGTGATAAGACAAGGGGGAATGGTTTTAAGCTGAAAGAGGGTAGACTTAGATTAGACCATGGGTTGCACACACAAGGCCTACAGGCAAAATCCAGCCCTCCACCTTGTTTTATCTGGCACAGTACCTCGTTTCTACCTGGTGGCAGTGCTGAGCTCCTTGTCCCTGCGCTCTTGTCAGTGCTGGTCACGTGTGTGGCGACTGACGAGTGTTATGCTGCAGGAACAGGCTGATGTGGATCAAAATTAAAATGAGTTTGACACCCCTGGTGAGGCACTGACACAGGTTGCCCAGAGAAATCATGGATGCCCCAACCCAGGAGGTGTTCAAGGCCAGTTTGGATGAGTCTTTGAGCAACCTGATATAGTGAGAGGTGTCCCTGACTATGGCAGGGGATTGGAATGAGGTGATCTTTAGGGTCCTAATGCAAACTATTTTATAAAATTATGCTTTCTTCTGGTAAATAAAAAAACCCAAGACCATTCCAGTTCTTAGTGGACAGAAGCAGCTGAGGTTGTCATTGGGTCAGAGGACAAGAGAAAATGAAACATCCATCTCAGCAAATGCTTTAAATGAATAGATTTTAAAACACTGTTCCTTCAGCAAAAGAATGACTAATCTCCTTTACAGATCTACGTGATATTTTTTAAGGGAAATAATCTCTATTAACAAGAATTTTGCCTCTTTTGCTGTGTAATGCTACCTTTAAACCAACTGAGGCTTCCCTGAGGTTTTATTTTAAGCATCTATAAAGGTGTATAATTGCTTGAGTATCTTAGCCACTAGTTATGGAAGAAAATACACCAAGATTGTAAACTTTCAAGGAAAAGATGTGCAGACTGAAATACAACTGTTTGCAGAAGAGGTCAAACTTATTCAGAGACTCTCAATGATTACAGAGTGAAAATCTGTTACTTAAATCATACATATATTCTAATATTTTAAAACGTTACTTACCAGGTAAAAGTTATGACTAGAACTAGCTCTGCTGCATGTGTTTTCTGCTTACAAGTTGCAAAACACAAAAAGATCAAAGTTTTTGTCCTAGGATGCAGTACATAAGGAATGGAGTAGAATACTGTTACTAGGAAAGTGCTTTACAGACTTAATCAGTTGTTGATTTTCCACTTCTTGCAAATATTTGGCAAATATTACACAGAATAATATATGCATTCTGTAAGTCTGATATATTTTATTTTAAGAATTTATTTAAATTTTTAAATCATATTTTTCTATAGATGAAAATGAATGCCACGCCAAGCCAGGTATCTGTGAAAATGGCCGTTGCATGAATGTTATTGGGAGCTACCGATGTGAATGTAATGAAGGATTCCTTTCAAGTCCATCAAGCATTAAGTGTCTTGGTAAATTCCTTTTTGCTATATATTACATCTTACAGTAAGGTATAAAGGATGCAGAGTGTAAATTAGGCTTCTGAGTACCTAACAGCTCTCATATCTACAAAAATTAAATACTGATCCTTCTTATTTAAACAAAGATATGATATTAAATAATGATAGGAATGAGGAGCATCTTGAGAACATCAGCTGAGTCAAGCAATCAAGGGCTCCACATAGAAGTGTCTAAATACCGAAGGACATAAATAGAATGCTGAGCAACACTATCCAGACAAAATACAGTATTTTTAAAGAAGAAGTAGAATTTAGTTACCTTAGCTAGAACAAAAACTGGCACAGAGAGCAAAATTAATGTTTATATATTCAGAATGTAATGTTAAGTACTACAGTACTGCAACTGGACAACTGATTTTTCTGTACCTTTAACTCAGACAATGATTATGAATACTAGGATTTCACAAAAAAAATGTGACATGTATTTAAGAGTTTTGAGGCAGGCCTGCACATTTAATGCTGATGAAGGATTTTATATTCATCCACCTGTATTTCCTTTCCAATATGTTCAGGCTTGTCATTTGTACTATAAAATTTTTCCCTTTTTAGAACTCAAACAGAACTGCAAAATTTTACTTCTCATTATCAGTGTGTAGATACTTAAAAGTGTTTTACAATACTGAAACTTTATGAGTATTATTATTCTTGCATTAAAAATGCTTGTATATTAACTTATGTAAGATCTTATGCAAGTATATTATGTAAGTATAAAACCAGCTGCCTATAAATTGTAATCTGTAGTGTGTGCTGGTTTCATGTCAAAGCAATAACGTTGGAAGTGCAAGGTATTTCCTAGGGATTAAGACCAGATGGGAAGAGGATGCCACACTCTGTTAAGCCCAACCAGTCATTAATGCTGAGGAAGTTCCCTGCTTGGAGGTCATTATTGCTTTCTTATATTTAATATATGATTTTCTTACTATTTTGTATAAAGTACTATAAACTATAAAATATACTTTGGGTTAGTTTGTTAATTGCTGCTTTTCCTTTAGGGTTTCCTGGGTCAGAAATTACAATGCAAAATCAGTCTGGAAAAACAAAGTATTTTTTTGGAATTAAAGCACAAACATTAAATCTTAGATTACATTACTTCAAATATATTAAACAAAACTTTATATTCTATTCACATTAAAATTTATTCCACATTTCAAAATGGGGACAAAGCATTCTATGTTCTTCAAGCCCTAATGTGCATAAAGACCTGCACAATATGTCTACCTAGGAGAACAGAAATTTGTTGAGTCTTGCAAATAACTAGAACAACCATGCTGTCTCACACAACTGGCACCCTCAGTGAGGACTGCTTTATTTGATACAAACAGTTAAGTTACGGGGCACCCAAAGTACATTTTGCCTACAGCCAAAGTTTGCATTTTACCTGATTCATGTAAAAGAATCATCCTACATGTAAAAGAGAAGGTCAGCTGGTTGTTGATACATATGCATGTTCTGAGGGATATGAATGATTTTAACTTCTAGCTTTAAGAGAATAAAATAAAATATTTCATTTAAAAACATAAGTGTCTGCCAGACCATAGTTGACATTGCCATTTTAATTAAAAAGTAAGACAGGTGATGTGGTCTATTTAGAAGATATCACCTCTGAAAAATTTAGTTTCCATTAACACTCGAAGCTGGAATCTCTGCTCTACTCAGCTGTCTGTTTGAAGGAAAGCTGTAGGAACTGAATGACTCCTCAAGTTTTACTCCTCTTTCAGGATTTACAAGTATTGACCAAAAGGTTTAAAAAACAAGGAAAATAGAACTAGAAAGGGACAGATCAACAGTAAGGCTATATACATATTTTTTTCCCCAAAAAAAATCTAGGAGCGCCACCGAAGAAGTACTGAGTTGCAGAGTTGCTTTCAAGTGCTAAGGACTTTGTCATTTAAGCCACACCAAGATAATTATTTATGATCAGACATGCTGTTTTTGCCAGTAAAACAAACAAACCAAGTAAATCCAAGTTCAAATGCAAGCCAAACATAGGCAGTGTAAGCAGTAGCTCAGTTTGGCCTGTAGTTTGTTTGGCTATCAAGCAAGCTCACCAGATATGCCACAGAGCACAATTTTTCTAGAAGCAAAACTTATACCCGACTCAAACTGGTACTGAACTTTAGGAATGTCTGAAACACATTTGGAATGGCTGCAAATTATCAGAAGACATGACTGTCAAAATAGACTGCACAGACTGGTTGCTAATGATCTTCTAGTGCTTCCATGTGTTGACAGCAAGCCAGAATAACACATCATGTGCTTAATGCATCAGATGTTTATCTCCTATCCTTTCTTGATCTCTCTACTTCTTCCTTACAGATAATCAGCAAGGGTTTTGTTTTGCTGAAGTTTTACAGACAATGTGTCAGATGGCTTCAAGCAGCCAGAATATTGTCACTAAATCTGAATGCTGCTGTAATGGAAGCTGGGCTTAGGGTAACCAGTGTGAGCTCTGTCCATTTCCTGGAACCAGCCAGTATAAGAAAATCTGTCCACACGGACCAGGCTATACTACAGATGGAAGAGGTATTTGCAGGGATGAAAATACACAGAAAAGAGGAAAAGGATATGCTCACATATTTAGGAAAATGCAGGATTCTCTTTGAAGTTTCTTTGAAGAATTTCCTATGGAAAAAAGAGAATTTGATTTTTCAAATGTTACTGAGAGACCAGAAGTTTAAAACACCTTTAAAAAGTAGCTGCAACCAGAATACTTCAAGCTGTGCAGAATTTTCTGGGTTGGGATCTAAAACAGGAGGTAGCAACCCAGTAACTAAAAGCTAGAAATGATCCCCAAATTTTGTATGCTGAAAAGTTGCATAGATGGCAAAGACAACAACAGTTGCTCTAACAACAGTCTCACAGAATGCTTTGCAATTACTATTACCACACAGGAAGCAGAAGCTAACATACATTTTTAAATTTGGGTGAAAATGTTTTTACAACATTTAACTGATTGTAAGAAAATTCACTTCAATGAGTTTTTCATTTTGAGTTTGCGAAACTAGAACCTGATTACCCAATGAAATAGAAGGAAGGTTTTGTACAAAAAGAAATAATGAAATTTTAAAGGATGTTTGACTTTGTGAGTTCAGTTCCTTTTAAACAGAGAAAGAAAGGGTAAAGTTACTGTCAGAAGCATGATGATAAGGCACTGCACAAAAATGGAAGAGAAAAAATGTTGAATTTAAAACTGAAAGATGACATGTTTAATGTTTTCTGTACAGATATTTATGAATGTAAAGTCATGACAAACCTATGTAGAAATGGACAGTGCATTAACACTATGGGTTCCTTCCAATGTTTTTGCAGCGTTGGCTATAACACTGACATAAGCAGCACATCTTGTATTGGTAAGATTCAGCATTTTAATCCTCAGTTATGTTTTTTAATTGGTACATGATGACATATTGACCTCTGTAAATCTTTGTATCAAAGCATTTTTTCTCGCTATTGTTTTTGTCTCTTTTCTTTCTTTCTTTTTCTAATACACACTTATATGTTTTTATTTCATTTGGGAAGTGGAGAAACAAGCTATGCTTGGCAATATTCCTGCAGTGTAATGAGCACTGAAATACATTTCAGCTGTATAACCATTTTGACTAACAAACCAGCTCATTACTTTTTGGTCCACGTTTTCCCACTTTCCTGTTGGTTAACAGATATAATTATACCATAGTATGCCCAAAAATAAATACTTAGTCCTTAGATTAAAATATTAATGTAACTATCAATCTAGAATGTTACTTTCTCAAGACAGTTTTTCACTGTAGTGGCAACTCCATAGAAACTCCACAGCAATACATCCACAGAGAAAGAAATAGAAACTCTGAACAAATGTATATTGGGGACATCTGCAAACATTTTTCTCTTAAATATAGTGCAGTTTAGAAAATATGCTTCAAAGACAGACAAAGAAATCAGTACAACAGACACTTAACAGTTTTTCTCTTTAGATCTTGATGAGTGCTCCCAGTCTCCTACGCCATGCAATTTTATCTGCAAGAACTCAGAAGGAAGCTATCAGTTCTCATGTCCTCAGGGCTACATCCTTCAAAAAGATGGAAAGACATGTAAAGGTAAAGCAAGTTATTCACAGAAATTTATAAATTTGTTGCACCTTGACTTAAAAGGAAATAGTTTTGAAGTGTGATATTTTTATCGAGTTAGACCAAATGTAGTACCTCTTTTTTTTGTTGACTTTTCTTAATATAACAACATCTCTTACTTTCAGATCTTGATGAATGTTGAAACAAACAACACAATTGTCAGTTTCTGTGTGTCAACACTCTTGGAGGCCTCACATGTAAATGTCCACCTGATTTTACACAACATCACACAGCTTGTATCGGTAAGAAAAACAATTTTCTTGCTTTCCTTTTTCTATAAGAACAACAATTTCAATTCTCATTCATTTCTTTTGTTCTGTATAAGCATTAATAATACAGAGCAATAATGTCAGCAGTCCATAAAACAGATTCTGTAAAGCAATAATTATACCATTTGTATTTTCTTGTGTAGTAAACCATTGTACATACTTAAATACGTTACTATCTTCTAAGTAGAACCACATGGAGATAAAGCGGTAAAGTATTAAAACCTGAATTAAAATGTGGTTAAAGAAAAACAGACTGCATTTTCTTTTTTTTTAATAGACACACGTGTCCTCAGCTCTTAATATATATGAATCTTGCCAACTGAAACTTTTAGTTCAGCTAATACAGAAGTTCAGCATTTTTACACCTTCAAATTTTGTCAGCAATTGCATATCTGGGTCTTTCACACCCATAACTGAATTACAATTTGCACTTCCAATTTTTTAATTACTCAGAGCTCTGCATGGGTCATCAGATCATCTGACATTTAAATATGAAAAGCTCTACTTACAGAATAAAGTATTGCATCTTTACAGATTTCAGCCTCCTAAGAAATTTTACATGAACATGTCGAAAATCATATCACAAGTATACCAACCTCTCTCCTCTCCATTTTTAAGACAACAATGAAAGTGTTTCTTAGCCATTGCTTTGCGGATCGAAAGGAATTTGCCAAAACATCCCTGGAAGTTTTACCTGTGCATGTCAGTGGAGTTTTATCTGGATTCTACTGGATTAAACTGTGAGGGAAACTAGTAGAGGTGAATTTTTTTTCTATGGTGCAAATCCTTACTTCTGTGTCTAGTGAATCCTGTGATGTTAAAGAGAGATAAAACAGAGCACCAGCCATAGTTAAAGTAAATACCAGAAAGAAATAGGAATGTATTTGAGTAATTTTCAGCATAGAATCATTGAATGTATTGGGTTGGAAGAGACTTTAAATCATCTAGATGCAACCCCCCTGCCAAGGGCAGGGACAACCTCCACCAGACCAGGCTGCTCGAGACCCCATCCAGCCTGGCCTCATATGCTTCCGTGGAGGGGGCATCCACAGCTTCCCCAGGCAACCTGTTCCAGTGCCTGATCACCTTCAAGATGAAGAAATTCTGTCCTTATATCTAATCTAAACATATCCTCTTTCAGTTTAAGGCCAAAACTCAGTGTCCTATCACTACATGTCCTTGTAAAAAGTCATTCTCCAGCCTTCAGGTACTGGAAGGCCGCTGCAAGGTCTCCACAGAGCCTTCTCTTCTCCAGCCTGAACATATTTGTATGTAAGAACATCTTGCCTGAGTAACATTTATACAAATTAGAATTAAAAGTGACTTTTTAGCTGAACACTTGAACAACTGTTTCCAGGCTGCCATTTCAACTTCACATAGATTTATGTATCTGTAAGTCTAGTTGTTTCTTCCTCATTTTCATTTTCATACAGTCTAAACAAAGTCTCTCTACATTTTTTGTTTCAGCTAATTACAGTCATCCACCTGAGCATATCTAAGATTAAATTCTAAATTCGGAGACACACAGATTCACAGAGACACACATTCGAAACGATAATTCACTACAATTAAACATAAATTATATTGTTGAACATCATCTCTCTCTGTTGTCCCAAAAGGGAGCCTCAATTATGAAATCTATATTTGAGAGCTCCAGACTCTTCAGTAGGCCTCAGATATTGAGGAAAGAAGAAATTAAAAGGCGGTATTAGGCCAGCTGGCTGCTGAGAATCAGAAATGCAGAGGTATACAATTTTATCCACAAATTTATAACACCTCAAAATACCTTGAGACTGCAGATAAAACAGCAATTAATATTTAGAGCTTGTATCTAGAATCACAGAGCAGAATATATGCAGCCAGTTTTAGAAAGCATTATCTTCTGCCAAATTACTTTGTTCTCATAAAGTAGACAGGTCTGTATTGTGAATTTAATCCTGCCCCTACAAAACAAAACACTAAATCATACCTATTAAAGCTTTCACAAGATAGGTACATAAATCAGAGCTGCTCTGTATGCCATTACCAATGAAATGACAGCTTTCAGTTCATGGCATGATGGTTTTCTGCACCTCATGCTTTGGGGCATAACAATTCCATTAAATTTATTTAAAACTGTGGACTAATAAGAGTGTAACTTAAAAGCCATGATATTATGCGTGATTTTCTATATTCTACTAGAACTGCAGACTGTACACATTAGCCTGCTTACAATCTACTTATTTCTTGTAACAGACCCAATTTCAGATGACTGAGTTTTCCCATTTCATTTTTCCTTTGTGACTTTTTCCTTTACTTGTACATACCTTGGAGACTTTTTTCATGTCTCTTTCTTTTTAATTACAAAGGTAAGCACTTACTTACATCCACATTTGGCATGTATTCCTCATATTCAAACACTTCAGTATGTTCCAGGAAAATGAAAGCTTAGTCCTACACAGCTGGTTTGAAAATCAAAATAAAAACCCATTCGGATTCTAAACATCACATCAGAGCAACATCATGAGGATTCCCAGGAATAGTGTTTCTTCTCCAAATCTGAGTAATGCAAAGGCTCAAAAGCTGTAATTGGATTATTGCTAGATAGAACGAACACTACATTAATCAATTTTCAGGCTTTACAAAAGACCAATCTGAATGGTGCTTCTGTCTCATAGCAGTATTACCCTGTCGTAAATACTGGTGTTTCAATGATTATGATCAAGGTGAGTAACGTATTTGGCAATGTATATAATCATGTGTTCTTTCATGTTCTTCTCCTCTCCTGATTAAAAAGATGTGTATGAATGTGATGGAAACCATAGGTGCCAGCATGGCTGTCAAAACACGCTGGGTGGATACAGATGTAAATGCCCACAAGGATATATTCAGCATTACCAATCGAATCAATGTGTTCGTAAGGAAAAACAGCACAGAAAACATTTGAACAGCAAAGGTGTCATAGCGTTTATAGTGACAACTGCCAGGAAGGACAAGAAGGGGCAGGACAAAGGGTATGCAGACACAAATCTTTTTTTCCTCTCTTCCCCTCCTTCCATGCACATATTACTCCCAACATAAATTAATGACATAAGTTAACAAGCAAACACACTCATCCTGTTGAAACTCTGTGACCAGGCATTTTCCTAGTAAGGCCTAAGTTCTGACTTCCTTCTCCTTGGGAGAATTCCCATCTTAAAAAGCTGGAAAGATGTTCATTGAATTCCTGAAAGTATTAATGTAAACAACTCTGCAGGGATAGGAAGGGTTAAAAAAAGGGTTAAAAAGCTGTTCAGTAAGAATCACTTAGCATCATTAGCAACTTGAGAATACTACAGAATAGCATGTATAGTGAATGGGAAAAAAATACCAACATATCTGTTATCCAAAATACAGTCTTCAGACAAACATTAGTACTTTGGGCAGGGAACAGCGACTCAGCAGTTTTTATTGTCCATCTTTTCTGTGTTTCACATACTAAGCTAACTCCCATAACAAATAAAATATATGTTTTTTTTCAATAAAAGCAAATAAACACCCAAACAATTCCATCCTACACTGTTAACAAGGCATCATAACAATATATTTATGTTTTCAGGTTTGCTTACATGGTTCTCTGTCAATGGCATCATAATCAAAGAATGGCTGTGAGCATTACCATTCCTTTCTTATAGGCTGATCTTACTGTCCTGATCCTAGACATAGATTAATTTATTATATCCATTTAACTTAAAGTGGCCCACCAGGCAATTTTCTGAAGCCCCAGCCACCATCATCACTCCTTAATTAGTACTGCTCTACAGCAAAGAAATGAAAGGACTCGGGTGAGACTGCCAGGAACACACAAAGAACACCTCCCACAAAACTCCATACCAGCTGCGTTCTCTGAATATTATAGATAGTCCTCAAAATAATTTGTCTCCTAATAATGGCAGGCAAGAATGTGTAAGCATGATGCTAATGGTTTTGGAAAGGAAAACAGCTAAAGGGAAACGGTACCTTGGTAAGATAAATAAAGTAAGCAATATGTGCCAACTACAAAAAGCTTGATCTTCCATAAAACAAGTTACTTCCCTCCCTCAGTTTTCACAATATAGCCTGGAAACTGATCACTCATACTGACTCGGAGTCACCTTCTCTGTATCTTAATTCAACACTCACAAAGTGAAGACAGTACTTCCTTTTCTCTTTAACTTTGGCTGGCTATTTAGATTGCCTTTCACAGAGCCTGCATCTTTCCACTACAAGTATGTGCTAACTTCACCCCATTGCTAGGTGACCAGCAATACTCTCACGGTTCGAGTATGACTGTTGTTTCAGTTCATTTATCCTTTGTGAACCTTCCATGGTAGGAGTGTACCCTGCCAGAGGAAGGAGGACCTCTAAGCAAAACTGGAGACATACTTTGAAGGAACGGGGAGCATTGAGTCAATATAAACTTTACAGTAACAGTATCCTTTACAACCTAGCTATGTGCATTTGGGACCTTTGCGTCCTTTTTCTTCAGAGAGCAAGTCTCTATGGGCTAATTGGGTCAAGAATGCAGCAGAGCCCTAGAACTTCCAGATATGCTCATTTGTTAGCTATGTCATGCTTACCTGATGTCTACCAGTACACTTTTTTTTTTTTTTTGCTTACTAGATGAAAATGAATGCTCCAATCCTAACACATGTGGCTCTGCTTCTTGCTACAACACCCTTGGAAGCTACAAGTGTTCCTGCCCATCTGGATTTTCTTATGACCAATTCTCCCATACGTGCCATGATGTGAATGAGTGTTCTTCTACCAAGAACCCCTGCAATTATGGTTGTTCCAACACTGAAGGTGGTTACCTTTGTGACTGTCCACCTGGCTATTACAGAGTTGGACAAGGGTGAGTATCTCCACACAGTCATTCACCAAAGTCACATTCAATAGGCTATAAAAAGCCTGGACCCTAGTCAGAGTGAAGAGGTGCAAATGAGGGACAGCTCTAAGTCATCATGTCTGCTCCCTTTGCACACCATATCCATAAGCCAGGAAACAAAGATATGCTTGTACATACAACATGACACTCATTTTAAATCTAGTATATAAGGAACATTGAACAATTAGTTCTACTTTACTTTCCAGTATTGGCAGAAGAACTCCTTCACAAACTTGCCCAATGAGGACTATTAATGGATAAAGGTAGTTACCATCTACATTGAGATAACTAAGTGTTGTAAGCCACACTGATAAACCCAGAATATTAAGCACAAATTAACATTGTTCTGGTACATGACAATGACTAAATTCTTTAGTTCCAAAGTTCAGGACAGGGTGGTTTTGTTCTGTTTCTTTGAAAACTTGTAAATTAAAATTAGAAAAGCCTACAGTCTTCAACCAATGGTTGTGTTTCATTCAGTATGCCAAACTAGTATGAAGAAAATTAATGCACAGTGAAGGGAAAGGACAGTGCCAGACAGTGTGGTATATATTACATACACACACTATTTAACAGAACAGTTCATTACACTGCAAGAAGTAACTAAAACAGACATTTTTATTTAACAGCCACTGCATCTCAGGGATTGGATTTAACAAAGGCCAACACCTGCCACTGGATAGAGATGATCAAGAAGAGAATCTTTTGTCCCCTGAAGCATGTTATGAGTGCAAAATCAATGGCTATTCCAAAAAAGACAACAGGAAGAGAAGAAGTGCTAATGATATTGTAAGCAGTATGATAAATAATCACTATGATGTACTTCAAGGTGTTTTAAAAGATCCCGTACTCAGCACTATCATTTAATGGAGGGAATTTTCTAACAGGCCACATTCAATAGCAAAAATCTTTTTTCCCTTACCACAGTGGTTTTCACACGTCGGTCCTGTTGGCAGGAATGGCAACAGCCATTGTTGGCACAATCAGAAAAACCTCAACAGCTGTGAATGAAGTTTTTAAAGCTTGTAAAGAATCCTTTGTAGTGCAAGATGTAATCTAGTTCCTCAAAACATACTCAGGGAAATAATTTTCCTGTAATTACAGAGAGATAGGAAACTGGTTATGTCTGCAATCTCTTATGCTGTCAGACTAGATAGCATTTTATGGTCTGGGGCAGCTAAACAGATCTTCTTTTAGATCATTTTATTCTAAGTGTCTATTCCATGGATGCTCACAATTGTGGGGGATAAGAGTCTATGGCCTAGCCAATACATTCAAGCTCAACATTTGCACAATTGCTGAAGGTATTCAAAATTACAATTCAGACATCTTTTCTCACTGTATTTTGTGGGCTTAGAGAAATAAGTCATGAAAAGACCGCCCCACTATTTATACCTTTTAGATGCCTTTTGTTCAAGAGTTAGAAGAGTACACCTGCATATCTCTTATCTGCATTATCTGTATGATAGGATGTTGTCTTGTAGCATTAGCTCTGGTCTTGAAATCTGCAGTAATAGGAAACAGACTCAATTTAGAGGTGAATACACATGTGGATGTTCATTCAGAAGTACAAGAGCTGTGTAATGCAAGTGGGCAAATGCAGATCCTCAGCCAAAATGGTAAGGTGTGCTGGCCACACAAGTTACATTGGAAGGGGCCTTGAAGCCGATCCAGTTCCAACCCCCTCCCGTCATGGGCAGAGACACCTCCCACCAGACCAGCCTAAAGACACCATCCAACCTGCCCTTGAACAATTCCAGGGAGGGGGCAAGCAGTTCCTATAATTTCTGCTCTAAAGAATGCAGTGTTAGCACTTAAAATGTAAATGTCTGATATCCCACACACATCTTTTCCTTCCCCCCAACTCTACTGGACATTTTTCAGTCTGAATTCTGTGGTCAACCCACTACAGAAATACATGGATGTTTTGAAAAGCATTTTTTCGGTTGCAGAGTTAATTTCAGATCTAGTTAATAATTGTTGTAATTACTTCTTTTTATAGCATTAATCTTTTCAGTTTCTAGAACTACCTAAGCAGTGAAAGTAAAAATTTTCACATCCATACTATTATGTGACAAAAGAAATAATGTCATCACTAATGACATTTATGTGGTGTCATGTTTAAAATACTACAGGACTTGCTCCTGTCCACAAGTTTTCCTTGTTTTCACCATGTGTTTTTAATTACATATTAATACACATATGTACTCACATGTGATTGGAATTCCCTTAGAGAAGGAAAATCTCTGCTATCTTTACAATTGGTATCATGTTTCCTAAAGAAGAGTGCAGCCTATATATATTTGTAGAAGCACATCCAAAAGCTGTTTCTTGTTAGATTGCTTTCCTAGAAGTGCGCTCACTCTCACCCCCTGCCCCTAAGTGTATTCACAGCTAACACCTTTGGACAGTTTCACATCTGCAGCATAACTATACTGAAGTTCAAATTACAAAAGAACACGACAGATTAGTCAGAAAAACAGTGCCGGGACTTTTTACCACACTCATTTTAGTGGTCCAAATAGAATATAATTGGGCAACGTGACATACTAGCCCTTTCTGTATAAATCTAACAATACAGAAGTTCTTTCCTTACTTCAATTTCCTTTATAATCACTGTACTTCCTCATCATGAAATGCTAAGCCTGCTTTTTTTTTAGAAGCCAGGATTCGTTAAAACAGTTTTACCTGAAGTTTCAAGGACCTCCCATACAATATCATATTATGTGTTTCTGTAATGGTCCTGACTGAAGATGATGATAAGGCACAGTCTTTAGTGCAGCAGTACACCCAGGTGTCTTCTTTACATGGACTTTTTGGCAAGCATGAAGTTAAACAGATTCAGAAAAGAATCTGAAACCTGAGCCCCACTCTGTAGACCTGATGCTGTAACTTTAATTATCCTATTAAGCCTGTGTGACATGCCTTTAAGGGTGTGTTATATGGAATGAAGCAGTGGTCCCAAGTGGGATGCATTTACAATTGTTTCTTCCATAGTTAGATTTTGACAAATTCAGAAACTGCCAATAATCATGTATTATTCTTCTCCCAGTGGAAGTGAATACTTGCTTTTCTCCTGTTCTAAAACGATCTTCTTTTCTCCTTCATTTCAGATCAAGCAGTTTAGCTTTGAAAGTCTAGACATGGATAGTCCTTTGAAAATGAGAGTCAATATTTCCAGTCTTGACAACACCAAGCAGCTCTTAGAAATCATGCCAGCCATTGCACCCCTTACCAACCACATTCATTACATCATCTCACATAGCAATGATGATGGCATCTTTCAAATCCATCACAGGGATGGACTGAGCTATTTGTACAAAATTAAGAAAAAGTCAGTGCCTGGAACTCACACACTAGAAATCACTTGCATTCCTCTATGTAAGAAAAAGGAGCTAAAGAAACTGGAAGAGAGCAACGAGGACAACTACCTCCTGGGAGAGCTCGGAGAAGCTCTCAGAATGAGGCTGTGGACAGACTTTACTAGCCATCTTCCATACTCAGTCCAGTTCTTCACACATTTCTGTTGACCTTTCTACCCACCTGAGCACATCTCCATTTCAAAGGCTTTGAAACAGTCACTGACATCTAGGGGAGGAAGGGAGAGATGAAGGAAGACCTCTTTCTTTCCATCCTGCGAGACTGCAGAACCACCTTTGCAGAAGGGTAACTTTAAACTCTGCCACATGCAAAACCCTGATTACAATGATGAACACAATTACTGTACCTTTTATATAACCTCAATTAAAAGTATACTAAAAAGCTAAAGTTCAAGAAGTCATCATATAGTACTGAATGTCACAAAAATGTGAGTTATTTCTTTCCTGTTCACAGTCTGTAACACTGGGTATTTTGCTATAGTTCCTAAAAAATATATAGAAGTCTCTTTATTTTTAATGTAGTAATATATGGAGAAAATAACAAATTATGTAAAACAGGAAGGGAAACTTGCTTGTTTTTCTTTGGATTTATAAATTTGAGCTACAACATTTTAGCAGTACTTTCTTAATTAAAAGAATTAGATTTGAATGATGTTTCCTTTTGTGTTAATAGTATGATATATATTATTTTCAAACTATGTCAGAGCTGAAAGAGCCCTGCAGTACATCTTCTGAGTATTCTGAAGTGCTTTTGCAAAACTTTGAACATTCAAAAAAAGGGAAAGACAAAAAAAGAGCCTTAAAGAACAGAAATTACAATATCAGTCTCTGCGGACATCATGTTTCACAGCAGCTTAATAGGATTTTATTCTGAATCAGTCACATCAAGTCATGGAAAAAGAGGCACAACCACTATAGCAAAATACCTTGACTGCTTTTTATACCATGAGAATCGCAGAACCAAACTGTACTGTGCTTCCTTCCAATAAACTCAAGGAACCACACGTGCAACCACAACTCATTCTTGGAAAGGATGCTCTACAAACTTGCATTACTGTAAGCAGCTGAAGAACGCATAATGTTTCATACTGTTTGGTGCTGGCTTGAATTAATGCTGCTTTTAAAAAAACTGAGAGCTGTATCAGGACTGCCACATGTGCAAACTAATTACAGACAAGGAAAATGTGTATTTGAAATCCATTTGTATGAAGTTTCGTTAATACTGGAGTTATACACCTATACACCTCATTTTATCATGGCTTATTTTCTAAGAAAGATGTTTTTACAATGAATTGCAATTTATCTTACATTAGTAATTTTTTTAAATGTCGTGCCATTATGTCTTAAGTGTATGCTTTTTTTGATAACTAGTGCCTGTAACTAATCATATAACAGAATCTCATATGTGAGAAAAGCTAAAGCACATGCTGTCTCCAGGATTGTTTCAGTCACACATCAGTGCTGACCAAAGATTCTATCAAGTTATACTCAGTGATTTTTCTCTTCTGTTGTTGTGTTTAGGATTTTCAAAAGAAAAAGAAACTTTGTACATTTTTAATCAAATGTTTGTGAGAAAAAAAGAAGTTTTAAGTCTGTATCAGCATGACTTTTTCTTGCAATAAAGCTTATTTGGGGATAATCTTTTTTCTTTGAAATGTTTGTGTTCTTTACACAAAATAACCATCTAATTGTAAATCTGAAGGATTTCAGTGTATAAAAAGGAGCTGATACAGTACAAACTTTCTTCATTCACATTTAAGGTTACAGAGTGTTTGCTAACTTAGTTTCTCTATCATGACAGAGCTGAAACACAGGAACTAAACTGTCCTCACAAAGTTAAAACTCTGTCTCAACTCTCTCAAAATTCATCATATGTTGTGTTTAAGTGGGTTGGCCTTGCAGGTTTTGATTATCTGTATAATGGGGGCTTAAGATCTTCACAATTTAAGTTTGATAATTCAGCTCTAAAAAAAATCTCCATACATTTAAGAGTAGGAGTGTAAAACCTCCATCCTAACTGAATAGGAAAAATACGGTACCTTTTGCTTGCTGGCAGGCCCCCTTGAATGCCCTTCATTAAGTACACAGTCAAATACAATAGTGCAAAAAAAAAAATGTTTTTTTCTTAAAGTATGCAAAGTTTCCACAAGGATCTCATTACATAAACTACACTCTTTTTATTTGATTCAGAGTTCTGGTGATTGTTTTCAAGGAATAGCCAATACTGACCATATGATTTAAACACAACAATAATGGCCAGAGAAAGGGAAACTGAATACATTGGGTTAAGCACTGAATTAAGATACAAAAAGCTTGTTTTCAAAATACTCTTTCGTTTCTGAATATACAATATAATACAAGACTTACACAGTCTGTACCAGCAGATGTAGTCCTATGTAGTCTTTTGCTGCTCTTCTAGACAAGTGGCACTTCACAAGTTAACTGCACTACAAGCCAAGTTGCAGGCCTAACATTCTAATTACTTGATGCAGTAAAAATGAGCTTCCCTAGAGTTTGAGAACTTCTTTTCAGCACAAAATCGCTCTTTCTCATGCCTTCAATGATCCAGGCTAGCATACTTCTCCTGCCTCCATGCTCTCCCTCTCCTCTTCCCTGAAATGCTAATAAAGTAATACAAGAAAGGAATCACACACTTAAATGCCACTCAAGAAAGAAAATAATCAGGAATTATGGCATTGTAATTGTTTTCATAATTACTGATTTATTTGATGGGACTTATTTGCCTTGAGTATTCCTTTAAGTCTACATATGTATTCAGATTTATTTGACATTTAATAGTGCATCACTTTAAACAAGACAATATGAAATTGCTTGGAATGAGCCTTTTTTGATATTACCTTCAGATATTGTCTTGCAAGTTTCACCACAATTCAAAGCTGCTTCTGGGCAAAATGACAGGAAAAAAAAAGGACATCTAGAGGTCTGATAAATATATCCAGGAGGGCACTGACTTAAGACTTTACAGCTCTAACAGCTAGTTTCCAAGGAGGCTGCTCTTTGTCCAAAATGGGAACTTTCCAGGAAACATTCATTGCAAGGAAAGCCAACAGACTGAATCAAGTAAAGCATTATGTTTTCAAAAATGGAGAGAAAATAGCAGCAACAGTCTTACTAACAACTCCTCTGAGGCTACAGGTTCTGGAGGCTTTTATCAGTAGACAGAGATTAGCATGTGCTATGCACACTTAGTAGATTTAAAGCCTATTTTCAGAAATTAGTTACCCCAGCTTCAAATCCAGATGAAAAAATATCTTGGATTAAACAAAATTCCTTTCCACCCAGCTTATCATAGTATAGGTATCTTTGTATATCCATTTCTCCAAATTTTACCCTTTAATAGCCTCTTGCCTTTTAATTTCTAAACAATTAATGAGAAAGCTGACTACGCATGCACAGAAAGATTAGTGTTCCAGAAAGCTACAAAACCAAAAACTCTGTTGCTAACAATAAAATGAAAACTGTCTTGCTATTTAAGAGAGGCTGCAGTATAAATCTCTTCACAACTAAAGGAAGATAGCAGTGAGTAAAGGTAACACCTAAGCTAGGTCTAGGCAGTGGGGACTACAGTACACTCTAGATATCCTGGTAAGCTTATGCACACGAACAATTGAAAAGCACATCTTTGTGCTAAACTCATAGAAGAATTCAGGTGTGACAATGCACTGCAAAACTAAATACAGCAAAAAAAAAATCTCACTGCCCTAAGCATGTTTCTTAATTCTTCCCATGTGTTAAAATGAAACCTAAGCACCTAAACTAACCAGTGCTGCAACCAGACACGTCTTAAATCCAAGAAATGGGTTGGATTTATGAATTTAGTACTCTGAGGGGATGAAGATTTAAAACTCTACATTCACACTTACTAAAGCAGGAGTGAAGAAAAAGATGAGAGGGTAGAAATACAACATTTTATATTTAATATAAAATCTTAGTCTCTAGAGCAACTGCTTATGTATTTGATGATAACAAATTGCTATAGCACAGAGAGGAAATAAGTCTTTGCTCCCATAGCCTTACAGAACTGAAGAAGGTTGTTTTTTGCATTACTTAAGAAGTTTCTTCCAAGAATGCCAATATTTTGCCAGCATGGGCAGTCACAAAACTGTTTAACCTGTGTATTTAGACATGATTTTATCACAAGCAAGGCCTCCACACTGCTTGGGCTTGTCAAGAATGTGTTTCTACCCATGGCCAAACCTGGATCTTGAGACATAAGGAAAGTCAACAGAAACAGCTGGTGCTGTGCCATCACCTGACATCTCAAAAAGTATGTATTACCTAAAAGCCAATTTTGAGGTTTAAAATTATGAACTCCAAAGCAGCAGGAGTTCAGCAGCACTTCCATGCATCAAAATGTTTCTGCATTGTACTACAGTATATCCTAAAGTGAATCAGCCAGAGCTAGCTCAAATCTAGCTAACCTTAGAAACCACTACTGCTTATGACACCATTAAGAAATTATGAAAAAGTGACAGAGTAAATATTATCCATAATGACTGAGAAACACAGAAATCCTCCTCAAGAGTCTGAACTCCAATCAGTCATATGAAGAGCAGTTGAATATGCTGAGGCACTAGAAAGCATACATAAATCTATAGCAACTTAAGGAAAAACAATCCATGCATATGAAATTATAACATTCTCACTGTTTTAAAGCGGGGAAAGCTAAGACTGTCAAATCCCACACAATAAAACTGCTAGATTGTAGCACCCAGTTCCCACTGTATCTGAACCAGAAAAAAAAAAAAAAGCGAAACACAGAAGCAGTCTTCTGGTGTTGAACACACTTTCAAATCGTATGTCTAAACTACCATTTATCTATCTTTTTACTGTTGGTGGTATTACATCACTGCAATTTTATTTAATTCTGGTATTTTTAAACTGTATATGATATTTCTATACTTTATCTTCTAGCGTTTTATGCCCATCGTAGACTCAACAAAATCCCATCAGTTGCCACTAAGATTTGCCATGGAGCAGGACTACTAAGAGGTTGCCAAAAAAATAAAAATCCAAAACAAAATAGAGAACACACATATGCACAAAGCTACACAGACACTCCCTCTTCACTGCAATGAAGAGAACTGATGAACTGCCATCTCTGCTACACCAGAATTTTTGAAAGATTTTGAATTTTAAGCTAGATCAACAAACTGACAACTGAATAGTGGATGTGTTCTCAAAGCCTGGCTTGTGGTTTGAAGCCAAAGAATACATATGCATTCAAGAAGACAGGACCAAAATCCTAGTACGTTTATTTAGCAAAAATAATTCTGTATGTATTGAAGTAATTCAAATACATGGATCTCTGAATTCTGTAAAATAATTGCCATATTTCTGGGTCTTACTCTTCTTCATACAGGGACAGCTTATGAAAGGTCATTGCTCTCTCCATTCCATGCTTTTAGACCCACATTCCTCACCAAGGAAGAAAAAGTTAAGTTTGAAGATAAAAATCAACACAGACATCAACCATATCACCAAAGGCACATGCTTCATTGCAACATTGTCTGTTTCAGAAAAATCAACAGGCAGAAGGCTGAAAGCAGGCAAGAAATTTCTGATTAAAAAGTTACCAGCTCAATAGAAAGTCTGCAAAGTAGTTCACCCCCAAACTTAAAAGGTAATCACATTGTTTTCCCACTCTAATATAATATTTCTGAAAGCCATAAATTCTTCAAAATCAGAAATAAAGGCAATTACGAGCATCTGAAACAGGAAACAGTGGAAAGTATTTGAACATATGGCTCCCATACAACATTGACAGGTATGAACAAGCTATGGCCTGAGTCTCCTGTAAATATAAGTTTAACAGCAATGAGGAACAGTTGTTTAGTAGAAATAAAACAGGAAGTTTACCTCATCATTTTGTGCACCTATTTTTACCTGGGTATTTGCACAATTAAACAGTGATGAAGTTACTCTAATTGGGAATTTGGAGATGAAATGCAGCATAGGTTGGACTCGATGATCTCAAAGGTCTTCTCCAACCTTGTGATACTGTGATACTCTGAAGTACTACCTCTTCTAAATAGGCTTTTAATATCATATAACCTTCATATCACATGCTTAAAGTATCAAAACTAAAATTAAATTGCCAGCACTCCCTCTCAACCTTACTGAGTCAGCACTGCCTAATGCATACCCCTAACTGGCTCTTGCACTCTGAACAACCAAGCTGCACTTGTTTACAGGTCCTAGTTTTATGGGCAATCACAATCTTCAGGTTCAGTATCAGAGAGAAGTCTGCAGTCCCACACCGCTTGGCAGTTAACAGAGTTTCTTTCTTTTTCTACCTTAATTACTTACAAATTATGCAAACTTTAAGTTAATAATTTGTGTATCACAGTTTTGAAGGTCATTATTGTGTAAAATGACTCTAATAGACTTGGTCACTGCACTTACTAAGATTATCTCTTTCAAGAAATACTTTTTCTAAATTAAAAATTGCTCACCTGGATAGTCACACTATGACAGCAAAGCAGCTAATAAATCTGCATGAAAATTCCAGCTCTACTACTAGAGTCATGCTGACATTTTTATGAAAAAAAGCACATGCTCATGTAATCTTCAGTTAAATTTTCAGTTTCTTTCAGTTAAACTTAGAGACACAAAGTTTCCATTTCTTCAGAAAACAAGCAGACATACAGGTAAGGCAGTCTCATCTTCCATAGAACCTGCAATATGACAAGAACCACATATCCTGTTTCAGTGTTGGGCTTAGTATCTTTTCACTGAAAGGGTGATTTGGCCAATGGAATGCGCTGCCCAAGGAGGTGGTGGAGTCATCATCCCTGGAAGTGTTTAAAATCAGATTGGACGAGGCGCTTAGTGCCATGGTTTAAATGAAGAGTGGGTGCTAGTGTTGGGTCATAGGTTGGACGAGATGATCTCAGAGGTCTTTTCCAACCTTGTGATACTGTGATACTGCAACTTAAAGGAAAAATTCTTAAGAGCATATGTAAAGGTAGACCTAAAATCTGGCCAATAAGTTTAAACATCTTGCACTGTATTCTTATTTTTGTCAATTTTGAAACATTCAATTTTGCAACTGAACAAAGCAATCTATCCTATGGCCCACATTCCCTATCTAATCTAAAAAACTTTTATGAAGTTTGCACTAAGGAGAGGAAGAAAGGAAAGGGGAAATTATAAGTAAAATAAAAGAAAAAACACCTTATACCAGAACTTGCATTTTAGTGTATAGTCACACCTCCCACCATACCAGATGTTTCAGCTAAGTGTTTCTACTATAAACTTAGGTACATTAATATCACCAGGCTTGTGTGCTGAATTGCCCAACATCTGTTTTTTTCTGTACAAATCACTCTTTCTGGCATCTGTTTTGAACTGGTTGCCCCTATAATTTTGATGCATGTCCCTCTCTCTTACTGCTTTCTTTACAATGAAAATAATACTTAGGTTTTACATCATCTATACTTATGTTAACTTATGCAGTCCTTCTCACTTCATAGGGGAGGGTTAAAAAAGATATTACTCTAGAATTTATCAACTCTTATGTATCCGTCCTGGCAAAAATTTTTATTGCTTTTATCTTTATAAAGTTTATAAGTGTTGATGAGAAGAGGTCATAATGGCACCACTTCTACCGCAACAACTGAAGCCCTCAACAGCATTTCCCAAGTAAAATTCTATATTCAGTCTTGTTACACAGCAGTAACAGTGCCCCAAGGTGACTGTGTAAGACTGATGTGTAAATATATTTGCTTCTTCCCCTTATTATCCCAAAGGTACACCATTTCATCAAATGTCAATTGTTTATGAACAAAAGTAAACTACAATAGCTGGATAATTTACTTAGATCCAGATGAATTTAAAGGAAAACAAACTGGGTATCACAGTTGATCCAACTTCTTTTTTTAAACAGGTTTTAGAAAAAGTATTTTTTAAATGATCAAAAGTTGTCTGTTTCTGGATTAATGAACATTTTTCCAAATTATCTTTCAGCCATGTACAAAGTTAATATCATATGATACTCTTAAGGGATTTATCTAAAGGAATTTAATTCAATTAGGTGTAAAACAAGTGGGGTTCTTTTCCTTGTCCAGGATTTTAAAATAATATACCAAAAATAAGATCTAAAATCTTGAGAAGATCTGACATTTGTTAGCTGAGAGACTGAAAACTGACAGTTAAGAATCAAGATTCAGCCTGAAATGCCTGTCACTAGATTTATCAACTGGTGCACAAACCTTAGAAGAGACAAAATAAAAAAAAAAATAAAATAACACAACCACTGAGTTTTTAAGGCCAAACTCACTACTGAAATACCTCATCTCTATGTCTCTTTCTCGCTTGATGAATAAGACTAACATCACTAGACCGTTTAGTCAACTGTAGACCCAGTGCAATGTGTCTCCCATCAAGCCTGAGCACTGTGGAAAAGCACTTTCCTGAATTAACCATTGAATTCTTGAATATATAATGCATAGAATTTCAGTATGCTTATAATTCAGTTAAATTCTTACAATATGTACTATTGTTACCCTAATCAAGCACACAGAGACAGACTTAAATAGCTGTTCTTGATTCAGAGCTGAGCTTCATTGGGATAGCTCCTCATATAGCTCATCTATTAATACTACTTCATAATATCAAGTATACCACACATGCTGTAAAGTAAGTGGATTGAAATTCCTTTGCCTGCTTACCATATGATGCAAAAAACCACTGTTTCTAAGTATCCCACAGAATAATAAGATCCACTCAGTCTCAAACCAGACAGTTTTTGGCTAACCAGTAGCTGTCCTAGTTTTGTAGCCAAGATGAAAGTAGAAGACAAGTATTTGAAAGGAAATATGGTAGTTAGGAGTAATTTTTCAGCCTCTCAGACCACAGACATAGATTTTATTGATGTGCCAACTTCAAGATAGAAGAGCTCATGGAATATGGAGTTAGCCACAGATGAGTCTTGTTTCCTTCTGAATGGAGTGAGTTACATCCACCACTTCCTCAGTCTAGCTTCCTCTCCTTAGAAGAGGAGCAACACAAAACAGAATATGATAGCACTACTCACACTACTGATGAAAATCCAAGATGCTCTAGGGCACTTCAGTGTCTTCCCACTCTATTCGTCCATTTTTAAATGGACTGAATTGGCTCTTGTGGTTTTTTTTACTGCCTTATCTATTTCTTCATGTTCCCCAACTTCTTTTAGTGAAAGTTAATAGCTACCCCTCAACAGGACATGTGTTCTTACGGAAAGCATAGTCCAGAGGAAACAGCCAATAAAAAACAGCCACAGCAACCAACACTTGAATTAAGCATCAGCAAAGCAAATAATTGAAAAGGTCTTGTTCCCATAAAGTTACATTAAAACCCCACAAAAACATTGCTGCCTGTGTTACAAAAAGCTGGTAAAAGAGAACATTAAAAGGGAAGCCACTTAGTTTTGCTTTTGTTTAATGCTGCTAATTAACCACTCGAATTTTCTTCAGTTTTCACTTTCAGCCTTCAGTGTTTTAAAAAATTAACTGCTTTCTAGTGTCACAACTTCTTGTATATTTTTCTCCATAACATACAGAAGTCTCATCTCCAAAAGCAGTACACACATCACCAATCCTCATAAATAGAGAGACACTGTCACATGCTACTGTAGTAGCAAATCAGACGAAGAATGCAGTCTACATCAAATAAGCACGGAAGGATGAAAGCTAGTTACGAAAACAACCAAGAAAAACTACTCTAAACTGACCAAGACAAAACCCAAGGTTTGTTACAAAGCAAGAGGAAGCAAAGTCTAGAATATGGTGCGTAAGCTGTCAAAATCCAAAATTTTCAATGATGCAAGTAATATCAAATATTCCAGAACTAAATGGTTAATTCTGAAAGAAAAAAAACCCATGAAAAACGGTGATATAAAACTAACAAAAGGTTTTAGACACTTCCAAAGTACACTGTGCTTTTTCAAAAAAACTCAGTATGCATAGAGGGCATTCATACATTGTACACACTAGCTGCAACAGAAAACGAAAATAAGACAAATAATTCAAAATGTTAAACTGATAACCTCCACTACAATTTTTTTCCTTTGCACTTCCAGGTATCCTCTAACATTTCTCTAATGTCTTTCCACACAAGACCTTAACTTCTCTCCAGATAAGTGAGACAAAAACAAATTATAAAGATATGACCTTCCTCCTTGTCTTGGCACTCAGCTATTTAGTCCCCAATTCTATTCCACAGTTCATGCATCTTCTCAGCCTTTCCATTGTATCTTCATGCACTCTACTAATCTCTCTAATCCACGTTCTATCTTTCTTTTATCCTTAGGTAAATTGAACATGCAGTTAACAGTTTCAATGTAACTTTCCATCCTCTTAAACTCCCATATGATCTCCTCTCCAAAACAGAACTCAGAACCATCTCCTGCCAGTTGGCTTCAACATACTATTTCACAGCTCCCATAGCGGCAGACTGACCTAAATTTTCTTGACTCTCAGCTTCTAAGCCAAGACATGGGATGCCTCTAACATTTTGGCAAGTGACCTTATATTCCTTTCTGTTCTCCTAAAAGCATACGTATAAATGAACAGACCGGAAATAGACAACTGGAAGGAGGCACTGAACACTTACAGATTATTTTAAACACAGTGATAAATGTTGGAGAGGCAATACAGCTGAGAATGCAATTCAAGAGATTTCTTGAATGTTTTGTGATATTTTCTTGGTGCAGTTGCTCAAAAAGCTGCCTAGGACAAATTCTCTGCTGAATCTGTTTTCTCACAAGTAAGAATGTGAAGGCCAAGGTCAGTCTTGGCTGCAATAACTATGACAAATTCTGGAATTTAAAATCCTGAAAGACGTAAGCAACATGAAAGTTAAGACTACAGCCCTGGACTTTAGGAGGACAGTTTCTTTAAAAAAACTGTGCATCAGGTTCCCACAGGACACTGTTCTGCAGAGTAAAGAGACCCAGAAAACCCATCTGATCTTCCAAAGCAATCTCTTAAAAGTACAAGAACCTTCCAATCAGATGTGCAGGAAGTTGAGCAAGCATGGCAGAAGGCCAGCACAGATCAAACTACCTCTGCTTGCAAACACAAGTACATAGAAAGTGGATGAAGTAACAAGCTCTCCAAAAAGACTACCAGTACATTGACCAGGTGTACAGGGATGAGGCCTGGATGTCCAGAGCTCATCTGGAATTGAAATGAGTGAGAGATGTGAAGAACAATAAAATGGGCTTCAGTTCACCTGCAGCAAAATATTAAGCACACAAGCAAGTCCATCATAGTCACCCAGATGATTGGTGACTGGAATGGAGCAGGCAACATATGAGAGGAGATTCAGAAAACTGATTTTTTTCAGCCTAAGTAGAGAAGGCAGTAGAAAGATCTTTTTCTATCTTCAATAACCTAATGGGAAAGCATTCTTCTTGGTGTACAATAGATGTAGGGTTAGATGTAATAGAACAGAGAAGTTGCAACATGGCGAAGTCTGCTGATCATCCATATGATGAAAATACGTAATTTGAAGAGTAGAACGGATGCCCAGAGAGGCCTGGAGCTATTAAAAACTCAACCTCACTAGGCCTTGAGCAATCTGATTATACTTGGATCTGCTTTGAGAAGGGGGTTGGACTAGACAACTTTCACAATTCTCTCCCCAAATTATTTTACAAGTCTGAAAACTCTTCCAAAATAGAGTAAGATATCTTAAAACCTTCCATGTGTTACTTATTCCTGGAAAAGAACTTGCAGCTTTGTTCCACAAACAGTTCTTAAAAAAACCCAACATGAACAAACAACGAACATACAATTCTGTAAGAACACTGTTCTCTTCCTAAAGCATGCCCATGAGGGTAAAAGAGTTTCTCTAACACCTTTTAAAGTTAAAAAAAAGAAATTGTACCCTGTTCAGAAATAACTATTCAGGAGCTCACCTTGAGGATGAACAATACAAACTTCAAACACCTGTCAGGTGTGACCTGACCAGCCCCACCATTACTACTGCCATCATGAAAACCTGAAGTCTTAGGAAGAACCTTGTCATTCCTTCAAGCTCCATATACACAGACTAATTTCAAAGATCCATGTATATTGTAGAGAAGCCAGTGAAACTACATGACATCTTTTCCTGCTTTTGATTAGATTTAGGAAGTAGATAGCCTGGATCTTACCTTATGTTTATGCACTGAAGGAACAAGCTGTATTATGTATTCGATTTTTCTTTACCAGTAACAATTATTGCACCAGACAGGAATGGTTTAAAATTAGAAGTAATTACAAAGAATTAATTTAAAAGTATTTCCCATTAAAGGAACGAGAGAATACTCCTAGTATTCACAGCAAAGCCTAGAAACCAGGATTTGATCTGAACTCCAAAGGCATCACTAACTCACTTCCTGGCATAAAAGCTGCCATAGAATATGGTTAGTTACTGTCTGAACAAGGACAGGACAACAAACTCAGAACCTATTGCGCTTTATTTACAGGCTGATTACTTATAGTCAAAGCTACTGTAGGAGAACATGCTTTTTATTACTAACCTTGCCTAATCCTGGAGAAGTGAAAATTTCCTGATTGTGGTGCATTTGGGGTGATGGCACAGATATGCATTAGCAAAGACAGACTCCAAATCATAAATTAATTGTGCAATGGCTCGCGTCTAGGACAGAATGAGATTTCTAGAATGACCTAAGGGTGGGCCAAAAGAACAGGATGGAAAAAGATCTGTTCTCTGGCTAGGGAGAATTCTCTGTTCCCAGAGTTGACAAGTAATCATTACTTTTTTTTTTTTCTTTCCCATTGGAATTATTTGCATCATGGTGACTCCCAGGTCCCAGCTGAGAATCAGGCCTCATCTTCCTAGGTGATTACAAACATGGCAAGAACAAGAAAGCAGCAATCACCAAACCCAACAAGACAATTAAAATAAAAATAAAGATAAACATGCTTAGTTTGACATGTAATTGCCAAAGCTTGCGTTTTCTCATTAAACCTTACCATGACTGAAATACTACTATTGCTAATTGAAGGCATACCAAAAGTTTTTAATCAGAATAAAGACTTTTAAAATTAATACTTTTCTAAATGTAAATCTATGTGATTGATAACAGTAGTACAAAGGAATCAGTCAAGAGTCTCTATAATTTGCAACACTGTGGCAAAACCATCCAGGCAGGCACCTTGGTCTGAAATAAAAAATTACCATTCAGAGCTGGGAGAGAGGATATTTCAAGGCTAATCCCAGCTCTCTAATTTTCAGCCACAACCTGTGGAAATCCTTTGCTTGTGAATCCATTTTACCATCTGTTCTGCAGTGACAAATTTAATTGCAGAGAGACATTCCGAGATTTAGTGATCAGTTGTAAAACATTCCAACAAAGTGATGAAGTTAGTATCAAGCCTCATAAGCTTGGAAATGCTTGGTGCTATGCTATTCAATTTCCTCCAATACTATAAACAGTCAGTATCTTCATAGTTTTGGATGATGTAAAGCTTTTATCATCTTTTTCCTGCCTCTGTAGAAAGGGGTAGACATTTGTCTTGTTTTGTTACTTATGAAGCAAAAATGCCTTGTTCATATGTTACAGGTCACTCTAAATCTATATGGGACATGTTAGTCTCTTTTGTTTTCTAACATCTCTTTTCACTCTGCCTGCAGCGTTAATACTTCTGCTCTCAAAGGATAACAGCTGGAAATAGCCACTGAGAAAATGAAGCGTCCCCCCAGTGCTTTATGAAATTGTGGTTACTTGGTGGTAAAAAGGCTCTTTGAACTCAACAGGCAGCATCTGTATGGAGATTTTTGCATCCTTCAGAATAAAATCAGAGTATTTAATTTATTTATTATTATTTTATATATAATTATTTTATTTATTATTATTTATTATATATTAACTTTTCTCCAATCCAGTCAAAAATTACGAAAGAAATAACGCAAAATAATACTGTTATGCTGATATGAGTTAAGTTGTTTCAAAGCACTAAGTCGTTTAGCTCATGAAACCCAAGGAATAGTGTAAGAGGAGATTATTTGACGGTGCCATTTTAGTCGTTCTCTGAAACGCAGCAGTGCCACCTGGCGTTACTGATGTAGCTTGAATTCCTATAAAACTGTATCGCAGGAAATATTTACTATTTCACCTTAAAACCCCCATTCTTTTTAACAGGATTTATAATTATTACTGTGGACGGGAAAAAAAGCGCTGAAAGGCGCTTCCTCCCTCACGTGCGGGCGCTGCTGCCATTAGATTCCTCTTGACACCTTATTTTGCAAGATTTCACGGAAGCATAGTAAAAATCCATTTTCAGCACACAACACCGTGCCTAACAACCACCAGAGCACTTCGTGAAAGGGTAGGATTATAGGCTCCCAGGATACAAACCGACACCTTCCCCCGCACGCCCGGCAGCCCCCAGGCAGCCATTTTCCGGCTGCCGTGAGGGACAGGATGCAGCAGCCAATCAGAAGACGAGAGGGTGTTCCGCAGCCAATAAGAACGTGGGTGTGCATATGGGCGGTGCCGGGGTGGGGGAGGCGGGGAGGAGAGGAGAGTTCTGTGGAGGGGAGAGCTTGGGAGTTGGAGGTGGCGTTGCACTAGGTTTTAAATCCTGAACGATTCCATTTTCACTCTCCCTGTTACACCGTGGCATGCTGGTGAACACGGTTGTGCAGGCTGCGTTACGGCAGCTCGGTGCGTGCAGGGAAGGCAGGCGGGGGACAGGGTAGGAAGCCGTTTCATGCATCTGGAAGCCAACAGTTTCTGAGGAAGAGATAGAGCAGATGAAGGGCGAGACCAGCAAAGAAACTGTTCTTGGCTTTCATTTCCTGCTCTCTGTTCTGTGCCTACCAGTAAGGAGACGTATGTAAGCAGTCAGCCTATCTTGACTTAGGCTGGGTCACGCACCTGACTTCTGGTTGTGCCAGCAGGTTTGCTTTATAGTGCCTCAAGGACAGAGTAGCATTTCTTTGTCATTGTGAGATGGACCTCAGGGCGCATGAGGCACCTCATGTGTCACAGTAAAGATCTTTCAACATTTACTCTTTCAATTCAAAATTTAACAAAGTGATGATTTCCACTGGCTTGTTTCCCACTCACCCAAATGCAGACATCAGCTTCCATCAACCTAATCCACAGTCTTAACTGAAAACCTTTTCCACACCGTGTCAAGAGGCAGAGCAGCAAGAAAGATTTGATGATGCGCTTGTAAGGTGCCCATGAAAAGGAAGCAAGGCAGTGTTACTGAAGCAGAACACCATTAGATGCCTCTCAGATCTGAAGCCTAGCTCCCATTCTATCAGAACACAAACTGGGTTTTAGATGTAGAAGCAAGATGTACAAGATCCCACAGAACTTTTATCAGAAGTGTAACCATACTAATAAAGAACATTCACTAAGGTGAAAGAAGTCTTACTTTCCTGTTTATAAACAAAACCAGAATAAATTACTATGCATTACAAACCTTCACGGTTTGATTGTGTAGCCAAGTGATGAGATCAACCTTCATCCAATTTTAATTTTTTAGCTTTGAAAGTATACATGAAGTCACTTATCTGTGAATTGAGGTAATAGTACTGTGTCATTATTTATGTCAACAACTCCTCCACCAAACAGAAAGATCTAGAACTACTGCTACATACCATCTCCCCTACCTCTTTACGTACTGAAACAAGTTAAAGCCAACACCTTGCAACTGGCAGTGTACTTTTAACATACATTCCCTTTCTACTGGCCTCCAAACCTGTCAAGACCTAGATTTAAATGCATGGCAAAACTAATCAACAACTATTGAGTAAATTAAGGATAGATAGTAGAGGACTGAATTTATTAAAGGTTAATTTTTAAATAAAAATTCTGTCAGGCAGCTACAATAGGAAACACCAACACTGATGAAGGTAAAAAGTTCTTCAGTGGTTGCAAGCATTATTTGATACGAGAAAACAACTGCCAGTTCTCCTTATGTTCCTAAACTTAGATTCTTCAGCTATATTCTAGTTGAATATACATTACTGGAGTTAAGGCCAAACATATGTTACTTACAAGTGGCTTTACAACTGTGCCTTTCCAGTTACTTTCACAATATACTTCCTCACATGCCAGTGGACTGCTGTTTTGAGGGAGTTTTCAGTCCTTTACTGTACTCAGAGGCAAACTGAATTGTGTATGTAACAAGAACACATTTTAAGGTACTAATATTCCAGCTTAATGTAACACATATTCCAGACTGGTCTGCATTGTCCGGCAAGTTATGACAAATTTTAGAGTGAAACAAGGTTTATTTTAATTATGCAACCACCACTGTTTGTAACCCAGTAGTGGCAAACATTCGCCTCAATAACAAAACATTCCCCTCAATACCAGACATTTGAATGGCTTTAAATTCTATTCAAGGTCTTATGCAAATTCTTCAATAAAGTTATGTATCAGAAGTGGGCAATAAGCATATTCACATATCAGGAACTATTTTCAGCACTCATCTGTTCAACTACGAACATTATTCCCTATCCCCCACCAATAAAAAGGGCTTTTTAAAACAAGACAGTTGTATTGAATTCACTTCCTTTTATTGCAGTGACATCCCCCGGTACAAAGTATTAACTGCAATAATTACGTTAAAACATTAGAAAAGCATTTGTGTGTGACAGTTACAGTACAGTATCAAATCTTATATTTTCAAACCAAGTGGGTCATTACCCACTAACGCTCAGATCTTTAAATTATTTTCAGTTATTTTTAAATATGTAATGTCAGAAAAAGCATATAAAAAGAATATGTAAAATGAAACCTAACTACAAGTGAACAAATAAATAATTGATTTTCACCACTTTGTCTTTCTTTGTGTTACAAAGAAACTTAATCTACAGAAGGTATGAATTGCCATGTGTAAGTGATTTCATTTTTCAAGTAATTGATTGGAACATAACTAAGTTTGGCGTCAAAAATCAAAGCAGAAGTTGGAGTGACTGCCACTAAATAACATCAGTTGCCAACAATTACCTTTAATTTTTGAAATTTTACTGTAGCAAATAATCTTGAAACTTGACCTTGTGCCTAGCGTTAGTGGACTTCTGCAAGTGCATGTGAAAAGCATGTATGTTATTTCACAGACATTACCTTAACTATCCCCATATGCATATTTAGATATATTTTATATAATTTTATACACATATATGCATGTATACACACACTTCATTTGGTTTCTGTGTTACAGATCACAAGCAATGGTTTCCTGAATGGGCATAAAACCTTTTAAATAAGTGTACCTGTGCACATTTTTAATTTTTTTTTTAGATAGCAGCACTAAATCCATGCCTTACTGTCCATCTGTTCATAAGAATATAACCCACAAAACAAAAAAAACATAGCAATGATTCCATATTCACAATGTGACATCCTTAACCCCTAAAACCCACTGTAAAATGTGTAATAGACATGTTGGTAAGTTTGATCCCTGCCCCCTCACCTGAAGGAAACAGCACTTTTACTGTGAACTGGCTCGTCTTACGATGTTTATCATAACAAGCTGGGTTCATGCTGGCAACACTTAGCAGCAAAACATGCATTTTTATTTTTTTTTAAATTGAAATGATTCAATAAGTCAAATTCAATTGACAGAAACAGCAAAAAGATTTTTTGCAGTTTATCAGCAACTTGACAATAGTGTATACTGCACTGTGTAGATTTTTATCTTTAATGACAATAACTTGAAGTTCTATCTTGCCACACAATGATTATGCTTTGTCCTTGAAAAGGACCGGTTGCATTTCAATTTGATCTTGTATTTAGCATTAAAAAAAAAATCTCATCTGTGCACCCTTAGTGAAAGTCACTCAACCACTGGTGAACTGATCCAGTAGCATGTCCAATGCTAATATCAAAACCCCATGAAATGTTTTTAGGCAATCCCTTCTATCCAAAATATATTAGGAATTTTAAAAATAGTTCACATTACTAACCTTTATACAAAGGCTCAAGTGAAATTTCTTGTGTTGGTGTTCATAGTAGACTAAATTATGAAGTTTTCAAAATATACAATGAAAGGGCACAAAAGATTGGCAGTTTCTTTATTGAACATAGAAAATGTATAAAGTAGGATGTATGGAATACACCTAAATTGCTAGATGATCAAACCTGAGTATTATTTAATAAGACTAAATGTATTTTCTGACAAGTGAATGAATTGACCTAAAAACATCTCTCCAAGTAACTAGTGGTCCTTTTAACCATTTGTTGTAAAATGCAAGAGAACTGTAGCTTTTACATTTCATATTGGATAGCAAGATTCCACATAGTGTTTACTGTTTTCTGTTAGATAGCATCACATTGCTTATATTATCCCCATTCAAGCCTTAAGTTGAGTTTTGTTTCAAAATAAGTTGAAAAGTGACACCTAAACATAATAGGCCAAGAAGTAGGACAGGTCTTTTGCTTTTCTTCTAATTTATAGTAAGATAAAAAGCCTCAGCCAGTAAGCTGAGTCAGCATGTTAGCTGTGTAACTCAAACTAGTGCTAAAGTAGAACACATTTGTCAAATTTGAAAAGAATCTTCTCTGCTAGTACAATTAGTTTTATTATAACTGTTAAAAAATTAAGTAGCATGAAGTCTTGACAATACCATTGGCAATTTGTTTTAGTTCAACAGACCTGCCCCAATTCTCACCTTTACATCTAACAGATATAGTAATAAAACCAAAATCTTTCTGACAATAGAAAACATACAGTACTAATAACTAATAGCTCAATGGAAGACTGAAAAGCAGCATTCATTTTTATTGTAATATGGAAGAGACTAGAAACTAAAGGAAGTCTGATCTAAAATCTTAGTTGAAGGCAGATTTTGACATTCTATATAAATTTACAAAATAGGATGTATTGATGAGATTTGGTTAATTTCAGAAGGCACCTCAAGGCTAAAAGGCTTTTATAAATCTATAATCCTTTCATTGATTAAAAATAAAACATTTTATTGCTGCTATTCAAATAGCAAAAAAAAAGCTTGTCTTGTTCTTCAGTCTAACAAGGAATCCTCCTCCATTAAGCAAGATTAAATTACAGAAAATACAGAATAAAACTGAAGATGTCACAACCTTAGAAATACAGTGACTTTCCTTGTGTGCTTTCAAGTCAGTGAAATAGTGAAAGAAGAGTCACTTCTTGCTGCCTTTGTGATGTTAATAAACTATAGACCACATCAGTCACTCTCTCCTGGGCACTGAAGTACCATTCATCATGCACAGTACTCTTAGGAATAGAAGGTAAGAACACTCTGATGATTCCCACGAACAAGTAGAATTGGTGGCAGATCTTTAGAAAGAGCTTCCAACCAGGCCATGTATAGTGCACTAGAAACCGCACCTTTTCGTGCAACTGGCAAACTCCTACAATTCACAAGAAAAAAACCCATTCAATAATTAGAAAAAACTCGTGGAGTACAAGTCATATAAGTATGAAAGTATGTTGCTGCAAAAAAAGTATACATTAGTATTTCCTAATTTTTTAGGTTTTTTTCCCCCTCAAAACTCAGTTAATGAGTTGAGAGTTCATAACTTCAGCACCACAGGCCTTTACACTTACTTCCCCCCTCAGTTTTGGCCTCACCATTTTGTATTCAGGTAGCTTCATGGAGAATTCTCCTCTGTTAAAGACACTTCCTTGAAAGTCTTTAAAATACAGCTTTTCTACAATGTCAAATGGATTTGGTCTAATATTCCTTCTCACAAGCCTTCCAAAACATGCCATATTCTTTTCTTTTCAGAAAATAACTGTTAAGTCTATTTCCTCTACTCAGACTTCACTTATAGGACTACTTCACGGAGCTCTGAAGCAGGCTACTGAAGAAAAACACAGGAGGAGGAAATCTGTGATGTGCATTCTGTTTGTTCACACCAAAACTAATGCCATGGAAATTCATCAGCAGGATGATGATCTAATTTATCTAGAGATTTCCCAGGAAAAGAACTGAAAAGATAGTTGGGAAGGAGGAGTGGAAGAAATGTTGGAATCCTAAGACAGCTCCATACTTCTAATAAATACTTACAGCACTGAAACCTTCTTGAGTATTTCTATACCTTAATGCCAAGACACAGGTTTTATCCTGACCTGTATTTATATATTTTTAGACTTCAAACAGATTTCAATGTAGACTTCAAGCTCTAAATCAATTACAATAACACTACAAATCATCTACTTACATGACAATTACATTAGCTGTACTTGAATGTTCTTTCAGCAATTCATTTAGCCTAATCTGGCGATAAGTCTGTAATTAAAATGAAACTCATTAGGAAGATTTTATATAGAATTACAAAAAGTTCATTTTTTTCAAAACAAAAACCAGTTCTGATCAATTGGTATGGGTGATTTATAGAAAGCTTGTACTTCCACCTCAGTTTGGCAACTTCTTCACTTTTCCAGAACACCTATGGTCTTAAGGCTGGGAGAGAAGAAAGCAGTAACCTTAAAACGTGCAAATAAATAAAGTACTATGAAAGCTAGATTTAAGCTAGCCTCCATAGCTCCTGACAATAAAAGTCCTTATGCTCTCTTCAAGGTTCTTTTAACTATGTCATATAAGCTTATAGTAAGCAGGTCTTAACAGAAGTGATGCTCCATCTTCATTTCATAAGCCTATCTCCACGATGGGCCTCCCTTTTCTTCCTACCCTATTGTAACATTTGAGATGGCTTCCTCAGCAATTTTCAGTCCTCGTATGTCAACTAACTTTATAGCAAACATTTTGAGTTAGCCCTTTCTTATAGTTCTCTTGTTCTCAGATGAGCTGAACTCTAATTAGTCTGCAGGCTTGCGTCTGCAGTCTCTCTCCTCCACCTTCTGAATGCAGAAACATTTCTTTTTTTGCTGAACCATCTAAATGGTTTTAGGTGCTGAGAAATTTCCATCAGCTTTCATAAAAACAGCTATGGAAGAGAGAATAACAAGAATGAACTCATTGATACCACATCCACAAAAGCGGCAGGAGAAAAAAAAAGTCTACCAACATTTAACATAACATTAAAGAACACAGAACCTTTGTTTTGTAAAGCTCAAGTTCATTATCCGTTATCCTCCACGGTTCATCCTCCTTCATTTTATCTGCAACTTCTTGGTCTTTATCATCTTCATGAAGTCGGTAGGGCTCTATCATTTCTTCGAAAGCTGTAATACTGGAATGATCAATTAAGTCATATTAAACGGATATGAGTCTATGACTACATCAGCAATGACTTCCACAGTATCAGAAAGTTTTATTACAATGTTAAAAATAAAACAATTGCATTTTTTTTCATTTTCATTTGCAGTCAGAACATCAAATCAGCTATTTGAGTATGCACACATTATAATTCATCAGTGACACGTGAGTTTTCACTCTTCATCATGCAAGTTTAAAAAAACAAACTTGCTAGAGTTTTACTATAATTGTTTTGAAGTTGAAGAGTGCTGCCTTAGAGAATGTAATGTAACTAACTGTAGCTTCTTCAGAATTAAATTTGAAAGAGAAGTTTACAAGTCACAGTAAAAAAGTTCCACCATTAGGATTATAGATATTTGATTTTGCTTCTTTTTAATCTTTCCAATACATTCCGAGAGCCACATTCAAATGCAAATAACTGCAGCCATCTTGTTTGATCTTCCCGCTGCAGTTGTTAGACTATACTTTCAATTTAATTGAACATCAGCACGAACTTTGAAGGAAAACATTCTGAAGACCAAAGAGGCATTTATTTCTATTAGAAAGAACAACTTATATTAGCCTACTTTCTCTACCCACATTAGGATACTTGAATAGCAAACAAAGGCTGCCAAAAATCATGAAAGTAACTTCTCTTGCATGCAAGATATGAAAAAATAAACAAGATTTTTAGCAGAACATACAGAAAAGTATGCCTTACATCCAATAAAATAACTTCATTTTGATGCTATTAGAATGTTTTTTTTAAAAAAGATTACGAAGTATTGCCAATATTTTGTGGTTGCTAATTACAGCATGGAAATTTTAACAAACATTAAAGAATATCTCTTAGGACATACAGCAATACCAGTATGTGTAACATGGTAGCTTCCATATAGTTAAACACCCCTTCACGCCCATTTTCTAAATGAGATGTTCCCATTCTTCTAGAAAACCCTTGCGCTACTGAAACCAGATCTTTTTCTCTGCCTTTGGTGGTCTTCACTGAAATAAGTTGATACAATGACTTCACTTTCATCAAAAGGAAAAACCCCAAAGTTATCTGCTATTCTGTCTGAAGAAATAGATGAAGTATTAACAAAATTCTGTTGTACAGTAACCGTTAAAAACCGTTAAAAAACAATCACTCTTCCTTTCTTGTTTACAGCTACTGTTAATGCCAAGCGGTATCTTAGAAGAGTTTTGGATACAGTGTAGGTATTGTATCCACAGACACAGAAAAATGCTCTCAGACGAAGTAACCCTTGCACCACTTTTATGAAATATAATTCTGTGTAATGCCACAATCTCAACTTTCTGTGCATAAATGTGTGCTACCTCTAAGTTTACACATTTTACAGTAGTAAGCTCCCAGGAGCAAAGAACTCCGAAGTATCAGAGTGCCAAAAGTAACCTACCATTTTTGTTGCTTGATATATTGTATACATTTAAGAAAAGGATATTAAAAGCAGAGTATAAAGGAATGCATATCAGCATTTACCATTTACATAAGTTGTAAAACAATGTTTCCTAATTTACATGACATGTCAGATTATTTCAATACATGCATATCCATCTAAAAGATATTTTTACAACTTCAACATACTAAAGAACTGAAGGGAAAGGAGGATAATATTTTTAGGTCTTATATCACATGTATGATCGTCCTTGTGTAAATTTAAAGTCCAAGTTTAAAAAAAAAAATCCCCCAAATTATGTCAGGCTATTTGACGACCAAGCTTTGTTACCTTAAACTACATGTAAGATAAAAAACATTTAAGTTTTTGTGAGCCTTTCTCTTTTTAAAGAAGACTGCTCCAGAAAATCTGGTGGGTTTTGAACTATATTTTTCTACATTTAATATTACAGGCTAAGGGGCCAGAGATTTTAAAAATACAAAATTCTGTGTTCTTGGATGTGGGATTATTGCTTAATTTATTTCTTGCATTTTCATGTAACACTGGATGTTATACGAACTACTCTAACAAAATTGTTATGTGGGAAAGAATGAAGTAATCCAGATTCATGAAAGACATCAGGAATTCAAATGACAAACAAACTGTGGTTTTTTTGAGACTTACTTTTCTTTCTTCGGCTTAGTATTAATATCTCCAAGAACTGTAATGTCTGAGAAGTCTATCCGAAATTTGCTGAGCAAAGTAGCCATTCTGTATCAGAAAAACAAGCCTTTATCCATGATCATTTTAAATTATTTCACAGCATAAACAGACAGGTGTTTGGTAATAACAGTAGTTTAAGAAAAAAAAAGCAACTTAAACATGATTGGAAAAAACCTACATTGACCCAGCATATGGCTTATACATCAACAACATGCCTCAGAAAAAAAAAATTAAAACTATAAAACTAAAAGAAGACCTCTCCCTTAAAGACAATCTCACAAAATATTTGAAAAAGAAAATATTATCAGACAATGCTGCAGAAAAATTAGTTTAACTCAAGATATCTCATCCAAAACAATCTGAGGGAAACAGAACTTGTTTTGGAGAAAGGGCATAAAATATGGTTACACCTCAAACAAGTAACAACTGAAAGAAGGCTACTAGGAAAAGAAAGTCATATGCTGTTTAACATGCTCTATTAGCATTTGAAATTAGATTTTTAAAGGTAAACTTACGCTCTTCGATCATGATCAATTCTGTTTATTTTGCCACCAATGAACACTCTGATCTTACAGTCTTTCCACTTCTTCTTGGTTGTAAGAAGATATGGAATCAACAGTGTCAAACCTGCATTTTGACCAGAATTTCGGAATGATACAGAAAACACAGTATCATGTTAAGAGTTGAATAGTACAGATTTGTAACCTATGTATGAACTGACTGAAAGAGATATCTTTCAATTCAAAATCATTTCAATATTTTTTTTTCAATATTTGTTTTAGAAGTATAAAGCACATTACCCCCATCATCAAAGAGCCACCAGACATCAATATTGCTTTTGCCTTGTTTCTTCTGAAACTGAGTACTAGCATCAAGAAGTCTTTGGTCAGTCAAGTTTAAAGGAGCAGATGGGCTCTTTGAATCTGGAAAAAAGTATGAGGATATGTAATTTCTTAAGTGTTTTAGTTAATCACTCTGAAATTCATCAGATTCAACTTCTTAATATTTTGTGATACCTCTTAACAAAAATTGTTTCTTCCTCCCAACCCAACTCCAAATTTTCATAAAATCGATACAAATAGAGCTATGTTTAGGGAGTCTGAAAACTCTCAACTTCAGCAATTAAAGGTTAAAATTCAAAGTCATTTAGCAGACATTTGACAAATAAAGGATCTGTAAGATCTTTATACAATCATTTGCCTGGACAATTTAACTAACCTTGCACACATATGTCATAATATTAGGTCATGCACTGTTGCTATGACTTGTATATGACAAAACTTCAGTAAAGACACATAGATACTAGTTTACAAGTAAATACCATGTCCTAAGCACATTTCTTCTTTTCCTTAAATTCATTTTTCTTTAAGCATTTGGTGAAAATAAAAGCTAGTTCTGTGTATTGGTATTCTGTCTTTTGCAACAAGTACTGTTTTTTGCATGTGGAAGGCTCTGAAACACAATACAGACCATTCTGTATAACGAAGTTAATAGATTTGTTGAGAACAAGACAAGAATAGTATTTTCCATTAGATGAATACAAGTAAATATATTTTTTTTAAATTACCAAAAAACTAACCCCTTTCCCTTAATTAAAGCCTCAGTTTGAACAAGACCCAGGAGTTAAGTCATCTCAGTCCTTATTTTATCAGGAATTTTAAAATTCAGAGTACATCTGTGACTGATTTACATTAATATACTACTTTGCTGCATATTGAGACTTCTTCCAAACTGCCATCTTGTGCTTCATGATGTAATCTCACTTTCCATTATTAAAACACAACAGCTGCTAAAATTACGAAAAAAGTAAAAAAAATTTTAAATTAATCTTAGTTAAACCAAAAATATTTGCTTAACTCAAAAAATCCCAAAATAAATCAGGAAGTGAAAACTGCTCAATTAATCTCTGAAAATGACTACTTCACATTATTTCAGATGTTAGTCTCACTGAGTGGCTACATTATGCACTAATTTACAAGCTGTTGAACAATTCCAAGTAACAGCAACAACTATGGCTTTAGAAAATCTACTGAATAGACTGATAGAGCACTTTCACTATAACATTACATTATTTCCCTTACTGCCAAATCTAGTGAGGACCCAAATAGATACCTGAGACACAAAGAACCAAGCAAGCTCTTGAACACATTCTGAATGTTACTTAAGAACAAGAGTTCAAATATATATACATTCAACATTCGTATCTTAGACACATGCACAATCCTTTCCCAGCAGCAACTTGTTATTTTTCCATAGCCTAATCCCTAGAGATGAAGCACATTGCAAAGCAAAAGAAACACATTAACGCTGCATGACTGGTATCTTCCTCTCTCATATATATGTGTAGAAAACAGTACAAAAGGAAAAGTAAAATTAACAATGTGAAAGAATGATTTAACACAAAAAGGTGGAAAATGCCTGCCTTTTTTCAACAGTGGTTGTGTTGAAGTCTTTCCATCCTCGTCCTCCTCTGGAAGATTTTTAAAGATACAAAATAAAAAGGTTAATTTCCTTTGTGGTGTTAATGAAAATGCTACTAGTGTATATAAAAAAAAAAGAAAATAAGGATGTAGAATGAAATGGATTTTCTTACAAAGAAAAGCACATAAATGCACTCTACCAGATCCTGAGATTATTTGTACGTTAAAAAAAACATACTTAATCACATTGCTCACTTAACTACTAAGTCACTCCAAACTTTTACTTTAAAAAGAAGAGGAAAGTTGGTTATTGTCAAAGTATCCTGAATGTTTTGTGTCTGTTATCATGCATATAATATTCTACCCTGAGGTGAAAAAACCTTCATAAATTTAGCCTTCAAATCATATTTAATATGTGTGTATGTGTGGCACAATTCTCAAGCAATTTTTAATGCCTGTCAGATTCATAAACAAAGCAAATCCATTGTTTACCACCTGTTTTATTTAGGGGACTAGATGTGAAAGGTTTATTTTACATACTTCTAAGCTCTAAACCAAAGTACTTAAGTGATCAGACATGTCATGTTAGAAAAGCATGTTTTTCTGTTCCGAAGACACAAAAATCCCTTCAATAATTCCTTAGTAAGGGGAGAGAGGAAGTGAAGAGAAAATGAGAGAGAAAGAGTGAGTACTCAAATTTCATTATTAACTAACAAGTTACCTTTATGTGGCATGGAAGTTCTTTCACTAGATGATGGAGCAAAAGCTATAGAAGTGTCTGTCTCAGTCTTCTTGCTATAATCCACTTTTACTATGACATCCTTGGTACATGGAGATTTTTCTTGGGATGACAGTAACTCTTCTTCGAGAAAGCAAAGAAACACATTATAAATCATGTACTTGTTGCAAATGGAAGTATCAATTGAAGTATGTGACTATACTGAGACGGTTCACAGTTGGTTAAACTCTTCTGTTACTGTTGTGATATGGCCAAGGACTGAGGTGGTGGAAGGCAGAAAACAACAAGAACAAGATCTTGTATGAACTCCTTTGGAGTACAAAAGGGCTCCTCCTCTGAGCACACATGTAATTTCTTGTTACTTCCTTCCCAGATTTTGGGTGCTATTCCATTACTGTAGGCTAAACATAAGCCAGAGATAGCTAATACGAGGAAGTACAACATGTAGGAAAAACATTATTTGGTGAAACGTTTTCCATTTCCACTTTAACTGGAAGAGGAAGATGAGCCTTAGACAAAACCCAGACCAAGTGTGTCTCACAGCCAAGTTTTCTTCTCCAGGTTTGTCTTCAGTGGAACTACTTGGTAGTTGTCAGAGTTAAAACAAACTTCCAGTCCCCAGGGGGTCTTCTGACACCGTGGTGATACACCTCCCAGTCTTCTCAGCATGTGTTTCATATCGCATGTTCACTCTTTGCCCTTTCTCATACTCCTCTGCTCTCTTGCACAGTGACAGGCTCTCTGCCTCTCTCCAAATCCTAAGACTTTCATATGCTCCAGTGAAGAAATAACCATGCCCCCTCTTTAAAGAGGCTATACCCCCACAGAGTTTGTGTCAAAAGCACTCTTCCTCATTGTAACAACATTGTATGGAGCAAAACACAAGCAAAATGAGATACAATCAATTCAGTAGACAGCTGCTGCCAAAGCTCACAGGTTTCCTTCATTATTATGCTTGAAATTTAAAATTATACCATTCAGCTCAAGACCTCTACATACAAAGTGTAAGCAAGTGTTCTACATAGAAAACCTTTCCAAACTCAAGACAGACTACTGCTGAGGTTTCTAAATTCTTTTTTTTTTGTGTGTGTCTGTGTGTAGGGGCAGACAACCCACACCAGATCCACAGCATTCTTGGATTGTGCAATATTTCTTATTTTTTTTATTATTTCTAGTCTTGGTTCTTAATTGGTAGTCTCTTTAATTTGTTCCCAATAAACAGAAAATCCTTGGTAAGTAATTATCTGTAGCTTACAGATACAGAAAAATTAAACACACAGAAAACCAAATTCTGTAGCTGAACATGGGCTATTCTTATTTTACATTTCCTAATTACAGTGATTTTTATTCTAGAAGAGTGGTGTTTTGATTTGTTGAGATTTTTTAATAATTTGTCTTGATTAGTATTTTAAGAAAGCAATATTAAAAGGAAATTGGAACAACTATTCACTAGATGAAACAAAATAAATCTTACCTTGTCCCTGAAGGTGAGAAACATCCAGGCCTTCCTTTAGGCGGATGACAACCACACCATACTGAACATCAAAGGCATCACTGCACAAAAGAAACAAAAATAAAATATTTTACAGCTTTCTTTCCCAAAGCATGTACTTTACACACCCTCTTTTAACAAACTGTAGTGATTAATCACTGCCATTTAAACTTCCAAATCATAAATTTGTGTTACAATTTCCGTTCCAGTTCTGAACTCTCAACTGCATCAGTGAACTAAACATCGCATCCTGAAAAAGCAACACACAGAAAGGATATCTATTCCCTCTCCTCCCTCTCTCCCTAGGTAAACAGCAATTAAATAACAGTAACATGAACAGGTCAAGTTCTGCACAGATGATTAAAAGATATGTTGAGAAATTTTTATCTCCCCCATCAATAAAAGGATTTATTTTGAATAGATCTCCTTAATCTGAGAATTAAAAATTTCTGATGTCTTTCTAAAACATTTGGGTATTTAAAAACACCTCCAAAGTTTTAATTTAAAATCAAATTACCTATCAGTTAACTATTATGTGCCTATTCCCATTATACCTGACAGGGAAGGAACTTGCTCCTTTAAAAAATAAAGTAAGAGGGAACGTTATTGTTGTAATAAGGAAAAAGCTTGAATAAATGGCTGAGTAAAAGTGGAATAAAATAAAGCACAAAAAAACTCACTGAAATACAGGGCAGAAAACCACAAACTTAGCCATATCACACAGTTTGCACTAGCCATTAATCATTAGCCCTTTAAATACAAATACCTAATTACAAATAACCATAAATCAGAGAACTCCCTCCCATGTCAATTCTACAGACAGAAATTTCTCAAGATTTTTATTCACTAAAAGACTTCTCTATAGCAGTAGTAAGACTTGATTAGAAATGTTCGAAGTATCAACACCTTCTATATTAAATGTAAGGAAAATTGTGGTTGATTTAAGAAGAAAGTGTTTTGTCTATTACTGAACATTTTTAATTCATCATTTACTTTTTTTAAAGCTGTACAGATTGTATGTGTTTCCACTGTGTGCTTCAGAAACTAAATTTCTCAGAAATTTTCCAGAAATACACTTAACCTACAGTTATTACCTCCTGAGGTTTTTGTTATGGAATGTGGAGAACCACAAAACTCGTGGCCTTGACACATCTTTCAGCACAAGCCATTCCAAAATAAAAGAGGGAAAAAAAGAAAAACAAAGAACTAACCAACATGTTTCCGTATTTTTAACTGCATTTAGTGCTCCTGCTTTTCTCTCAAGGAATTGGAAGAATGGGAGGGTATGATTTTTTCCTTTTCTTATCTCTGACTGTTATCTCTCATCTTCTCCCTCTTTTAAAAGCATTGTAAATGAAAAGTGTGAACCACAAATGAAGTGAGTTAAGCAGCACACAAGGAAAACAAAAACCCCACTATGTAAGTGCAAGAAGCAAGTTTTGGTTTACTTAACTGTTTGTAGCACAAGTTATTCTTCTAAATTTTTCAGCCAGAACTGGTCTGCCTTTCAGTACCGTCACTGTGATTTCCTTTCCAATCTGTTTTCTGTCTACTACATTACTTTGGGTGTCAGTGCTACGCACCTCTTAAGCAAAGCAGTTCTTGTGTATGAGAGTAAAGGTTTAAAACTTTGGCATAAGAGTTGATTCATTGTCTACTACATTTAATCACTACAGAGGTAGTGAAGCAAAAATCCTGCTTTCAATAGAAACTATGCTTTAAAAAGTTCAGTAGACTGGGACATAAGACATTAGTTCCATCTTCTAAAGACAGTAACTCTTAAACCTCAGACCACTGCCACAACCTTCTAGACACAGAAAGTTATTATATAGAAACCTTATCTGTTTAAACTATAAAGACTTGCTTATTAATTTCTGTAACAGAAACAAAACAAGTTACTGCGGGATCACAAATATGGAAAATCTGAGCCTACTTAAAGAGCCATCGGGCAACTAAAATCTTCCTGACATTACCAAACTTACTGAAACGGAACATAAAATACTTATGCATTTTCTACTTACTGGAATAAATTGATATAGGTTTCAACATCTCTCATGTCACCTTGTTTCCAATTTTTCTTAAATCCAACAACAAGAGTGTTTGGTCTCATTCTACCCAGACCAGCAGCCTAGGAAGAACAAAAAATGTTTTTCAAAATACATGTTACTGAAACTACTAAAGCTTCTATTATTTTATTAAGCAAAAAAAAAAAAGGTTTTTAATCAAAATTTTAAGATAACTTTGAAAAATGGAAACACTGCAGAGTATAAAAACACTCCCAATTCAATGTTCACCAATTTCATAAAAGAAAAAAAATTAAGATAGAGGTATACCTGCATTAAGTATTGCCCTCCATCCCTCAAGTCCTCTGCATGCACGGGTGCATAGAAAGCCTTCATCTTGTTTTTAATTAGCCATCGCTGATATTTAGCCAAGTCTGTTGACAGTTCCTTCATGGCTTGCCTCCGAGGACCCTTTCAAAATAAGGAAATAAAAACAGGAGAGGAAGCAAGAATTATGAGCAGTAATAAAAGCCTCAATCCCCTTTTTTAAATCGCACTTTTAGAATCCAGTTCAAACTTGAAGAACCACAAAACAATCTTCCACACCAAGAAAAACAAAACAGCAGGCATTATCAGTTAAGTCACCATCCCTGGAAGTATTTAATAGACATGATGTGGCACTTACGGACATGGTTTAGTGGTGAGCTTAGGAGTGTTAGGTTTATGGTTGGACTTCATCTTAAAGGTCTTTTGCAACCTAAATGATTCCGTGCCCAGATTCTCATTTTTAGGAAGAGGGTTGCTCAAACTTTAGCAATCATATCCCCGCAGAGCACAGCCCACTTCCCCAGCAGGTGGCACAAGCCTGTTCTCTAAAGCATAACACACTTCTACAATGAAAGGGCTTTGTAATGAAACATACACAGATACATGATGACTTAGCATTAGGCTTTATGGGAATATTTGTTCCAAGCTTTACAAGTGTGCTTCTGTGTCTACATGATCCTAATCAGAAGGCCTTTGTCACAGTAGTGTCACTTCTGCAGTTCTATGTTACAGTTAAAGTCATCTCCTCTTCAAATACTTGTGTTCTTCCTAGACATTAAAATGCAGAATACAGGGCAAAGCATAATCACAAACACAGCAGCCAAGTTTCTGACAAAGGATACAGTCTGCAAAAGGATAGAGACTCAGACCAGTGGTCACAGTTAGTGAAGACTAAGGCTGTGTCATTCTTCCTGCAGCAAAGCAATTTTAAACAGAGATATGTTCCCAGAAAATCTCTAACCAGAATTCCTCTTCTACAAGGATGACACCACCTTATTCTTTTCAGTGTACTCCTACTTTTAAAAGACAGTAATTCCATCTGTAGTATTTATCTCTATAGTATTACTGAGTTTGTCTTTTGCACTCAAAGTTTTGTATAGACAGTAATTAATTGAATTAAATTTTCTGAATACACAACTGCCTAATATTTTTTTTTAAAGTATGTTCTGTGGAATGCGTTAACTTGATTTGCTCTTTTCTGTTCATTAGATCAGAAGCACTTAATAATTTAGTGTAGTAAATGTATTTAAAAGTAATCAATCTTTGTATTTAAAGTTACACTTGCTTAAATGTTCTTAATGATGTGATCAGAAGAAGTCTGACTTTAACCTATGAAACTAAACAACACAATCCCAAATGCTAAAATGTATTTAACTATGTTTATCAGAGATGCAACAGCCTCTCTGTAGGTAACCAAAGTTTTGGTACAGATGGTAGTATGACAGCCACCTTCTATCACAGTTAAGACAAGGGTGATTTTGAAGAACAGTTACTTGAAGCTTGCTTCTTTCCCCCACCCCAAAAAAAAGTAAGAACTGCTTGACCTCATGTCCTGCACATCATTTTGACCAACTACTCTGTCCAAAGCATGAGAGAGTACATAAGACTGTATGACACAAGGACAGGAGGAGACCCAAGCTGTAATCCAATGTTCTCTTTACTCTACAAAGCTACCTCAGCACAATCAAAGGGACTAACTTTCCCAAGTTTTCCCTGTAGTATATCTAACTGGAATACTGAAGACTAATAGATAAGTAGGTCCTACCAGTAAATCCATCTTTTTGGACTTCTCAATGTCTAATGATGCTTTCATTTTAAACAAGAAAACCCAAACCAAATCAAACAAACAAAGAAAAAAACCCTTAAACCCAAACCCTCCAAAAAATCAAAATACATAAACCCATCCACACACAGAAGCACACAGGTTAAGAAAAAATAAATTAAAAAACCTCCAAACATAGAACAGACTTACCATATGTACATGTCCACAGATCATCAAGCCCACATTCTTTGTGAAAGCATGGACAAGGTGAAGCAAAGCTGGACGTGCATTTGGAGGACCAGTCATAATTAAGCACTGAGGTCTAGAATTATGAATAGGTAAGTAGGGAAAAAAGGTTGGAATTTTGCTGATGATTTTTTTTAACACGCTTTTTTTAAATAGCAGGGATGGTGACACAACTACTTCCCTATGGATACTACTCCTACCAGCTCGACAACCCTTTCAGTGATGAAACTTTTGCTAATATCCAATCTAAACTGCACTGGCAAACCTAAGGCAGTTTCCTCTTGTTCTAGCACTTGTTACCTGGGAATAAAATTGACAGGCACCTTGCTACAATCCCCTTTCAAGTAATTATAAAGAGCAGTAAGGTCTCCCCTCAGCCTCCTTTTCTCCACATTGAACACGCCCAGTTCCCTCAGCTACTCATCTTAATTCTGGAGTACCAGACTCTTCACCAGCTTCAGTACTCATATATGGACAAGCTCACCAGTGCCAAGTATGGAGGGATGATCACTGCCCTAGTCCTGCTGGCCACACTGTTTTTATCAGAATAGCCAGATTGCTACTTGGCCTTCTTGGCGACCTAGGCACAGTGTTGGTTCATATTCTTACCAACCAAGACCCCCAGGTCACTTTCTGCTGAGCCATTTTCTAGCCACACTTCCCTAAGACTGCAGCATTGCAGAGGCTTGTTGTGGCCCAAGTGCTGGACCCAAGAATTAGTCTTGCTGAATGTCATACAAGTGGTCTCAGCCCATCCATCCAGCCTGTCTGAATCCCTCTGTAGGGCCTTCCTACCCTCATCAACACTCCTGTCCAACGTTGTGTCATCTGCAAACTTGTATTATAAATAAATATTGACTTGCTCTGCTTTAGAATGTATCTCTGGAACTCCAAACAATTTTTTGCCATAGGTTAGAAACTAGTATCAGGTAAAAAACAGTTCTCCTAAAGCCACTGTGCTTAAAGCTGGCTTAAATTAAGATCTGTATCACCTTAGGTTTAAAGTTGAAAACTCAGAAAACTATGTACTAGGTTACCAAGCAAATCAGCTAAACAACTTAAACCACAACTCTAAATACATACTGATTAGCAGAGCATTCATTTATCACATCAACACAAGTAACACTTGGTATGAAATTTGTGATAAAGCTTGTTTCTACATCAAGTTTGCGACCCAAAGTAAGACTCACAGAGATGGAAGTGAAGTTGCAATACTTATCACAGTTAGGTATTGCAAATTATGTAAGGTCAGCCTTTACAGTTGCATTAGAGAAAGTCTAAAAATTGCTGCTAGTGCTACCTAAGCAATAAACAAGTTTCCAAATAGTTTTTCCCAGCTAACAATGTAGTCTGATGTAATAGGTTATACAATGTAAATAAAGCAGGGATTTTAGTATTACATTAGGACTTCAGAAGGAAGAGTTATTTCATAATTAAACTTTGCATTTTGTAGTATGTATGCTAACTCTTTTCCGTTTAAAAGTGGAAAGCACATTAATATTCATATTAATACATTTGTCACTTAGTTCTACTGTCATTCTTTCAGATTGTGCTGGTATCTGTCATGATTGGCAGACCCATTTAATTTCAACTGCCTGTATGTATGCAACATAGACATTTTAAGTACCCATCCTGTACTTCAAGAAAATGTAGTCACTTGCAAGAGAGGCTAGGCTCCAGAATGAGTATTTTTCCCACTGACAGGAAGTATTATAGATCCTTTACTTGGAAAACTGTGTGGCTGCTATTTCTGCATTCCGGACTTAACCTCAGAGAACAGCACCTGTATCAAAAATCTCTCCCTGAACTTACTACTTAGTAAATTCTGCCCTGAGCGTGCAGTGTCTTCCTTCATACGTAACAGAAGATTTTAGTAGCTAGATTCTCTTGCTAATACACTGGGCATAACAGAATAACACAGTTCTTGCAGCTTCAAGGGATAATAGACATTTGCTAGAGTAAGAATCAACACTATAAATCCTATGCTGGGCATAGGCAGCATCTAGGAGGTAACTGCTCTATCGGAGAGACAGGTCAACACAACCTCCATCCTTGGAAATACTGAGAACTTGATGGGATATGTCCCTGAACAGTTTGATGTAACAAAGTTGGCTCTAACTTTGCAGCCAGATGAGTCAGTTCAGTCAGAGATTGGACAAAACCACAATGGAAAGTCATGTTTAATCTACGGTTCTGTTATTTGGAGGAAGTTGTTTATGTCAAAAAATGGTAACAAAAGTATTAAGTACCTTTCTTCTACAATACTTTATTCCAGAAAAGTGGCATAAGTACTATAGGATAGAAACCTGCCTCCCTTGAGCAGCACCTTTCTGGGTACCCATGCTAGCAGACAACAAATCAGTTCTTCAGTTGTGGGAAAAACTCCCATGTAGTCTGTTTGCCATTACTGAAGTGCAATGAGAGAATATGTCTATTATGAAATAGCTGGTGCTGAGGACAACATCCACAGCATACACATCTTGGGGATTTTAGGTTATATCAATTTTATGCCAAGCATACAGCCTGAATGCTTTTTGGAGCATATCTTCCAACTAAATTTCACTGAAGAGGAATGCAATTCACAATTTATGATGCAAACCATGAGGCATCTAACGATAAGCAGGAATCACCCATAGAGTGCTTCTAATGTGCACTCTAAATCAGAAATAAAATGCTAATGTACATATTTTCAGAGAATGTCCATGGTGGTGAAATTCAAAGTTGTTATAACCCACAGGAGATGAACAGACATTTAGTAGAAACAATGAGAGCAAGCACCATGACAGTACTACAATGAATACATCAAAGAAATTAATATAAACCGTTACCTAAAGTTTTTCACATGATCTTCCACTCCCGAGAGACGAATTGAATGCTGCAGTGCATTCAAGTAAGTCAAAGCTTGTGTTGAGGATCCCCAGTTCACATCTGTTGGAAGATTTATGTTCAAGTATTTTATTTAAATCTGTTTATTGTAAAACTACATGATCACAAAATGAATGTTGAATACCAAATAAAAACAAAGAAATTTTAAGCTACATCTTGGTAGATCCTGTACAATCTTAGTCAAGAAACCCTACAGTTAAATAGGCAATCCTATTTAAAGATAATATTTCTGTAAAAGTTTCAGCAAAATCAGCAAAAAAATTTAAAGAGTTTGATATTTTACAATTATAGGAAAAAAGAATGGAGCGTTTTTTCCCCAGCACTTCAAAGATTGTGGCAAATTCATAGTCAAAAAAACCCAAGACTTCAGGGAAAAAATGCTGTGCTTAAATATTTTATACCACAGCAAAAGAAAAAAGTAATCTCAAAACATTGCCTAAACAAAGTTAAATACTTTCAACGAAAAAATGCTTTATTAATCATTTCTTTTTAGATTATATTTTTATAAGGAAATCATAGAATCACAGAATGGTTTGGGTTGGAAGGGACCTTGAAGGTCCAACCCCCCTGCCATGGGCAGAGACACCTCCCATCAGACCAGGCTGCTCAAGGCCCCATCCAATCTGGCCTTGAACACTTCCATCCACAGCATCCCTGGGCAACCTGTGCCAGTGACCCACCACCCTCATTGTGAAGAAATTTCTTCCTAATGTCTAACCTAAATCCTCCCCCTTCCAATTTAAAGCCATTCCCCCTCATCCTATCACTACAAATCCTTGTAAAAAGACCCTCTCCAGCTTTTCTGTAACCCCTTCAGGTACTGGAAGGCCACTATGAGTTCCCACTGAAGCCTTCTCAGGAAGGATAACATCCTAGTATCCTCTCTATTTGTTTTCACATACATCTTTTGATATCTACAATGAATTTATCATCCAAGTACTTCATAGTCTTTGTAGCCCAGAATGTAGCGTTTGGTTTGGTTCTGTTCCATCTTTCACTTATGATCATACAGCGTTCTTAGAAGAGTGCACAAAGTGTATAAATTGTTGTTCATAGCTATAGGAATGGTTTATTGAGAAAACAACTTTCACTTCTCATCGAAACATAACATACTTTCTTAGTGCCTTTGTTGCTGCAAGCCAAGCCACATGTACCTTTTCCTCCAATTTTCATTCAGATGTTTATGTCTAAGTGTAAGGCATGGATCTTAAGAATTTTGGAGGAGAGGAAACAACAGCAGTGACTATACAGTTGTAATAAATTCCACTACAACTAAAAAGCCTAAAACAGAAGTTTGAACTAGTCAGCCAAACAGGAATAATTCTGGGATTTTTTTCCCAAAAGGCCATCACTTTTTGTCTTTTTCTACAAACCTCTTCCCACTACAATAAAAAAAAAGCAACAAACCCATACATACCTGGTTTCTTATATGTGACATAAATGTAGAGCCCAAGGACTATGACATATGTTAGAAGTGCTGCCCACCAATTAATGACAAACATCACAATGCAGCACAGAACAGCTCCAACAAGAGAAATCCACATATTGTAGTATTTGAATGCAGGGCGCCAACCTAGTCAAAATATAATTCGGAGGACAGAAGATAGGAGAAATTAACTTAATCACTACTCTAAGAGAAGAAAGCCACTATTCCTCTTTTGCCTTCCTAGTGTTCTGCATCACATTTCATGTGAATGTGTGACCCTTTCAGCAATGTACAAAATAAAGACTCTGGCAAATTTATGCTTTCAATTTTCTACACCTTTCAAATGAATTTGCACCTTTCTTATATAGATATGTAAATGTTCCTGATTTTGTCCTCTAAAGGCATATCTCAAAAGGAAAGTCTGAAGAGGCTTCTGCCAATATGTCTACCGAATCAGGCTACAGAAATCTTTGGCAATAGCTTGCCTGACAACTGATTTTTACTTTCAAAGGTAGCGTAACATCAATCAGCAGCTCATGATTCACTCTCTCACATATTACTGTTGTGTATTTTCACTATTTTCAAGTGGTCAGAAATTTTCACCACATGAAAAGGAGAAGGACAGATACATCTAAGTAGAACTTGAACACGTCAAAATAGTAGAGTGTCACTGTTTTAAATCCTTATTTGTGACAAGTTTATCCAAAATCAGGTAAATTCACACACAGAGCCCCACTAACACATCCAAGATTAACAAATGTATCAGATATAGAACTGTCATGTAAACAATTACACACAAGGTCTGGCAAAGGAATGCAATCTAGCAGTTCAGCTACAATTTAAGTAGTTTTTAAGGACATTATTTCAGTACAAATGCATACTGGACTGGACATGATATACGTCTGTTCTGCAACTGCTGGATTTTAGCTTATCCTATGATCTAACCAGACTCCTCCACAAAAGGCTAAAAAAACTGTGGCAACACCACCTGCAATTTCAGTTTCTTCTGGGCTGGAAGATGAAACATGTTAACAGAGGAACCCAAAGAATGCCCAATATTGAATTAGCAAGAAAGTTTTGTTCAAGATTTTCTGAATAAACACTGAATTATCTTGTGTTCCTTCAACAAAGATAACAAAATCCATACCTCCTAAACTCTACTGTACCACTCAGTCCTTGAAACTTCACAAGACCCGAGTACATATCATATTACACTTGTAATTCAGATGCACCATAGGAGTCAAACAGATATGCAGTAACTAAACATTACTTATATTAATACCTTTTAAATTGTATTTATGCGTAAAGAAATTACAGGCTGAACTCTCACCCCCAAAATGTTGTTCCTACCTGGAGATTTTGCAAGAGAAGCATGGAATACAGAGAAGTTAATCAAGGCATATGAGGCCAAGAAGAAATTAGAAATAATTGGAGCAATGACGTTCAGTTCAGCTGCAAAACCAAAAATAAAACAAGCTGTTAATAAAAAAAAAAAAACTAAAATCTTTTCTCACGTGCTCCAAGGAGAATTAGTTTGTCCTTTCTACTCAACAGATAGAGCTGTTATTTTAATATTCTCTTACTTACTAAGTGTTACTTTCAGTTTTAAAAATATAAACATTCTTCCACATTAGCAAGTGTTCCAGGACCATCATTTTTAAAGTACTACATACTTTCTGAAATATTCACGGAACAGTATGCTCCCTTTAGTGAAAGAGGTGAAGACCCTAATGTGCTGCTTTCCTTGAGGCAGTGCGGCACAAAACACATATGTACTTTCCCCATCCAAAAAAGTGATCAAAATGCAATGTGCCATGTAATCAAGCTTCCAGTAAGTATGCTGCAGTAGGCACATCATGGGTACATCTGGACCTTAAACAGATTTGGGGAAAAGATGAAAAGGCAAACTGGGAATAGAAGTTTAAAAGCACTGGTACAGGACTCATGGATGGACAGCACAATTAATTTGCCATCTACATAGAACACATAATTCTACCTAGATTATCTACCTTTTGCAATAGCAGTATCAGCACTCATCTTTACTGTTTTTAACTTAAGAGAAAAACACATTTTAAAAAGTATTGTTCATGCAAGTTTTCCATTTACTGAAGCGGTTTCTAATTATTAAAAATCTAAAATAAACCTTCCCATCTGTTAGAATGAGTCCAGAGGAGGACCATGAAGATGATCAGACAGCTGAAGCACCTCCCACATGAGGACAGACTGAGAAAGTTGGGCTTGCTTAGCCTAGAGAAGAGAAGGCTGTAGGAAGACCTCATAACAGCCTTCCAGTACTTGATAGGGGACCCACTGATAAGCTGGGGACAGAGGAGTCCTTTATCAAGGAGTGCAGTGACGAGACCAGAGGTAAAGTTTTTAAGCTGAAGATGGGAGATTTAGGCTAGATAGTAGCAAGAATTTTTTACCGTGAGGGTGGTGAGGCACTAACAGGTTGCCCAGAGAAGTTGTGGAAGCCCCATCCCAGGGGATGTTCAAGTTTGGATCAGGCTTTGGATGAGGCTTTGAGCAACCTGATCTAATGGAAGGTGTCCATGGCAGGGGGGAGGAGGGAATATCTAGCAGACAGGAGAAAGTAACCCTCAACATAAACAGATTTAGAAAGCTGGCTTAGAATTAAGCCATGCATTAGATTTCTAAGACACTGTTATCAAGCCATGATATGGAATATAATGCTTTGCAAAAGACAAAAGGTTATTGAAAATTATTATAGTTTCAAACTAACCTATTAGTATGAATCCTAGAGCAATTAAAAATGTCAGAAGATAGCCTCTCAGTGGTTCGTTGTTCTTCCCATAGCCTTTAGCAAACATCTGAAATCCTGGGTAAATGTTGTCTTTGCACAAAGCCTAAGAAATTATAAAATTCAACAGTCAGCATGCATTTTGTTCAAAATGTATCCTTACTAATGCTTACTATGCCTGCCTACCAATACATACTATCTTCCTGGAAGAAGCTTTATAGTCACTATGTACTAATTCTATTTTCGACTGTTTTGCATCATGACATTTTCCATTTCCAATATCCTTATCCCTCGGTAATTTCTATCTAGAGAAACAAGCTTTGCTTTTCTGCAAGTAATGAACTGTCATACTTTACTGCTATCTTACAATCACAAAGAGCCTTTAAAACTTTAGAGACCATGTTTTCTCAGAAAGCGGAAAGTTTGTCCAATGTATACACTAATTCTCTGCATCAATACTTGTGCTTCTGTTTTGCAACAAAATCCCTTCTACTACTACAGAATCACAGATTCATTTGGTTGGGAAAAACCTTGAAGATCAAGTGCAGCCATAAACACTACCAATCTCACCACTAACCCTTGCCCCTAAGTGCTACATCTATCTCTTTTAAATATCTCCAGGGACAGTGACTCTACACAACCCTTTTCAGTGAAGTAGTATTTTCTAATATGCAATCTAAACCTACACTGGCACAACTTGAGGCCATTTCCTCTCACCGTATCACTTGTTACTTTGGAGAAGAGAACAACGCCTATTTTGTTACAACCTCCTCTCAGGTAGTTGTAGAGAGTGATAAGCTCTCCCATCAGACTCCTCTTATCCAAGCTGAACATCCCCGACTCCTTCAGCTGCTCCTCATACTATTTCTGCTCCAGACTCACCCGCTTTGTTACCCACTTCTGCACATGCTCTAGCAGCTCAATGTCTTTTTTGTAGTGAGCGGCCCAAAACTGAACACAGTATTCAAGGTGTGGCCTCACCATTGCAAAGTACATGATCACTTCTGTACTTGTGATAGCCACACCATTTCTTACACAAGCCAGGACGCTGTTGGCCTTCCTTACTTGGACACACTGCTGGTTCATATTCTGCTGGTCCTTTCCAACCATATAGCTTTCCATCCACACTTCCCCAAAGCTGTAGCATTGAGCAAGGTTGTCATAGTTCAAGTATACGAGTCAATACTTGGCCTTGTTGAATCTCATACAGTTGGTCTCAGCCCATCAATCCAGACTGTCCAGATCCCTCTGTAGAGCTTTCCTTACCTTAATCAAGCAGGTCAACACTACCATCCAACTTGGTGTCATCTGCAAACTTGCTTAGGGTGCACTCAATTCCCTCATCCAGATCATTCATTGATAAGGATATTGAGCAGAACCGGCCCCAACACTGAGCCCTGGGGAACACCACTTATGACTAGCTGCCAACTGGATTTAATTCGATTCACCACAACTATCTGGACTCAGCCATCCAGGCAGTTTTCCACCCAGTGAAGAGCACACCCATAAAGCCACCAGTTGCCACTTACACCAGGAGAATGCTGTGGGAAATGGGTGTCCAAAGGCTTTACTAAAGTCTAGGTAGACAACATACACAAGCTTTCCCTCATCCACTAAGCGGGTCACTGTGTCACAGAAGGAGATCAGGTTAGTCAGGCAGGAGTTGCCTTTCCTAATCCCGTGCTCGTTGAGTCTGATCTGCTGGTTGTCTTGTGCCTGCCACAAGGTGGCACTCAAGATGACCTGCTCCATAACCTTCCCAGGAACCGAGGGCAGGCTGACAGGCCTGTAGTTCCCTGGATCCTTCTTCTGGCACTTCTGCCAGTTCCTTCAATACTCTTGCATTGATGTCATCCAGCCCCATAGACTTCTCTGTGTCTACATGGAATAGCAGGTTGTTAACCATTTCCTCTTGCATTATGGGGTTTCCATTCCGCTCCCCAACCCTGACTTCCAGCTCAGAGGTCTAGGTACCCAGAGAACAAGTGCTCTTACTATTAAAGACTGGGGCAAAGAAGGCATTAAGTACCTCAGTCTTTTCCTCATCCTTTGTCACTAAGTTTCGCCCTGCATCTATTAAAGACATGAGAATCTCCTTGGCCTTCCATTTGCTGCTGATACATTTATAGAAATATTTTTTATTATCCTTTACCTCAGTAGCCACATTAAGTTCTAGTTAGGCTTTGGCCTTTCTATTTTTCTACCTGCATAACCTCACAATATCTTCACAGTCCTCCTGAGTTGCCTGCCTCTTCTTTCAAAGGCCAACTTTCCTTTTTTACCTGAATTTCAGCTGGTGCTCTCTTTTCAGCCAGGCAGGTCTGCTTCCCTGCTGGCTCATCTTTTGGCACATGGGGACAGCCAGCTCTTGCACCCTTAAGGCTTCCTCCTTGAAGAATGTCCAGCTTTCCTGGACTCCTTTTGCCCTTCAGGCCTGCCTCCCAGGGGACTCTGTTGACCAGTCTCCTCAGCACGCCAAAGCTTCCCTCCAGAAGTCCAATGTGGCAGTTCTGCTGACCCCCCTCCTCACTTCTCCAAGAATGAAAAACTATCATTTCACCATCACTATGCCCACATTATCTTCCATACACTTCAGAAACCTCCCAGACTATTGACTCCCTACTGAACATAGGGAAAGAAGGCCATTAGAAGATGCTGAAGTTTTATGCAATTAAAGAGAACTTGAACAACAAAGAGGTTAAATGGTAAAAAATAAAAGTAAAGCAACGTACATCCAGGAACACCAACAAAATCAACGTATATAATTTATGTGAGAACTGGTGCAAAATTATTTAGATAATGTATTCTCTGAGGATTAAGATTCCACTGCTACAGGTTGTACTTCATGCTGTCTCAATCTGTGACTACTTTGAGAAATGAACTTATGTTATCTTTGTATGTACTCCAATGTTACTTACAACAAAAGACATCTGAAAGAGTTCGTAGATTCTTGTTCATAGATTACACTACAACTAATCTGTAAACTAACCAGAAACCCACGCGATCCGGAAAAAATTACAGTCTAGTTACCTTTAGTAACAATAACACACTGTTTTCCCATTCTAAGTAACAAATAAACATTAGATCAATCTACCGATGTCAACTGGTACAAATCATGATGGCAGTCTGTCAAGAGTACCTTCCCAAAAATTTTGGTAAAAGTTAATTCAAATTGTTCTTTAAAAGATCATGGGTTTGCTTCCATACTTACCTGGAAGATCTTAGGTGCACTCACAAGAGATGCCAATGCAGAAGACAGGGTGGCTGAAAAAATACCTGCAGAAATCAGTGGTGCAAATCCTGATACCATGCTCATCACCTGAAAGCAAGAAATAGTATTTTTAAAACAATACAGAAAGTATACTCTATAAATGTATAATAACATAAACTACACAAAGAAAAACAAAATACTACGTACCCTCCACATAAAAGCTGTTTGAATATCATGCATACACATCAATGAACAAACTAGGGACAAATCTAGGGATATAAATGAATCCTAACTTCAGAACAAGGAGCCTTTACAAACAATATATAGTCCAACCATGTAATTCTCAAGTCAAAACAATAGCAAATGTCTCCATGGGCTCATAAGAGGATTAAAAATAAGTTGTGGAAGAAAAATATATTGGAATTTGTGACGTATTTTGACTCACTGCTGAATAACATAGTCTCAGACAGCACAAGTGACAAAACAAGAGAAACAGGGGAACATCTTGGGAAAGCTGATTGTCTTTCTCAGCACCTCCATGACTTTAAGTAGGTTTGTTGCCCATTCAAAACCACAAGGACAGGACAAACTTGCTATCTATCTCCCCAAGATTGCATCCCAGGGCATCTTTGTAATTCCAGTGGGTGAAATACAATATGCAATTTTTTGTAGACTGGATGACTAACAAAAAGATAAATGCTCAGTAAGCTAAGTGTAAAAGAGCAATATTGGTAAGACAAACAACAACAACAAAAAAATTCCCCACAGTTTTGTGAAAATTTTCTTCCCTGCAAGGATGGCTCAATCAATCTCGCCTAGAAGGACTTCTTATGGACAGAATCTGCCTACAAGTCTCCACACCACTTTTCTTCCCATCCAATTTAAAACATGGTTGTTTCAAGATTTTGACTTTACTATACTCGCACCAACTTCTTGCCACTGAGTTCTTACTAGCTATTCAGATTTTACAGTGTCTTTCTAAGTTCTGTTCATTGCCTCCATTTATTTACACTATCCTTTTTTGAATATGACATCTTGTTTTATAAGTTTGAGAGAAATCTGAGAAAGATGTATCCAGATAATGTTTTAAGAGTCAGAAAGTTATGATTTAAGTTACTAATGTAAGAGACATGAGGAAGCTTCTTCTAAGCTAGGGGAGCAAAAAGGAACCAGTTCCAGCAGAGCCAGCATGTTTAACCATGGTGTTAAACATGCCTCCCGCCAGCACCCCAACATACAAGGTCTGACACAAAAATATGAGACTGAACTATCTTGCAAACCAAGAATGGGAAGGGAGAGACAAAGAGATGGTTATGGAACATGTTCTAACCTGTCACAGTGAGACAAAGTTCAACTTGATCACTTCACTCTGTAGGAATGGACGCATGTTCAAACATAGAAGCTTTCTTACCCTCTGCTGGAAAATATCAGTGGGTACTAGCCCACAACACTTCGTCTGTGAAGCAGTTTTTTTCTATTAACGACATCACTGTGCTTCAGTCCCCATCCTATTCATCTGGCCTGGCTCCCTGCGATTTCTACCTCTTTCCAAAGATCAAGTCACTGCTCGAAGGAACCCATATTTCGTTGGTAGAAAACGTGAAAGCAGAAGTGAGAGAGATCCTCAGCAGCCTTTCAGAAAATGATCTGCAGAACTGCTTTGAACATTGACAGCATTGTATGCAGCTGTGTGTCAACTCAGAAGGGAACTATTCTGAAGGTGAAGAGTTGTAGTTGATTTTCTTAGTTTGTTACATGAAGAGTTACAGGCACCGTTCCATTTTTTTTTTGTGTCAGACCTTGTATACACCACAATCCAAACCTCATAACCACAAAATCAACAAGCCCACACACGCAGTTATGTACAGCACCGAAATTTTTTATCTTTGAAAGAACACACACAATCGGAAGGACAGATACGAAGTAAGAATTGCTGTCATCACTTGGTGTGGTGAGACAGATACATAGTTATGGCTAATAAGGGACTCATTCTGCTTGCTTAGCAGTTTCTTAAATTTCGAACATTTGGGATAATGAAATATTGCATTTTGACTACAGTTTCAGTTCTTCAGTAAAGCCATTGTGAAGCAGAAAAATATGCCACATGAGAACAAGCAGCAGCTTCCTTAAAGCTAGATTTTTATAACGAATATCAACAAAGCATTGTTCAACTCCCCCATCCCTTAACTTTTTTCAAGTATTTTACAGCTGCCTTCCCCTATAGGAGAAATACTTCAGTAGAACTTTTAGACTGTTTCTGGAATGGAGTTCCATGCTACTTTCAACTTTCATCCAAAGTGGACCATGTTCTGCATTTAAATTACCCAAAGTGATAACTTATTCTTGGGAAGTTCCAGGCTGAGGCTACAGAGCCCAAAACAAGTTTCTGACGTTACACTTCTACCAGTTGACAGCCTGGGCACAGAAATGTCACTGACACTGAGCAGAGAAATGTCTGAAGCCTGAAAGAACCTGAAATTCACCTGTATTGACTACAACAGAAACTACAGATAGTCTTTCTACACATACCTCACTAAGCCTGCTTCACCAGCTGTTCTCATTTTAAGTTTCTTAGCATCATCTAAGCTTTCCACAGATAAAACATACTACAAATCATCCATCTGCTGTCTAAACACACTCAAAACCTGAGCTGCTGAAGCATTAACTTCAAGTCAATTCTTTGACAGAAAAACTGAACACAGCATAAAGTGCACTGAAGTGGTAACATCATCAAGCCTGTGCACACAAATAAGCTTTCAACCTCAGAAAGTGCATGCTTACAAGCTGTAAGATAAATACAACAGTCTTCACCCACTTTAGGGATTAATTCATGTTTGGGAAGTATTTGTTTTCAGTTATTGAATCTAAAGGAAGAAATCAACATTTTTATAAAGAGCTTGAGAGGTACATAAGCTTGGAACTCCTCCTCTTCCCACAATGTGACTTGCATATAAAAAAAATCTCTCCTTAAGGGTATCATATGGAGCTACTAAGTTGAGGACAGTTACGTTAGAAAATGGATAAAATTTTATCTATAGGTAGATAGCTAACTATTTGCTTCTTACATCTTCTGAGAAGACAGACCCAGGCTTTTCTCAGAGGTGCAAAGCAAAAGCTGTGAGAATGAGAGGAAAAACAAAGAACAAGGGAAAGAGCAACTGGGGACCAGAAAAAACAGATTCCACAGAGAAAGTGGCCAAGCACTGCAGCACGTTGCCCAGAGATTCTGTGCAGTCTCTGTGACGAAGATTTCAAAACCCCGACAAACTGGGGGGGTAGTAAAGGGCACTGAAATCTCTATGCAGCTCCCAGCCTTTAAAGTGACTTTTCCTATTTCAAACCCACTATATTTTCCCCACAGAGTGAACTGGAAGAATTTGGGAGACAGAAATACTGTTTAGACTAACATTAGTTTAGACTGGAACATTAATGATTAACTTATTGGAAGTACAAGGAACATTCATGGTAAGCAATTTTACTGAAGTTATGATTTAAATAAAAGATTCAACCGGACAAAACCAGTTCTAAACTATTCTAAGCTGTACATTTGATGATACACTTCTTTTGGTTTTAAACAAATAAGGAAAGTCATCAGATTTTGAACAGCAGCAATTCTGAAGTGTTTCTAAATACAGACATTTTCTAAACTAGAACAAGGTAGCATTACGCAGATACTCAAGTTATTCCACTATAAAGATGTATTTTACTCTAATAGAATGGTCTGCACTGCAACATTATTTCAGCACATACAAAAATAAGTCTTCCACTCAGCTTTGCAGGTAAGACTGTCAACCTAATACGTAAGCAGTACCTTTAAGGGGCACATGTACCACACATACTTCTGATCAATCTAACAAGCTACACAGCTTTTTCACCAGAGGATTTCAGCTTAATCTCTAGCCAACTTTCTCTATGCCTATTAGAAAAATGTAAGGCAACGACAGACTACCACAAACCAAGTTTAAGTCGATGGGCAGCAGGTATGTTTTCCTTAAGTTTCTTTCAAACCCTTAGAAATTGCTCATGGACGTCCCAATTACCTGTTAAGTATAACTTTAAGATTAAGAATAACCCCATGACTTCTACAGGATTTTTAGAAACATCATGTTTTATTAAAATTCACAACATTCTTACCATTAAAGAAGATACTGTGACAAATAAGTAAAACACTATTAAAAAGTCAGCATTTCCTATGAAACATGAAGTTAAGGAAGCAGCTACTGACAGATGCTACTTATGATTACTATGCATCACTGTTGAACAATGAACACTTCTGTCCACATCACTGAATAATGACATTCAGATATTTACAGAGGAAGTTGAAATCCCACCACCAAACCTAAACAGCTTACTCATAAGAAAAGCAAATATTTATACCACCTACGTATAAACACCTAGAAGTTTTTAACACAGTTACATTGTTCTTCTACATGTTAGCTAAAGGGTACTAAACTATTCCAGGCAAACCTTATATTTATAGAGACAGGCATTTTTAGCCCTTGATTTTACTTAATATGCAATTCAAAAAAAGAACAAACACAAAAGCCAACAGAAAGATTCAGGAGAAAATTTTATACCTGGAAATTGTTCATCAGTCCATACTGACATCCTGTCTCACAGGATGAGAAATCATAGTTTAATTTGCAAGCTGCAGTAGTGCAATTTGTGAGCTCGGTCACAATGGTGTTATTAACATTCCCTGTTGCATCTCGAACAACACAGGAACCTAGAGTGGACACAATCACAAAACAATGCATTAACAGACTGAATGTGAACTTAAGGACGTAAATTAAGCTCAATTCCATTTTTATGTAAGCGTATGGCATTTACATTTTTAATGCATTTCAGTATTAATCACGTCTTCAACATAAGGAACAAATACAATTAAGCAAACTCATTGCTCTCTTGCCTGAGAAGATCTTCAGTTTAATAGATCTGAGTCTAATAAGAAATGTCAATTGAATTGCAAAAGTTTAACAGCACAATTTTAGCTCAACATATTACTTCACTGAATCAGGACTTTATGCATAGTGCTCTAGCACACCAGTACTACACACCATCACTTGATTTTAACTAACTCTTTTTGTCAGTTTTCCTAGATAAAAGCATTTTTGTAGTGTATATACAGATGTATGTTGAAAGGTGTGCCCAGTGTTGCAGTTTTTTTCTTTTCTAGACAATATGGCTTAGACATTAAAAAAAAAGTTTGTCATGAAACTGTCGCAAAGCTTAAACAAGCCTTAAGTTTCCAACCCTTAAATAAGCCATCTCCTATGTGACAGCAGAATTTTAACTTAAGTTGTGCCAGACAAAGCCACTTAGTCCCATTCCTATGACATCTTTCATAATTAAGTTTATTTACTTAAACTGTTGTCTTCAATTTGTCTATGATTATTTGTAATTTCACTGGTCAAGAAAACGCGAAAACACAGCATTTCAGCCCTTAATAACTGAGAAAAACTAAAAAGTACTGAAAAGCCCACAAGTCTACTTCACGGTTTGGTTTGTTCTTTACAAGACAAAAAAACTAGAGCAGAATAAGTACTACTTAACATTCTATGGTTTAATATTTGAGGTAGTCATACTGTTTGGACACCAGCAAATATTTCCAGGAGCAGGAATTATATCAGGAGTGAGAAGACAAGAAAAGAGAAGAGAGAAGTCTACAGAGCAGTAGCCAATAGAATTCCCTTAATTCGATCTTTTAGGAACTTGAATGACAAAGATGTCCTGGGAACAGAACCATGTAACTCCTGAGGACTTGAAATACTTAGCTGCAAAATAAGGAGAGCACAGGCATGCTGCAGGCTTAAGTTTCTCCAACAACAATCCTCGTCATCTATGTCATTTTCCTCTCTTTTACTGGGAGAACTAACTGCTAAATATCTATACCATATTTAGATTGCTTCTGGGCATCAGAATTTGATTAACAGTTCAAATAACACCACCTCGTAGGTGGACATTACTTAATCTTTCCACTTCGCAGATTAATTTTTCAGTTATTATTAGACCCAATGGGTTGAATTTCAGTAAGAGTTAGCTACATTGATCACCTCTTATATGCTTCTCTTGTGTGTACATGGAGGCGCTAGGTTTTTCGTTGTTGTTCTGGTTTAAATCGGATTAAAAGCTCCACATGAGGAGAAGTTTCTTCTCTTCCACTATGCAAGCATTTGCCCCAACCATTCAAGCAATATATCATGGATGTGACAATACACTTACTAGTCGACCTATTTGTAAATCACATTTTGTTGGTAATAGATTCCAGTGGTAGACATACTAGATTAAGAAACCCATCAAACAACTACAGTGCACTATCACAGCCCTCCTCTTCCTCATTCCCTTCTTCGTAGTTCAGATCCAACTGCCTGGCATGTCTTTCACACATGGAGTTAAAAGTACCACAGAAAAGGCACTATGAACAAATTTAACGTGAGCCTTACTATAAGAGAATGCAGAACAGAAGCCAGGTGGGTAGGCTCTACTGTCAACAGAAAATACTTTGGTATAAGCAAGAGTGCAGATATTTTATTCAACCCTCACTCAGAAAAGTTTTATTTATTTATAAGATTCTGGCAACACTCTGCCTAAGAATCTCTAGGTGTTCTTTCCTGTAAAAAAAGGATTTCACCTTTTCATAGGCATTTTTAGGGAAGTTCCTGCCAAAGTCAAAGTCAAAGTTTTGCTGGGTTACAAGCCTTAGAAGGTTAACAGACAAGTTATTTCATAAACATATGCAACCAGCAAACATTTCAGAAATACTACTTTGAGTCCTTCAAACTGAATTTGAAGTGCTTAGCTTCTCCAGCGCTACAGGCAGCTACAGTTAGGGTCTCATTAATTAGTTTTACTTCCCTGTGTACAGAAGGTATGTCTGGGTTTTTTATTAGAGTGTCCTTCATTTTTAAAGCAATAAATGTTGTTCTTCAAAATGTGTATTTCAATAATTTTGATATAAAATTTACTTATGCAAGCTTCATCTTGCCACCTGCACATGTGCATTAGACCCTTGCTAAAACATAAACTGCACACTTTGTCCTCACAGGTTCTCTTTTTCAAAATAGGCTGCCCGACTCTAGCAGCAGGACTAGCAATGCTCATCTTTTAAGCTTTCTCTAATTAGTTTCTCAACCTCCTTACTTACTACTCAGCATCCAAAATACTGAGCTAAATCCAAAATATCACCTTCTCCTTCAGACATGACTACTCAGCAACATTTACTAGCCCCTTTAAAGTTTTAATGACTAGCTTATTATTATTACTACACTGGAAACTTACAGTGGGGAATAGTGTTTGAGGAAAGGAATAAAAGTATTCGTCCAGTTCCTGATCCAGTGCCTCAAGATTTTACTCATAATGTCCAACTTCTACAGCAGCACTGGCCTTTTCTAACTAGCAGAATTCTAAGTTTAAGTTAAAGGTGGCAACTGAGGCTTGACACTTCTGATGCATCAAACAATTTCATGCTCAGTTGGTTTTGCAAACTGTCCCTTTCGCAACACGAAACATGAGGTTTTTCATGTTGGAAGGATGATCAAAGTATTCCATTAACAAATGAGTATTAATAAGCAATTTGCTCTCATGTGAGTTCAAGGTTTAAAGTATTCAAATTTGGCAGCAGAGGTCTATGTGGTCAATCTAATTAGGAAATAAGTGTAGGTCATTATGCCGCATAAAGCGCAATCCCTACACAGCAAATACTTGGCAGAGCAACAGTACAACATTAGTCAACAGAGGCAGACTAGCAAGATTGGTATCTTTGAAAAGGAAGTATCATTACTGGTAAAATCAATGGCACTCATTTATAAGAGAATTTAATTCAAAAGGCAGCACAATTAAAATAAGGGAAGATTTTTCATACAAGGTGACTGATTACTGCTGTCAGAACCTAATTTATGTGATAAATAAAAACATTTCAAATCATAGGCAAGAAATATACAAGATACGACTACAATCTTATGTTCTTAAGGTTACTAGAAAATAATTGTTTCATGGGTGGGAAAAGCCCAGTTGAGCACTCGTACTCTAGAGTAAAACTGATACACAACATCTAAACAGTTATAAGGCAACTTCTGCTGAGAGTTTCAAACCACTGTGGAGTGGGGAATGCTGGGAAGAGAGGTTATACAAGTCTCAGATCAGTCCATGACTGCTTCTCCTCTTTCCTTGTGAAAATAAAACTACGTTTCTCAATATGGCAACATAGCCCATGAAAGTGGGCTGGCCAAGTACGACTCACTCTCAACTGGGGAGTTACTGATAACACATCCTCACCAAAGAGATGTTTGATCATCCCACAATTCATTTAAGTATCTGACTACCAACATCTTCAAATCAATACAAGTGTTTGTTCAGTGAGTATTTTCTGAAAATGCACTTTTCTAATCCAGGGATTATCCTACTGCGAAACTATAAATCTTTTAACATAAATAACTGCAACAAATGAGGAAACATCCATGTGAAGCCTTTTGTCATCTTTAGTCTGAAGTAGTCACTAATCACAGAAGACTATCACTCATTCTAGGAAGTTATGACTAGCTGAAAGTCAAACCTCCAACAATAAATATTAGAAACTTCTGGCTATTACTTTTGCATGCATGAAAGTTAATTATATAATAACTTTAAATAACAAATTACACAAACCATATCAAAACACACCCTCAGAATGAATGTGAAAGGATAAAGTTAAAAACATTCTCTATTTACCTACAGATACTGCAATTCCTACGTAAACCAATGTAGTAATTAGGATGGCCAAGAGCGTTCCTTTAGGTATGGCTGACTGAGGATCCTGAAAGAAAAATGTCAGTAGACAGTGATGACAGAGAAATTTACACTCAGTGTTCGTGAACAATATTTGTTAATTCACTACTCACCGCAAGATCACCTGAGATATTTGCACCAGCAAGAATGCCAGTTGCAGCAGGGAAGAAAATAGCAAATACAGAAAAGAAAGTTTCCTCATGTCGGAAATCTGGCCCAAAATTCTCCATAAATATTTCAGCTGCAGAGAAAGATGCAAGTCTATCAATACTCATATAGAAACTACAGCATTAGCCCATTCCAGCTATTATTAGCTCCATAAAAAAGCTGCAAGCTACAGCTGTGTGACCATCTTAAAATTAAGCACAGAACATTTAAGTCCTAATTCATATAAAAGCCAACACAGTAAAACCAGAATAATTACTTACAACAGCATCCAGATTTTTAAAATTTAATATAACCAATATTAAGCAACAGGACCCATTTTTGGGTCAACTTTAAGGAACAAAACTGCAGAAGTTTAAAAGAATCAGGAAAAGAATCTCTACAGTTAAATAGGACTATAAACTATTCAGACATTTAATTTAATTATGTCTCCTCTTTGAAGAGACATTGTTCCAACATACCTTTATAACCAAAGAAACCTTTAGGCTTCTTGCTATCCAAAGGAATAAACGTTCCTATGACAAAGTCTCCAATAGCAACTATGAGGATCACCAGTAAGACTATCTGTGCCTGAAACATAATGATTGCAGTCAGAAGAAGTTGCTCACTTTCACAGTTTCAAGCTTCAATGTGGTGTTCTAAAATGTAAATATTTACTTGATTCCAAATTCAACTTAAGTCTTCTCAGATAAATAAGGCAATCTGGAGAGAATATGTACTAAGATTTTTAACAAAGAAATAGGAGTAATTTGTAAGCTTAGCATCCACTCAAGAGAGAATTTTTTCTCAAAGCTATACTTTTAAAGACAAAAAAAAGGAACTTTTTATTTCTATATGCCTTCCAGAACATATGAATTTTAGTAGATTGAAGAAATTCACAAGAAGGGACACTAAATGCACACAATGGTAGGAGTCTTATTAACCATGATCGTAATACTTTACCTTACACTTTAGTGCGTGATATTTACTTTATTACTCTATTTTATTACATAAGGAATCAAACAGCTTTTGTTTGCTCTTTTATGCAAATTACTTTGTTACATTCTTATATTCTCAACCCTTATTCATGATACAAAATTGCCGACTACCACAATTATTTGTTAACATCTAGTTTTCTTGAGACTTTTTTCCATCACAAAGTAGATTTTCAGCCACTGTTCAATAAAGCCATTATAAACTTTACACTTGGAACAAGAAGTACTTCAAAACATCCAACACCTTAAAAGTGTAAGTTAAGATAAATCTAGGCATTGAAGAGACAGTTCATGTTTTACATTTAAATAAGCAACCCCCCGTTATCTTTCATTGATTCCTTATAAAGCTTGGGGGAAGCTATTTGTAGTCTGACCTCTTCTCAAGACTAGAATCAGAACTTAATATGCAACAATGAGCAGTGCCACAGTGCTGTTAGGTACTGAAGTTTTCCATTCACACAGCCTCACAAGAAAAGAGGGTAGTACAGCAATAAATAAAGCATAAGAGCCAAGAGCAGAGTTAGATGAAACATCTAACAGATGTACATCATATGCATTTAGACCTCTCTTTCACTAAGTCTAGAGAACAGGTGAGAGGCATAAGAAAGCAACTAGCCCTGTATTTTCCATCCACAAAGCTCATCTGAAATACCCAGTGAGGGAAAAGCCCCATGCTAATGTTCTGACCTTTCCCTGTAGTGCTGTAGATGCCCAGAAATAGGGTAACACTGTTAACCTAGTTGACAGCGTCATTAACAGCAGATTATGCTGGTTCTTAGGTTCGCATAGATGTTTAAGCCTCCAGTGAGCAAAGTGGTCCAAGGTCTGAAATGCTCTCCAGACCTGCACACGCCAGTGCTTGACAGAGTGCTATTACACAAAAAACCTGTCCACTGACTAACTTCTAACATACCACACATGCAATACTGAGGGCACTGAACATATTAAAATTAAATCAAACAGCTGACAAACAGAATCAGAACTACGAAGCAGAGAATAAAAAGTGATAGTTCCTTACTTTTGCTTCCCATTCCATTCCAGCAACGGAAATGCCAAGCAATATAACCACTGTGATAGCCCCTATGATTCTGATATCATTCATTTCATCAATCATCAATGTTCCATTTTCCTAAAAAACACCAAGAAAAAAATACTTTATCAAATACTTATCTTCCTTACTGCAGAGCAGCATTTTATGGACTGTAATTTATTAATACATTTAATTTCTATACCACAAATCTACTCATTTTAAATTCCCTGTATGGAGAAAAGTAATTTGGTTTTTGTCTTGTTTTACATCACTGAATCTTCTAAATGAAATCATCATTCCTATTCATAAACCAGCCCCAGAGAGAATGATCTGTCTACAGTTTCCAGAGAATTAATCAGCCAGGCAACTGCTACCATCTTGCACCCAATAAGTGTATTCTACTTGTTCAGTATTACTCTTCATTCTTTTAATGTATTCCAAACTTCTTCCCATCTACAAAAAGTGTGGTTGAGTTCTACTCAGTATTGCATGTAACCGAAAAATACAAGAGATAAATAATACTTTGTTGTGTTTAACTTAAGGAATTGCTTTTAATAAGCAGAACTCCTTTCAAAATGAACAACATTAATGACTATCACTTAAAATAAACCGTTCACTAATAAGAATCTCAGCATTAACAATTTATGATTCTATGTCATGTATTTAACTGTCACTCTTCTCAACAGCCAGCTTGGACTTCACCACAATTTTACATTCTGTTTTTTCAGAGAGATAAATATCATGGGAAGTTTCCATTTGACACCAATGATAACTTATTTTTACCAAAAGGTTACTGAATTACAGTAGTATTTTACTGATTTATCAGTAGTCATCTTGTACCTCATTCTGTGCCTTCGAACTGGTCAGGGCAACTCCCAGTATCGTTACACACTAAGGGATGAGGGGATTTAGAGCAGCCCTGCTGATAAGAACTTTTGGGTACTGGTGAACAAAAAGCTGGACATGAGCCGACAGCATGTGCTCATAAACCCAATTGTATCCTGGGCTGCATAAAAAGGAACATGGCCATCAGGTCGAGGGACTTGATTCTGCCCCTCTGCTCTGCTCTGGTGAGACCCCACCCTAGAGTACTACATCCAGCTCTGGAGCCCTCAGCACAAGAAAGATATGGACCTGTTGGAGTGGGTCCAGAGAAGGGCCACAAAAATGGTCAGAAGGACAGAACAACTCTCCTATGAAGGCAGATTGACTTAAGTTGGAGCTGTTCAGCCTGGAGCAGAGATAGTTTTGGGGAGACCTTATTGTGGCCTGCCAGTACTTAAAGGGAGCTTAGAAAAAAGATGAGGACAGGCTTTTAGCAGGGCCTGTAGAAACGAGACAATGGGTAATGATTTTCAACTAAAAGAAGGCTGATTCAGATTAGATATAAGGAAGACAACTTTTACAATCAGGGATGTGAAACACTGGGACAGGTTGCCAGTGAGGCTATAAATAACCCATCTCATATCTCTTCCAACCCAAACTATTCAATGATTCTATGATTAGATGGTCACTCAAACTTGCATCAAGGAGAGTGTAATCAAAATAAACACTATCATCCGTCTACCTTGAGCAGCTCCACAACTGTCTCCGCAAAGCCAACAACATACATTGCTACTGCAACAGCATTGGCAAATGCAAAAATCAGACCTATGGCACCACCAAATTCCGGCCCCAGACTTCTGGAAATTAAGTAATATGCTCCTCCTGAAAGTGAAAAAGAAAAGACAAAAAACACAGCATGAAAGAGTCTAAGACTACAGAGTCATCAGCAATTTAAAGTCCAAATTAAGAAGATGATATTTTTTATTGCATCTTCTCTGATGTATTAGAAAATAACCCAAAAGACAGCGTTTTAGGGACAGGCTTGCTGAAGTTTTTAGGAAAAGGTATCAATTGAAAATAATCATTTGACTCATGCACCACAATAATTATTCTGCTATGTAAGCAGTTCTATGGTTAAAAAAAAAATTGTAAAACATAATCAGCAGTATTACCAGGCTTTTTATTTCCAACGATTCAAAGCATTCGTGCCTAATTCTACTATTACGCATTTTCATTAGCTATATACCTCAAGTAACTGGAAAAGCAGTCTGTAATAAATCAACAAGTTCCAAACCTCCATGTGCTGTTTCTCTTTTGTAAACGAAATTTTCTGCCCTCCAATGAGGCTTTCAAAATGATCACATGACCACTCCATTTTTTAGAATCTCTACTTTGTATTTTAGAGCATGACAAAGACATCTCAAACTCTATGTGACTAAGGGAAAACTGAGTATCTACAGTAACAGAGAAAAGTAACATTTTTTAAATGTAATATAAGTACATTACTGTAATTTAAGCTTTCTAGCAGCAACAAAAACGTGCAACAGGAAAACCTTAATTTCACTGTATTACAGTTCTTGCGTAAAGCATACATAGGCATGCAGTTTTGACGTACTCTGCAAATGAGAATATTAACCTAAGGAAAATATAACTGTAATGTAACATTTTCATAGGAACAACTATGATTTTATTCTACTGATCTTATTCTGCACTTCGAATTTTCTAATGAAGTATTATTTTGCAAGAGTAACTAAAAAAAAAAAGCTCTCGTAAGAATAAGAAAATCCTGTATGTATAATGCAATTTCAGAAACATAAAGGGCACTCAGAAACTAAGTTCCATATGTAGCTGATCCTTCCTCTTGGGTCTGTTTACTTATTGATAGTTTTTTTCCTCATACTTAATAAAAAGAATTTTATTACCTTCCATTTTAATTCCATCATGTTTTCTACAAGTAGCACTCTCATAATGACACAAAGCAGTTTCAGTGTCAAAGTCAATAGCACCAGCCACTTAAAAAAACATTTTACAGAATTACTGACAATAGTGTATAAACCAGGAAAGAGAATGAAAACCATCACCCTTAGGAAACCTGAAGGTAATCACGAGTTTGAAAAATTTATTTTGTATATACAGAAAAAATCACAACAAAACGTGACCTTTTGTATACTCTCATGTATCTATAGCTTATCCTTCCATAAGATGTAGTTTTTCGTTAGCGAGTTTTATCTCAGGACATGAACACACACACAGTTTAGCGGGCAGTGCACAAGCAGGAGAATATTAAGACAGTATTCATTCCTGGATGCGTCTCTAAAATGTCTGTATTCCAAAAACTACAAATTGATAATGTTTCTTCCACAATGGAAAAACAAGCCACTGGGATTCACTGGATTAGTCAGCTAATTATTGACTTCCCATTAATCACATGACCACTTAGTCAAAAATAACAGATACGAAAGACTGCTCCTCAGAAAATTAAGTCTTCCCTACATTTCACCTATACTGTTTTTTCCCTGACGGTAAAAAATTGTAAAATAAATTAGAGGTTACATCCTTAAGGTGTACACTTCAGGGTGATGAAAGTTTTAAAAGTTTTGTGAAAGCAGGTTTACCTCCTCTTACAAACCCATTTGTGGCTATTGCTGAAGTAGACAGTCCTGTAATAGTTGTCACAACAGTGGCCATTCCAATAACCAAGACAGACAGACCTTTTGGAGAAACAAGGGGAAAATGAACTAAGTCTAGCAGCATTAAAATGTACAAACCTTCAACTTAACTTGGTTTAAAGAATTGTCTTGAAAAAACAACACAAATTTACTGTGTGTGGTCCTGCACATTCAAGCAAAAGGCTTCTTCACTCCCCTTTCCAGAATACAAACAAAACTGGAAAAAACATTCTATTTAATCAGGAGGGTAAAAGCTCTATCCTAGACCTTGAAGGAAACACGTGCATTTTGTAGATGAGATTTTCTGCAGTTCAATACTTCGAAGGAAATTATTTATATACTACAGCCTACACGCAGATTTTAACAGAGATCAGAAGTTTGTCTACAGTTCAGTGAACACAAATTTTAATTTTAAATTACATACCTTATAGCTAAAGAGAAAGCCTAACTTCACACTGCTTAAAGTTTTAGAAGGGTAAATTACCTTAAAAACTGGCCACAGTAAGGTCACTTGCTACCCCTATTTAAAGTGTAAGTTCAACATCAATACTGCTTTTTGGATCACATTTAAAAGTCACTGGAATAAAATTCTAGCATTAGTACACATACCTATCCCAGCTTGTCCTACAATCCATGACAGTCTGATGAAAAGCATCACACCCCAGATATTTAACATGCAGCGTACCTAAGAGAAAACAGAAATTTTACATAGGTTAGGTCTTACATCTGCAGTCATCTTCACCAATTATTCATTTCCATTTTTAAAGTCTTCAAAATTATCTTGCAGTGTTTCCTCACCACTTTTCAGATTATTTCACAGGGAGAGATTTTTTTAATTAGATGGGTTTCAATTTGATTAAAAGAAGAAAAGGGCATCTATCACAACCCCTCCCACAAAAAGGTTATTAGAAAGACTTATCTATAAGAAACAGAAACACTATACACCAACTTACCAATACACCTTTTATCCAGCCAAATTTGACTACTCCTTTGCTATCAGCTGCATAAGTGGCAGTTGCCTCCTCAGCTGGTGTGCCTTCCTCACCATTTGCATAGCCATCTTCAAAAGGCTCCTTCAGGGGAAAAAAAAAAGAGTTTATTTTATGTGATTAACAGAGCAGAGAGGACATTTGATACTCATATTGTAAAAAAATCCCACCTACTTGTGCAAACAGAAAAATTAGGAAATTACTTGGCAGATGTTTTAAGCTTTTCCTTTATGTTCCTTGCACAAGACAAATCTCACAAATTCCAAGGAATATAAAACAAACTTACACAGATGACTGGGATATTCTGCTTCAGTTACTGCAACTGTTAGCAGTCAAAGGATTAATAGTTTTAAGAATCAGTTCGACAGCCCTAAGAAACAAACACCTTGTCTTTTTTAAAAAGAGCTACAGTATTTCAAATACAGCAATTTCTACAGCATAGGAAGTTTTATGTCTTCATCGGAAAGTGTACAGTACTTTATCACAAGTTATCAGTCTCGGCTATAGCATTTCCTGTAGTTCAGACTTAGCTGTCATTTGATCAGTTTTCACAAAATAAATTATTCACTTTCCTGCAAACTATTCTACTATTCATTGTAAAGTGATGCTGTTAGAAAAAGGAGTGGAAAAGTGGCATTTCAGAGAGAAGGAAGAAAGAAAACTCTCTTCCCAAACACATTTCCATGTCTAATAGGGAAGGATGGGAGATGCAGAAAACATCAGTCCCATACAACGACCAACTTGTGGCTTTTCTTTACAATTCATCTATTAGCCTTATAATGCAAAAATCTTAACTGTATGATATGTATTAAAAATACTTAAGTATATAATACATCCTTCTTGCATGCTTGCTTGCTTTCAAGATAGATGCTGGCTTGGCAAACCAAAACTGAAGATTTAAACTCAAGTATTTTCTACAGTTGCGCTGTAAGAAATCTGCATGAAGCACTCCAAACAAGGTATGTTAGTTATCCAAGGCAATAAATATAAAGAATGAATATACTAGAAAGACTTCAAACACTATTCAAAGAATACTACTCAATACATCAGTCCAAGCAGGGGCTTAGAAACATTTAAGCAATTAGGGGTACGATCTGAACAAAGTAAAGTGCAAAACACTCATTCACAAAATAAGAGATAAAATAGATCGGACTCAAAAAATTATGCTTTCAAGAAGTATGTCCCATGCCGAATGGACACATTAAGAAAGTTTAATGTGAGACACTACTAAATTCTTCCTCCTCCTCCTGATACACAAATAACAAAAATATCATCACTGAGTCCAAAGGAAATATTTATACAACTGTCACATATGAAGGCTGTTATCCATATCCCCTCACAATCAGCAGTAAATTAACAAATAGATTAAAAAAACCCAAACAGATTATGTCAACCTTATCTAAAGGCTACTCATGTCAGTGCTTCTCTTACCAACTCTGCATTATGAAATTCTCATAAAAACAGGTGTACCTGCAACACATTTGGAGATCCTGTATGGCATAAGCTTTCCACCAGCAAGAAGAATCATGATCAATTTGCAGATCATTACCTTTAACTGATAGCTTGCCTAAATAGTTGGGTTTCTTGTCTCCAAAAGGGATTAAAACAAATGTATATGGATGTATCTGTGTTATACATACACATACATATTATTGTATGTGTGTGTGCATATAATCTACATCAAGTGTTATACAGCTCTTCTGGATAGAAAATGAGTAAGGGCTATAAATTCTTGGGAGACTTGCACAGCCTTTGACCAGACAAATCTATTATTTTCTGACTATTTGTATTCAGGCACTCAAACCAAATCAAGACCAAGGTGGTGCGTAAGAAATGCAATGCTGTTATATTAAGATTTTACACAGAATTAACCCTAGCATCGTTATGTCTAGAGGTAAAATAATAGCTAACTAGTTTTAATATAATACAGCTACAAGCCAACCACCTCCCTGGGCAACCTGTGCCAGCGCCTCACCAACCACATAATGAAAAATTTCTTCCTAATGTCTTATATAAACCTTACCCCTTTCTAATTTAAAACCATACCTCCTCGTCCTATCACTACATATCCTTGTAAAAAGTCCCTCCCCAGCTTTCCTGTAGCCCCCTCAGGTACTGGAAGGCTGCTATGAGGTCTCCCCAGAGCCTTCTCTTCTCCAGGTTGAACAACCCAAACTCGCTCAGCCTGTCCTCACAGCAGAGGTGCTCCAGCCCCCTGTTCATCTTTGCGGCCCTCCTCTGGGCCTGTTCCAGCACTTTCATATCCTTCTTATGTTGGGGATTCCAGAAGTGGACACGATACTCCACATAGGGTCTCAAAAGAGCAGAGTAGAGGGGGATAATGACTTCCCTCGACCTCCTGGCCACGCTACTTTTGATTCAGCGCACATTGCTGGCTCATGGTCAAGTTTCTCATCAATCAGCACCCCCAATCCTTCTCCACAGGGCTGCTCTCAATCACATCATTCCCCATTCTGTATTGAAACCATGGATTACCCCAACCCAGCTGTAGGACCTTGCATTTGGCCTTTTTGAACCTCATGAGGTTCACACAGGCCCACTTCTCCAGATTGTCTAAGTCCCTCTGGATGTCATCCCATCTTTCTGGTGTGACAACTGCACAACTCAGCCTCGTGTCACCTGCTGAGGGTGCACTCTATCTCACTGTCTATATCATCAATGAAAATATTAAACAAAGGACAGATTAATAAAAATGTTGACAACCATGACAACAAAATTTTCAATCAAGAATGCAACAGTGTAACTGTACATTGTTGTTCCTTTGTATAAAATCCATTCTTATTTCTCATAGAAAAGCTTCACGCTATACTTGCAAAACCAAAATTTGAAGTGTTGCACAAAGTGAGTCAAATTTATATTATTTAAGCAGTTTTATGTTTTGGCCAAGAAAACTGTCAAGATTTGTTAACATGTGCTGGTATTGCAGAAAGGCATGTCATGTCTTTAACAAGGAAGAAAACTGTTCTCTGAAAAGAGCAGTCAGGGAGGATATCAAGGAAGGGCTAGAAGATATTTCTATCTTCACATCCCAAAATACTGAAACATTAGATATGACTCAAGTAGTTAGTGATGTACTCCTGAATCAGAACAATTTAAAAAAAAAGCTAAAAGGTTTTGTTTACCGTTCATTTAGATTTTAAGAGAAGATGGGGAATATCCTAGTATCTACAGTAAGAGATAATTCTATATTTCAGCATAGGAACACGATTGGCCCAGTAGTCATAATACCTCCACACATCAACATGATGACTTTTAGGGGTCACTTCCAAGCTCAATCATCATGTATTAGCCATGCCTTTTACTACAGTGCTCAAACAAGCCCATAGCTTAGCCTGTTGTATTCTGGGAAGGAGATTAGAGCTCACAATTGATATTTTGAGTTATCAGTTATCAAACCAGCTTTGAGATATGCACACTATGAACACAACAAAGTTTTGTTCTGTATGTCTTGTCTCTCCACACTATGCAATATTTCTTACGAAAATATTTTGAAACACGTGCAAAATGTAATAACTGAAAGTTTATTGCTGGTTATCAGTCCTAGTGGGTGCCTGATAAAGCACCAGTGAGAGCAGATATTAGAGTGTGGGCACAGAAGAATTCCATTACACAAGGCTCCAAGTTCAGCCTTTCAATGTGAGATTAAGAAAGCACCACTGTGGTCTCAGCTGTAAATAAGACAGGCACAGTATTTTCAATGCTTGTGCTCATGAGGAAACAATGCTTCTACTCAAGTCATACACTGAATAGAAAAGAAAATGCACTAGAGTATTTTAGAACAGCAATACATGTGTGATAAGATCTTACTAAACAGTAAAAACACTAACACTGTGGATTTGGAAGGGGTGTAACAAAAGGGGAAAGAGAAGGTTTTAGCATTTCAGAACAGAAATGCTCTTATTAAAACAATTTTTAATCAAAATAATGTCTTTTATCTAATCTGTCTGACAACTCAGAGCTATGGCATTCCCTTGGACTGTTAAAGGGAAAATAAGACACATTTACACGTTGACAGGTCTATCATACATTGATAGGCGTTCAGCCAAGAAATAGTTAAACTCTTCCTACACAGGAATTTCCATTTCTGTATCACAATGCACTGTTCATCTCCAGTATTAGATCATGACAGTAAGTTATTTGTGCCAATTATGAATAGGCTCCACACTTATTAGAAGTGGATTAGTATGGAGACAAGACTTGTTAGCCAGAAGAGATCTGAGATTTTTCACACACAGCTTGAAATAAAATACACTGGTGCATGGAAAAGTTTCTCATCAGTAAAAATTGCTGTTCAGTTTTACTGAGAGTTCCCGATAGTGGCGTATTTCATGCAGCACATTTATTTGTTGTGAATTTAACTAGACCCTACCTTAACAGCAACTTAATTAGGCTACGTTGAACTGTATGAGGCGGTACCAGAATAAACATACCTGAATTCTCCTCTTCATGCTTCACCTGAAGTATGACCACTTGGAAGCCACAAATAAAGGACAGGACAAGCAGCAAATTTGCATCTAAGATTATGCGGTTGTTCTTCAGGCAGATCACAAAGAAAGCAGTCAGATTTGGCACATCCCAAGTAGTAATTAACTTCTTTAGCTGTCTTCCTATTGCCATTACTGTTGAGCAATGCTCGAGTTGAGGTCAAAACAGCACCTGAGACTAGAGAATCTATCTGCTCTCTTTGCTCTCAAGTCTGACCAGTTACCAGTTCAGCACATGCCATGTAGTACAACCTTCTCCTCATACAAATTCCTTAGAAAGGCTTCACAGTAGCTTCTTCTTGGCTTAGTAGGATATCCAAGCACAACTTTTCACCAAAAGAGGTACTGACTGAACAATTCTGTACTCTAACCCTGCCAGCTACCATTAAAGCTTCAACAACGGGATCATGCTTTCACCTGCTCTGAGTTTTGTGGTTAGGGATGTTTGTAGCAATTATTGTGGACAGTGGAACCCTCCTTCACAAGACAGAGATTTGCACACACCTTCTGCACTGTTTCACTGTATCTTCCAGCATTATTGCCAAGCTGTTCACTACACCTTACTACAACTATCAGCTTCCACCTCCCAAAGGTCAAATTCATAGGCACATTTAAGAAATTCCTTTTTTGTAGAAGGAAGTAACCAGTGAAATGTGGCATCATGTAAAATGTAGCTACATACAGCGGTAGTATGCCACCTGTCTCAATAGTGGAAGAGCTGTTACTTGTTGAGATTATACTACTGAAAAGCCAAACTCTATAGCTGCACACAGTTAGGATGATGGCTACTCAAGTACAGAACTCGACAGTAGAGATTTTCAGAGTTACTACAGCACAAAACACACACAAAAGAAAGCTTACGAACATTTGGGTTTGCTTTTTTAATTCAAACTTACTTCAGCCAGAGTGCAGATAAAATAAAAAATGACAGATTAAATAAAGTTATTAAACAGCAGCAGAATTACTGTATGTTTTGCCCCAGAATATGCTAATATTCCCAATGATTTTTAAAGACTACAGATCTTTCCTTGGATAAGCAAGCCTTACTTTCCCTTCTGGAATGAACTTTCGGATTCTTCCTCCCACCTCACCCTATGACGTTCCTAATGATCTGAATAAAATATTTAAAAGGTGCTAGATGTATAATATGCATAAATAACTTCATAGAATAACCCTGCTGACAGGGGCATTTCCTCTGATGCAAGTGACAGCTTTTGCAAACAGTTTGCACTGGCACGAAGAGATTTAAGTTTGAAAATGTACTACCAAAGAATAAGCCAAATATTAGATGTTGACTGTAGGAAACCAAACTGTAACAAACTTATCTATTTTTTAAACACTGCTTTTGCTGCTTGCTAATATTTGTGGTCATAAAATTCCCTGTTTGTGCCTAAGGGTTTTTGATAAGCTTTTACCTAACCAGTGGTGGTTAGGTAACAAAGAGCACTAAGCTTCTCTTCCAAAATGTCTAAATGTCTATGGAATGGTTTTACGTATATTGTCATCCAGGAAAACAAGACGACTAACACTTTATAAAGAAAGTCTCAGATTTGGTTGTCTAACAGAATACAAAGTTTTCAGTACCCAAATATGAGAGAAAAAATTAAGTTCTCACCAGTCTTTAATTTGACCTGGTGACACAGGCAATTGTTTGCAACCATAATTTTCAACCAACCATGTTCAAAATGTCTCAGCTACTGTTTGTTTTGTAGACATACTAAGTCTGAAAAACATCTCCACCAGGTCTGACAGTTTATAAGTGTTTTTTGTAAGGGAAAAAAACAGCTCTGAAAGGCAGTAAGTATTTAGGCAATTACCTTTAAAACAAGTTACTCTACGTAACACTGTCTCAAGGAACAGTCAGTACTGGCATGGACGGTCTACTTCGTAAACCAGGAACACTAGCAATACTGTTATTGACAAACAGCTATTTTCCTCTCTATACTAATCTGTTTCAGAAGTGCTAACCCTAAAACTTGTTAGATATTCTCACTGCTTTCATTTATGCCAAAACGAACCTACCTAAGCCTCGTTCCCATTAAAACCCCAGAACTATACAGTAAATACCAATATCCAAACCTGACCGAGTTACTTCTGAAGAAATGCAATTTGCTATTTAGACCTATCAAACAATGCAAACCTTGTTAAAACTAGGAACTGGAAATTTATCACAAATGAAACTCAATGCCTTCAAAGGCAAAGTAACAAGCAGAAAAAACCCACACTTTCTACATCTTAATTACATCTTAATTACATCAATAACTTGTATCTTAACAACAGATGTTGTAGCATCCAGATGTAGCAGTCTGGATCTTTGGTATTTCTAATAGGGTGATAATATAAATGAACCCAATTACCTTTAATGATTGCTACTCAAAGACAGTAGCTTCCATAGATACCTCACACAGTTTATAGTAGTTCATTAGTTAAAAATAAACTTCCCAAATTAGCAAAACAGATTCAGGTGTGCTGGTTTCTCAGGAGTCAGATGGGAAGCTTAAGCAATTAGTATTGTTAACAGCAGGAAAAACCCAGTCAGTCAACACATGCTAAAGAAAATAAGGCAGAAAAAATGTAGAGGACCTCTCAGTCTGCCTAAACACCTTCTTCACATCTTCCTTAAAAAACAAACCCCAAAACCACACACCTTCAGGGAACATTGCTAGTAATTGTGCAACAACTAGCTGTTGACAGCAGCTGAGCAAATTCAGCAGTCATACTAGGTCCTTTACTGCTTGGTTTTACATCACAAGTGCATTGCAGCAAATTTGCTAATAGAACATTCTTTGTTTGAAGCACACATAAAATGCTGCTACTACAGTATCTTTACAGCCATAACCTAAAAAGCCTACTAAACCATTAAATGGCACCCAGCAGCTACCTACAGCAACAGGAGATAAATTATCTAGATAAAACACAATCTGTTCTTGAAACTCGGGATTCACTGGAATCAAACATGAACAGCTTCAACCAACTCACCTCAATCAAAGAAAATCCCTTTCAGGTTTGCAGCCAAGAGAACAAAACTTAAGTGCTTTGGCCATATCACCTTCTCTACAATTACATACTTAAAATAAGCAGCAAATGCTTTTGATATCCACTTTCAGAGATTTTAAGAGATAGCATCAAACACAGAACATTATCTTAAAGTGAAATTAAAGTCTGTTATACTTCGATTACAGCAGAACAATTTTAAACAGAAGAAATTTATAGTTACAATTAACATGCCAACTGAAGAAATACCCAGATGCATCTCTGCCATCAGCTTGTATTTCACTGTCTTACAAGTCTATACTGCTTTTAACAAAGAAACTTTAAGCAATGGGTTAGGGGTTTTCTTTATTTTGTTTTGGGGTTTTGGGTGTGTATATACACTTTTATATATATACTCTGATTTTTAAAAGCCATTTTTACTTTTATTCTTCAAAAGGGACAGAGAATTATCCATTCTCCCTCTCAACTCTTACAAGCAGTATGATTTGCTAACCAGGATAGCAAGACCACTAATCAAGAAGCTTAGTCAGGCAATCAATTTCATTTTAGGAGTTTTTGCAAGGTGATACACTTACAAAGGATAGACAGGAGCCTTGTTTACAAAGCTCAACACCATTTACTGTCTTACATGCATACATTTTTTTTTACTCATCTCTAAGCATACTAATCACACAAATCTCTCCAAGTAGGTGATTATGATTCTCCCCTCCTAATATGGGATGAATACAAACTGCAATCTGGTAGACTTCTGCTTGAAGGACAAGGTCTGGAAGCAATTCAGGAATGAAGCAAGACCAAAACTGCCTACACTTAAGAGTACTTTATTTGGTGAAAATAGACAGAATCTGGTCCTTGACTGATCTTGACAAACTTGCTCGTCATAGCAGTATTCCACAGCCACTAACTTGTCACGTCACTTAAGGAATCCAGGCATTAGAATACTGCATAATATTCCAAAGGTGATCTCATCCCTTATTCTACTTTCTTTCTCCACTGCATCACCAGGAATTTTGAGTTTTCAGCCCTTCATAAGTAAAGATAGTTTCAATGCTTTGCTAAGCATCGCATCAAAATAAAGTCTCTCTCAAGGCAGATTACTGATCAGTGCCTCTGTAATATGACAGCATTAACACCATTTAATCTATTTCTCATCACATCACCACAGGAAGTTCCCATTCAGATCTCTGCATCCTAACAGAGAGGGACTAGCCACATTTACAGAAGGAAAGTTCCAGAGGAAAGCGCTGAAGTCTAGAGAGCCATGAGCTGAGATATGAAAGCCAGCAGCCAGTATGGTGTGACTAAAGGGAATCCTTTCAAGTAGTTTTCACATGTGACAACGGCAGTAAGTTTTGTTGACATCTGCAGGTATGCAAGAGTAGCATCCAATCTGAAATATAAATAGTATTTTTTCTCCATAACAAACCCATTAAAAAACAAGCGCATTTTGCAAAAGCATCAAGATAAAGAAAACTCTCTACATCACGATTCATATATCCCTCCATCCATGGGATGATATGAATACTCTGGGCATGAGTATTAGAGACAAAACAGAAAAGATATCTGTTTAGTAGCTACGCAGTGTGGCTGCCTCACGGAAGACCTGCTATGCTTATATTCTGCGCTCCCAGAAGTATTACAGGCAAGTCAAGTCATCCTGACTGCCATGACAGCAAATCCAAACAAAACTACTTCCTTAGTGAGCTTCTCCACTTCTTCTAGTTAGCTATAAATGGTGCGATTCCTGTTATCTAGTCACAGAAAAGGACGTACGACTTCCTGCAAAAGTGTAAGGGCAACCAATCCATCCAGCTTAAGAGGAAGAAACACGTTTCTTTACAAGTCTACTTCACACCTCAAGAATATACCTCAGTTCTGGTTTTGATAGATCACTCCTTTCTTGCCCTTTCCAGAACAAAACTACCAGTTTCCTTATTTCACCTATGTATTTGATCCTTTACAGAAGAACCACTGTACTGTGAATGAACATCGAAGAAATTATTCATTACTGTGCACTGACAATCATATTCCTGTTTATGTCCATTGACATGAAGAAAGTAATCACACTTATCCAGAAAATAGATCCAGGCTCTGAACACACGTAGTTCTTATCTGATTATTTGAAAAGTCTAGCTCTGACAAAAGCTCTCCAACCATTAAAGATGTTGTGTTTCACTTAATTTTCTTGTTCTCCAGAATCCTTAAGTCAGTTACATTTATAAGGCACATATAATGCATCTGAAGTTTTTATGCATATACAGAAATTTCAGTAACTTTATCAAGCCTAATCAGCATGTCGAAGCATAAAAAAAGAAGTCAAAGATCTTCAAGCTGCAAGAACTGGATAGCTCCAAAATACTGAAAAGCAACAATTTTAAAAAATTCTTAGTAGTGAACAAGTGACCACACTGTGATTGCTATTACTTGTACCAAAAGTGGAAAGGGGACAGAGTAACTAGTTTGTGATTACTCATGTATATTTCATGGGGCTTCAGGAAAAAAAATCTGGAGGATGCAATAGAATGCGTACTACAATGGTTCAAATTGATCTTGCAACCTCCTCCTCCGCCACAATGTTCAAGCATGGAAATATCTGAGGTTTAATCAAATGCAATACCAAATGAGAAAAAGTTCATATGAAGATGAAGATTAATTCTGCAACACTTTCTTCTTTAAACAGTTCTGAAATAGCTCACGCTGAAAGAAGAGCTCACAGCTAGAGATAAGTCACTGCTATTCTTTCAGGTTCTGGTCTTGAATCAGTCAGTCATCAATACCCAGAATGTCACCTAAGATCAGTTTATTAAAAAAACCTCCAAGCTCCTACAAACAGGCACTCCCTCCTTTCTTCCTTCCACAGTTGTACTCTTCTGTTAAGTTACACCATCTATCCTTCTGACATAAGCGCTAAACGGATTCACAATATATTGCAGCAATCTGCAAAAAGGGCTGCAGGCACCCCAAGGAGTGCACAAAACAGTCCCCTGGGAATACAGGAAGAAAGCATTTTCTGTCATGTTAGTAAAGGACAAAAAAGTTCCCTCAAATTGTTTATTTCTTCTTTATCTCATCCTTTAATTTTTATTTTGTACCACACACAATATTAGTAAACCTGAACACATATTTATTTACTTATAAATTATGCACATGTATATGAGGTGTGCACACTATTTTTATTTACAAAAGTTTGAGGAGACCACTGGTGTACTGGATCAAGGAACTGACTCATCACATCCACTGCAAGATTTTGCAGTTGGGAGGGTGGCGATGCCTTCCGTAAATCAGATCAGTGCCCAGATCCAATTCGAAAATACAAACATGAGGACAAGGAAGAGCACAAAAGTTTACCCCGTTGAGCAGCAGACAAGGTATAACATGTTAATAATGTTCAGTTATTTTCAGCTTCTCTGGAAGAAAACAAGAAAAAAGTAAAAACATTAGCAGTTTGCTGAAGACATTCAAGTGTTTCAGTATTCCACAGGCATTTTGGACTAAATACTTATCGCAAAGATAAGAGATACAAGCATCAAGCAATGTGAAATTACAAAACACACAGTGTCCTTGTAAAATACCAACCCTAAAGGTCTAATACGATTTACTGCTGCAAACAGAACAGTACATTGGGTTTTCTCCCATTGATGAAGACAGCAGTAACTAAGTGTGGCATCAGGACAAAGTGAGGATTCTCCATACTGACTGAAAATAGGATAAGAACACTCCTTTGCATGATGCTAATAAAGCCTTATCTAAGTAGAGGTGCTTTGAGCTCACAGTTTTTAAAAAATGATAAAGGAGAACAACTAAAAATTAAAGCCTTCTAGGATATCCAAGTAAACAGAGACTAAGGATAAAAGCTTAAAAGTTTCTCTCATTTTATTTTAATACAACAAAGTTCAGGAAGACAATTCAAGTTCTGCTTACAAGTATAAAGGAGAGCAAGAAGGCAAAGAAACAACTGAAAGCACACTCATTCGAGAACTAAGAGACCCACTGATTGTAAGCAAGATTCAGCAAGGTAGTACAAAAAAAAACCTATCCGCAAGACAGTCTCAGTCTTCCAGGAGAGGGAGAGGGGAGGAAGACAGACCTTACATAACATGGTCAGCTAATCTGATAGCCTAGAATTATCTAGAATCATCTTTTAGCCTGTTATGCATGTTTAGCTGATCTGTTTTCTTTACAGACTAAGCAGACAAAACCCAAAAACTGAAAAAAAATAGAAAAATGTTAGAAATGGAGCAGTTGTTTAAGAATTTCAAAGGAGAACACATTCTTTGTTAAAAAGCAGTGCCAAACGCAGCCTTTTGACTGTGCTCAAATTAAACATTTTAAGTTATCACGAAAGAGGAAAAACTGCAATGTTCAAGAAAACAAAAAACAAAACTAGAAACAAAGTTTGAAAAATTAGTCATACAACAAAAAACTCAATTCTGCATCAAGATTATGAGTAGTGTCTTCTTTCTTAGTTTTGTCTCCAGATTCAGAGGAGAGGTACATGGATTTCTCTATGTGAGAGGAAGCAAAGCACACTTCTGTCTTTACACGCTTTTTGGATTTTCTGACTTTTTTCATTTGGGCTGGGGGGTGGGACTGGTGTAAAGATGTTCCCTCAAGATCACTGCCTTCTAGCCTATCAAGTATTCTCAGTATCTAATAAACAGCAAAAGAAAGCTACCAGTAGAGGGCTTGGTTCATGCAATATCCATTAACCACAGCTGTAAAACCACTGCACAAAGACACACTAAAGCCAAACCACTCAAGTACTGTGAAGTTTATTCTTACAAAAAGTAAGCTCCCCAATTAAGGCAATGCTACATAGAAAATTTATAAATTAAAGCACAGTACTGGATTACAAAAACACAGTCCAATTTTTTAATACTTTTAAAAGTATTCATCTTCTAGAACCGTAGGATCTATGTTATGGCAGTATATTTTTTACACTGATGAAGGCACAAAGGCAGATAAAATGTCTTCCACAGGCTACAGCTTTACTGACAGACACAGCTGACCTACGCAAAACAGATATCCCTAACTGTAAGATAGGAAAAAAAAGCTACGACAATTCTAACCTTCCTGCTGTACAAAGGCAGATCCCCTCAAGAGGGCAGAGGACACCAATGCAACTGCAACAGAAACCTGCGTATGGTGGTATGCAGTTTTTCTCCCACGTAAAGCATCACCTTATCTATGAGACTAGTAACTGTAACAGCATCACCAAATTCCCTTTGAAGTAGAGTTAAGATTAATGCCTACCAATATGGGTAAGCAACAGATTGATCTTCTTTGCTATCTGCAGTCAATAGGCAAGACCTCCCATTTGAAATTTACCATGATAGACCGAGATTGGTAGTATGTAAGTCATACACTTCAGACCACTGCAGCATCACCCAGTTGTTTCCACAATCAGTTTCAAGAAAAATCTCCTTCTTTTCTACTAGGAAAACCACTGTTTGAATGATCACATGAAACCTTAAGTGGTTAGACACCTATCCGATCAGCACAGCAAGGTAAAACCTCATCACAAGGTACCCCTTTTGTACATGTTATGTGCAGCTTCCTCAAATGGTGCACCTTCCTCCAACATGCTTTTCTGTGAGAACAAAATCAGTAGAAAAATCAGACATATGAAGCTTGTAAACAAAATGGGGGGGGCAGAAATTCTGTTCTATATAGCACCAACATCACTGTAACACTGCCTCACAACATTTCTTTACCTTTTAAAAGAAAAAAGAATAACACAAAATTTAACTGCTACACTCAAAGCAGTGAACTACACTGCAGATGAACATATTTTTGGATCAGCCTTAACAAAATGTAACTGCCAATCTTGATGTGCTGGGTCAAGAAGCAAGGGCATAACAATAAGTCTTTACGTAGTGCAAAAATTATGTAATGGTACCAGGATGTTTATACCAGCTGCTCCACTAAGTCTTTGACATAAACGCTGTTAGGAGTTAAGTTAGGACAAAAAACACAGCTGAAGAGCCAGATAAATTTTTTCAACTTCTTAAAAGTCAGTGAAATATCTTCTTTAGTGCATAGTATTATTCAACACTAGAGACCATTGCTGTTAGTCAGCAGGAACTGAAGTCACTCTGGGACTGGAGATAATAAGGCTCCCTGAAACACACTGAAAAAACGGACAAAAGCTTTGTGAACGTCTTTTACATAAGCTCCACCATGATTTAAAAGTCTTCAGCACTTGGTGGTCAGAAATCAAATAAATAATAATAGATTTGTGATATTTCATTCTCCCAAGATTGGGAAAAGGTAGGCATCCAATGCTATTAGCATGCATGACATTCTCATTAAAAGCTTTTGTGCTCTCAACTATATCTTGCAAACGGTTTTAGTGAGTCTGAAGCAAAAATAATTACTTCCCTTGTTCATATAAGCCTAAACGCTTGCTAACACATTAATTGCTTTGGAAATAAAACATCCTGTGAGAAAACAGGTAAGTTACTACATATAACTTCATCATAACTTTTGAAGTTTATATCACAACAGGTTTTAAAATTAATACCTTAAGTAAAATATCAAATGTAACTGAAATTGCATGTTCCATCCCCCATATTTTTTTTTGGCAGTGAGGTTAAAAGAAAGTCAGGACATCACTTTAAAAAATAAAAATCTTTATGTGAACACCTATCTACACTGCAGAAGAAATTTATGACATTTGACAAATTAACAATTTGAGTTAATTAATCCTCACTACGAAACTATTCTGATAATGACCCTGCAATCAGGTCACCTACAGCTCCTCCATGCCACAACCTACCCAGACAATAGCTTGCCATGATTTCTAGAGAAGAAACTGAACTTTCAGAAGCTACAGTTTCTGAATAAGTTTGATTCTGCACAGAAATTTCTTAATGGCATCATAAGGACCTTTCTTGACTGTTGCAACATAAACATACCAAAAACTATCTGTCTAGCACACAACTACAACCAATGCTCTGCTTGCAGAGCAGAATATTTAGCAACCTGGTCATCCCATCATGAACGAGGACTCTGAACTTGGGGGAAGTGGAGGGATATTGGTGTGTTTTCACTTTATTTATAGCGCATCTGACTCCATGCTCAAGACGGTAACTGCCAACTTCCATTCCCTAATAACTTAAAATCAGACTACAGAACATCATTTAACTGGATCACAAAGGCATCTGAAAGGCAAGAGCAATTCGCTTGTTAGCATGAGTAATTATTTTGGTATCTAAGATTAGATGTTGCAGAAGTATCTCTACAGCACACCAAACAACTACTTCTATCAGAACAGACAAGAAGTCGGTTTCAAAAACCAACACTCCCAAAAAAACCGCACAGATCAGTGGGCTCATACTGAGCTAACCAGTAAGAAGCAGAGTAGTCTCAAGATAAAATATACTTTCTTACGGAACTTATGAGTGAAAGGGGATGAAAAATGTTCTGGAAACAGAATATTCTTCACCTCACTAGGATGCGGCCCACATGTTCCTTTATTTCCCTAAAGCCTCAAGTAAAAACTGCTATTACATGGACTTTACTTAAGAGTGCAGCCAAATACGAAGGTGCAATTTTCAGACTCCAAGAAAACAGCATTGACATAGTCTGAGCTAACTTTAGTCATGACAGTTTAATAGTTCAATCATGATCTAAAAATTACATCAAATTAATTCCAGGTTCAAGCAAAGCTTGTCTCTTAATAAAGACAGCCTACAGAGCAAATAAGCTTTCACTGTAATTCATCTCCAATAACACTGACTAGTACAAAACAGAAAAAGCCTGACTTGCACAGCTTCCAAATTTTTTAAGCTTTGATCATGACACCCTAGGATGGAGGGCTTCTGATCACGACTGAAAAGGCTCCTTAAGGAGAAGGAGCCCCAGCGTATCCACGTATCATCATGCCAGAAGGCGGTCCAGTTTGGCACTGCAAGCGCAGGGGGCAGAGGCATGCGCTTTCAGCTGCTTAGGACACAAACCCCGCTACAGAGAACGAGCGCAACCTTCTTTTTCTTTTCTTTTTATTTTTCTTAGCATTTCTTCCAAAAATTTCCATCCCCCTCCTCCCACACTAACAACTCCCCAATTCCCTACCTGTTGAATGCAATACGGACCCGAAGCAGAAAAAAGGCACCGAGTTATGCTGAAAACATCTGCCCCGCTGACCTGCGGCCCCTGACCATCCCTCACCGCGGTCACCACCTCCCAGAAATACAAGGGGTGAAAAACACCCACTGCGTCACGAAACAAAAAACCAGACGCAAGCGACCCGAAGCATCCGCACCGTCTGCGCCTCCTCGAGGCTGAGCGAGCTTCCAGCTGCTCCTTCCTCGCGACTGGGCGAGTTCTCAGCGCTTTCCCTCCTCCCTCCATACCCGCGCTGCCGGCGGACTGCGAGCCCCGCTCGCCGCGGGGGCGGGGGTTGCTCACCTTGTCCAGCTCATCGTGCAGCTCGGCCAGGCTGGGGCGAATAAGCTTCTCGCCCAGGTCTGCGGCCGTCTGGCGGTAGTGGTCGATGCGGGGCACGGCGTCCATCGTGTTGTGGCCGAAGGTGCGCAGGTAGTAGGTGTTGGTGTGGGTGTCGTAGTAGTAGTGGTGGTGCCCGCCGGAGTGCAGGCTGCCCTCGCTCAGCACTGTGTCGCCGCCGTTCTGGAAGCTGACATTGCCACCCTCCGAGCTGCCGCCCCCGGGCTCGCCGGGGCTCTCGTCGCCGGCCGACGGGTCCACGAAGTTCACCCGGAACCGACCCTTGGCTTCCTCGCCGCTCTTACCCGCCGCGCCGCCGTCCCCGCTCGCCTCGCAGGGCTCCTCAGCCGGACGCCCGGCACACTCAGCCACCAAGTCTACCTGGAACCGGCTCTGGCTCGGCGTAGGACCCAGTGGTTTGCCCAGCGCGCCGCCGCCCGCCGCATCCATGCCTCCCGCCGAGCGCCGCGCCTCGCCTGCGGCCCCCGGCACGGCAGTGCTGGGCGGCAGCCCTTGCTGCTGCTTGTTCTCCATGCCTCTCCTCGCCGACCTGCGCGCAGCAGCGGCCCCGGCAGCTATGAACGCCCCTCCCGGCGGCTCCGCTGCTTTAAACCGCCAACCAGAGCCCGCGGCTGCAGGCGCCGCAGAACACGCCCGGCGCCGCGCCCCGCCCCCGCCGCAGCGCCAGGTGGTGATGCCGGTGGTGCGGCCGCAGCGCCCCCCGCCCCCTCAGCGGCACCCGGCCCCGCGGCTGCTCTCGCCCTCCACACCCGCAGTCCTCACTCTCCACCTGCCCCCCCCCCGCTCACCTCCCCCCAAGCCCGCTAGGCGGAAGCACCGCTTTGACAGCGCTGGGCGCGGATCGGCGGCCACGCCGGGCAAGCCCAGCGGGAGGGAGGAGCGCGGGGCCCGCGGCGTCGGCGCGAGAAAGGAAGCCTCTCCTTGTCCTCTCCACCCCGCCGCCCCACCCTATACCCGCTCGCGGAGACAGCAATCGGGGCGCGGACTGACCCGCTCGCTCCCGCAGCCCGCTCGCTCCCCCGCGGGCAGAGACGATGCGGCGGGGGGGGCCAGCGCCGCCAGCTCTCCGAGGCCCCGCCCGCTCCCGGCGGAGGCAGCGACTCCCGGGCGGCGCTCGCGGGGAGGGCGGTGGTTCCTCCCGCCCCAAGTTATGGCTGCCTTAGCCGCATCCGTCCCGCGGCGGCGGGGGAAGGGGCGGGGGCCGCGGCGCCCCGGCTCTCGCCCGCCTGTCAGAGTGCGTGAGCCCGCCAGCAGCCGCTACGTCTCGCGAGAAGAGCGGTGGCGGGAGATGCGGGGTCCCGCGATGGGGGGAGTTATCTCTGCCCCCGGCGGCCCCTCTCGCCTTCCCTGCTCCCTGCGGCTGCCGCCACTTATCCTCTGCCCAGGTCTCCTCAGAAGCGGTTCGCGAGCGGGTCGGCCCGCGGAGCTCCGAGGCGCGGGGGTCTCCGCCGCTGTCATGGAATAATGGAGTGGTTTGGGTTGGAAGGGACCTTAAAGATCATCTAGTTCCACCGTCCCCCGACTGTCCTTGAGTACTAGTCTTTCAGATGACTTTCTTAGAAACGCAGAACAAAACTTTCTGGTACTAATGTTTCCCTCACCAGATTCTTCTGTTTTCAATAGCACCAGATGTTTCTTACTGATTCTCCCCACCGACCTTCAGAAGTGGGGAGGAAACAAGAAAAAAAAAATCACAGAATCATAGAATGGTTTGAGTTGGAAGGACCATGAAGACCATCCATTTCCAACCCCCTGCCATGGGTAGGGACACCTTCCACCAGACCTGGCTGCTCAAGGCACCTTCCAGCCTTCAAGGCTCCAGGGAGGGGTCATCCAGAGCTTCCCTGGGCAACCTATGCCAGTGCCTCACCTCCCTCGTGGTTCCTAATAGCTAATCTAAATCTTCCCCCTTCCAATTTAAAGCCATTACCTCTCACCACTACAAGCCCTTGTAAAATGCCCCTCCCCAGCTTTCTTGTAGCCTGTCCAGGTACTGGAAGTCTCCAGGGAACCTTCTCTTCTCCAGGCTGAACTCTCTCAGCCTGTCCTCAAGCAGAGGTGTGCTGCTTCGCCGGCCCCCTGAGCCACTTCATCTTGAGTTTGCCGCTCCTCAGCCTTATCCAGGCGTGCAGGCTCCTGGTGCACACCAGGGAGAGCAAGTGCAGAGATGGGATCCATGCCTGCGGGTAACCAGGGACCAGTAAATGCCAGGGATTCACAGGAGTGTTTGCCCACTGGGCACCTGGAGAAGGAATAAACAAGAAGAGCAGGAGTAGGTGGTCATTTGAGCACTGTTTTCACCTTTTGGCCTACAGGTGTCTTCTGAATAGGCTGTTAAAATCATTTTCTCACAGTATCATAAGGTTGGAAAGGACCTCTGAGATCATCAAGTCCAACCTATAACCCAACACTAACACCAACCATCATCTAAACCATGGCACTCAGTCCCACATCCAAATCTCCCCTTAAACACCTCCAGGGTCGGCGACTCCATCACCTCCCTGGGCAGCGCATTCCAATGGCCAATCACATAATACATTTAATTGTCAGTAATAAGTCTTTTCCTGTGTCCTATGCTGCAACTTTTTGCACCTATTCTGTTAAATTGTGTTCTTTCTCCAAAGTATACATGATAGTTCAATGTAAAAAATGCAACTGTTTTGCCTCCTTCTCTTAGTGGAGCATGTGTCTGAATAATCCATTGAAGCATGGGAGGTTAGCTCTGAGGCTGTGAAAAAAAGAAACCTTAGGCTTAAGTAAAATCTTTCTGCTTCCACGGTAAGAAATTACAAAGGAATCCACCACCAATTTTTCATTATATATTTGTGTTGTCTTTATACTTGAAGGTAGTAGCTCACAGAAGAGCAGGAAAGTTGGGCAATGGTAGCCAAAACAATTTCACCTTATTGGTAAAAATCATCAAGCAAATATTCACTTAAGTTAGTCCTCCCAAGCAATGACACATCTTTATTTCAAAAACATTTTGGTTGGTACTTCTTGATTCCAATTTTTTTTCCTAATGATGTGCAGGTTTTTATGTTTCTTCCCTTTGTTCAACCTCCAGTTTCTAGCTCACCACATCTGTACTGTTTTGTTTAAATTAACAACTTGGTGACATAATCCAACAGGAAAAGACTGGTGTTATAAAACAAAGCTTGCTTTTCTTTAACAGTTACTTAGAGGAAGAAGTATTTCCATTTTAGGGATGTGTACATGCATAAAAGGCTGGGAACACTTCAGTAGATTGAAAAGATGGATACACTGATACTTATTCAAACACTGGCCTAGAAAAAGAAGAAAAATCATATAATTCAAAATCGTTTGAGAAATTCCTTGATGAACAGCAAAGCTCCTAAGAGTAACAGATTAAAATAAAAAGACAGTGTTTAGCAAATGTGCAGAGTGTAAAGAATAAAAAAAAAAATCTGTGAGTGAACTGAAAATAAAAGATCAAACTCAGGTGAAATTTTTACTTTTGTCAGGAAGCAGGGACTTGAAAAACAATGGATCGTAAACAGAACAAGTTAGAATAAAGGATTTTGGTTCAGAATTGAAAGCAAGCAAACCAGAGCCGCAGATGATGTGCAAAGAAAAACCTCCACTATGAATTTTGCATAAGCAGACATAAACACTGCATGATCAACACCTGCATATAATGTTCTATGGTGAGGTGTTTGGAAGCAAATTAGATTTATAAATGGTTATTTCTGTCAGTTTCCTGTATAAATAACTAATAACAGGAAAGAGGAGGGAATCAGCTTGTGAAATCACATACTCATTATACAATTGGTGATGATGCGGTTGTATTATGATTTTTAGTTATTTTAAATCCAACAGCATTATATATGTGTGACTGGATATGTTTTGGCTGCCTCTTTGAGGCCCACAACCTGCCTAATATGAGTTCCTCTTTCATCTTTGTTTATATTATTGCAATGCAACGTTCAAAGATTTAACCTGTCCTGCAGTTCTGCATCCTCGCAATCAGAGATCAGGCTGGCATCGCTCATACTGAGAGAGGCCAAAGAACCAGTGTGAGGGAAACAGGTGGCAGATGGAGCCCTTGCACTTCAGGCTTCAACAAGAGGTTCCTTCGTAGAAGATGGAAGAAGGAACTTGGTGGGAGGAATATGCTCATGGGAAGAAAATCAGGCATATGAAAGTCCTAAGAGAGAAGAGTACCTCATCCTAGTGGAAAAACATTAGGGGCACATGATTCCACACGAAGCAGAACCTTACGGAAATGAAAGAAAAAGACAAGGCGTGGTATTCATAATAAATAACTCTTGTAATGTTACTTTGAAGAAGGAATTGAGGGTGCTACCACAGTCCTCTTGAGGGACAAGGAAATAGAAGATGCGAGAATAAGAAGGTGTATGAGGAAAACGCAGGTACCTCAGAACCAAAAGCATCAAGGAGATTAAGAAATACTATTATATGAGGAACTGACAAGAGTAAGAGGAACATGGACGAAGTCTTCATAGAAGTCCTGGGACTTCAGGTGGCCTACAAGAAGGTTGAGAGAATCTGTAACAGTAAAGGATAGCAAAAGGCACACAAATTGCCAAGAGAAATGCCATTGATACTAAAAAGTACACTTTGAAGACAGGAAAAGAAAAGGAATAATATTCACATTAATCTCTTAATTAAATGGTTTCTGACATACCACTACTTAAAACATTAACACAGTAGACTGGGTGAACATTGATGAACAAAGCGAAAACATAATGCATTAAATAAAAATAAGCAATAAAATAATTTTAGCTAAGATTGTTTGCCACGTAATATTAACCAAAGGTTTTTCTTTTCTTTACGAGGTGTGGGGGAAGGAGCTGCTCACGGTTTTAGTGTTCTTGCATATATGAGAGAGTGATACTGAAAATTCCAGAGTTGGTTTTGGTAGATTAAAAATTTGGGAACGATGGAATGGTACTTATTTGTACATGCGTACTACATGTATTTACTGGATAAAATATCAGATGTGGTTAGCTTGGTAGCTTACCTTTATCAGAGGTATCTTTTGTTACCAGTTGTATCCTTTTGGCACTGGAGGGCATCAGAAGGGTCTGTGAGAATGGCTGTCAGCATTGGTAAAGGGATCTTAGTATCTGTACCAACCTCCAAGTAAGAAAATGAGAACAAAACAGCAGTTCTGGATCAGACAAAGGGTTTATTTAGTCCAGTAACCATCCTGCAGCAGTGGCTGCTGAGGAAAGATTGTCTAAGAATAGAGCAAGCACAGGTCTTACAGGTACTTTCCCAGCCACCAATACTTTGCAGCTAGGGCATGGCTAAGCAAGCCAGAGAGGCTATCTTCTTCCGTAACTTGCCTGTTTCCCTCTGACATTATACAGATTCCCTAATGTCCTGTGCCAGAGACTTCTACATACAGACATGGAATGAGGAACTGCCTCCCTTTTCTACTTTGAACTTCCCATATGCCAGCTTCGCTGGATACTCCATAGTGCTCATTTGATAACCAGTATGATACAGTGGAAAATGCAGCCACTTTATGTCATCATGACTGTCATGGCTATTTTGACCTTGACTAGATCTCTCTCCCATCTGCCTTTTTTCCAAGCTACTTGGAACTCTAGTTCAGTCCTTGCTCCTGTGGACACTGTTCCATACATCCTTGCTCCTTTCTGGTTCTACCAGATCCTTTTTAAGATGCACACACAGTGTTCAGCTTGTTAGTGCACTGCGGATCTCTTTTTAGTGTGTGAATAAACATTCCATCTTATTTAGTTGATCCTTAGTTTCCTTAAAAGCCTTTGGCAAGAGATCTTGTAAAAAATCTATTTGAAAAAACGTGTAAATTATCTACTTCCTTGTGAATGCCTTCTGCTCTGGTGTACTCCCAATATACAAGAGCTATGCTGACACTCCCAAAATTGTATTTGCTCAGTGTCCACTGGTTCTATGCTTTGTTATAGTTTCTCACAATTTGTCTAGTAGCAGGCAACAGAGTTATAAGCCTGTAGCTCCACAGATCTCCCCTCAAATTATTAAAAATTAGTATCTCATTTCCAAAGTTCATGTCTTCAGGTGTAAAGCCGGTTTTAAGATGCTGCACCTCAGAGTTAATAATTCAGAAGTTTCATCCTTGAATTCCTCCAGAGCTTAGAACAGTGTTCAGGCAGATTCCTGCTATTCATGCCTTGTAAAGAAGGGCACCAGCAGAGGAACATCTCCTGCCACTTCCACAGTGCAGACAGATGGCAAGAACTCATTTTGCCTGCCTGATACAGCCTTATCTTCTCTTCCTTCCTTCCTTCCTTCCTTCCTTCCTTCCTTCCTTCCTTCCTTCCTTCCTTCCTTCCTTCCTTCCTTCCTTCCTTCCTTCCTTCCTTCCTTCCTTCCTTCCTTCCTTCCTTCCTTCCTTCCTTCCTTCCTTCCTTCCTTCCTTCCTTCCTTCCTTCCTTCCTTCCTTCCTTCCTTCCTTCCTTCCTTCCTTCCTTCCTTCCTTCCTTCCTTCCTTCCTTCCTTCCTTCCTTCCTTCCTTCCTTCCTTCCTTCCTTCCTTCCTTCCTTCCTTCCTTCCTTCCTTCCTTCCTTCCTTCCTTCCTTCCTTCCTTCCTTCCTTCCTTCTTTCCTTCCTTCCTTCCTTCCTTCCTTCCTTCCTTCCTTCCTTCCTTCCTTCCTTCCTTCCTTCCTTCCTTCCTTCCTTCCTTCTTTTTTCCTTCCTATTCTATAGCAGACACACAGTTAATATTTATATCCTACTACTATGCTTTTTATTTTATCTTTTATAATTATTACAGCTGTTCATCCAAGTAATACTGTCTTTCTTTGCACAGAAATCTGGATGAAGTCATAACAAATACTGTATTGTCGTTGTCTGTATTTGTATTATACTAATCCTAGGTTACAAGAAAAAAGGTAATTGTAGCAACACTTCTGAAAGACTGCCAGATAAATCCTATGATTAAGACACTCAAAAATGAAACCCATTTTCTGGCAGCTGGATGTGGTGGTGGAACAATCTGTTTCAGGGGCCTTTCTTGTTCCAGTCATGCCTTTGATGTGTTCCTGTGTGTCTTCAATATTCCACTGCACTAACACAACACTGTTTTGTTTTTGTTGAGCCAGTGGTAGCAAGAGTATATCCGTTAATTACTCTAATTATTTCTAATATTTGAGTATTTATAACATTCTCAGTTTGATGACTGACGTGCAAGATAGGTTTTCCATAGCTTCTTCAAAGAACTTTGATTTTTAATAGTCTCAGCGATATATTTACTTAGCAGTGAGGTGGAGGGTATATCTCATGTTCATTCGGAAATTGAAATCTTTGTAAGATGCTGAGCTTTTTCTGGTAGCTGGTGCTCCCTAACCTGAGTTTGTGACTTTTCATGTCTAGTTTTAGGGTGCTGGTTTATCTTTGACATCCTGGTTGTCTTGCTATCCAAGAGACTGCCTGTCATCCCATGACTGTATCAGTCTAGTTGAGACCAACGAAGCCCCACTGACTCTAGAAACCATTGCCAAAGTCTCCATGTGACAGTGTGAAATTAACTGCGAAGACCTTATAATTATGGACTTCAATTATCACATATCATCCAGAGCACTTAATGTCTGACTCATTCCTTTTTTTGCCCAGCATTTGAAAATTGGTATGTGGAAGTACATGCGTTAGGGAGAAGAAGTTGTTCAAAGGGGAGATGAAGTTTGTTATCTTAAACTTATGTGGTTATAGGCAGTTACATCAAGAAGAACTTGAGAATATAGATGAGCACATGGCAACAATTCTGGAAATGTAAATAAATAAGCAAACAAACAAACAGCGGTTTTGTGTAGTCCAATGTCTCTTCAAAGGAAAATCATACCCCTCATGATTATTTTTTATTTTGTTTTATAGTCATAGTTTTAGTCATTTCTACTTGTCTCAGTCTCTAAGGAATTTTATGGCACACAAAGCTTCTCTGAGGTACTGCTGAAATGCCAGTTGGATAGCCTGAGTGCTCAGTAACTGTTCATTCCAGACACTGGAGTACTAATTTTGATTCCAAACCTTGCATGCAGATTGCAGTCACATAGCTCAGGATAGAGCTGACAGAGTCTCTCTCACCAGAGATCCTCCTAATTCATTTTGCTGTGAGCCAGTAACCTGTACTGATACTTCCTTCCTGACACTTCTGTGTGAAATAAGTCCATTTTGCATTTTCCTTAAGTTTTTCATTAAGTCCATTTTGCATTTTCCTTAAGTTCATCTCTTGTTCTTTAGAACCATGAGCAAGGAGTCATCTCAAACATTAAACGTCTGGAGATCATTCTCCACATACAGACATGAGATAACCAGAATACAGGGATAAGGAACTTCTTTACCCTTCAGAGGTAAGTATGTAAGTGATTTCTGTTTCTCATTTTTCCTTTTCAGATTTTTTTGGTTAGTATAATCGTGTTCCTTGAAGATAAAATTAGCTTCCACATTTTTGGATTGCATTCATTACCTTCTGAAATGGATATCCTTAGGATACAGACGCCTAAGGAAGTGAGTTGGCCAACAGCCCACCAATGCCCACAAGCAAGACGTCTGTATTTCCAGAAGTTCAAGCCAGCTAATCATATTCTAAACATACAATTAATTTTGAAGTAATTTTCTCTTAATTCTGCTTGTATTATGATTGATAGTCAATTAAACTAATTTTGGTTTTGTTCTTTTTTTCCATGTTCTATAAAATCTCTTTTTCAAAATTGAGTGGAAGTTACCAATGCTCTCATCTTTAAGGTTTTTTCACCTTGTCTACTTCATTGACTATTTGGAAAACTTAGTTTTAGTTCTGCCTTATTATAATATATTGGGTTAGGCATTTTTTTCTGAGTTTTTCTTATGAAGAACCATCTAACATTTAAAAAGAAATCCCAGCACTGTTTGTATTTACTCTTTGGCAACTGGTTAGTGACGTGACAGAAGTAAAAAAAAAAGTGTAGGAAACAAATAAGTGAGCTAATATATCCTGCTGGATACAAGAGCCTGGGCGAGTCAAGGCTTCTCAGCGTCATGTGTCTGGGTCCAACCAGGAGCTAGGCTGGAGATGCATTCCCAACAGGCAGACACACAGATAGCACACATACGCCCTGTGTACGTGTCTGAATATGTGACTGGATGCACAGATCACAGACAGACACCCAGAGCCCTTACACAAATACAGGCAGCACTGAGAGCTTCATCCAGCTCCCCTCTCCGTCAGAGCAGGATGGAGATCCACAAGTGACAACCTGCATGCATGAGCGAATGAGATGGGTCCTTCTGGCAATTGGCTCAAACCCTCAGCCTGCCCGGCAGCTGCCCTGGTCTCCTCAGTTGCTGGCACCAGGCATGCAGCCTCTGAGGTTTCAGCCCTGTGCCAGGTGTTGGAACAGACCGTTACACGTGTGTGTGTACACTTGCACACACAAATACAACTGTTGCCCAGGAAAGTGTGAGGAAGAACTCTGGTCAGCAGCTGGCACAGGCAGTGCCAGCTGGGCACGTGGCATGGCTGACAAGTGTACCCACCAGCTAACTTGGTACCTGCCACTGGCTCTTTTGGGCCCCTTGCCCCTCATTTTCCCACTCCTGCTCCTCCCCAGATCACCTAAGCCCCCTTTTCCCACCTTTAGTTCCTCCCCAAATGTCCCATAACAAATCCTATGGGATCCCAAGCAGCTCTTTCTCTGCACCTGCAATGTGTTCCCCAGCCCTGGACAGCTAGGCCCCTCACTCTGAAATTATTGGTGTTTATTTTGTCAGATCAAAATTGAGTCAAATACATGATTTAAGTATCTATCAACTGTTTTACATCTGGATGATTATAACACACACACAAAAAAAAGGTAAACAAGAAAATCTTAGTATTCCAAATAAGGTCATACTTGTAAACAATAATCCAGAACAAATGGAATATACAAAAATTAAGAGGAAGACATTTTGCATCCACAGCCCCTGTAGTCCAAGAGATGCCTACGGGTTTGTATATACTTTTTTTACTGGGTTTGACCATGGCTGTTATAATGATTTTACTACTTCTCTTGTTCCAAACTGTCATCATTTGCCTGTAAAGTGTAACTACTAGTTTGAGTGTTTCTTACGCAGTTTTTTGTGGTTGCTGCCTGATGTTACTTGATCCCAGGAATATCTCAATGATAATTTCTTTGCATTACATGCAGGTGTGGTCAGTGGACTTCTGAAATGTAGCACTTCAGCATCTTGAACGTGCCAAGTTTTGTGTATTGACTTTATGGAATTTAAATAAAATTGAGTTAGATTTGAGATGTAGCATTCATCAACCGAAGTTCTAATATGCGTTTTAATAAGAGTGAGAACCAGAGGAGGTGCTGTCAAAGAGAGTCATGTGTGCTACGTGTTCCTGCAATGCCAGAAATTTTCCTTCCTTTCTACTACAGAATTCGTACCAGGAAGATGGATACTAATTAATTATGGCATGCTATTTAAGGTGATTAGAAATCTAAGGAGAATTTTTCTTCAGGCTGCCACTGGTATGTGCCATAAAAATATTTGACAAAGTAAAGTAATGGCTTAAAACTGAGTAGCTCAGACAGGAGAGAGAAGTCTATACCCTCCTCGGATAGGATAAACTAATGTGTCCCATATGCCAGCAGCATGAATTATTGTTTTTCCACTCATACATTTTTTATGTTGTTTTATGATTTTAAAAAGTTGACGTATTCAGGAGATTAAGGTAATGGGAAAGGATGATTACACTACTTGTATTGTATGTCACCAATATCCTCTCTTACCATTTAACATTAATTAATATTCAAATACTCAGTATGTGATTGTGATGCTTCTTAAGTTCAGTAGGCATCAGAGGATAAGGTCCTGGGTGACCGACCAAGGAACATAGATCTTTACCAAATCGCTGAAGGTGGCTGCACAGGGAACTCGTGTCCCAATATGTGTACATCCTTTGGAACAATGGTACCTAGGAGCACAGCCATGGGGAAGGAGTGACGTAAGCTTGCTCAGAAGCAGTTTTAATACTGATTTCTCTCCTTTCCTTTTCAGAAGATGAAATGAATGTGGGAACATGGGAGAACTAAGGTGGTTATTCTGTTTTGGCCTAAAGCAGAACAAATTTTTGACTTTTCAGATAAGTCTCGTCTCAATAGCTTCATTTTCTGACTGTTAACTGTGTGTTTTCAGACAGCGTCTCTCTCTAGAAGTGATAACACTTAAAATATATGATTATCACCAAAGTAATGGGCCATTATTTATGTTTGTTTCTGTGGGAGCGAGCAGCATTCTCAAGTTGGTGGAATGCCAAGAGTCAAAGGGGCTAAAAAGGGTCACATCTGCAGGGAGAGGCTGACAGGACAGGTGAACTAAAACTGACCAACACAGTATTCCATTCCATATAGATCATACTTAGTATAAACTGAGGGGTCATGAGGGTCAAGCCCTCTTCTTTGATGGCTGGGGTCTAACATGGACCTTGTCTGTCCTTTTCACCCAATCCTGGATCCATGCATTCCTGAATCTAGTTTCTCAGTCCAGTTCCCATCTGCCAGTGAGTCCAGACCAGGACCTTCTTCCCATGCCCGTGCTGCAGCATCAGTGGTGACATATAGCCATTGGACTGGTCAATTTCATATATTTTTCTGTGTTAATATTTTTATTTGTTATTTTATTATTATTGTTGTTATTGTTATTCTGTCATTAAAGCTGCTTTAGTTTCCAACCTACTACAAGTCTTTCTCATTGGCCCTTTCCTTGGGCAGAGTGATTGTGTTCACAACTGCTCACGTTTGTCTGGTTATCAACCTAGGAAGGAATAAACTGTCAATGGGAGAAGAAATTTTACAGTAGCAAAAGAGCATATTCTGAGTTGAACCATTTTATAAATGGGAAGGCTGAGGCATGGAAAGGTGAAGGCTTGAATCAAACAAACAATACCCTCTCAGTTTTCATTTACACACTTCTGTTCACTGAGAAATTGCTAATACCAAAGGCAGTCAAATCCATTATAGTCGTGTAAGTCATGGGAGCTGAAAACACAGGCTTGTGGTAATGCATTTGTTTTTCCCTTGCTCCCAGTCTTTGAACTTATCTTAGAACTGCAGATATTAGTTGCAGGTCCTTTGTCTAGCTTTTAAAGATACCGTGGCAGGATAAGTCCCTGTATATCTTATTGTATTCCTGAGCAAAGCTAAATATTGTGGTCAAGTGTTCCTTTTTCTTAGGGTATTTTTGTATGTGCTCTTGAAGTCTTTAAATGCTTAGATAGTGACTCACCTGCAACCATTCAAAGAGATTGTCACTAACCTCTGAAAATCATTACACTAGTTTTATTAAAAAATGTAACCCCATGACTTTATATAGGGTAGAATCCAAACATTTTTCTTCTTAAACTTAAAAATATTTTTGAACCTTTTTCCTACAATAAGTTCAGGGTGACCTGAATGAAAGGTCCTTGAGAGAACCAAGTAAATTTAATCTTGATGAAAATTCAGTAGAAAAAATAGTATGTACATGATACTTCTAAGTAAACATGAATAAGACAAAGGAAAAAAAACCTAAGTTATATTACCATAACTTAAAGAAATCCTCTATCGTGGAGTAGCAGTAGTTGAAAAAGGAATGAAACCACAATAAATTGTTATAATATTCAGTCAGTCACTCATCTCCATTCGAAATCATACAGGCAGTTCTGATTGATTAGTCTGTGTAAAAAAACCTCAGCAATAGACAAAGTTTTCCATTTTTTAAAGAATAATGGGACTTAGAAGTGGGGAAATGAAAGACTGAAAACGCTGTGGTTCTGCAGAGAGGTCAAGTAGAAAGGGGCTTAGTAGATGTGTGTAAAATCCTGGAAAGGCAATGAAAAAGAGAAATTAGGGAGCTACAATTTAGCTTTCTTCTAGAATGGGACAGTCAATTAAGTTAAAAAAAATGACACATAGCATAATTAACTTATTGATGCAGATGCAATAGCTTAGGTAGGTGGTAAGGAAGGAGTAGGGATTGAGGTGACAAATAAAAACATCGGCAGTTTTCAGGCAGAAGAAAATGTTAAAAATCTTAATTTGTTTCTGCCAAAGTATAAGTGAACGCTAACAAGGATTAGAAGGATTTTTTCTCCAAAACAGTGTATTAATTGCTATTCTGAATTTCTTCATACTTGCCTGGTCGCTGTTAAAGATTCTCTACTGGTCACTGTTAAAGATGGAGTTTCCAGAGGATGTTTACATTACCTTACTTTATGTAGTGCTTCTACTCCTAGGACAACACTGCTATTCATATGCAGCTGGTGGCAAAAATGATCATCAGGTACCTTTATAAATTCTGGAAAACTAAACTGTCAGCACAAAATCTGATGCAAATTCTGGTAGAATTGTTCAAAACAGAATATATTCTTTAGATTTTTCTTCCCCCTTTATGAAAGGTACGTAAAACTTCAGCAAAACCGATAGGAACTTGCTCCTGCTTTGGTTGGTTAAATGATTCATATTTTCAAAAAATCCTGTGAACAGCTCATTTAGACCAAGAAGGAGAACTACTGTTGTTACTATAGCTTATTTTCATCCCACAGGCCATATTGTAAAATTTGTTTTATCCAGTTTCAAAAATAGCTGCTTCAACTGTGTCAGAAAACATATGGCAAGCATCACCCCCGCACATTGCAGTCTATTGTCATCACCCCTTTATGTCAAAGGGAGGTAATACCATGGACCATCCTTAATCTTTCAGAATGGGATGGAAGGAAATGCTGTATAAATACTTTCCTGCAGCTGTCTCTGCACATCCTTTAATTGTGAGATATGATTATCCTTCTCAACTAGAACATCAAAATGCAAAAATATATAAATTTTGCCTTTTTTCATGGCTCAATATTTGTTATCTCTTTACTCTGTCAGTAAGCAGTTTTTCCTCCTATCCCTGTTGATATGATGTCTTAACAGAATATTTTTAACGTGTTTTATAATGGAAATGATAACTGATTCTTCATTACTTCTGTCCTCCTGGTTGGCCCCATACTGGCAAACCATATAAAGCTGTTCTTTGTATGACCAGCTACCTCCCATAACAGACACATTTCAGAAGGGAATTTGCCTCCGTTCTGTTACCGTCTTGTCTCATTTACAAGTGAAATTTTGAATGCCTATCTGTTTGTTTCTCCTAAAACTATTGCTAGTATTCTGTTTTATATTTCTTATCTTGTTTTGCAGCTGTCTTTCCTTTTGGCCTTTGTCCAGTAGTGCAGCTTGGGACTTAGCAGGCTGAAAGATATCAGATCCCAGATTATAGCTTTCAGTACTCCTCTAGGCCACTGAATTTTAAAACCTACTTAATATACAATACTACATCGAAGTAAATGGAAGTATAATATTGCTATTCAATTGAATACAGTTATATAGATAATTAGACACCGAACTGCGCATATTATGTAAGCATGTTTTTATCTCCTGTGCTATTCAGCATGTCGCTGGTCCAGATCCACTAAGGTCAAGCAGTTTATTTTAAGAGCTATGGCAAGTAGAGGTAGATCGCTGAAAGAAATCCTTCATTAAAAATTATTCTGCAGTTTCATACAAGGAAAAAAAAAGGTTAAAAAGAATGGAAACTCACAAGAAGGCTTTGAGTTCCGGATTGAAATATTTCACCTCTCAGCAAATATATTTAAATGTTTTTACTGAGTTTCTTTATTTAGTTGCTCTTTCTTGTACAGAAATGTATTTAATAGAAACAGGAGATAGAGCTGAGTAATGATGCAGTGAGTTTCCCTGGATTTATTTTTCTAGCAGCTGAGCCTGGTTGTGAGCCTTGGACAGTGAACGCCATAAAAGGTTATTTTAAGATTCAACCAGGGTTTTCCTATTTGACCGTACAACTCCTGCACGTCAGATGAACATATAGAATCATGTGCAACAGAACAGTCCATCCATAGGTGTTGCAGCTTGTTCTTATATTAATTATAATTAAATAGTCTATATATTATTTGTTGGAAACTCTTATTAAATATTAAATTCTAGTTACAGCTATTGCAGGAAATAACACACAACATATTTTTTGTGAAGGGAAGTATACTCTTCAGAAATATATCATCAGACAGAAATTAACTTTTTTTCTGGAATTCCTACTTCTGTTAGAACATGGATGCCACCACTATCTTGCTAATTTAACCATTATTTTTATTTAGGTAGAATATTAATATACCAATTTTCAACATGAAATCAGGTGTTTTCTTGTTTTACCAAATCAAAGAGGAAAATGCTGAACAAGGCATTTTGAAAGGCAGTGCTTGTCACTCCGCTCATTCTTTGATTCCCTGTCAATACATTGATGAATTGTAGACATCTCAGGCATTTGGCAACTGTATACAAATAAATGGTCTTGTCAATTTATGAAAGGTTACCATGGTAGGCATTATTAAATGTATAGAAGATACTAGAAAGACCTTCTCTAATAAGGTTATCTGAAAAGTTATACTTAGCAGTTCCCTGTGAAAACTGCAACTTCGATTTTGTATTCTTATAGTTTTACATGCATTGACATCTTCACTTCAAGCAGATTTCTGATGATATTTCCTTAATTTTTTTAAGTTTAAAAAAAAAATATCAATTTGTTTCCAAGGAACAGGGTTGACTTTTCTCAGAGAAACCAGGATGACTTTAAAACATTATATTATGTAATGATTTTACCACTGAGGACAATGAAATTAGCAAACAACTTTATGTTAAAACTGTTATGCTAGCTATGAATACTTTGCATAATGTAGTCATTTCTTGAGAATATTACTCTTCTGATAATTTCTTTCGATGGATGAATGAAAATTCCTTTAAGATAAGTGACTTATAATTAAAAAATGTTTCACTGAGAGTTCTGCAGTATCAGTTTTGGTTTCTGTTTACCCAATATGCGCAGGAAGGAAAGGTCAGGGCCGAAGGCAGAAAGTTTATAAATCCAGGACAAAAAGTTTTGGTACATAATATGTTTTAAATTTTTGCAGCTGTTGCTGCCCCTTTTTCTGTGCTATGCAGATGTACAAAAAATTAGGTTTTTAATCTGGCTACTGTCAAGTTGAACATTAAACAGTTCACACACACAAGCGAAGTCACTCTTGATTTCTTCACCTGCATTCTCACTTGGACATGGGTCAAATTTCAGAACTATTTTTTACCAGTGGAGTCATTCTGCAGATACACAGCACGGAGATGAAACATAAATTCTTCTGGCTAATTTTTCCATTATTCTGTTATGAGATTGTTTCAGTTCTAACTTACATTTATATTGTACTGCTTTTATAAATCTAATTGATAAAAATTGAGTAACACCGAAATCCTTGGCTAATTTATTATTATCCTTGAGTAATATATTAAAAAAAAGTCAAAATTTATTCTCAATCTGTTTATTTTAGTCTTGCCCTCTCTGTGAAATATTATAATCTCTGTTAAAATTCTTGTCAGATTTAGAGGGTAGTTTGGTACTAGATACCCTTTTGCCTTGTTCTGAGTCTTGTTAGTGGGTCTTTAAGTTGGTATCTTCATACAGCCAAATAAGTCCTAAGGTTTATTTTCTAAATATGATCTAGCATTTCTTCAAAGTAGTGATTTTGCAGAAGTAACTGTGGAGGTTCATCATAACAATACAAGAACCAAAAAGAATCCCAGTAGTTCATAGGCACTGTGGATAAAAAAGGAAGATGAAACATCAGCACTTTTGCATTAGAATTTTACCAGAAAATCAAGAGGAAAATATCAAATATTTATTTATTATGCAGGAAAGCAAGGATTATTTTGCTAAATATGAATTAATTATAACAGTTACTCCAATTAAGGCAGTCCAATATTAGAAAATTATGTATTTGCATGTATATATTTACCCCAAATGTTATGGCCCATGTGGCTAATTGGCTCTCAGTCATCTATGATCTTCTTAATTTCACAAAAGAAATGTGATACTTTGGGTTTTCATGCCTGGAAAATACAGGTATAACAACTTTGTACGTCTAATTGTTGCCACAGATTCCAGGGTGAAAATGACCTTCAGAGAATAAATCAAACAGATGCTTCCTCAGTGGTGTTCTGACTTGGGAAAAGATGCAAGGAAAATTCTTTCCTGTCCCTCTCTCCACTCTTTCCCTGCCAGGATAAGGGTGTCCTTTTTCTTCCTTTCCTTCCTCTCTCTCCTCTTCACTGTCAGTAAGAGCAAGGTCTTTCTTTTGCTCCCCACTAGAGGCTTACAAGCTGGATAAACATAAATTCTAACAGGCAAAGAGCCTTTCTCTGTGGTTAAATTTACTACTTTTATTACTCATTTCTCCATGTGGGTAGTCTGCATCACAGGACTAGTCGAAGCGGGAATTACCCAAAGACAGCAACAGAAAAGCGTCTTTCAGAGCTCTTATCTGGCCTGCCTCCCAGTGCCAACATCCTGTATCCTGACTGTGCCAAAGCACCTTCTCCTCCTCTTCTTATGGGAACACTAGGAGCTTGCCTATCCTTGGTATATAAAACACAGGATTAGCCATTCAAGTTAAAGGTTAACTGCAAGAGTCATTTAGTTTTGCAATCTCGTTCTCTGACAAAATTCCTTTATTTTACTGCATGGAAGCCTCAACTCACATGAAGTCAATTAATTCATTCAGCTGAGGTGCCTTGTCTTCCAAGAGTCAGCCTGAAATTGGTAGGGAGAGCACTTCTAGAAGGCAGTTAGCCTAGGCAAGATCTAATCAGCCCCCCCAAAGGGTCCAAACTCCTAATAGCCACGAAGAGCAGATATACCAGCTAAGTTCATAAAGTTTGTAAAATTAGGCATCTAGTACATGAACACGCTGGTGCTTACGTCAGGAACCGGGACTACAGAGATTGTCAGACAAGAATAGGAAGGGGCAGGTCTTTGTCACCTGGTTCATGAGGAGACAGCTGTTTTACACAGGATTCTGTTCCTGAAGAATAAGACCTTTGCCTTTGGACTCAGTGTGTCCAGATTTCTTCTTGATTTTTTGCCTATATTGAAAGGAAGAAGTGGAGTTATTACAGCCCTGAGTTCCAATGGCTGAAGATGAGAGGCAAATTTGACCAAGAAAAAATGCAGGGGACTAAAATCATGAGAACAATAATGAACAGGATGGGGACGAAAGAAAATAGATTTTGAGAAGGTGTTTAGTTGTTTCTTTGGAGAAAGACAAATCAACTGCACCAATGACTTTCATGATGCATGTTAGTCTAACCTGGTAATAAAACCTGCAATAGTAGACTTCCCATAGGCTCTCTCTTCTTGTGTTTAATTAGCTTTGATGCACTGCCCTTGGAGTGCTCCTTTCAACAGACATTTCTATCTGCCCTACTGTCACACCACATAGTTCTCCATCTCCTCACATGAAAGCTTCATTGTTAGTGTTTGTGCTGCCTTTTCGTATCTAGACAATCTTTCACCTAGCCAGGGCAGGTGTAATGCCAGGGCTTATACCGTGCCAAAAGTGGCAGATACATGTTCCTGGATCAGTCTTTACGTTCTTATCCAACTTGTCAATACATACGTAATCTGTTTTTATGGAATTTTTTTATCTGTACCACGAGTTGCAACATGTAAATGTTTGTGTCTGCAGTGAGTATATACTTTTCAAGGACAGTTTTGGAAAGACAGGATAAAATTTTTTAGGAGGCTATCTCCTTGTTACCCAAAAACCAGTTAATTTATTAGTATTACAGCACAATTATAATAGTTTATTAAGAAGTACTGTAGTTTTTTAAATATTTTGGTTTTATTATAGCAACATTCTATCTCTGAAGAGATTATTCCACAGAATTTTCAGAATTAAATAAGTATTGCTGTCATTTACATCTTCTTACTTTTCAAAATACATGTGACATTTTCTATTGGAAACAGTCACGGGGAAGCAGGTACTTTAACATCTCTCTTCTTCCTCCTGGGTGTAGAAAGAGATGGGGATTTAGCAATGGTGGTGGGCAGAACATTTGAGCTTCTGTATTCTGGACTAGCTTTTATATTCTTAGTGATCCTAAAACTGGGGAGAAAATTTTCATACCTGTGGCCCTTCTTTAGATTCAGGTAGTTTAGTTAAGCTGAGGAAGTGAACAAAAACAGACCTGAGCTTTTGTCAGAACTTTCTGAAATTCAATAGCTGTTATCAAAAAATTATGTAAATGTTATAGCTCCACAGTTCCAGGTTTTGGCTCCGACTCTGATTGCACTTGAATTGTTTCCGAGTTATCAAAAGAGAAATTAATAGATGCTTAGTATGAAACCTCACTTTATGTTATTTACAGTCTAGACTAATCTCAAGACATTTAGATACTGTGATAAACATCCCTTTGAACTAAGTCTAGCCTATTTCTGAAGGATTACAGAACACTGAAGCTTATGAAAGCATTAAATACAACTGCTGTCTCAAATTAATTAGTCTTCCATATTTCTTATATGCACAAAATGGTTTCACAAAACTTAGAAGATTACACATTGTGCATTCATATGGGTATTCCATATATATTACAGGAGAGCATCAGTTTGTTGTATTTTATTGAGATAGATGATCTAAAAGAAGGGCACTTTACTGTCTTAGGTATAGAATGGCTGGGTTTTTTAAGCTTTCCAGAGAAGCCATCTATTAATAGAAATCAGAGCCTGGAATATGTCCTTTAGTGTAGCCATAAGCAATTCAAGAACATAAGTAACAAATAGCCAGCAGATGTCATTTGCCTTTTAGGTTGCTAGTGCCAGAAGGCTATTGTTACTGCTATGAGGTACTTCAGTAACTTGCATTTTGGGGAATGCAAGATTTTCCTTGGAGTTTGAAATGTGCAGCTTATTAAGTTTCAGTGGAAATTGAATTAAAAATTATCTACATTGTCAAAAGTTCTGCATCAGACAAAACCAGTCTTTTTAGTGTAGCACTCGCTGTGAAGTGGACTGAAATATGATTTCTATTCTTTTTTCGTTTAGAATATAAATCTAACTTTCATGATTAGTTGATAGCAAAACTGATTAATTTCAGTAGAGCAACTTCAAACTAAGTGCTGTATGAGTAAAGTTAAGTTAATTTAAAAGAAATCTATGAAAAAAATTCCAGAGGAAAAGAAGTCATTTGCTTCTGTTTAATTTATGGCATTTCCAGTCAGGTGATGTGTAATTCTGTGTCCACGGAAGAGTTGCTTTGAGCAAAATGTTTAAACTTCTAGATTTTATACATATTTAAATTATGTTAAAACTGACTAGATGTTTTGGTGAGCAGGGATTACGTATGTATTGACAAGTTGATGCTAAAATGTTGGCATATGCTAAAGAATGCTAATTGCACAAGATGCTAATTGGATTTCTATAGAAACATTGATTTTAGTAATAACAAAGCCAGAGAAAAATGCCATCTTTTCCACACATTCACTAACTGATAAGCACTTTCCCATTTTCAGCTCTGGAGTGCTGAGTGTACTTGTTTTCTGCTAGAAATGTTAAAAATGGAACAAACCATCACACATTCCAACAAGCCACTTACAGATATCTGTCAGACAAAATTATTTTGAATATTGGGTTAGATTTGCTGTATTGCTGTGATCCAAATAAGAACAATACTTCAGCAGAGCATATAGTTACGTTGTCTAAGGTAAATGCAATATAAATATTTCCGTGCATTTTTATATTTTATAATGCAGGAATATCTTGTGTGTGTGTACGTGTGTCTGATTTCTATAAAGTGGATCACAAAATTTTTACAGTTTATTTTTTTGTATTTATCATTTCCATATCAATATATTTATAGTATCATTAAATTTCTTTTTAATTATCAGACTCTAAAAGAATGATAAATTTGTGGATTTTTATATATCTTTGTGAAAATACCCAATATGCTGCACAGTGATTTTCCTGTGATACAAAAAGTTTAAATGTCTTCTAACTCAGCATTCATAAAATATTGTGTGACTATAATGTAATGAAAATATAGACCAGGATGTGTGCAAGCTTGTGTCAACTGGACGTTATGCTGTGACCTAGTAACTAAACACTTACAGAGGGATACAGAAGAAGGTACCTTAGGCTGAGATCTTTCAAAGTTGTATGTATAGTAATGTTGAGGATACTAAACTATTCAGAAGACGTCCATTAGTGGGAGTGTTGAAAACAACATTCATATTTTGATAGTGATACTGACAATAAAATGGTCTTAGAGCCTTGCATCCTTGGACAGATGTTCCCTTGCAGCCAGTTGCCAGTATCAACTTTTCTGTACTTGTGCAACCGTCTTTGCTTTTCAAGCACCATGACTCCGTTCTCACTATACACGCATGCACAGGGCCACCCAAACAGTACAAACTAATAAGTGAAGCTGGAGTACTAGACAAGTACTAGACAGAAGTGAGTTGTTGTTTTATTCCTATCGTAAGGACCCTCCCCAGGAGAAAAGCATTAGCCTGGAGAAGAGAAGGCTCAGGGGTGACCTCATTCCTCTCTACAACTATCTGAAAGGAGGTTGTAGACAGGACTCTTCTCCCAGGCAACCAGCAACAGAACAAGAGGGCACGAGCTTAGACTCTGCCAGGGAAGGTTTAGGCTGAGTATCAGAAAAAAATTCTTCACAGAACAAGTAATCAGGCATTGGAATGGCCTGCCCAGAGAGGTGGTGGATTCACCATCCCTGGAGGTTTTTAAAATAAGACAGGATGTGGCACTTAGCGCCATGATCTAGTAATCATGATAGTGTTGGATTTAGGGTTGGACTTGATGATCTTGGAGGTCTCTTCCAACCCAGATAATTCTATGATTCTATGATTGATTCTATGATTCTATGATTCTATGATAAGAACAAGGTAGATCTGGAGAATCACATCACATAAGGTGTTGTGGACCATTTCTAAACTTTAAGTTTAGCTGGATTATGCTGACCTACATTGAATAGAATGGTTATAGTCATTTAGAATTCGTTGCAATCTTCATATCATTTTACTTCCACATTACAAGATCTTTCTTATTTGAGGATATGCAAGTCTGTACGCTCATGAACTGCTTTCAGCCTAATGGTTAGGAGATGCAATATTACCAATATGGCAGTTTTGCATAGCACAAAACGCCTGTTCATCTTACTGACTGGCTGGCTGTAAACAACACTACACCTGCCTCAAAGAGCCTCCAAATGTACTTTAGGTATAAAGCACTAAAATTCCAGTAACATATATTTCTACATATTTAACTTTGTACAATGAGGAGTAAGGCCTTGTTCATGTTTACTCTTTAGTCATTACTGCAACAAACACAAATAATAAAAATGTGAAGAAAGGCTGACATGCAAGTTACGATACCAATTTCAGGTTTTGTTCCCATCTTTACCCAACGCTAAACCTCAGAAGTACTCATTTGTTTTTCTGCCTTTTCATATTTAGAAGCCACCATATGCCTCCTCAGGGCTAAAACGTTATACATAAACAAACTTCAGAAACTCCTAAGGCCCCTGAACTGGGTTGTTTATTTAGGCTTAACATATTCAATTCCCTACGATCTTTCTAATATTGTAGAACATCTGTCAAAATGTTCACAAAGGTTGGACCCCACACACAGGGGGGTCCAAAGGAAAGAGCTCTGGGAGTTTAAAGGCAGGTGACAGGAGCTTCCAAAGGATTTAGTTTGGACATTGGCTAGACTGAATATGGCTGACAGTGCAGCTGGGTCTCATGATAACCTAGTTCCTGGCAGAGCAGAGGGTTAGGACTACCCAGGAGCTTTCAGTCTAGCGTATTATTGCCGTGTGAGATAAACTGTTAAGAGTGTCACAGTTGAACTGTTCACAGCATGAGCCCCAGGCTGCCTTTCCTTATCACTGGCACTCTTACAACTTGCCTGATAACTATTACTTAAGAGTATCATGAGGGAAGACAGGTCCCTAAAAGGTGAGAGACAGCAGAGGATTCATGCAGAAAACACTTAAGGAATATATGGCAGGTGGCCAGTATGAGTGTACAGGGGTTTAGGAGGTCCAAACTAAGCTTCTTGAATCATTACTACCACCAGGAAATGGCTGAAGGTTGATTAACTTGGGAAAGAGACATACCGATCACCTGGCTGAATCAGATTAGTTTTAAACTGCCCTGCTAAGCTTTTCTTTCACGCTCATACACACTTTATCTTCTAAAATGCCATTCCTTTGAGAACCAGCACTGCCAAGTTGTGTGTGGGAACTTCAGCTCCTAGTCAAACACTGAAATGCAAGTGCCTGCAGGACTTCTTGGAGTTGGTGATGCACACTTGGGCTATCCTCATAGTGAACTGCAGTCTGGAACGTAAGGGCATGGATTTAGAAAGCAGCATCTGAATATCTGTGTCCAAGATTTTGAATAATGACAAAACAAAAACAAAGGTCTAAACATGCAGTCAAGTAGATTGACTAGAAATCTACTAGCTGTTGGTATTCAAATTTTTGAAAAACAGGCCACAAATGTGCCCACATATATAGTTACTTATCTTTCCTATGTACAGGATGTCCAAAACATCAGCACAAACCTTTCTAGTGTCCACTACCCTCCCATTTAATGCTTCTTTTTGGGATGTGGCCATATTTACACAATGCATGTATCTAATTGAATTGATTTGGGGCCATTTCCAAATTCTGTAAGGCAGTCATGGGAAACATAAAGAAGAAACTATTTAACTTTCTACAAATCTGCAGATGTTTGATGTTACACTAATCCTCCAGTTACCTTACCTCTCAACAGCATTCTCAAGAAAAAAATTACTTTGACAAGTATAAGGCAATGCGTAACTTAATCTGAGAACAGAATTGCTTGAGAAATCTCATTAAAGCTGAGAAGCACAATGAGAAAATCTACAGGGTGAGAATAGCTGCATAGTGTACTGATTTTCAGACAACCACTCTGCCTTCTTCTGTGGTGTCTAAACATTACATATGCTGGAATACGTGCTCTGTTTTAAAACACTAAGTAAATATTAATCTTGTACACTCTACCTTATTGTTTGCATTCTTTGACACTTAGCTGTAACTCGTTGCAACTTTCCAGATGAAGTCACTTTTTAACAAGGTGGCTGAAAGCTCCAAAGTAATACAAACCATTAAAACTCATAAAGAAAGACACATCCTAAATGTTGTAGTGCTTCTCATTAAGTAGCTTTCTCCCAGCTGCAGGAGGAAAAACATTTGCTGCACTCTCTGGATCAGCTAAGCTCAAAGTATCACCCTTTCTCTTGCTCTTTCGTCATAAAAAATGGGGAAACCTGTGTCAATCATATGCTTTTTGATGGACCAAAAGGCCATATTGCAGAACTTGTTGCTAATGCTCGCTGTTATTCATTTTACCTGCCAGCCATTTTCTAAAGAAACATGATAGCTCAGTGAAACTATTTTGTTTGAGACAATGTACATATTTTAGTTATGTATCACTCAGCTTTTCCTTTGTTGCCTGAGCAAGTTGATGAGTCAGAGTCGTGATCTAATACTGCTTGGGGTTTTTTTCATTATTGGTAAGAAATTAATTCCTTCAGCTAATGATTTACAAAAAAAATAAAATGTGCAAACTATGGAGGTAAACAAAACCAGGTATTACATTGATTTGTGAATGTCTCTGTGAATCTCATCTGTTTATCCAGAACTTCCCTGAATACACAGAGCATTTAAGGCACAAGGCATTGGTATTTTGTAATTATAATAGCTCCAAGTTTGTGATAGAAAGCTAATCCTAGAAACCCGAAAAAATATCTAAAACAGCAGATTGAAAATAAGAAGACTTTCTGCTATGTTTACTGGCATCTTTGAGGGTAATCTCAAATAATCTTTCATATCAGAGCTTTAAAAAGCATCCTCTTATTCTGCAAAGTCAATTAAAGATATCTAGAAACTGGTTTCCCTGTGATAATCAAGGCTCCTGTGCACCTCAGCAGGAGTATCAGAACTCAACATAGGAAAATTAAATGGCATGCATCTCAACGTAAGCACTTCCATTAAACAGAGTTTTGATCTAGAAACTGATGTTTTCTTTCTATTTCTTCCTGATATAGACAGAAAGGTCCTAATATTCGCCAGAAAAAAAAGGTGTCAAGTCACCTTTTGAACATTTTCTAGACATTAATGTAACTAATGATAAATACCTTCTAGAAATAGGTTTTGACCACAATGTGTTTTAAGAGTTCTCTTACAAACTGATTTATTTTTATTGCTGAAAATACGGTATTATGCTACATTTATAAATTAGGCTCACCCTTCCACAATCTGGTGCAGCAAAACTGAGTTATAACCAAAATTCTAACCACATATTTTGTTCACACTAACGTACTATAGATTTAGTATCTGCGGGTTAAAAACATGGCTTCTTTTGTCACACAGTAATCTGGTGTGCTGAATGTTGTTAAGTGATTCAATCTACAAAACAATGCCAATGAATATCTTCCCAAGTACTTCCTCATAGTATCTGTTGCAGGAAATTTCCCCAAATCAGTAAAAAGTTTCCCTCTGTCCATGAATGCCATAAAAAACTTCCAGTGAACAAAAAAAAAAATTACTTGCTTTTTTTACTCTCAACAGATTTTTACAAACTAGTTTCATATCTGATTGCTTTGGGATCATCTGCAAGACATGTATGGCATCATCAGTCAGAAATACTCCTAAAATATTCTCATTTGGAAATAAGAGAGTGAAGTCTAATTTAAGCTGCTGCTAAAGTGTTTGGGATTTATCACCCCTAACTTTAGACATCTATATTTAAACAACAAGTTTATAATACTTGCCTGTTTCTCAGACTATGCTAATGGGGAGAGATAAGTGCCTCCAATGGATTATTGATGCCACTTTAAGACAGAAATCTAAGATTGGTGGGAAACACTTGCCTTTCCATTAGAGAAGTCACCTAGATGATGAATTTATACTAGATATCTAATTTGCAAACAGCTAAAATTAGTTGAAAGAAATCCCTAGAAACTGCCTACTCCAGAACAGGAAAACTATAGAAGAATCTGGCAGGGAATACAGGGAGAGTAGTGTCACCTGATTATGAGACTGCAAAACTAAAGCAATAAGTTAAAAAACAAATCCTGAAAGTATCCTTGAGGAAAAAAGAAATATTAAAATTCTTTTCCAGCTTTCTTTAATAAATATCTCAATTTCAATGTCTAACAGTGAAGTGTTGGAAGAAACTGTATTCATCATAATTTTATGATTCCTTTACTGTAATTCAAATATTTATTCTTAGTTTGCATTTTATGCATATTCATTCAGTGACTAGAGACACAATGTGGTCTATTGTTAATAGCCACCTGACTTGGATATCTGGCCCACATGGAGGGTGAATCATGCTGGAAAGGGATTCGGACAAGGCTAAAAAACCCTGCATTGCTTAGAAGAGGAGTCAAGTCAGATGTCGAAAGGTGGTAGTACTGATACTGTTGCTCAGTGCTGGAACTAGAAGGAAAAGGGGGTACTGCAGTACTGCTTCAGTTCAATTCCTTACTAAAACAATTGTAAAATCTAGGAAGATGTTAACTCTGGAATGGAAGGATGGGAATAACAATAAAAGCACCGTATAATCTGAAAATGTATTAGCTTGTGTCTCTTCTCAGTTCCTAACTTCAGAGGCATTCCAAAGAGGCTTTTGGATCTAGACAGACTCCCCATGACTGACTTCTGCTTGTTCCCTGCCTCTGACATTCTCTGAGATTCTGGCTTGTAATCTGTTGTCCTCCTACAGTTCCTTATGGCTCTGTCTTAGTGCTATCCAAAAATACATGTGTTCCATAAAGAAACCACCTATTGGAATAGTATCAACGTCCTCAATCTTGCTAGATAGTAGCTTCAACTCATTAATTTCCCTTCAGAACAGTTCTTTTCCAATGTAATGATCTAGATTCAAGGAGTTATTTGGGCAGCCATTTTAACCCAAACTGTTCCAAATTACAAAGTTCAGATAGAACTGAATCTCTAGGTAATGTATGGTTGGGATTTTTTCCCCCGCTTATGAATTGTTACACATTTGCTTAAAACATTCAAATAAATTATAAGAAAATTACTTCACAGATGTACTATGGTGTGCTTTGGAGCCAATCTGGTATACAGAGGTATCGAATTCTTTCTCTGCTTACCCAGTTTTAGCAGTACTCAGGGCTGAATAGCATATTCAAAATCACAGTCAAGTTGTTTTGTGTATAAATTGCACCAGACTGCATTTCCTATTGCCAACATTTTATAATGTGGAACAGTATTGACCAAAGATGCACAGAAATGTAATCTGGAGGCTTAAGATTTTTCATGCTTCCTCCAGTTTCAGACACTATTCTCCTTTTCCTTGGGCATTGTGCATGCAGGCACACTAATACTTTTATTACATAAGTGTTCAGAAATGTTCTTTTTTCACAGGAAAGATGCATCTCATTCACACACCTTATGCAAACAAGATATAAATTGCTACACAAGTGAGGGCATGCAACATTATGCTTGAAAAGGCTATTCAGGTGAAGTTGTCAAGGCCCTTCCCTGTGCCAGAGAGTAAAACTCGTCCTTTGGCTTGCTTTCCAAGAGTTGTGGGACTGACAAAACAGTCAATTGACAGCTAAGACAATTTTTTGTCACTCTTGTGCTCTCCTGGAGAATAGCGATAATCAGATTTTAATTAAGGGTTACAATCTGTCAGTGTCTGAAAATCTGGGACTACTACTTGCTTTCACCTCTTAACATTTAGATATTAACTACCTGAAAGGCCTCTGGAATTTTCACTGTCCAACCTATGGTCAACACACAACCACATCATCTGTCTCCCCCTCCACTCCAGTAACTTGCACAAACTTACCATTCTCCAGGAGAGCACAAGAGTGACAAAAAATTGTCTTAGCTGTCAGTTGACTTGTAAACTACGAATACTAGCTCAGGCCAGATACCTGGCAATTAAAGCCTAAAGTGACAGAGGAGAAATCCTCACTGATAGATCACTGTTCTTAATAGTTCACTATTTCTAAGTTATTTAATTTTTTTTTATTCTAAGGAAGTTTCTGTATGCAGCCAAATATGTACTGATACTATCTAACTTGAATTAAGTCAACTTCACTTTACATTTAAGTCAATTTTACAACATATTTATTGAAAGAAGAGGAGTACACTGAGGTAAGAAAAGAGAATAGACATAACAGGTAAGACGCTGACAGCTGCGTTTCCCTATTCCTCCGCTATTCCCCCTCCCCCTGTTTAACTCTGGTACTTTTCCTGTAATGCTCCTCACTGCAGGGCATCTTAGGAGTGTTTTGGCAGGGAGCAGTCTGCTTATTCTCCCTGGAGACTAAAGAGAGATCACAAATCCTTTTGGAGTTCTTAACCTTTATATGTAACTGGCAGATTTTATTTCCTGCATTGCTAGATTCGAGCAAGACACAGTACCAGCATGCAGAGAGAAGGTGTGCACATTTGAATTACTGCCTAGCCAGTCACACAGTTTCTCATATTGTTATTTAATCTGTTTTGCAAGCAGAATATGCTGTGCACTGGAGGCACATTATTTGAGAAATACCAATGTCATAATTAGTATTTCTTATAGAAATAGTTCACTGAAATTTCTTTTTTTAAGAAATTTCTTGTTGACTTCTGTCCACTTTTCCGTAAAATTATGATTTGTGTTACATTCTTTCACTTCTGTCTTTTCCTCCTGGCATAACTAGCATCATGTTCATGCTTATGTCTCTACTGTTAGAGTAAGATGGAATCAGTTACAAATGCTAATTATTGTGATAAAGTGCTGTGTGAGTGCTGGTGATTTTCTATTTAAAAACCCCCGAAATTATGACCTATTACACAAATCCAATCAACTGTTTAGATGGCAGAACATTCTGTGTGAATCTTTTTGAAGCTGGCTGAATAAAATATGAGACACCTACCCTTAGATACCTTATTTTCCACTTATCTTCAGAACAATTTGATATGATACTTTTCCAATAACATTTTTCACTGAAACAACACTGCTCTGCTTTTCAGAACATTTTTTACATAAGTAAACATTTACCCTGCACATAAACCAGAGGAAATAAATTGCATGTTCAAGTGGCTTATGATTTTATTGTTACAGTTAGGGAGAAGACTGGTTCTTGTGTCTTGCAACATTAGCCCAAGGCTGCAAGAAGCATTTGTGAAAGGTACTGGAATGCTGTTATGTCACTCTCAATTTTTTTCCCACAGTTTTAGCATGCTGTCATTAGTATTTGACTGACTGCATATTTCTAAAGATGATAGAACATTGTCTCTTTTTTTAGTTTACAGGGGTTTTTTGCCTCTTTTACATAAAGATTGCTTTCATAGTACTGAATGCTTAAGGCAAGTGCTATCTAAATGTGTTTGAATGCACACTATCTCTGGAGGCATGTTTTAAAACTGTCTGTCAAAATCCACTGAATATACAGCAATTAAAAGAGAGGCTATGAGAAACTATGGGGTGGGCAAACAAATACCTAAAAAGGACACTTTCCAAACTTAAATATTTGCCAGCATAATTTTTAGAAGAATCCAGCAGTTTGTAAGCTGCTGTGAGACTTCATTGTCTGTCAGATACCACAAAAGCAGATTTTATTCAGAGTTCAGTACCAGGAACAACATGTAAAAATTGGTACAGTCGTGATAAGGTTGCACACGGCAATTTTACCATGGTCCCAGTATTTCATTTGAGCACATGATACCCTCTGATTATCACCAAAATAAATACAAACAGCATGATGTTTAAAACAACTCAGTCCTTTAGTGACAAGCTAGACTGGGAGTCAGTAGTATCCAATGAGGGAGCAATAAGCAGAACAGTCGTAGAACTCGCCCTTGTAGAAAGTGTACAGATCAGCTAACCACCAGATGATTTCAAGTGATGTATTTATCATCCCTGGGCAAACATATAAATAAAGCATCTATTCCTGTTTCTACAAAAATCCACTGAAACCACTTTCCCAAGAATGGCAAAGATGTAGCAGAGCATATGTTCTCAAGCTCCTATCCATAAAACTAAATGATGGTATGATTCAACATATCCTACAGCTCTAAGTCATTTATACTGAATGTCCATAGAATCCTCAGATTTCAACTTGTTTCTGTGTAACTGTCCCCACTTTTCACAAGAAGTTACTGACAGAAGTTTGACAAGCCAGTCTAGTTGTAGCTTACTGGCAGTTCTGGGATGTATTAACTACTTGGAGACTATTTCATTCATGTTCACTTAGAGCTTATATCAGATGTTGAATTCCAGTCTACAGAAACATGTGAGTAATGTACTGTGTACCAGAATAGCAGTGATTTCCTATGAATTTCTTAGTTTTCTCAGAAATGTGTATGCTATTAAGAAGCTGCCTGCTACCTGTTTTAAGGATTTTAAGCTCTTACTAGAAAAACAGTAGAATATGATACATTATTTGCCATGCATAAATAGGTTCTGGCAATGTGAAGACAATAGTACTAAACAATAACTCCATAAAATTGGTAGGATATTTAAAATATAGATAAAAACAACAGGGTTTTTTTTCCAGGTTGTATGTGGGAAGTTCTGGATATTATCCAGGATGACTCAGTTTGTCTGGCTTTTCTGAGTATGTGACAACCGAAGTGACGTAAATATGAATTACTGTCATAACAAGCCAATGATGCTTTTTAATGTGTCTGATATCCATTAAAACATTTACTTTCCTTTAAGCAGCACAAGTGTCCTAAAGGCACTATGTCTTATTTTGTTAAACAGCTTACTGATATGGAAGTCTTCAGCCAGAAGTCTTCTTTGCACTTTGACAACAGCAATGCAAGCAATTAAATCAATCCTGTTTCCTCTCTCAGACTCCTAGTGCTCCAGCTCATTGAGCTTTCTGAATGTGCATAGATTGCTCTCAGCTCATAAGGATGATTTAAAAAAAAAATCTTCAGTAAATGCCTCTCTATCCATATAAACAGAATGAAAGGGGCAAAAAAATCTGAGTAGTAGTCCAACTCTTGTACACCACTTAAGTTGTTCCAGAAAAATTCAAGAGTAAGTAATAATGTTGCTTGTGGCTCTCAATCTTCACTCATGGGAAGTTCTGTGAATAAAAATGTCAAACTGAAGGACTAATTTTTTCCAGGATACATAATTTGATGTTATAAAATTTCCATAAAATGTTATTAGCCTTTTACACAGTGACATCACAGAGAAGCTATTTAGCATCATCTTACAGATAATTCTTCTACCTAAACAATGACCATGAAAAATTAAATGCCTTCATCTCACTTTATTAAACAGTGATGGAGTTACTGATAGAGTAACTAAGTTTGGCTTTCAGTTCTTAAATTTACAATGTAAGGATAGCATTTTAAAAAATCTGACTTAAATACTCAGTCCTCACTCAGTCTTTTAAAGTATTTCCCAAATTGCTGTTATAGAGATTTAGGCTGAAGTGGGGTTCCTTCATAATTGTCATAAATCTCACAGATTAAATGGACCATGGAAGTGGTCCGTCTAAGGGTATACCTATGAAAACTATTTTAGGAAGCAAATGTTGAAACGATTTGATCTCATCTGTGTTGATACAGAAATATCCTTGTTTCAGGCCTCACTTATAATAAACACTCATGTGGAGCTGAGATAGACTTTAAAATACAAAATTCAACCTTACTGTTCCTCCCTCCACTTTGTTTCAAGCTGATACGTTTCTGGTGTACTCTATAGGCTGTAAGGAAACTGCAGTTTGGTTTTGGAACTTTTGCCTTGAAAACTTTCTGTCCTTCCCCAGCTCCCCTTCCTTCTTCCCAATGTTGTGTCTCTAACAAAATTAGAAGTTCAAAATGCTGTTGATTGATTGGCTGTTTCTGAAACAGGTGGCGTTTATGATAAAAGCCTGACGCTCTTTTTTCTCTCTGGTATGCTATATATGAGCAGTTAGTAACATGCCTTTACTCAGATATGCAACTGCTTTTAATAAATGAGAGAAAAAAAACAATCTGTGATGGAATTTCGCATGTAAGGACTTCAAAGGAATGTAAAATAAACATAACAGTTCAGCACATGTGAATTGTGAATTTAAGACATCATATGGGCTTTTCAGTAAGTTCACTAAGATGTTAATAGAGCAGTGTTATTTGTCTTTTCAACATTCTGCATATTCTGAACATCAGGAATCCAGTTCCCCATTAGTTAAAGAAAAAACATTTTTAACTGTGCTTTCATTCAAGCTACCAAATAATATCAGACAACAGAACTGTTTCTAGCTCTGGAAATGGAAAGCTGTACAAAAAGCTATGTTACTTTGCTCTTCCAATTTTTACTGTTGACACAAAAAGTAAAGAAGGTACACTAGAGTGTCTGAGGAAAGAACCTACCTGCAATGACTACATTTTTAAGGTAGTACTGGTTCTTGGAGTGCACAGCTTACTGTACCCACCATGGGGTGTAAGGCCTAACAGAGGTAGGCTGCTGCTCAACTCCAAGGAAGCCTGTAATTTAACCCATCTGTGCACCAAACCAGAACGTTCTGGAGAGCAGTTCAGGAGCCTGCAGGCCCTTGCATGATTGTTGGAAGCCATAATCAGAACAAACTACACAGCATTTCTGTTGCTTAGTTTATACCAAATAGGATGGCAGTAGCTGCTACATGGGTGCTACAGTGATGATATTTAGAAATTTAATACATCCAGGCAATGAAGACATTGATTCTCATCCAAGGACTTAATCAACAGGACACATTTTCTTCAACAGTGATTTCTCACGAATGAATTAATGCCATTCAAGATTCTTGCATGTTGTAAATGTGCACGGTTAATTACAGGCTAAAGCCAAACACTTTCAACCAGAACAGATGATTTGCTCTGCTAATCTAGGCCATGTTTAACCCAGTGCTTAGTCTTTGAAAACGACTTCCTGTGCAATGGGGACAAGAAGACTACTGCATTTTCTTTTTTTAAGTCAAGAGTATCTTCATTCGAGACGCAATGGTCTTGTAGTCCTGAGAGGAAATGAAAGGATAACAAAGCATGAAACTACTTCTTTTGTGAATCATGGCTTCTCTTTTTTTTCTGTCTTAATCTTCTGGAGAACTTGTGTTGCCAGACCTATTCTCTTCTTAAATGGACAGAAGGCCAAAGAGAACCTAAGGGATTTTCGTTTATTCTATTATATTTTTATATAATTTTTACTATCTGCCTGTTTTACTTATTATGAGAAGTGGAAACCCTCATGCTCCAGTCAGCCTGCTGCAGTAATGTGAGAGTTAACAGCTAACACATGTTGCAGTACACATACAATACTTCTCTTACTAAGATAAGCTTCTAAAGCTGCCCTCAATGCATTCTGGAATATTTGTAACAAGTGTAGACTAACATCCTTTAATTAGTTCTCTATAAAATAGCTTAGTTTCTTTGACTGTCATTGATGACAAGAGAATATCTGTAACAGCTCCGTGATATATGGTAGATGATGCAGTCTGAGCTTCTGTGTATGTGATCATATCAGTGAAGTCCACACAGACATGGTTATTATATATCAACAGAGAGGTGCAATACATAAGAATTAAGCTAATCAAAAGTATGCAAACACATAAAAGTAATCAAAATTTGGATATTTAACAATTAGAGATCACATTTTTGCTGTGACTTTTACCATCTCTTCATGATTCTACTGTTGTGAGAGGTTTTTCAGTGGACAGAGTTTTTCTTACTAGGTTTACACAATGTGGAACAGAATACAAATACTGCTATAATATTTTAAAAAAACCCCATCACTATAAACAAAGATGAATTAAGAAACTGTAGTAATGCTTATTTATATCATTAAAACTACAACAGAGATCTCTTCCCGCCCCCCTTCCTCATCTCCATCTTTAAGCAATATATTATTGTTGGGATGATCAGCTGTCTTAAATGGCTTTCTGGCTTTTAAATTAAACGAGTGAAACAGATCATGATCTTGATTCAAACGTGGAAAGAGAACCCTGACATATATAGCAATTCAGACTTAAATACAACTATATGTTGAAATGATCCCTTTTCAAAGGAGCTTTAGAGACCTTATTTTAAAACTCTGTAGGTTTTCACCAATCAACAGCTACCTATTGGACCAATGGGACCTGGACATCAGAGATTTGGACTAGATTTGACTGACAAGTTCCAGCTCAGTGAGGATTCTGAAAGTAAAATAAACCCTAATGGAAGAGAAATTTCAATGGCACCTGACCTTTAAAATAAAACCAGTACTTATTTTACTCAATCCTATATCCCAGAATTTCACATGGTGGTAAGAACACCCTATTATGACTAAACTCTTGAATGTATTTGTTGATAAGCTGATTCTTTTCTTTCTCATTCTGCTCATTAATTAATGAGACCTACTATAGTTTCAGCAACATGGCTGAAAGAACAGCATAAACCATGACATTAATTTTGGGAGGAGAGTTTGATATACTTGGCTTGAACAGGTACTTCAGAGACCAGAACTTTGGCTCCATACCATTGTATTTAAATCCTGAAGTATATTAAATCATTTCCAGTATTTAGAAATCATATATCACAAAATTAGAGGTGAATACTTAACTAAATATGCTCAAACTCTGTTATTGAAATAGTATGCATTGTTAGTGATCTGTAGACAGTTATTTGATTTTCAAAGTTTTCAAATGTACTCCAGTAATTAATAGCCGGTATAGCAGCAGAACTAACATAAATTTTGTCAAATGCTAAGAAGTCCAACATCTGAAATGTTTATTCAGTTAATAGCAAATCTGTACCAGACTACGTAATGCATACATTACATTGCTGGTATCATGTAATTGTGTTAATTTTTCAATGTGTGAGAAATCTAGAGTCTTGTTGTATGCTTTACTACATGTAATCAAAGGTGGGTAACAAATCAAATGAAAAAATTTCCAGAATACCCCAGTTTCATATTCATGGCACATGAATATTACCTTGATTAGTAAGATGGTATGAAGTGCTAGCCAAGTCACATTTTTCCAGATGCTATGCATTTCTTGCATTCTCAGAGCTAAACTTAAAACATATAGGGTCTGGTCTGCAATAGACTTTAGCAATGACTGTTGCATTTGAAGTCAAGAATTTGACTTTTCAATGATCTTTTACATGCTATACATTCTGAAAAAAATTACATCTTAAGTATTATAAAACTGTAAATTCTGAACGAATTTTAAATTTAATGTTTTCCTACCATCCTCCCCAATTAGGAAAACTACCAACTAAGTTCATGGGGTATTATTAAGCTACACTAATAAACAATGAAGAATCAGGTTATTAATGGCATTAAGTACCTAAAGGTGAAATAGTCATATTAAAAACCTGCAAAATCAAATAAACACAGGACTTTGAAATGTGACTAAATGACTTTAAAAGAGGTCCTAAAATCATGAGACTAATAGAGGAAAATCTCAGTGGAAACTGATCTTTCTATACGTACTATATAATGTTTCACATTAAATGACAGCATAACAATCCCGGCTGGCTATTCATTTTGTAGTCATCACCCATTCTATGGAAACTATAAAAGAAGGGATTGAGCTGTTCTGGTATAAAAATACTCTAAGTACTTATTTTCAATCCGTAATATTTCTAAGGGAACACAGACTTTTTAAAGTGTAGGTTACAAACCTATAACAATTTTCTCCAGTTTTGAAAAAAAATGAAATAAACTAAGAAGAGTACAGAGAATTAATTAAGTAATTTTCTGCTTGATTTGCCAAATCACAATCTAGAATAATCAAACAATGGAAGACAGTTATTCTGTTGCAGTCAAAGTTTGAGATATTTCAAGGCAAGAGGGGCTCTGGATTTAAATCTGAGTGTACCTCGATTATTGATGCTACTTTTGGGGAGTAACAGCAAACAGAATCTTAGTAGTTTAACCTAACCTATCTTAAAAAATCCCTCAAACTTCATTACTCATATGTATATTCTTTTTTATAGGCATGTATTCTGTAAAGCTTGGACTGCCGTTTGGGCTGGCTTTTTTTTCTGCTGAAATATGTGCATTTGAAGATTACAATAAAAATAGTATAGGTACTCTGTGGAAAAAGGCCTCTAAAAGTGAGATTAAGATTGACATATACTTCTCTTTCCAAATATATCTCCATCCATTTTCAATCTGCATTAATGAACTTAGAGTCAGGCTGCCTTCTTCCATTTCTCCTGATAATGCAGTGGTCAGGGAACCATCACCTTTTCAAAGAGTCTATTTTCTCAAGATAAACTGTTTAGACCTGTGAATGTAGGTGCCATCCTGGGGCTAAGAGAAAAAAATGCTCCCTAATTGACTTAATATTGGATCTGTGGACTGTGAAGCTATAAACTGACCAGCTAAAATGGAAATAAAGAAGTTAGGCTGGATCTCATTATTGTTTAATAATGTTAATTGTTGTCTAATTATTATTGCTGACTTTTTAAGCGAATTATAATAGTTTAACTGAAAAAGATCCATAAGCTTCTATCTTCCAAATCTGGGATGTGGCCTTAAAAGCAGCTGCTCTCTGGATCATGGAAGCTCCTGTACATGCAGAAACAGTAATGACTCTACTGTCACTGTGCCAGTAAAACGTGCCTCTAAACAAATGTGTGTGTTTTTTTCTTAATATCCAATCCCAATCTCCACTGGCATAACCTGAGGACTTTTCCTCTTGTCCTATCATTTGTTACAGGGGAAGAGCGACCAATACCCACTTTGCTACAACCTCCTTTCAGGCAGCTGTAGAGAGTGATGAGATCTCCCCTCAACCTTCTCTTCTCCAGACTAAACAATCCTAGTTCTCTGAGCCACTCTACATAAGACTTCTACTCTAGTCCCTTTCCCACCTTCATTGCCCTCCTCTGGGCACACTCCAGTGCCTCAATGTTTTTTTTTGTACTGAGTGGCCCAAAACTGAACACAGTATTTGAGGTGCAGCCTCAATACTGCAAAGCACAGGGGAACAAACACTTCCTTACTCCTGCTAGTCACACCATTTTTGATGCAAGCCAGGATGCTGTTGGCCTTCTTGGACAACCAGGCACACTGCCAGCTTATATTCAGGTAGCAGTTGCTCAGCCTCGAAGTCTTTTTCTGCCATGTAGCTTTCCAGCCATGCTTCCCCAGCCCTGTAGGGTTGCATGGGGTTGTTATGGTCCAGGTGCAGGATCCAGCACTTGGCCTTGTTGAATCTCATGCAGTTAGTCTCAGCCCATCGAATCAGCCTGTCCTGATCCCTCTGTAGAGCCTTCCTACCCTCAAGCAGATCAACACTCCCAACCACCTTGATGTCATCTGCAAACTTAGGTGTTAAAAGTGATAGCCCCCTCTTTTGTTTAGCCAAACAAAAATGCATTATCAAAGGTATCCTCACTATTCCTCTGTCTTTCATCTACTTGAAATTTCTGACTAGAAAGCAGGTTTTCACACTTGATCTTAGCAAGAGTCTCACACTGGAAGACATCCATCTCATGTGCTGCCACTTGTGAACGGCTTGTCGTCTCAAAAGAATGTGCCTGATGATGCTAATGAAATCTTTTTTTCCCTAAACTAGAAAACCATTTCTTTGAAATATATAAATTTAAATAATGATACTTAGTGATTGCATGCCCTGACACCTTCCTTAGAGTAAATAGAAGACTATAAAGCAGTCTTTTTTTCTAGTCTTCAAACTTGCTTCTAGGCTTGTAACTCTCCTTGTTTTCTGCATTTTATTTACCAAGACAAAAACCATTAAATAAGCAAATATTCTTTTCATAAACCTTTTGGATTATCCTAGCATGTAAAACTGTAGTCACTACAAACCAACTGGTCTATTATTCTACTTAGCATACGAAAATGCCTTCTTCATAGCATATGAAAAGCACCTGAAGCAGCTTTCAGAGATCTTTTCTGTGTACAACACTGTTGATATTTTCAAAGAATTTCAGAAGGAGAGCACATTACTTATTCAAGTTCTATTCAGTGTCTGCATGAAGGAGTCTTTAAAATACAGACTAAAGCCAAACAATTTTCTCCTTTGCTTTTTTCACCCATTGGTGCCTAGCACTAGAAGTTTAAGACAAAGCTGGTATGCAGTTAATAAGGAAGTTAAGAATTTGTGATTTGTAACTCCTGCTGATACATTTCCCCTTCCTTTCTCCATCTGAAAACAACAAAAAGGTTTTGGACATTTTTTTCAGAGGCCTGTAAGATATCTATTTTTTTTCTGAGACTCCTGACTCATTTCCTATCTTTCTGTAAATAATTTTAACCAAGAATTTGTCATCCAATATTCTCCCTTTTAGCAAATCTTCAGCCTGTTTACATTCAGGAATATTGCACAGTGCTAAGGCTTGAAAGTAAAGAGATAATTAGTATTTAGAGATTCTTTCTGAAGTGTTCTATTCCATATGCTTTTCTGAAACCGAATAATTCAGTCCTGGAAAAGTGATGTACTTAACAAACCTTTCTGTATATATCAAAATAGGGATTCTCTCTCCTGACTTGGCTTATTGTCAACAGTGTCAGAAAGGAAACCATGGAAAATAAAGGCCTGCACTGTGAAGTTTAACTAGGTCATGGATGCATTTAAGAATATTTTACATGACTGTCCACATGAAATTGAAGATAGGCACAGTTTTGATTATATGTGTGTATATAAATCCTTTTTTTAAGGAAGTGGATGTTTAAAGACTAATCATATTTGATCTAGAGATGCCAAGTATGTTGTTTTGCACCACTTTTAAAGGAGAATGCAGAAGTATGAAAAATTCCCTGCAGATGAGTACACTTTTACAATATTTATCTTTTATGGTACATACCTGTTAGAAATATCAATATGTATTTTGGAAAGTTACACATGAAAATAAGCTTTACCGGATTGTGCTTTTTATATTTTAGTTTTCTGTGTTATGTTTAGGAAAACTGCCCCTGAAATGTTAATGTCTTATCTAATATCACACCATATCATGTTTACAGCCTTGGCTTCTGCTCAGTGTCAAAACAGTTTCTAGACTGCTACAGCAATATTAACTAATATAGGATTAAGTCACTTGAGAGATACTTGTGGAGATAATCCCAGTTCATATAGAATAAAGCTATGCTGGATCTACTTTAGTTTGCCCTAGGAAATTGGTTTACCTCTGTTGTTGACCAAATGGAGCTGAAAAACAAGTTGATACAATTGGACCAACTTCTTGCATCCTGTACTACGGTGTAACCACATATATATGGAAGTGGTCTTAAGTATAGAAGCCTCCTTTAAAATACGTGACAGATTTTCTTATAGTCCAGATACTTAAAAGTAACTTATTTAAATTTGAAATATCAACAAAAATAGCTAAATCGATCAAATTAAAAAGGGAAGTGTCCTTTTTTTTCACACCATGTACCTTTGTTTATCTTATTTTGGAAATCATTTGTGAATGTCTGGTACCAAATCCACCCAGAATAAATCTGATAAATCTGATTAATTCAGAGGATAATACGACTTAAATAAAGCACAAGTGCAGATGGGCAGCAATGTCATTAGTTTTAGAAAATACATCTCTAATACATGGCAAAGTTTACAAGCATGCAGTCTTAACTCACTTCTGTAACTACCAGTTTATTTCAAATTATCCATATAAAGTTACACATTCTGATATACTTTTTAATGGTGCAGAAAAATTAGATGTGTTACTCTGTATTTAAGGCATGGTGATAGTGAAGACCAGAGATTGGACCAAAAAGATGACAGAAATATCGGCATAACTCACCTGAATTAAAAATCCTACATTTTAAACCTGCCTCAGACATGATTTAATTTCACTGATATGCAACAGCTGTTGATTTAAAAAAAGGCTCAACACAGCTACAATCATGACAAACAATGACCTTGGTTTATATCTCGTCGCCATTGTAGCAACTGAAGGACTCTTCCCACAATGTATTACGAGCGGAGTTTTATTCGCCGTTTCCCATGACTGGATGTCTCAACAAAGGAGCAAACCTAGAAAAAAGGGTTCTGCAGAAGAGAAGGTTACTCTGAGACACAAGATAGTTTGTGATCACTCCACAGGAATTTTCCTTCAGTCCTGTAGGGACTATAACTTCTCTAGATGCTCTGCTTGCATCCACTTTTGGAATCATAGAACTGCACCTATAAATGGCCATGAAGTTTTACTCATTTATTTACGTTTTATACATATATAAATACACTTATCTTTATAATCTTTATGTAACTTTTCTCTATCAAAGGAACAGAATAATCCAAATGTGTAGGTTTTTTCAGTGTTTCTTAGTTTGCACAGGGCTGTCAAGTCAAAGTCAAAACTCTGGAGCTTGCGCTGAGTCTGACTTTTTGAAATTTCTTTGTGCCTCTGTCACTAAATGTGTAAGAGGACTGCTACTACTTTCTGCTTACAGGAATGTAGTAAAAATAGTTCATCCCTTTCAAAACTTATTACGTCAACTGCCACCCTGTTTAATCCAACTCCTGGGATTTCCTCTTTCCATCCTTACATGTATCCAGAGCTCCATGTAAGATCTTAGCTACAGTCAGTATGAGCAACAGGTAGGATTTTGTACTTACCATTGCTCTGTCACACAGCCCTCCTCTGAGCTCATTGTAAAGGTGCTCACTTAACCTTCTTGACAGAATAAATCACAGGGTCACAATAAATACCAAATTTTATTGGACTGAATTCCACTGTGCCCTTTCAAGCTACAGTCCTCCAGCCTGTGAGGAAGGGAACCTACCAGCAAAAAGCAAGGACCCAAGTTCTGGCCGCACCCTACCTACAAAAGGGAGAAAACCCACTGCATTGTATATACAAAGAAATGGTCACTTGCATGGAATCTTTTACATAATCCCTAAAGTGTGTAAGAATAAATATGCTGAGGAAATTCATCTTGATTTATTGTGAAGGTAAGCTGTTACGTAACTGACAGTTCTTGTCTGTGAGGCTTGCCTCACTGATTTTGCTAAGAAAAGCAGAAAGAAGTCAAATTTAGAGTGTCGCTTCAGTGAAGCAAAATGGAGAAAATAAATGAGGACTCTTCAGTTATCCTGAGGGATAAGGCTGGCTATTGTTAAAAGGCCAGAGCAAATCAAACCTGCACTGTTGGGAATCCCACCTGTTTGAAAAAGAGACTGATATTCAGTATACCTTCAGTGACAGAGTGCTGCAATCAGTATGACAGATGCAATGATACTTGCAGAAACTTAAAAAATGTCAGCAACAAACAGTGCCAATGTTATCTTTTCCAAATCTGCAGAAAGGCACAAAAACAGCTGGAGTAGCAAAGAGTGTGCAGGAAATGGCTGTCAACATCGGATGCCTAGAATAAGAACAGAAGACACTAACACCACTCAGTAATAATACATTCCCAGAAAAGTCACAGCGTCCAGTAACTGTCACTCCAAGGACTCCTCCAGTATATTTATTAGCCCTTTCTGTATTTTCCTTTCATGAAGCTTGTATGGTCACTGTTTGAATACATTAAAATGTTCATCTTTCTGTGCTCTCTGTGGCAAGAAGTTACCTAACCTACCTCCATTTTTGTTTTAGCTGAACCTACCAGACCATAGTTTTGTTAGAGGTTTTCTAATTATTGTATTTAAAGAGGTAAATGGCAGGCATTGCCTCCTTGCCTTTTCCCTGTCCCTAGTGACTTTTATGGACGTCTATCTTGGTCCCTTCCTCTTTTCCAAAGTGAAGAGCTCCAGCGTGTACATTCCTGCCTCCATACCACTCCCACTCGTGTATCATCTGTTTGTTTGGGTTATGTGAACCTTTTCTTGTCTTACTGCTTTTCAATGTGGAGCACTCAGTGGTATGTATAGAATTCAGCATGTGGCAGCTGTTGGCTTCACATCATGCCACCACAATGCTTTCCATGAAAGGAGGGAGCTGAGGGGAGAGGGGTGGAATAGCAGGCTAATAATGTCAGTTTTGTGCTTTTAAACTCATAGCTGTGATACACAGCTCCTGATTTCTGACTGTTTGAGAGATTAATGATCAAGTAAGCCATGGCACTTGTAAAGTTCACTCTTAAAACTGGTTTTACCAGCAGTCTTGCAGAACCTAGCTAGGAAGGACTCTATGCATTGTTAGTGGAACAGAACTCCTGCAAAAGATAAATGAGAGGTCAAAGAATTTGGTTTCATTCCTATGAAGAAATGCGCAGTTAGTACGCAGTAACTGTTGTCAGCACTTGGGGCTGTATGATCTCTTGAGAATAGAAGCTACATGGAAATTCCCATGTTTTGGGAAAAGAAGGAAGAAGGATCTATTGCCTTATAACATACAAAGCCAAGAGGGGAGTGTTTTTACTGACTGCTGTGTGTGATAGAACTGTGTTACACTACTGACTGAAGTGAAAATTATTTCAAGTGTTTCAGGGGTAAACTGGGAAATGCACATTCATTCCAAGTGCTGTTAATATTACATTAGTGCCTGGAGATTTAAAACATGAAATATACCAAATCCACAGACAGCTTTTTTAATTTCATGTGGGAAGTTTACAGAGACAAGATGTTCTGCAGATTGCAAGGTTATTTCAGACCCAGAAATATGACAAGCAGGAATAAGGTTCTCACTTGATAAGCACTGTTTATTTAGCTAGCATTTAATCCTACAGTCATAAAAAATATTGGCCAAAAATGTAAGTTAGAGATTTTCTTCTTTCAAGATTCAGCAAATAAATCTTAAATATCATTCTATATATTTTCTGTGTATTTCCGTACACTTTTATTTCAAGAAATGATAATGTACACACTTCAATTAATTGTATTGGTAGCAGTTCTTAAGTACTTAGATGCTAAACCACCTCCAAAACATACAATTTTTATTTTCTACATAATCTGCCAGAGTTTGTAGCACTCATACCAACTTCTTTGTCTTCCCCATGATATATCTTGAAATGACTCTTGATGTTTAAGTTAGGAAACATGTGCAATACAAGAAACAGCAGAAATAAATCAGGTTTTTTTCTACAAAGAGGGCTTATTACTTACTGGAAGGATGTCCCTGAAAACCTATATTGATATTTATCAAGGCTCTGGTATTTAAAGGTGTTAAAGTATCTGGATATTACGTGCCTATATACAGAACTTGCAAAAAACTCTGCACATCTAATTAATTTAAACATCAACTTTTGAAAGTCCCATTGAGGCTTCTATTAATTTCTTGAGTTCATTCAGTGACTTAAAATCAAAACTGTAGCATGCTTAGGTGATAATTGCCATGAAGGAAAAACAGCAATAAACCTGGCTAAGGCATAGGTGGTTTAAGCTACTGCATTGGCTCTTGTACTGGCAATTCTGCAAGACTTGCTTACTTTTGTCCATATAGCAGTGAGGAGACTATACGTAAATAAAATTATGGCACATGTTTGCATCCAGAAGAGCAGGCAAGCCTCTAAAACAAGTTGGAAATGGGCTGGAAGAGAGACTGAATTCAAGGCCCTTTTTCTTGCCAACTGTCAAACATGTTCCTGCAAGTCATATGAAAGTTTGCTTTTCTATATTTCAGATGCACTGGAGCAGTTTGTATTAGAAGTCCAAGTATTGCTGGTTTTCATTTCTAGCATGCTTGTGGAAAAGAGATACTATCTCTTTGTCAGACTTCTCAATGAGTTTTAATGGTAGGCAATATTTGAAGAAAAAAATATGCTCCTTTAAAAACACTGTTTTGCAGTTCCTCCTCTGTTTATCTCCTCAGCTTCTGTATCGTTTTCTTAGAATAAGCTGACATTTCCCTCCTTTCACATGAAGTCTATCTTGGTTTTGTTATTTGACAGTACTCCTGTCATGGCCCATAACTTCAAAGGAAAGCTAAATATTTAAGATCCAACCCCCCCTTAACCAAAGAATATTAAGGCACCTTAAATATGTGTCCCTTTTTCCATATTTTTTTTCCTAGCTAAGTTCTCATCTCCCTTGCTGCCACATTTCTTCTGAGGGAGCACCAGTAAGACACATGGTATAATGAGCGCACATGGACACAAAGATTTACTCCTGACCTTTCATCCCACTTCTTCTGGTGAAGATTTCTGATTGTAATCTCCTTTTCACTGTCATAGCCTTCTAAAGTCACGTGGATAAAGCGTTTTAAGTCATGTAACAACAACTGCCACATAGATTATGCTGTTACTATGCTCATAAGGACTATTTCACTTTAAGGTATGTTGCAAGGATTTACACATGTGGTCCATTTTCTTGCACTCTAGATTTACAGACTGATTTTCCTGTCAGGGAAGAGCAAGAATGTGGCTGCTTCACAACAGTGAGTTGGGAGCTGCAGGTGACCACCCAAAAAAGCAGTGCTTTGACAATACCTGAGAAAAGCGAGCAGGGAAAGCCAGTGACAACAGGAACCATCAAGAATCTACCAGTCAACAGACAACTTCAAGGCAACACCAACCTGGCAAAGTCCAGTCTGTAAGTCCAGGAAGAATCTGAGCACAGGTCAGATAGGGAGCAGGCTTCCTGAGCCTGAGCTTAAATGTAGTTCCTGGGTCAATGGATGCACAGTACGGAGGGTGGATGTCTCGGAAGCTGGTCAGGGCAATTAAGGCTTTAAGGCGCTTCCCTGTTATAGATAGGTTTATGTGAACTTATTCTGAAGCCTCATGCCCTCCATGCGGCAAGATGAGCACTTCCTCCCCAAAAAATTCTGACATATAAACCTCTCCCCCAATAATTGTTACCATATCCCATGTACTCAAGTATTTCCTCTTCTATCCTCCATGAGGTGATTCAGTGAATACAAAATAAAAAGAGAAAACTTTGCATCAGTTTCAAAAGTCCTAGGATTAGGCTCCATTTCCTTTAATACAAATACTTAAATATTAATAAATATTGTAGTAAAATAATCCAAGCTATCAATGGAGAGCAGAAATCCACCAGTATGAATCTGATGTTTTGTATACAGTTTGTTTTACACGTTTCAAAGCAATTTTTAGGTCTCCTCTTCCTACATGGCTTTTGTTCTGTTTTCATATGACTCATATATATTTATTATATTTTTCTTTAGAAGGAACCAAAATATAGTGAAATGCAAGGTTGTTTGCATCCTTATATAACATAATATTTCGATGATATATTCTTTAAAATTGATTTTTTTTTTGCTTAAGGCTTAGAAAAACTTAGTTGTGTTTTCTCGATAGTTCTCATATATATCTGAGAACCTGTCTTACAAATTTAATATTAATGGCAATGTTTGTTTTTTTCGGTACAGACAATAGCTTCTAAGTTTCAGGGAGTCACAGACCATCCCTATTTCTTTTGCTTGCTTGCGTGTCTCGACTACCTTCCGATATATCACCTCTGCATACTGTTTATTTGGTTATATCTTTAGGAAAAATGGTTCTTTTTTATTATATTTAACTCAAAAGAATAGTTGTCATGAGTGCTCTAATTTATTTTCCAGGTCACTGATGAAACTTTCTCACTCTCACTCCCTTGCAAACAACTTGAACGAAATTAATGTGAAAAACTTCTCATTCATAAGCCAAGTATTGATGCAAGGCATTTTTTTTCACCAAATGTGTTCATAGCTATATTGCTGTAGTTAAGACCTACTGCCATAGCCTTTCTTCCCTGTGCAATGTTTTCATTTCAGATTTTCTTTCTTCAAGCGTTGAAAATATTTATTAACATGTCTGTACATATGGGATGATCTAATCTCAGACAAAATATTTCTGAGGCAAAGAGACACAAAAAAAGAAGCAAATGATTAAGAGTAGAGTGAAATCACACAACCTCTTGTCCTAGACAGAGAAAACATAATAACATGTGTTCAGCTGTTTATGCCTGTGAAACAAAATAGTCATAGACCGGGAGAAATGCTCAACTTCACTTTTAAGCTGAGCTCCTTGTGAATACTTTTTAAAAGTGTCCTTATTTGTTGAAGTTTGTGTTTTCTATAGGGATTATATAAATGGAGGGATTTACCTTGTGGTGTTTTTAACTGTGTTTGTTAACTAAGCATTTAGCTTACTTTGCTGAAACTTTCTTAAATAAAGAATCTGTTACACTTGACTGTATTGCAGAAGCAATTAAAGTCACAGGCTCATATATTTTGTTTCTAAATCACAGGGATAACTTTTAAGAGAATGAACAATTTTGCATTTCTTTAAGTAGGATAGGGTATCAAATTTCTGGCAGGATCACACCATCACATGCATTATATTAGGTAAACAGGATGCCAGCTAGTAAGCAGTGCAATATGAGGTAGCTTTATATACTTTGAACAAGCCCCATGCTTTTGGATTTGGTAGCAAACCATAAAGAAAAAAAACCTATAGAATTTATATGCAAGCAGGCAGTGCAAACAGCTTAGACTCTGTTTTGCATTAGAAAACACAATAAAGAGTATGCATACAAAAAGCAACTGACTCAAAGCTCATTGAAGTCAAAGGTTTCAACAATGATGCTTTAAGATCTTTGCTTCATCAGGGCATAAATTATAACTGGAAATAATCCAGTTGTTCCAAAAATTTGTTAAGATATTGCACTGTAGGATTTTAATGGATACGCTGTACGCAAAGCAGACAGAGGCTGTTCTGAACAGTTCCTGAACTCTTCTACAATTGGATATTTCCTGATCTAAAATGGGACTGATGGAAGATGGGACTTTTAGGGCATGTCAGAATGGGACTCTTTCCCTGGCATTACAACTACCTGTCTGCCTGTGTAACCAGACACAAATCATAATCTTTCATATCTGCCAAATAAGAATCTTAATGCTTGCTTGTCTTTGTAAAATACCTAGAAATATAAAGATCTGTTTGTTCTACATTAACTTACTTTTTGTCATAGTTATTCAGGTTTCCCAGTGAAATCAACACAATATCTATAAAATGAAGCTGCAGGTTGTAGCCTTTCTTTAGTATGGGTGTGTGCATATAAATAGATGTAAATCGTTTTGAAAATAATGCTTTATCACTCCAGAAGGAAGCTTGCTAACTCTGTTACAGTTTTTATTTCCCTGTGAATTTACTAAATTTCCACATGACTACAGGGTGTTTGTTCTGTGACTAGCAGAAGTTACTTTTATACAAGATCATAAATCTTGCTAAATAATATAGTTTATGAGTTCATATTTTCTATGACAAGCTTAGTTATGGATTCTTAGAAATATAGTTTTCAAGCTTATGAATAATTTCACATGTCTGGAATGATTTTACTTTAATAAATGTGAACTATTTCATTTGGACTTCAAATCGTTTTGAAACACTGTGAAAAATTAAAAAGAATAATTATGTTGAAATCATAAATAAAACTTATATTTAATATATGAAAATGGGACTTTGGATATTTTTTAAAAAATCCAATTGTCATTTATTTTCTACAACGAATGTTAGATCAAAACTACTATGATTTGTTTAACAAAGAAGTTGCTGTCACAGCAGATTTCTCTAGTGGAAAATTGATTACAATTTTTTTATACCAATGCTGAATTTGATCCTATGCAGTATCAGCAGCCTGTAAGTCCAAAAGCACCAATGGGCATTATGGATATATCATCTCATGGCATGTGACAAAACTAAATTGTCACATGAATGGGATTGAGTCAGTGGTTTGGTATCTCTTGATGTCTTTCTTCATAGAGCTAGCTTTCTATGCCATAAAATGATGCAAAATCTACTTAAACATTCTTCATCATACTGTGATTACATGGTTCATTATATAAGTTATGGTTCTTAAAGAAGCCATAGACCTGGAAAAAGGACTTATATAATCATGACTGACAGTTCAGAGAGACTGTACATCAGTACCTAGCAGAGCCTGTAGGAGAGACTGTAGGATCCATAGGGGAGACTTTATATCATCTGGAAACTTTGTAGTGAAAAAACTACTTTTAAACTTTTGTGAAAAAGGATTGCTTTCTGTGAAGATATGTTATACTTACAGATTGCAGACTAAGAATATCATTTCATATTTTAGGATGTATTATACTGTACCACTGAACAATAGATAATATAAAATCAGAAGTCTTCTGAGTCCACTGGCATATACAAATTCCCTTGCTTTGCAAGGAGTAATGTGCCTCTCCTTCCCTTTGTTTTGAGCTGCTCGGAACCATAACTCTGTCCCGCCTGTGAGATTTAAACATTTGAGGAAGAAGAAGGAAAGTGCTTAGACTGCAACTCTGACTGACCTATAATACTTGTAAGGCTGTTGGTCAGCTCATTGGCATTCTGTACAGGGGTCAGTTACAGTGTGGTTCTAGATTTATTGAAATTTCTCTTTTAAAAAATCTTCTCTCCCTGAGGATTACTCCCACCATGCTGTCTGAGCAAGGTGGAGCGTTAATTTATATTTTCATTTCTTTTTTAGTCATCTACAGGCACGAGAGAAAATATGGATCTTGCGCTTTCTGATTTAGTTTTGTAATCTTAAAATCCTTAGGGAATTTGCCCACTTGCCTGGAATTAAACCACCACAGTTTGCCTAGATTGTCTTTTTAGTGTTACAAACATTTACTGAGTGTTAATGAAGTGTGTTCCAAGCAAAAATAAAAAGCAATAGCAACAAAGTTGAGAGAATATCTAAATAAGATTCTTAGGCTAATTTATTGCATAGCAATAATTTTGTAGCCAGTTAACTAATTAGGACTGCCAAAGAGCAATGCATAGTTTGACATTCTACTTTTAAAAGCAGTTGCTTAGTAACTTTGAACTCTAGTATTACTATTTATTTTTCAGTACTTTCTCTAGTGAGCGTGGCTGGCACGTTCTTTCCAGTTTAACTGATACTGTGTCTCCCTCATCCAAGGGAGACCCATTTCTAATTATATGATTAAACCTACCATTAAGGCTCCATTTTCTGACTTGGCTTTACAATTTGTTGATTTCCTTTTTCTAAAGGATATAACAAATCAGGAAAAAGCTCTGTGCATTGCTGGGAAACATCCTATTGCACATTTTGCTTCTGAGAACTCTGTGAATGTTAGCTGCTTTGATATCACATTGTCAAATTCAATAATTTAAATTAAGAAGGTTCCAGTTCTCAGAATTTTTCATGAGATTTATCCTGACATTATTGTCATTTGGTACTTTTGATGAATATCTTTAAGATATTTTAGCAACCAGAACAGCCTTAGACTTCACATCTGCTACTAGTTGCTGCTTCTTCTTTTCACTCTACTCTGAAGTTTGACCCAGTTGCTTTACCTACAGTGAAACTTAAATATTTGTAATCAGAATCAAACAAAGCCTATTGTCTCTCTCCCTCACAGGTCTGAAATCTCTGCAGAGCTCTTCTATCCTACTTTCCATCAAAATAATCCTTTTTAAAAAAGCTCTGTTGAATTTCAATTTCACTTTGCATAAATGAGGAAATTCCTTTTCCTCTAGTCACTTTGTTAATAGATTCTTAGGAAAGTTAAAAAAATCAGGTTTGAGTTGCAAGCAATGCTGACAAGTGTAGATTCCTGCTGGAAAAATTTTGAAGTTAAACTTGCAGCAGTTGTATCTGAAGAGTCATAATTGCTTTTATCTGAATATTTTACCACTGACTATTTTGATACCGGTTATGTGAAGACTGATTGCTATCACTACTGCAAACATTTAACAACTATGATGACACTGACGGAGAGGAATTTGGAATAGAGCTTGAAGAATCTCTGGGGCATTACCACAAAATGCATTTGAATGTCTAATGAAGTGCTGGGTATTGCAGCTGGGACAGAGGAGCCCTGGATACCTGTACAGACTGGGGAGCGAGAGGCTGCAGAGCAGCCCTGTAGAAAGGGATCTGAGGGTTCTGGTCAATGGCAGGTTGAACATAAGCCAAAAGTGTGCCCTGGCAGCCAAGAGGGCCAACCGTATCCTGGGGTGCATCAAACACAGCATTGCCAGCCAGTTGAGGGAGGGGATTGTCCCACTCTACTCTGCATTGGTGCAGCCCCACCTCGAGTATTGTGTGCAGTTTGGGGCGCCACAGTATAAAAAGGGCATAAAACTACTGGAGACTCTCCAGAGGAGGCCACAAGGCTGGTGAAAGGTCTAGATGAGAAGTTGTATGAAGAGCGGCTGAAGTCACTTGGTCTGTTCAGCCTGGAGGACACCAAGTGGGGATCTCATAAAATAGTGTTACTGTTTCTTCACAAGAGGAGGAGAAGGAGCAGGCACTGATCTCTCCTCTCTGGTAACCAGTGACAGAACTCGAGAGAATGTCAGGAAGATGTGCCAGGGGAGATTTTGATTAAGTATTAGGAAAAGTTTCTTCACTCAGAGGGTGGTGGAGCACTGGAACTGCTCCCTGGAGAAGCAGTCATGGAGCCAAGCCTAACAACACCCAAGAAGCATTTGGACAATGCCCTCAGACACGTGCTGTAAATTTTGGGGCTGTCCTATGCAGGGGCAGGGGCTGGACTTGATGATCCTTGTAGGTCCCTTCCAACTCAGGACATTCTGTGATTCTGTGAAACGCTAAGATCTCCGAATCCAGTATCCAACTTTTTTCGCATACTGTTGAAAATCACCCCTTCCCCCAGTTCCTGAAAGTCTTGCAGAAGAAAAAAGGAAAAACAGTGGGAAGGAAAGCATATGAAATGTGGTACATGCAGGATCCATAGCAATTATACATTTTTAAAAACTCCAGAAAAAATTTGTATTGAAAAATAATAATAGCTCAATATAGCAATGAAAAGCACAAGCCCATTCAAAATGCATCCTTAATAGATCTTATAAACAAGGGTTTTTTTAAAAAAAAGAGTAATATCGCAGAAACCTGGTTTCATTGTTAGCAGTCATGAGCCAAGTAACATTCATTAAACAAATTAATGTCAGTAAAGCATAGAAATGATAGACATCACAAAGTTGAAATCAGCTTTCGTTGTCAGAAACTTCTTTCAAATATACATTTTTAAACAATTTCTATTTTACTCATTAGATAAATAAGAAAAATTACAAAATGTAGATACAATAAACATGCAAGTAGTCAATAGAGTCTATGGGCTGCTGCTCTTTTGTTGTATTATTTTTTTTAAAGCAGTTACAATTGCTGTTTCTCGTAAGTAAAACTTTAGACTGACAAAACCTGTGTATTTCTGGTAGAGACTCCATGAGGATGTAATCTAGGATCAGATTACTGCATATTATTTATGTATATCAGGGGAATTTTACCAAATAATAACAACCTGTTCTAGGCTTATATAAGGGAAGAAAGGATACAACTGTCTTGCTGAAGCCTGAAGAAGCAGAATTAGTTACCAAGAATGGAACTTTCTCCAAGCAGGCTTAATCCTTAAACATCAGACTAAAAAGTCCTTCCCAATATGTTCATCTCATGTAGATATCTTCAATATAATGTACTCAGCTCTTCCGTTCCTTGCTTTTAAGCACGGGAGGGTTGCCAAGTGTTTTGACAGCTAAGTACAATACACATGACTGAAGGCCAGATTTTTAGACGTATTTGAACACTTAAACCAATGGGAGTAACACACCTTTTGTTTGCCCTCCCTGCCCTTAAACAGCTGAATCACCTTGAAAAATGTCCCTTTAGGTTATCATAGGAAGTGTTGTGAGCTTTTTATTGATTGAAGCTTGGGATTTCTCAGGGTTGTATTTCCTTTCTTATTTTAAAATTACTTTGGTTTATTCCTTACCCGAAGAAAAATGAGAAAACTAGTTCTGATTTTGTGACTTCTAAAACAGCCACATACTGGTATCTGGGCACAAGAATGCTGTGAAGCTGGTGGAACTAGTTAGTGCTACATTTACATGTTCTGCAAACCCCCAGATAAATGCAAAATTACAGTTCATGTTAGCCAAAACAGGACTGGACAATCCACAAGACCTAATACATTTGGTATACTCACAGCTTTCAATCAGCAATAGCAGAAATGCAAAGGCTCGGGGAGGCTAAAACTGGGAAATAACAACAATAATACATAATCCAGATTACTGTTCCTTTTTTAATTCACTGACAGTTAGGATAGTCACAAAGAAATAAGGGACAATATATTCAAGTCTGTTCTACAGAAACACAGTTTCTCTCAGTTATTTTTCTCTTCTGTTTCTTCATGCAATTCAGTTATGGCAAGCTTCAGTTTGTCATTTAGTATGGTGGCTCACTGATGCTTTGTTTTTGTTAGTACCAACTGAAACTAACTCTACAGTTGCACTTGAAATCACCTTCAGTGGAATACTCAAGATTAATGAAATCTGCGTTGCTTACATAATTTTTTGGTTCATGTAAAGTATTCCCTCTAATATAGTACTTTAAGCAGGGCTTTATATAAGAACCACTGAGCATTTCATCACAATAAACAAGACACCAAACTGTGAGTAACCTTAATGAAACATCACATATTGCTTTGTCATCAACAGCGCACTGCTGTATTTCTGTAGTATAATATGCTGTAGGAAGTTACCTGCTTTTAAATCCAGAATGTGCAGTAATATCTGCAGAAAAACACTGTGGTTCCACTGCAAAAGGGAAAAAGGCTAAAGCAGTGAGGCCAAGACTGCTTAAGTGTTTGAGTAGCATGGATGATGATAGCTTTTCAAGTTTCTTGGCAGTGCGCAAGGCAAGCTACGGAGAGACAGAGCCCGGCAGTAGTGATAACATACTCTAGTGTATGAGGGCTTGTTTTAAACATTGGGGCAAAATCCTTCTCAAAGTGCTGAATCTGCAGCTTTCACTGCTTGATATGTCACAAGGAAGGATTTTTACCTTTTATCATTGTCACCTTCCTTTGAAGAAACATCTAGACTGATAGTATTAGAGAACAAATAATGTTTCTATAATAACTGTGTATAATGAGATACCAAATCCGCCACATCATCAGGAAGAAAATTTCTTATATTGCTCATGATTGCACAATAATACTCTCTCTGTAAATTATTTTCTATCTTGGAACTCCCAGATGCTCTAATCATGCAAGTAACAATACTATGAAGGACTATCCACAACAATGATCCTCTAATTCGCCTTAAGAAAGAGGGAAAGGATTCAGAGGCTATTAAAAAGCTTTAGCAGAAAAAAAAAATTCTGTATGTGACTGAAAGATTTTCTCTCTTTTTCATGCTAAAAAGTATTTGTTTGATAATGATCATGTTCAGTTTTCTCTTAATAGGCAGGGTTACACTGAAGACGTAGAAAGGCTTTGAGGGTACTGACACATAAAAAATAGGACACGAGCCACCAATGTGCCATCACAACCCAGAAAGCCAATCATATCCTGGGCTGCATCAAAGGAAGCAGAGCCAGTAGGTCAAGGGAGCTGATTCTATCCCTCCACTCTGCTTTGGTGAGACCCCACACAGAGTATTCCATCCAGCTCTGGAGTCCCCTGCACAAGAAAGACATGGACAGCAAGACCAGAGGAGGACCACAAAAATGATCAGAGGGGTGGGACACCTCTCCTATGAAGAAAGACTGAGTGAGTTCAGTTCCTCACCACAGCTTGCTCAGTAAGGAAACTTAGGGTGAATACAGAGGTCATTTGCCTTTCTTCTGGATTAATTCATACCTAACCTCTGCAGTTTCTCCACGTTAAATTTATAACAAACACTTCCAAAATTTCCTTAATGCAGGCAACTCTGACGTAAATTGCTGATATACATGCTTCAGCTCTTAAAAATAAGATTAGCCTTAAAGGTCTAGTATTCTTGCTGGTTCCTTTTGTTAAAATAACTTGTTTCCTTAGTGCAAAATTTTTTTGTTACTCAGGGAATTGTCCTTTTTTTGCTGATCACATTGTGAACACCTTAACTCTAGTCTATGTGGAAAAAAAGGTAACTCACATTCAATGCATTAACATTCTAATCATAAATGTAATTCTTAACACATTTCGTATTGCATACCTATAAAACAATCCAACTCCTTAAAAAAGTAAAACTTTCTACGAGAAAAAGAAATAATGGAACATGCATGAAGGTTTCTGTTTTTTTTTTTAAATTTTGTTTTTTATTTGCTACATGTGAGACACTTGTGCATTATGAATCAATGCATATGTTTGAATATTTTTTATATGTTACAAATTTCATCATTGCATTTTATTGTGATTACACAAATGCGTAGTAATACAGAGGAATAATTAAAGAATTATGGTATATTAAAATAGCAGGCCTACCAACGACATAAATTAAAAAAACCCAAGGGTATTCCTAGCTCCAGGTTTTCTAGTATGTCCCTCACAGCATCAGACATTGTAGTACTGTATCTTCTGTTTGTTAGTCCACTAGTCGGAGATCCAATGACAGAAATTTCAGTTCAGCTGCAGTGTCTGAGCATAGGAGAATGACTTTCAACAACGGCTTTGCAGATCTGAACTGTCTTTTGCTTTCTATGAAGAACACAACGTCCCTCTTCTCAGTACCAATGGACTTTACTGCTACTAAACTAAATATTGTATTTAGGGGTTTTTTTAATATATCTTTGATTTTAACAGAAAATATACTAATGTGACTACAATTTTACCTTACGTTATTAAAAAAATCAGGGAATTAAAATATGAAATGGAGCCTTCAGAGGAAAAGTTCTGATAGTACTAATCCTGTAGGATCAAACTGCTAGAAAACTAAAATGCTGCTTCCAAATTCATGCAGTTCTCTCTGAAAGAAAAAAGAAAGATTCTAGAGCACTAATTTGTGAAAGCAAACCTTTTAAATTAAAAACTAAAAAAACATAATCACTACCATTTCTACAGTTAGGATGGTATTTAGCGGTTTTGTAGTATTGCCACTTTGTATATATTACATATTTTAAGATAATTAAATATCTTGGCCTCACCAAAGTTAATGTGGATTTAGAAAACCTTGTTTCTTTGCTAGCTCTTCTCTCTCAGTATTTGGTGCTACAAGAGGCTTACAGAGGCTACACACTGTCTTAAAGGCTCTCCTCTGCCAGATCAGACTGCAAATACAGAGAAACAGATAGCTGTATTACTTTTATAAAAATGCCTCTAAAGCACAATGTTGTAAACTGAGACTCAAGAATGTATTTTACTCTCCTTATGACCATGAGTGACAGTCCAAGTTGGCTTAGGTTCTGATGATTTAGCAACACTCTGAAATTGAAGAAAAAGCAGTCAGAACTCATGCTAAGAACTTTTCAGGACTTGTCCTTAGTACCTCACTGTAACTTCCATTTAAACCTGTGAAAATATTTAATCAAAAAGCTCATAGTGGTTCTGTATTGATCTATAGTCCATCCAAACTATGCTTTTTTTCAGGAAAACTCGTAGCTGCAAGTGAAAGACTCTTTATTTCCCATTCTAAACACAATAAAATGGATGATTAGTTGCAATACACATAATAAAGGCTGGAAGATACAATACTAGATGCCATCTCCTAGAAACTAATTTACTGCCCATGAAAGGAACTCACCACGTGCTAAACATGTATGTTCTCTTATTTTCTCTCATTCAACTAATTTTAAATAAAGTTCCTTCTCTTAAAATAAAAAATAATAAACTCAGCACCATAAAACTCCACATTCCTCTGATTTTTAGACCCAAATGTTTTTTTCTCCACACAATTATGCTCAGAACAAAGTTACAGTGATTCATGAAAAATAAGAGAAATGAAAGAGGGGCAAGACATGGAAATAACCCAACCATTACAGAACAGGGTCTATTCCAAGACGGTCGCAATATGTGACTTCATGAAAATGAGCAAGAAGGAGGAGCTGCCTGATGAAAAAATATAACAATGTCAGAAATTGACACAATCACTATCTCCTCACTGGATAAATTATCTTCTTTCAGATACTTTAATGTCTGTGTTTTCAGATACTGTCATTCTGGTTTTCTTTTTTCTCATTAATACTTGTTAATTAAAAAAAAGATAAGATTATGTTCCAAAACAAGCGGTCAGGCAGGCTGTTATACGAATGCATTGTCTAAATTCAGCTCCTCTAGTCATCCAAGGACTAAGTCTTCAGTCAGAAAATAAAGAACCTCCAACCGTGCCAAATGTTGTAACTCTGCCTTCCAGAAAGAGACTCCTGCTCTCTGAATTGCCCTGCCTGCAAACTTCGGTGTGCTTCCTCAATGGAAGCTGCAGTCCAGTTTAATGGGTCTATTATCAATACAAAGCTGTAGGATTTCCAGATTTTTTTAATTGATATATTTTAAAATAAGTGCAGCTATTTTATCCCAAAAGAGTTTCAAAATTTGGCAGACAGGACCACTGTAATGCAGCTACATTGGGAGTCAGCAAAAGTAATGCATAGGGGACAGTACTATGGCAAAGGGCTCAAGGGGAAAACTCTCACTTCACAATAGTCCTCTGAAATCTGTGAAGTCCAGTCTGAGAAAGGAGAACCTAAATATTCAGGTTTTTTGGAGGCAGTATATATAATAAAATTTTGGAATTACATTGGGCTAAAGCCTATCTTTTTCTTTGAAAAATGTTGTGCCAAAGCTCAGATAAAAAAACAACAGAAAGTAGCACAAATGACAGAGTAGATTCTTCCCACAGCAGAAGTGAAGCTGGTGAAACTGTATGCATCTGCTCTCTTGTAAGCACTGACTTTCATAATGGCCCTGTTCAGCTTCAGGCTTACAGTGCGATTTGCAGCAGAGTAGCTGCTTTCCCTGCTTAAAACAGCATTAGCACTCTGACCTGCAACATAGCAGTACACAGCTACAACAGTAAGGTAAGATTACTTTGTGTTCCACGTAGACCCTCAGCCCCACATGAGACGTAAGCAGTAGTTTTGAAGTCTAACTTCTCAGGAATAAACAAGTAAATGAATCCCACTGAAACAGGAATTGACGGTAGCAGGCTCTCCAACTTAAGCAAACCATGACTACTCTAAAATCGTAAGGGTGTTCCTTCTAAACTTTAAAAATACATTCTTGCATTGCCCATAGTTAAGAAAAATCTACTTTGTGGTCTCTGCTTGAAGACCTTCCCACCTGCACCTGCAGAGATGTTACCACAAAAAGACGTTCCTTGTTTTAAATCCTTAAGGATCTTGGCACTATGAGAAATTAGCTTTTCTGTTATTTTTCTTGTTGTATAAGTAAATGTAGTGGGTTTTTTCCCTACTCAGCATGCTAAATCCTGTATCCTGTTTCCCAGCTCTGATTCTGAAACCTGGCGACTTTGAAGTATTTACTGCTGTCTAACAGTGTGGTTACTGTGAACAAACAATTCCCAAGTTCTTAACCAAATTTCTTTCAAAAGAGGAACCTCAAGGACTATATTATACCAGGGCTTCCACAGTATACTTTTATTAAATACTGTGATGGGTGGGCATGCACCTGCAATCCCTCAAACTATACTAGCAAACACAAGTGCACAGAAGACATATGGGTTAATTTTCTTTTCTCATATGCATTTTTCATGCAGCCTCAGTCTCACTGCAGCAATATCATGCTCACTCATCATCATTCTTCTCTTATACTCTCAACCTCCTTTCCCTTCTATCTTCACTCAGTCTGGGGTGAGTCTCATAATGCTCAGTCATTCTGTTCCCTGAGCAGAAAAAGTTAAGTATATGGAACAGAAAGTTATGTATATGGAACAGACATGAGGATGAGCTGGTAGGCAAATAAGAGCTATGGTGGCACAAGACTCATCAACAGTAGGTGCTTATAGAGTGGAGTTTAGACCATGGCTCAAGGCCACAACCCTTCATTTGCAGCCTGCTGCTGCTTGCCACTGTGTAATGGATCTACGAGTAATAGACTCCTCCCGTCTGACACATTAAATAAAATAGGGGGATTTAACTTCAACGTTCACCCCAGCTATAATTTTTACTCTTCTCTCCTTTCTTTAGACACAGCGTCTTACACTAAAAAAATAATTTCTTGGAAAAGAGAGAAAAAAACCCTGACATCCTACCCCCCCAAAACCCAAGTCCCTAAATGCCCCCAGCAATGTTGAATTCTGCCTTTTTTTAGTTTCCTGATTGTCTTTGTATATGTTTACAGGATCATGATTAGCACCAATTACGGGAAAACAGGCTAGGTTTAAACTATTAATAGTCAAGTTAACCATTGTAAACTCAGTACACAGAATTCAAATTTAGCCAGAAAACTACCCCAAAAGCTGTAGAGATGTTTGGTTGATTAGACTATGCTGCCATATGTAAACTGCTAAACAGAATATCTCAGCTGTGGAGAGTTTTGCACTCTAACTATCAGGAATAGAAGGTGTAATAAAGACAAAGTGTGACTGTTTTGACACTACCAGATTATACAACAGAGCTGTACAAATGCCAGCAAATTTATTTTCTGGTGTAGATAAGAACAAAGAAATTGCAGGCTACAATATCTTTCACTGAGAAGGAAGACCTAGGCAAAGGAGGTGGATAAATTAATGAGACAAATATTCACTTGAAAAAAATTATAGTTGAGATAGTGAAAAAAATCTTGTATACAGTTATCCCATGTGTATACATGAATACATACTTAATTTATGTATGTAATTGTAATGATTGCGTATACAGATGAAAACAGTGATAGGAAAATTACACAATAATTTACCACAGGCATGCATAAACAAACCCATCACAGTATTACTAATTTGACCATGTAACCTATATACGAAATGCAAATGCAGTTTTGAAAACCTGCTTGAAGGAGATGGTAGTAGAATTTTTATCCAGTGCACTCAAAGCCTACCCGTTATTTTTGTTCTTTATTTTAAAAAAATTAGGACTCTTTTCCTTAAAAGCAGATAGGTTATCCAGGGTGTACTCATGTATTCTAAAATGTAAATAGTCAGACAACTTTGGTCCAGTGATGCAGAAGGGTACAAGAAGGAGCTCCTTGAAGATGGAGTACATTGCATCTAGCAACATACTGCAACATAGCATGTTTCTAGTTTGTTTCTGATACAAGACTGACTAGAACTATGGAAATCAATCTTACTAGCAAACTATATTGACCTAATACCTTGGTCTGTCTACTGAACTTGTTTGAGAGACCACATACACATATGACGGCATTAAGTACCAAGGACCTGGTTTTCCCTCAGAGCAGATACTTGGTATGTTTCTTTTACTCCGATGTAAGTAAGAAAATAATCAGTATCGGAACATCACAAATACACAGCTGGGCTAAGTCTTTCAGTATTTTGTTGAGAAGTGTTTCACGGTAGCTATTATCACTGTTAGAAAATCAAATACACTACGTAAAACAAGTCTTTTTGAACTTTTTAAACCTCTTTTAACGAAAGCTTGAAAATCCTGTTCCTACTGTATCTGTAAAATGCAGTGGAACATGCTATTGCTTGTGTTCCATGGAAAATAACACATTGGGGTTTTTTGCAGGTCTTAAAAATGGCCCATGATTATCTTCTTATTTCAGCATGTTTTTGTCTCAGACAAATTATAACTTCCATCAGCAACAAATTCAGATTTCCCAAGGGCTATAGTTGTATCTACAAAGTCAGGTGAAATGCTATGAATGGGATAGTTAACACTGAAATATGATTCTGGTAATAGTAAAATTACACCTTGTTTAAAGCCTTTTTTTAGTTGTAACACAGTTATTAGAAAAATATGGAAGCATTATTTTTCAGAAGGTTGTTACTTTCCACCTAGTCAATTGCCTGCAGCTATTTAAAACAGATTTTGCTCTTCTAAACATGCTCGGCTTCAAAGGGATTACTGGAGAATAAACAAGTATCCCATGGGAATACTGATGGCACAGTCTATCCCTTGGTGATATTTTTGACTTCCATTGGAGGTATGTAAGCTACATCTGAAAGTTTGTATTCATAATTTCAAACTTGAATTGCTCCATAAGCTTCATAGTACTTTTAATTAAAATCTTATGAGCTCAATTATTTGTTCTTGACTAACTCATCCAATTTATCTGACCCACCTATCTGTTTTAGAGATATGTTATCTGCAATGCAGTTTGCAAGTAGCTTAAAGACTACTGTAATTGATGGCCTCTTTGGAACCAAATCTAATATATTTTCAAAGCTCCAAGCCCTAAACATGCTGAGCAGCAGCACTGTCTGGCTCTCCAAAGTGTGCTTCATACTAACCTTGCTCTGCCTCTGAGAGGAATTATCTCTGTACTATTTATTTTGGAAATCCGGCCCTAGTGTTAAAGTGGGATCCTGCCATTTAGCAGTTCAAAAAGATCATTAAACTCTATTTCATTCAAGTCTGAAACTTTGCCAAAAGCTTTCTTCTGCCTAAAAAATACAGGACCAGCCTCCTAACAGAGGATAAAGACAAAAGGCAATGGCATTCCTAAAGTCCATCTGGGAGCATGTAGAAAAGTTTGAAAAAGCTATACGGTTCTTACACACCTCTCCCTAGGTATTAGAGATTTTCCCTATTTTTCTTTCCCTATTGTATATTACTAAGGATATTTACTTGAAGACAGAATCTTTGTTTAATTATTCATCTTTCTGTTTCTACTTATTAAAAATCTGACATCCTTGTCTTCTGTGATGTTACAGCAGGACTGCTAAGGAAATTATTACACTGCCAAAACTCAGCGGACTATGACACCAGGTAGAGAATAAACAGGAAAGTCAGATGAACTGTTGGGAAATGAAGATCTGTTTTTATCCAAATATTTTCATTAATAAAGAACAAAGGAAGTGAAGGAAAGTACATTATATGTTTCTGAGGCCCAGCTGCTCTTTTAACCAAGCATTCTGGAGGAAGAAGTGTGAAAGGGCCCTGTCGCTCATAAGAGAAAGGCTTGTAATGTTGTGGGTTGGGATTTTGGTAGTGATTTTTTTATTTTGTTTAGTTTTGTTTTTAATCTAGACCTTTGGCTCCTATGATCTATTTACATACCTTGGTATTTTGTTTTTGAAGTCCACGGATGCCAATATCAGTAACGGTAACAGTCATTTCCAGAAACCTCTCTCAAGGACACAGTGTTATCAGTTACCTTCAGAATTCCTGAGTTCTCCAAAAGTACAAATATCACAAAAAATTTGAAATCTTTATACTTCTTTTCTGGCGTCTCTTCTTCTACAATAACACATCATGTTTCAAATATTTCTTTCATAGCTATGAGCATAATTACATGAAAGTTTATGTATTCATTTGGCATTTAACCCCAGTGAATGAGTACTTCAGTGAAAACACTGAATGTAAAGTGATAATGGGTAGTTTTTAACCCTACAGTAACAACTGTTTGCTGCTGTATGATAACAGTTGTAACAGACTTCCACTGTGTATTTATTTTATTGATAGAAAAGTCATTGAAAAGGAAAGAATGATATGCAACAAGGATATGTAATGATAAAAAAAAAAGCTAAAATATTATTTAAGGCACATAAAAGTATGACTGGAAGCAAGTTCCAAAACCAAATCAAGTGTATTCTCTTCCTGACCCCATCTCCAGCAGACAAATGTTACGAAGAAGGAAACAGAGAAAAGAAGCACATGGATGATTTTTTTCCTAGTAAAAGGAAATATTATATTATAAGCAGATTCTAAAGTAAACAGCAAAAGATGTTGTAAAAAAGAAACTGAGATTTTAGCTAGGACTATCCAAGGTATGCTAAAATGAAGAATGATGGTAAGAAGGGTATATGTCCAAAATGATCTACGTCCAGGCAGCAAATATTGTTAATCATACGGTGGATGTAGTTGGAAAGGAATGTATGACAGGTCTCTCAGTAAAGGAGAGCAGCTGTCTTGCAAGACATCTTCACAAAAAAAGATTATTATCACTGTGGTCCAGACAGATCTGTAAAGAAATGTGATTGTTTACTCACCATTGCTCATAGGTTAGAAGATTAGATAAAACTGTTGCACATGGAAGAAGAAGTAGTACTTGACCCGGATATTTTGTCTCCAGTTTCATGGGAGAAAACTTGCCGATGGAAAATAGAAAGAAAAAAATAATAGTAAATGCACTCAGTTGGACAAAACTAGGCACTTGAAAAATGTAAGCCTTATTCTAATTATTTGTCAAGCAGTAGTACTTCCCAATGGTATCACTTCTGTGTGCATTGAAAATTAACTATATTAACTTCATCAGAAAGCAACAATAATGAATCTCTCTAAAATGCTGAAGAAGTTAGTAACATTCTAAACTTAAATGCCTAGATTTAATCTGGATCTGTGCCAGTAACTGAGCTGCCCCCACTTTTTTCACTCCAGTTTCTCAAATGTTTTGGGGGGACTCTAATATTTGCTTGAGTCAGCTGATGCAAATTAAAAATCCAGCTGATGGTGGAAACAGAGAAGAACAATACTAATCAAGAATGAGAAATCTGGAGAAACTAGATCTCACTGACAAGAACTGTTCTTTCATTTGCCTGCTTACAGCATAATGCAGGCTGTGTCATGCCTGAGTGCCATGTGGCCAGTCCATCTATGGCTGAGTGGCTCTGCTGACCTATGTCAGAGGAAAAGAAACATAATACCATAGCTCCCTTCACTCAGCAACAGAACAGCCAAACAATGATTCATCTCCAGCTCAGAACTGAAATGAGCTCTAGCCCTTATGAAGATCCCTAAAGCAGAAATTTCCAGGATCATAAAGCAGAGTTTCAGTGGCAAAACCAGCCCAGTATAAGGGAGCTTTGATGCGTTGCTCAGCCAACCATTATGGGCTGTGCACCAGCAAGGACTGGAGATTTTTAATCTGTCTAATTTGAGAGCTCAGAGCACAATGGCCTCTGGTTGGAGTCTGCCAGGGGACTTTGTTCTGGTAGGACTCCCCGTCTTTCAGTGTTTGCATATGTTCAGTGTTTCAGATGATTTTGCAGCTCAGAGGTATCTAACATCTTGATGATCAATTAATTATGCTATTTTTTATGTTCCAAGAATGTTAATGTGTCCTTGGGTGTTTTTTTCTGCCTGTATGAGCATTTTCAGTATAAAATTTCCCATTAGAAGGGGCCCTGCCGTAACATCGAAACCGCTTTAACAAATAAACAACACATTAACAAGGGAAAAGCAACAAACTAGGTTCAGCAATATTTCTTCTACAAACTGGGAGTGAAAAATCAGTAGCATGGATACTGCAAGGTGTCAGTTAAAGCTAGTGCAGCTTCTGTTTGCTGTGGTGCAGGTTGTGTGCCGTGGCACCCTGCCTCGGCAGCTCTTTGAGGAAGGGTTTGACACCATCTATTTGAAGATTCTAGAAGGAGGATCTAGGGAACTATAGGCCTGTCAGCCTGACCTTGGTACCGGGGAAGGTTATCAAGCAGTTCATCTTGAGTGCACTCACCAGGCAAGTACAGGTCAACCAGGGGATCAGGGCCAGTCAGCATGGGTTCATGAAAAGTGGGTCCTGCTTGACCAGCCTGATCTCCTTCTATGACAGAGTGATCCATCTAGTGTATGAGGGAAAGGCTGTGGATCTTACTTACATCAACTTCAGTAAAACATTTGGCCCTGTTTCCCGTAGCATTCTCCCAAGAGAAGCTGGTGGCTCATGGCTTAGACAGGCCTACTCTTCATTAGGTGAAAAAAATAGCTGAATGACTGGGCCCAAAGGGTAAATGGAGCGAAATCCAGTTGGTGGCCGGTCACAAGTGGCGTCCCCCAGGTCTCAGTGTTTAGGCCAGTTCTGTTTAAGATCTTTATCAATGATCTGAGTGTAGGGATTGAGTGCGCCCTTCCTAAGTTTGTAGATGACATCAAATTGGGCAGGACTATTGATCTTCTTGAGCGAAGTTAGGCTCTGCAGTGGGACCTGGACAGGCTGGATCAATGGGCTGAGGCCAGCTGTATGAGATTCAACAAGGCCAAATGCCAGGCCCTGCAGCTGGATCACAACAACCCCATGCAATGCTAAGGCTTAAGAGAAGTGGGGCAGGAAAACTGTTTGGTGGAAAAGAATCTGAGGGTGCTGGTTGACAGCCTGCTGAACGTGAGCCAGCAATCTGCTCAGGTGTCCAAGAAGGCCAACAGCATCCTGGCTTGTATCAGAAATAATGTGGCCAGCACGAGTAGGGAAGTGATTGTCCCTTTTTACTGGGCACTGATGAGGCCTCACCTCAAATTCTATGTTTGGTTTGGGGTCCCTCAGTACAAGAAGGACATTGAGGACATTGAGCTGCTGGAGCATGTCCAGAGAAGGGCAACAAAGCTGGTGAAGGGTCTGGAGAACAAGTGTTATGAGAGTCAGCTGAGGGAACTGGGGTTGTTTAGTCTGGAGAAGAAGAGGCAGTGGGGAGACCATATAGCTCTCTACAACTACTTGAACAGAGGTTGTAGCATGGATGTTGGTTTCTTTTCCCAAGTAACAAGTGATAGAGCAAGAGGAAATGGCCTCAAGTTGCACCAGGGAAATTTTAGATTGGATATTAGAAGACAATTTCTTTACCAGGAGAGTGGTCAAGCATTGGAACAGGCTGCTCAGGGTAGCAGTGAAATAACCATCCCTGGAGGAATTTAAAAGACATATAGCTGGCGACACTTTGTGATATGGTTTAATAGGCATGGTAATGTTGGTCTGATGGTTGGACTTGATGATCTTAGAGGTATTTTCCAACCATAATGGTTCTATGATTCTATTCGATGATTCTACGGTATGCAACTATGAGCCAAATTAAATGAGAACATTCCCTTTACAAAGTAGCAATAGAGATTAAGTTAAAGTGCTGAAGACTAGGGTGTTATTATGATTTATTTTTACTGGAAACTTAGCACAGGAAGGTCAGTCTCAGTAAGGAGTTAGAAGGACAGAAGGGAAGCTCAGATATTTCTTCAAAATGCATGCTCAGTCTTCCGAACACCATGATTAGTTAAAATGTTTTCCATGCATGACCATGCATTCATGCATGGATAAAACCATAAAATCCATCATTTCTACTATACACTAAGATTCAGGGAAAGAAGATTATAATTAAACGGTTAGCAAATAATATAATGTTCAATAAGGTGGAGCATCATTTTGTTACATGATTTTAGCCTTTAAAGAATTTGTTCTTCAGATTAAAATGTTTGATTAAACTGTAATATACTAATAACTAGTAGTCTTCAGTATATATTAATGTATTTTATAAATAAATATCTGGAGTTCAGATGTTTTCTCCTTTCTTCAGAACCAAGGAATATTTTAAATTAGTGGGATTTGCCTTAGTCTTCCCACAATTGTTCAAAACTAAAACAAACAAAACCTCCTTGAATTCTAACATATAGTTACATGGAGTGCTCAGTCATGAATTAGTCTCATACTGCACTAACATGACATGAAAAACCAGTACAGGCAATCCATGCCACAAAGCACAGCATAGGTTATAACTAGATCATAGAAGTGTTTAAGTACGACTGAAGCGTCTAAAGAATAAGATGATAATAAAGACAGACAAGTAAAGGGTTTTTTTTTCACATTTATAGCACATGCAAATACTCTCTATTCAATTTACTGCACCTGGTGCAAAGAAAGAAGAAAATATATTACAAGAGGAAAAGAATACTGTGTAACAGACTAATAGCTAACAGAGATGTTCTTGATCAAAATTATCTCTATTTTGAGCTAATAAACATATATTGTCTAATGCTAGATTATTTTGAAGCTAAATGAAAGATTATTCACAGCTGCATTTACTTCATCTCATAAATGCCGATTAAAGCAGATTTGAAAGCATCATTATGAATAATTCATTATTTTTAAAGAACAAATAAGGTAGTCAGCCTGGAACAGGAGAATTTTCAGTTGCATCACCCTCCACAATAAACAAAGGACAGCAGTTTCTTGGGATGAAGAGAGGTTGTGCTCATGAATGGATTCAATTCCTTAAAGGCTGAAAATGAGATACAAGGAGGGGATAGCACTTCAAAAATTTTTTTTGAAGTTTCTATTTGTTGTGACTGCATTGTCATGAAGATTGCATTTTCACGCATGTCAGTCTTCCTGAAGGATCTGCAAAAAAAAGGAAATCAAGGTTTAACTAAGGGTAATGTTGAAGTAAAGACAAAAAAAACTTTAACTCTCAAAACTCTACACAATCTGTTCAAGAATGTCTTTCCATTCCATTCATAAACCATCTTACCACATAAGAATTTCTGAAACAAACACCTTCCAAAAGTCTCTTCTGCCAGTTTGTGTTGGTGGTCCTGTATTTGCTACATTTAGTATTCAATAAAACCTTGAATATTAGAACTATGCATGCTCTAAACAGTTCATCTTGCTCCTAACATTCACATTTAATAAGTATTTATTATCCATGCAAGTTAGACATCCTGCAGTCTTCACTTAGGAAAAAGATCCTTTTGTACTTAGAATAAAACAAGTTTTCCTTAAGTAAAGACAACTGGATTAGGTCTTTCCATTTGAAAATATTACATATATGTGTGTGTGCAATATCATATAAATACAACATACAATATATTAATTATATACTTCTGTAAGTGCTTTCTCTACATGCACGTACCTGTATGTTTGAGTATATATACCTATATGTTTATATAATACATATATATAATCCACATATGGGATGGCATAGTGGTTAACAAATTAGAAATAAGAATAAGAGCATCCGTTGCAGTCCCGGTCACACAGGGTACATTGAAAGGAAATGATTTGACTGATGTGAGCAATCATTCTTAATGTAAAATTCTAGACATAGTTTCCATTGTTTTTAAATGAAAAATCTAGACAATTGTAGGCTACAGAAAAGACAGCCCATGCTTGTGTTAAGGGTAACTATGCCACAAAATGCTTGAGGCATCTGGAAAAACAATCAGAACAATAACACTGTTCTACTCTGAAATAAGATACTCTTACTTTTAAGGTCAGTGCTATTTGAAACAATATATCTTGAGGAAACTTCAGTAAAAATCTGCATCAAGACACCTATGCACTGCTGTAATTTAGAGAACAAGTATTTTGTGCTACAAGTCACATCAATATCTGCTGTGTCATTGATCAATCAACTATAGCATCATAGAATTATAGAATTATAGAATCGTGGAATGGTTTGGGTTGGAAGGGACCTTCTAATTCCAACCCCCCTGCCATGGGCAGGGACACCTGCCACCAGATCAATCTTCTCATGGTCCCATCCAACCTGGCCTTGAACACTTCCCGGGAAGGGGAATCCACAACTTCCCTGGGCAACATGTGCCAGTCTGTCACCACCCTCATTGTGAAGAATTTCTTCCTTATATCTAATCTAAATCTTCCCCCTTCCATTTTAAAGCTATTCCCCCTTATCCTGTCACTACATCCCCTTGTAAAAAGCCCCTCTCCAGCTTTCCTGTAGCCCCTTCAGGTACTGCAAGGCCACTATGAGGTCTCCCCAGAGCCTTTTCTCCTCCAGGCTGAATAACCCCGGCTTTCTCAGCCTGTCCTCATAGCAGGGGTGTTGCAGCCCTCTGGTCGTCTTTGTAGTCCTCCTCTGGACCCATTCCAGCACTTCCATATCTGTCTTATGTTAGGGATTCCAGAATTGAAACAATACTCGATGTGGGGTCTCACGAGAGCAGAGTAGAGGGGGAGAAACACCCCCTCCACCTGCTGGCCATATTCCATTTGATGCAGCCCAGGATATGGTTGGCATTTTGGCCTGTGAGCACTCGTCACCAGCTCATGTTGAGCTTCTCATCAACCAGGACCCCCAAGATCTTCTCCTCAGGTCTGCTCCCAATCACATGGTTTCCCATTCTGTGTTGAAACCATGGATTGCCCTAACCCAGGCATAAGACCTTGCATTTGGCCTTGATGAACCTCAGGAGGTTCACAAAGGCTCACCTCTCCAGTTTGGCCAAGTCCCTCTGGATGACATCTCATCTTTCTGACGTGACAACTGCACCACTCAGTTTGGTGTCATCTGCAAACTTGCTGAGGGTGCACTCGATCCCACTGTCTATATCAGTGATGAAAATTTTAAAGAACACAGGTCCCAGTATGGACCCTTGAGGGGTCAATGATCTGTGTTAGCTGATAGTGTCCTTAGACCTTTTCTCTGAAATTGATGATTCATTGCATAACTGCTAAAGAATACAAGAACTAAATATTTTATTTTTAATTATTGTCTAAAACTTTACATTAAATCGTTAAACAAAGGAGAGAGCATTGCTGTATCTATACCTAAAGCCATAAGGGCCAAGCCTGGATTATGCACACACTCACACTTTTCCTAGACCTCTGTGAAGGGCATTTAATCTTATCACCTTTTCCTTTCTAAGATAAAGGGAGTTCGTATATACAGAAGTTTTGCTACGTGTGGTAGCTTAACCATGTGTCACGCACCTGGTACAGCATTTGCAGCTCAAACAGCCAAATATGATGAGTGTTTTGAGAGTACAAAATTTTGTAAATTCAAGGGGAGAGTTGTTGGAGGTTGGAGTCCAACAGGGTGTGTCTGTGTGAACAGATGAAAGAGGGCTTCATAAACACTGTTTAAGGAAGTGGGGGAAAAAAAAATATTTTTTTTAGTCTTCATATCATATTTACCAAGATCCAAATCTGAGAACATACTGTTTCACTTTTCCCTCTATTATGTTTTCTGTAAATTACTGGATATTAAAACTTGTTGTCCATGTTGCTCTCTCTTCTTCTCTTTTCAGAGAAAGTTAGACTTCTTTAGAAACGACCAATTGTTCTTCCACTCACATAGGCTCTTGTGCCAATTTGGGAAATCACACTGAAGTAAAGCAAAGACTAATGACTTCTGCCTGTTCTTTAAAAGCACTTAAAAAGTAGCTTCACTTAATAGTTCTTCATTGTACTTGATAATTTTACAGGACACTCAAAATGGATATTCTGCAAGAGGTTAGCCACAGACCTGTACAATTTCAGCCCAAATCTTGATATCTCTCTCTTCCTCTTCCTCTCTTTCTCCTTCTGCCTCCTACTCCTTTCTCCCCCTTCGCCCTTCCTCCCCCAATTTTTTACCCCTTTTTCACTGCAAGGCGTCAATTTGTATTCATTTATAGGGAAAACTGAGTAAAGACTTCAGGATCTGGCTCTTCAAAATAGGATCATTATTTCTTCAAATATCAATACTTTAGTCATCACTTATACATGCATTATTAGCTACCATAATACAGAACATTTTTTTCATATGTATAATTAACAGTCTTCCTTTGCATTTTTAAAATTTAATTTTAACTACTTACGTTTGGGTTTTTTTCAGACTCCTGTTCCATTCTAAAACAAAACGTGCTATTTAATGACCTTAATGGTAGGTCAGTGGTCCCTACTTCTCCATCTACAAGAACTCAGAAGGAAAAAACCCTACAAAGACCATCTTCTTTTGTAATAGAGCTCTTCTTGAGATCTTTGTCTGTAACGAACACGAGAGTTCGCTGGTGAGATCAACTTGACCAATGTAAATCTTTTTGATGTTGTTTCCCTGAATAATTTTGTATAAATAATTTAATTTTAAAATATGATTTTGTAATATGAAGCTTGATAAAACAGTAATAATAACTTATCATCATTACAAAGGGATTCATTTTATCATCAGCACCAGTGCTGTTCGGTCACTTTCAGTTGAACAATACAATTTACAGCTGTGTTTAGAGAGTATTTGTATGTTGACTGTCATCTGCTGCCACCTGATCTTTTCATTCACATAAAAAAGCAGTTCCCATGAGCATTTGGACAGTTATTATTTAATTGTCTGCTGTTTTGGGAACTTTTCCCAAAGAATAAGTATTTTTGCTGCTAAGACTGTTACTTTTCATATGTCCAGTCTTGAGCTGTACGCCTAAGGTACACTAACTGAAATGCATGTATACAAATGCACGCAGTATGGGGAACGAACAGGAAGAGCTGGAAGTCCTGGTTCAGCGGGAGAGCTATGACATAGTTGCTATCACAGAAACGTGGTGGAATGACTCTCATAACTGGAGTGCTGCCATGGAAGGCTACAGGCTCTTCAGGAGAGACAGGCACGAGAGGAGGGGTGGAGGGGTAGCCCTCTATACTAAGGAAACCCTGGATGCCATTGAAGTTGAGATCGGTGACGACCGGATTGAGTGCCTATGGATAAGGGGCAGAGGGGCAGTCAGGTCCGACCTCCTGGTTGGAGTGTATTATAGACCGCCCAACCAGGAAGAGGAGGTGGATCTTCTGCTGTTTAAACAGCTGGAGGCTGCCTCTAGATCAGCTTCCCTTGTTCTTTTAGGAGACTTTAATCTTCCGGATATCTGCTGGGAACTTAACACTGCTGAGAGGAGGCAGTCCAGGAGGTTCTTAGAGTGTATTGAGGACTGCTTTCTGTCGCAGCTGGTGAGTGAGCCCACCAGGGGTGAGGCTCTCCTTGACCTGCTGTTTACAAATAAAGAAGGGCTGGTGGGTGATGTTGTGGTCGGAGGCTGTCTGGAGTGTACTGATCATCAGATAATTGAGTTTTCTGTAAACAATGTAACAAGAAAAGGCAGGAACAGGACATCGATGCTGGACTTTCGGTGGGCAGATTTCGGATTATTTAAGGAACTGGTCAGGAAAGTACCCTGGCAAATAGTTCTTAGTGGCAAGGGGGTCCAGGAAGGCTGGATACACTTCAAGAATGAAACCTTGAAGGCGCAGGAGTGGGCTGTCCCCATGTGTTGTAAGAAGAGTCGTAGGGGCAGACGGCCAGCCTGGATGAGTAAGGAGCTTCTGAAGGAGCTAAGTAAGAAAAAGACAATGTATTGCCATTGGAAAGAAGGGGACGTAAGCCACGTCATGTTCAAAGATGTTGTTAAGTCGTGTAGGAAAAAAATTAGGGAAGCAAAAGCCCAGTGGGAGCATAAATTGGCCACTTCTGTTAAGGATAGTAAGAAGAGCTTTTATAAATATATCAATGGTAGAAAGAAGGGCAGCAGCGACCTCCACTCCGTATTGGATATGGAGGGATATATAGTAACCAAAGATGCAGAGAAGGCTGAGGTACTTAATGCCTTCTTTGCCTCAGTTTTCAACAGTAAGGAAGTCTTTTCGCTTGACAGTTGGTCCTCCAAAGTGGTTGATGGGGGCAGGGTGCAATATGGCCCTCCTGCAATCCATGAGGAGGAAGTTAGAGATCTGCTGAGCCACTTGGACCCTCATAGGTCTATGGGGCCAGATGGGATCCATCCTAGGGTGATGAGAGAGCTGGTGGATGAGCTTGCTAAGCCGCTCTCCATCATCTTTCAACAGTCCTGGCTCACCGGAGAGGTCCCGGAAGACTGGAAATTGGCCAATGTGACGCCCATCCACAAGAAGGGCCCTAAGGATGATCCAGGTAATTACAGACCTGTCAGCCTGACCTCGGTCCCAGGTAAAATTATGGAGCAGATAATCGTGGGTGAAATCATGCGGCACCTGCAGAACAGCCAAGAGATCAGGCCCGACCAGCATGGGTTTAGGAGGGGCAGGTCCTGCCTGACCAACCTGATCTCCTTTTATGACCATGTGACTCGCCTGATGGTTGAAAGGAAGGCTGTGGATGTGGTATACCTGAACTTCAGCAAGGCCTTTGACACTGTCTCCCATAGTAGACTCCTGGAGAAGCTGGCAGCCCGTGGCTTAGATGGGAGCACTCTGCTGGGTTAGGAATTGGTTGGTTGGCCGAGCCCAGAGAGTGGTGGTGAATGGTATTCCATCCAGTTGGCGGCCGGTCACCAGTGGTGTCCCCCAGGGGTCGGTGTTGGGTCCAGTCCTGTTTAATATCTTTATCGATGATCTGTATGAGGGGATTGAGTCCATCATCAGCAAGTTTGCGGATGATGCCAAGCTGGGAGGAAGGGTTGATCTGTTAGAGGGTAGGATGGCCCTACAGAGGGACCTGGACAGACTGGAGAGATGGGCTGATTCTAATGGGATGATGTTTAATAAGTCCAAATGTCGGGTACTTCATTTTGGACACAACAATCCCACGCACAGCTATAGACTGGGGACAGAGTGGCTGGAGAGTAGTCAGGGAGTGCTGGTTGACAGGAAGCTCAACATGAGCCAGCAGTGTGTCCAGGTGGCCAATGGCATTCTAGCCTGCATCAGGAATAGTGTGGCGAGCAGGACCAGAGAAGTTATCATCCCCCTGTACACGGCACTGGTCAGGCCGCACCTTGAATATTGTGTGCAGTTCTGGGCCCCTCAGTTTGGGAAAGATGTCAGGATGCTGGAGTGTGTCCAGAGGAGGGCAACGAAGATGGTGAAGGGGTTGGAGCACAAGCCCTGTGAGGATTGACTGAGGGAGCTGGGGTTGTTTAGACTGAAGAAGAGGAGGCTCTCTACAACTACCTAAAAGGAGGTTGTAGTCAGGCAGGGGTTGGTCTCTTCTCTCAGGTGACCAGTGACAGAACTGGAGGGTAAGGACTCAAGCTTTGTCAGGGTAGGTTTAGACTTGATGTTAGGAAAAAGTTCTTCACTGAAAGGGTGATCGGCCATTGGAATGCGCTGCCCAGGGAGGTGGTGGAGTCGCCGACCCTGGAGGTGTTTAAGGGGAGACTGGCTGAGGCACTGAGTGCCATGGTTTAGATGATGGCTTGGTGTTGTGTTGGGTTCTAGGTTGGACTTGATGATCTCAGAGATCCTTTCCAACCTTGTGATACTGTGATACTGTGATACTATATCTGCAGTACCTTCAAATTCACTCAGCATGTGCAGGAAACTGAAATTTTCTAAGAGCTTGTTCACTCCTTACTTTCACAGTATCAAGCAGTATTTTTTTATCACATTCAGAAATAATCAGGCTTGCCCAAGTATTTTTGACCAACAAACTAAAAGAAGCATTCAGTAGAAAGGTGGGGGTTTTGAGAAAATCCTTCTTGCCTGATTGAAGACATATTTACATGGTTTGTTTATGTTCTTTGATACGAGCAGGCTGTCCACATGCCATTTACTTGCCCCTTACTCCCTCTTGCTCTCTAAACATTTCCACTGACTGCCATTGTGCCTCTTGGGTAGAGCCAAGTTCATAAGAGCTCAGGTTTCCTCAGTGCTTCTGAGTTCCATCAGTAACCCAGTCATAACTCCAGCAAATATTACTACTTCTCCAGGCCAAGGTAACTTTAGAAAAATACAACCTAGGATACCTGGAACAAATACTAACAAATTAGCTCTTTAAGCCCTTCACTCAATGTCAGGACGAAGTAAGCTTTTGATTTTCTTATAATCTAGTATTTTCCATCAAAAATATATTTGCTACCTTCTTTCCCATCTGTTCTTAAAGCATAGGAACCAAAGGGCCCTTCTTTAGAACATTACTGCTATTAATGAAAATATTTAAACACCTTTTAAAATCATGAAATCAATGTCTTCATAAGTGTCTTTTTTTGGCTTTTCTTTGTTCAAAAACCATATAGAGTTTTTTAGATCTAAATGCCCCCGGGCTTTTGTCTCAGGTCTGCTCAAACCACACCAAGTTTCCTCTTCTTACCTCTTTACTTATATCTCCCTTACATTTGGATTGTGTGAAGGATCACCAGATTTGTCAGACAGGAGAATGTATTTAACCCTTTCTCGCTATGGTCAATGCCTCAAAACTGGTGACCAGTTCAGCTTATTACTGGTAGCATTTGCCAACTCAAAATAAATACTGAATTCCAGATATGAACTGCAAATTTATAATGTGGGTAATGATGAACTCTCCTTTAGTGTTTGCACTTCACAGTTTGCTTTAAGATGCTCCTGTATCCTATAGTGAGACCTGGATTAGTGATATAAGATTCCTGAGTTCATGTTGTTTAATTGTCACCCATCAATAAAAGTTTAAAACTCACACTGCTTGTGCAGTCATGTTGTTATTCTTTTTAGACTATTGCCCTACTGAAACGGAAACCTGTATTGAGGTTCTTCAGTTAGATTCCTGTTTTTCTGTTTATTTCATTGTCTGTTTCAGTGATGAGATACCAAAACTTGGGTAGACTATTCATTCTATTCAGATCATATTTTTTCTCATAATCATCTTATTTCTTATCTAAAAATAACTTGGTTTTCTTCATGGGATAAAGTAAGTTGTTGGCTTGACTGTCTCTAACAATCTTCTAGGGATTTTTTTTACTGTTTTTGATGTTTACCAGATTCCAAAGGTCATATACATGATTCTATCAGCTTTCCCCTTATTATCCTGTATAGTTAGCACAGGCCAAGAACTGTATTGTTGAAAACATATGCAACTTCGCCTACTTCAGTTACAACCTGGTTTAGCTTAAAAAACTACATCTGTCTGTCTGTTCTTTCTTCACCAACATGAGCAAGAAGATACACAGACACACAAATCACATCCAAAATTCTACTGTTTTTCCATTAAAGTAAGTGAAATTGTTCAGATTTTCACATGGGAATTCTAGATCTATTATGTCCTAGGAGAAAAAGCCATGATTCCCTTCTTAAATGATAAACAGAATTCGATATCCTCTTGTGCCAATTTGATACTCACATTATCTCATTTCCACTTTCTTTCCAACGGAATGCTTTATTACATTGCAATATATTTGTTAATTATAATTTATTATAGAACAAATAAAACCAGGTTGTTTATTATTATTATTATTACTAGTACTATTTCTGTTGCTATTACTGTCGTTTCTACATTATTTCTTTCTCTTGCCTAAAAGAGAAATCAGTTTCAGGTTGTGGTATAGTCTACCTAGAGAAGTTGAATATTTTTCTGATGTTTATATATGTGTATATATATATATATCAGAATATTTTCCATATTTGAATTAAATTTGCAAAGGACTTATTTGGAAATAAGAAGAAACTTGAACAAACACTTTCAAAGGATAGAGCTAATTTAAAACTCAAAGAAAATAAAGGTAACTTTGTTTCCTTGACTCTTTGGAAAAATCGGAACAGACGTGAAAAAATGTTTTTCCTGCTTCAGCTGAACATAAGAAAAATTGAAAAATCTTACGATCTTCTATTTTTGTCAAGTTTATAGCTCAGCTCTCAAATTTTTGATATGCATCAAGTAAGACTCCAAATCCCTTCAGTGCCTACACAAATTATGGACTTCAGACTCCTGTAAAGCAGCTACATTCTAGTTCCTTTTCAGCATCAGAAAATAGATAGCAAAATCTCTTACAATAATTTTGTAATTCTTAAAAAGGAGTATTTTTAAGTCCCACTTTTCCTCCCAGAGCCTAGAGTAATAGGCACTTGGACACATTCTGGATTTTTGAAACAATATTTCTCTAGTAAATATGAAGAGTTATTTGCTTGTTTATTTATTTGTGTGCGTGTTTGTTTGCTTGGATTTTTTTTGCTTAGATTTTGTGTACTTGTTTGGTTGGTTGGGTTTGTTTTGTTTTTCCAAAGAAGACAGATTTTTGAAAGGAAAAGGTCTGGGTCTTCTGTCTTCAACATTCAGAACTGTCTTTCCAGGTTAAGAGAACAGCCCTCTTCCTTACTGCTCATTCCACCCTCTGGTGGGAATCAATACCCAAACACGAGAGATTAATGTGCTTACCTTTCCTCAGAGCTTGAGAATTACAGTTTTGGAGGGCTAGATCCAACAAAACAAACATTGTCCTTCTGTTCCTATGTAAAAACATCACTTTAAAGTAAGCAAAAAGAATTGCTGCCCTATGAAATACAAATACTTTAATGTAGATTCTTGAGTTTGTTATCGTTGCAACACTTCTTTTCATGATCACATTTTCCTGCCTTGACGTCCAGCTCCTTGATTAAGAAGATTGCAGATCTGTTCAGGAGTTGGAGGCAACAGGCTAAATTTGCAACATTTCAAATGGGTTCCCTAAAGTCTTAGCCACTAAGTCTTGTTCTGTCCCATGAATGTCTGTAAGATGGTTGTGACAGCTGGGGCAGATGTAGTTTGACACAACCCATGCTTTTCCTCTGGAAGAGTTGCTACAGAAATTGGAAAAAAAAGAACAATTAATTTGTTTTCCTTTAAAAGAATGCAGAACTATAACATTTCTTTTACTCAGTGAATCTAAATAATAGCAAGCTGAAGAGTCTCATATGTCAAGTACCCTCACCTGTTCTCTCTCGTAGTTCAACTACAGCTGAGTGGACAACAGTCCTTGTAAGAGCATAACTATTCATTTTGACATTTTGAGCCAGTATGGAGAGCTTCTGCATTAAAACAGGTGCAAGATTAAAAAAAAAGACCACAGCAAAACGCCAGCTATCAGGGGAAAAAGAAGTCAGAGCACCATCCATAAGTCTAGTTCAGGGACTGAGCACGCCATTCTGCTCACTTATATTATTATCTCAACATCACACCATTCTGAGCTGAACAGTCTGTTCTTTCCAAAAATCTGAATTTTCTATCCAGCTAAATATCTATCTAATATATTAAAAAGTAAAGAGCAGTGAATTTTCTCCCTGAATGTGTTAAAAGAACACCCTGTACCTGAGAGTAAGCCATTTATAACACCATTCAACTCTGTAGAAATCCAAAGAAGAAATTTAGCCTACAAATTTGGACTGAGCATCTTCAAATATAATGGTACTTCTGGGTTTTATTATGACTATATAACATAATGAAGTCTGTCTTTCAGAGAGGAAATGTGAATAGCCTTTCAGAACAGTAACTGAATGGAAATTGAATAGCAGAGGTAGGGGAATTATAAATATTCCAAAATTCAAGGACTACATCAAGTGCGGTCAAAGAGCAGTTCTTGGATACTGCACACAGAAAAGAACTCAAGACTGCAGTTTTAAATCTGGGGCAAGACTTGTATGCCTGCAAGTTTGACCACTTTTTCTAACTGTACTAACTTGCTGGCGTAGAAATTTTGCCCTGCTTCTGCTGCTGTAATAAATAGATGTTATTCAAACCAATCATTTCATTGGTGTTCAAGGAAGATTTATGTCTTTCTTAGAAAAAGCAGTTAGTGCAAATTAACAACACAAACATGCACTTGCATGGAGCACATCTGTATTTGAGAATAAACAGAAAATTCTACTGCCTTGATTTTTTCTTCTTTGTCCCTCCAGCATCTGTGGCTACAGTAAAGTGACATGAAAAATCTCCAGTAAGGATTTCTGGATTTGTCTTGCTTCTGTCTAAGTAGCATCATCAGTGCTGAAAAGCAGCAAAGTGTCTCTGGATCACTGGTACTGTTCTTGTCAGATTTGCCAGTCTTCCACAGTCTTCCAGACAAACACTAAAAAATGACAGCCTGCCCAATATGGCTAATGGTTTACCAACACTACAGCAGTACTGAAAATATTACAGAAAAACTACAACAAATGCAGATTCTAAATGATGAAAACTTGTAGTTTTTACATTAGGTAGCCAAAACCAAGCTGGGATGAAAAGAAATGGCAGGAATAAATAGAGCAGGAGGCACTCAGCTGTCTCCTTGTCACAGCTGAGGTCACAAGCTCAGGAAAAGTGGCAGGAGCAGCAGGCGCTTCTGAAGTCTTCCTGGCACGTTGCCACTGTCACATGTTTGCTGGATCAAGCTCTATGAATCAATAAAACTCCTTTCCCAGTTGATAAGAGACACAAGTGTTCTAATGAAACAACCTGTACCAGCCAGAAATTATTTTCTTTTGAGACTTAGGGGACTTGACCTAAGACATAGAAGAGATAACTTCAATATTCCCAGTGATTCTGAGAGCTTTGAATCAGCTCCATAAACTGTGGGAAAGAAGTGCAGAGAGAAAATGTCATCCAATGGCCTGCCTGGGAATCTGCTCTCCCAGGCACTATGATTGTTAGTGACCTTCATGGGGACAAGAAGCAAACTGTTTTCGTACATCTGTTTTCAGTTTTTACTTCTCTTGAGAACAAACCTCTTGGGAAATAACAAAGGCAAAACATGCAAGAGACTTGCACAGGAGAGAACAATTTCTGTAAGAATTACATATATGAAAAACTGTATTCACATAACTGAAACTACTTGGGAAAGTAGGCAATTACAAAGGGTCTCAGCTGCAGGCTTACAGGCTGCCCATGAACAAATATGACAGAGAAGTTGTCTGGCTTCTTTTTAACCTTATCTGTGCAAACAGATCAAACCTAAATTCCTGACTTCTTATCAAGGTGGTCTTCATGTGAAAAGCAAATCACCTGTGAAAAATCAGGACCTAAATAATGGGGACGTAGACTCTGCTGTCTGGGGCAGAGTTTCTTGTGTTGCCATATCAAGAACAAGTTGGCTTCTGCTTTTGCCAGATAGATCTATTACAAATTAAATTTTGTAGTCTATTGGAATCACTTTCTGTTGTCACCATAGTTGCATGCTTAACTCTAAATCATCTTCTAACAGAATGAAACTATAATAATCAAACAGATATAAAAATTACTATATACAATACTAACTATCAGGAAAAATAAAGAAGGTAGAACCAATATAAAGCTAGCTTTCAAGAAAAATAGGTTTGCATTTCTGGTAGAGATAGTACTCTCTATGAATTATGACTATAAGTGAAAAAATTGAGATAAGTTTTAAATACATGTATTGTGTTGTCAAAATATTATATATATTTTTATTTTTCATATGTAAATTCCCAGAGTGCATCCTGTAGCATATTATCTAATAATGTATAGCACCAATTTACTGGGAGACACTTAAAAGATTTTCTGTACTCTTTGATAACACAAATACTGAAGGAAGGATTTAAATTTTTAATCAATTTTCTCCCTGAATGTGTTTCATCAATGTCTTTCATTCTATTTTACCAGACAACCTAGCTACAACCTAGGATCTAAAATAATACTCACTGTTTCCCTGTATAAATATCTATATATAGAAAGTACGAAATAATCTTTCATTGAATTATTCTGTACAGCAGGCTGCTACAGCACGTTATTTTTTCACGTGAATTGTATATTCTTGCTGACATCTATAACTTTTTTGTAGCAAAGATATAACTCAATATATAACTAAATAATATTTTAGTCTAATAAATTTTTATTCTCTCCTTTCTGCCTATTTATTCGTGGTTCAGGTGTTGATCATCTCTTAGTGATATCATAATGAGGTGCTGTCAAAAAAGTATGATGTAATAAACAGAAGTCACAAAAATATGAAAGAGGACATTAAGTTTCTAATACCAAAAGTTTCCTTTCAAATAATTTTCCACCAACATATTTCCAATAGCGGTTATCCTTAGGTTATTTGAAAATTTTTAAAATCTCTCTGAAGTAAATTCAGTGGCTTTTCCAGCAGCACGAACCAGACCAGTTCTGCTCTCGATATGTAGAATCATAGAATGGTTTGTGTTGGAGGGGACATTTACAGGTCCTCTACTCACCCCCCCCGCAGTGAGCAGGGACATCAACTAGGTCAGGTTTCTCAGAGCCCTATCTAACCTGACCTTAAATGTTTCCAGGAATGGGGCATCTACCACTTCTCTGGGCAACCTGTGCCAGTGTTTCATCCTAATATCTAGTCTAAACTTCTCTTTTACTTTAAAACCATTACCTCCTGTCCTGTTGCTATAGACCCTGTTTTTTTCCTCATGTTTCTTTTAAGCCCCCTTTAAGTATAGAAAGGCCACAATTAGGTCTCCTCTGAGTCTTCTCTTCTCCAAGTTGAACAACCCCAACTATCCCAGCCATTCTTCATAGGGAGGGTGTTATAGGCCTTTGATCATTTTTGTGGCCCTCCTCTAGACCCACTCCAACAAGACCATGACCCTCCTGTGCTGAGGGCTCCAGAGCTGGACACAATATTCCAGGTGCGGTCTCACCAGAACAGAGTAGAGTAAAGGGGGAGAATCACCTCCCTCGGCCTGATGGCCGTGGTTCTTTTGTTGCACCCTAGAATGTGGTTGTCCTTCGGGGCTGCAAGCACACATTGCCAGCTTATATTGAGTTTCTCATACACTAGGACCTGAAGGTCCTTCTCTGCAGGACTGCTCTCAATCTCTTCATCCCACAGCCTGTATCAATACAGAGGGCTGCCCTGACCCAGGTGCAAGACCTCACACTTGACCTTGTCGAACATTTTAAGGTTTTCTCTTGCCCAATTCTACACCTTGTCCAGGTCCCTCTGGATGGCATCCCCTCCCTCAGGGATGTTATATCAACATGCTCCTCTAGAAGTCAATGTGAACTTCCGTGCTCTTTTTGACTGTATTACAGACCTTCCTTTTCGTTCCCTCTTTCTTTTCTCTTTTTTTTTCTGAGCCCATTTTGTTCCTGGCTTATGTTCAGCTTTGACAGTTTGAGCTGAGAAAAAAAAGCAAAACAGACACTATTTGTCTCCTTTTGAAAGTTTTCCAGTCACCAAGGACCAGGTCTTGATTAATGCTCTCTTTTGAAGCCATTGTTATTTAAACTCTTACACAATTCGTTTTGGAGTTTTCCTTGTTATCAAAAGTAGTGTTGAAAAGTCAATTAAGTTAACACAAAGAACTACTGTAATGAGGTAAGACTGTGTCCATACCAACAAAAGGGATAAAAATTATTTCACATGCTGCCAGTGTTAAGTGAATATGTGAACAGCAGAAGTTTTATTCAGTTGCCTAACATCAGCATCTGGTGATATTTGAAATGCCCTGGGATTTCCCACATGGCATTCATATGGAAATCCAAAAAGGCATGTCTTCCTTATTTTCTTGAGCATCACATCTGATAGGCTTATGCAAACTCTCCATTTCTAACAGGATGTAAGAGAACTTTGCTGAGACAGGTGAATCAAGCCCTAAATGTCTGTCACTTAATCATTTCCACAGAAAATTAGCTTCATACTTTGTTGAAAAAGGACGCACCTATTAAATGCTTTAAACATGTTTTTGAAAATATACTCAATATTAATTTTTTCTTAATATGCAAAGCATGAACATGAGAATAGTGAAGTCCTAACACTTCTATGCCACATGCTTTGTTCTTTTGGCTACCAATTTATAGCACATTCCCATGAGGGCAAATACAATCATGTTGTAGAACCTTAGTGAAACATGGTGGTCCTGGTGTACAATGGTGGTTTGTACTACCAAGTGGCATTCAACATCAGTGGCATCTAACATGGCTTTAGGGACGTCACTTAAGCACAGATCATAATCTAAGTTCCTTTCTGTAGTTGGTTATTTTATTTTTAAAGTTGTTTAAACTTTGATATCTCTGTGCTAATGTTATTATGATTATACTGACCTCTAGGGGTTTGCTTTCTATCGTTATTTTCAGCTTAACTCCAGAACAGTGAGGTCAGTCTCCTTTTGATTTGTGCCATTGGAACTACATTCTCACATTTTACCCATTGCAATTTCTTTAAAACGTAAGAAAGACATGAAATGAACACTAAAGTGACAAGAGACAAAAGCACACACATCCATCTTCGTAGGACATCAGAGATCTTCACTGATAATTAAAGCCTTGGACAGAATCAGTACAATTTCAAGGCCTGCTAGATGCAATGTCTTATAAATAGAATAAGAACAATGGTAGTTTAAAATCTTTTCATTGCAGTTCATGTTCATCCTCTCATATTCATGAGATTTTTATTCCATAGAACTTTGTTCCTTCTGATAACCATGAACAAAATTTTTATGAAGAAGGACTTGGAAAGTTTTCAGTGACAGTTCACCTTTTGTCAAAGATGTTAGTTTGTCATATATGAAGACAAAATGGTTGTTTTGAATGATGCAAAACTGGCTTCTGAACTATGAAAATTATTCTTTATTTCAAAAGCTTCATTTTAATAATGCAAATCTCTCTAAAAGGAATTTGCCATACATATAACATTGTCAAGTGGCGTGCATCAACAACAAATGTTTTCAGCAAAAAACGTAGCATTTCTCAGCAGTATGAGTTTTTTTAGGATAAAAGTCCATAATATTATCACTACAACAGTAAGTTTTTGTTTAAGCAATATAGGTCAGAAATGTAGAAGTGAATGTTTCCTACTGCTTGGAAATGTACTGAGACAGTTTTTAATTACAGAAATACATGTAGATGCATACAATTCTGTGTTTTTAACATGTACATGTGTATAATCTCTTCACTAGTGTGTTTTACTTCATATTTGCCCAAACGGACCATCAATTCACAAAAACTCACCAAAACTATTATTCATGACTGAAAAACAATTTTCAAGCCATCATCACTTCTGACAAATCAGAAATATGTTCTGCAAAACCTTCAAGAATTCCATCTCTTACTGAATATAAATCTCACTGTTATGATTCATATACTAATACAAGATTGATGGCTCTTACCACTAATGCCCCAGCTATAACAGAACAGAGGCCAAAATGTTAGTCTAAACTTGGAAAGGGACACTGGCTTTGTGCCCAAAATAAAACACGCTGGATTTTTTCTTTGAATTGGACATCTGGAATAACTAGATAATCAGGAAATCCGTTGGTGGAAAATGGGAAATCCTATATTCTTCCTCTGAATTAAAGGGAATTCCACTGTGGAAAACCATATCAGCTTTCAACAGGATTACATATAATACATAAAAAAAAACACTAAAAGAAGAGAAAGATTTAAACTAGGAAAGTTTAAATAAAGGGCAGAAACACAACAAACAAGTGATTATTAGCTGTCAGATAAATTTGAATTTACTATAGTAGCACAATAGAATTCTTAGCTGCTTTATAAATACCATATAAGGCAGCCTCAGGCAATAATATCAGAGAACATCACACCTGGAGAGGAATGCTGAATTCCAGTCAAGGACTGGACATGTCTCATTTTGCTCATCGAAACTCAAATTCTTGGTTTTCCTTCTTCAGATTCCTTTAATGTTGTTCTTAATTTCACTTCTGTTTCCTTCAGACCCATGTAGAGTTTGTATACTGATTAATTTTCCTTTGAAATTTCATCTGGGGGCTTTTGTCTCAGGCCTGTCTTTACACAGGCTTCTCCTCCCCTGCTTCTGAGTTCTTTGCCTCATCCTCTGTATCAAACTGTATTTTATTATACTTGTGATGATTCAGGCCCCAGTCTTACATGGTTGGCAGTTCCTTATCTTTTTGTGTTGCAAACAGGCTTATTGAGAGTAGGCAAACAAAGCAAAAGCAATAACTCTGTACAAGCCAATACCTGTATGAAAATTATGATTTTTGCTTTCTTTTATCAAACATCAAGGTCCCTATGCAGCTACCATCATTCAGTTTAATTTATACCTTCCGAAATTCAGATTCATTCAGAATCATCATTTTTAATATCAGTCACCAAAACAAGCTCAAATCCTTTTTGGTAGAACATATTACAGAAACAGATGCCTAAAGAAGAAATTCCTGTCACATTTTCTCCAGATCACCCCATGAATAGGATGTATCTTACTTTTTTTTAGAGATAAAGCTGCTATGCCATTCCCAGAAAGAGTGAGGCTCCTTTAAGGATCTTTCTAATGCTATCACGTTTTGGAGCCTCTGCCAGAGAGCTACTCTCCAGCAGCTTAGCTTCAGAGAAGCAGGGTTAGTACATAAGTACAAATGAGATTTTCTGACCTGAAAAGGACTGCAGAAGTAGTAATTTTGTTTAGGACTTTTAATGCGTTGGAGCAACCAAGAAAACAAACAAAAAAAATAACACCCCCCCAAAAAATGCTGGAGTATTACATGGATTCAAGGAGATGCAGTTTCAGAATGTCCGGTTGATGGATGATCTGAAATGCAGAAACACCGTTAGAACTTCTCTACGATTAAGAGTACCTAAAGCAGCAAAAAATAGGGACACAGCCGTGTACAATCTCCGTTTGATGAAAGGCCAATCAGAACTGGTTTTATAGTAAGTAAACTCTTGTGCTCATCAAAATGCAGAAGTAGAAAGTAGCACAAATACTGCACACCTATAATTCATTTGTGATTCTTTTTTTCGCTCTTTCTGTAAGCACAGGAGGAATTCAACCAGTAATTCTAAACACTACGTTGCTAAGTGCTGTCTAAAATTAATTCTCTGTGTTGCAAGTTAGAATTAGCAATAAGGAGACACAATCTAGTGAAGAGTTTGAAAGCTATCCTCCCTGATACTGCCTACAGAGTTAAATGAAGAAAATGTGTGTTTTCACAGCTTTATCTTTAAAAGGCAGGCTATTATTTTGCATAAAAATAAAAGGTGGTTGTTGGTGAATACAATAAAACACAATAAGGAACAAAACCTTGTAATCAAAACACACAATAAAAACATTTTAAATATGGTTTGTATACCAAACATACAGCATTATAAATACCAGTTTTGTTTGACTAGCTAAATTATATTTTCATACGCCACACTTTGCTATGTAAGCAAAGTGCTTTATTGGTAAATACTTATTAACCAACCCTTGTAGCTACTGACTATTAACAAAGTCAGTTCTGAACAAAGCAGAGCATATTTAGCTTAATGAATTGCACATATGCAATATATAACCTGGAAAAACATGTACAATGGCTGAATTTCAATAATTATTTCATTGTATGTTTCTTTAATTTAAAATTCCTGGTATTACAGGTCTTCTTTCAATACTCAGTCACCAGTCAGTCATTCTTCGATATAGTAATTTATTTGTTTAAATTTTGAACTTCAGTTCATAACTGTTTCTTGGTGTTTTTTTATTTTTGTTTAAATAAATGAATAGGAAATATCAGGACACAAATGTAGTACTCTAAATGAATTTGTGTTCAGCATATAATTTCTAAATAAAAGGTCATCTCTGGAATCTGAGCTTGCTGAATGAAACAGAAATGCCTGTCAGTGCAGATATGGTAAATATTATCAGTGGAACTGACAAGAATCTCAGTTGCATTCAGCCCATGTGAAATTTATAAAAAGAAATGTATCAAAGGATATTTAAAATTAAGCTGCACTTGAATAACATTTGTGAGACAGTCATGTCTTGACAGCTTTTATTGTAGCTATTTATAATTACTTTGGTATGGATTTTATTTAATATTCTTTGGCTTGCGCATTATAAAATGCCTGTACTAAAACCCACAAAGCCCATATTAGTCTCTGGGTAAAGCAGAAAACCCAATGGGACTAGAGTCTGGAAGGAAAAAGAGCTATAGGAGTAATACCATCTGCATGGTTACATGTAATTAATCTCAATACTACCTCCGTGTGGTCTCTCACACAAAGAAGCTCTCATTCTTTTGCTGGAATATCTGCAAAATCTTAGTGTTAAAAAGGTGTTAAAGATAACACAGAAAAGTTGTCTATGATAGAATTAAACCAACTGCTCAAAATTGTTAGAGTTAAAATGATATCCTTACCTTTAGTAGTAACTAGTAGAAAGTGATTATTTGTTTATTTATTTATTTATTAGTAAATTAGATGAATTTTCTTATTAGAATTCTTTCTAACAGTTTCAGTGAAAACTCTTCCCTTAATCTTCTAAGCAGTTAAATAACTGTCATACATCTGACAAGTTGCAATTTTACATGCAATAGCATAAATAGACATTCCTCTTAACAGTATTATATCTGGATGATATTGATTTTTTAAATTACTTGGTCATGCAAGCTTAATATATCTCACACACTGAAAGGGAGACTCACAGAGCCGGCTTTTCAGCTTACCACCACTCATCAGCTAGGTCAGTCATCTCTAGAAATAATATTGGCCTTCTTTCAGCAGAGCTACATGCAATGTGGCCTGATCAGCAATCCGCTGACCAACTCTTACCAATCCATCTTTTGCTCCTGTACAACACATTAAAACACCCTAAACAGAAGCAACATCTGGAGTTGAAAAACTCCTGTTATTCAGCAACATCTTACGTAATTCATCTTTACAACTTTCCTCCAATTACATTTAACCTTTAATGTCACCACTGGAATATTATCTGTAAAAGTAGCCAAAACAAACAGCAAAAGTACAGTAGTATCCTTTCCCATATCAGCTTAAATTTCATTTACAGAAACACTTTTTGAAAGTAAAGTTTGTTTCCAGTTTGTTATTAAGATCTGTCATATCTTACTAAGCACATCACAAAAATGAGGCCTCACCTAAGAACAATATAATTTCTCTTACAGACTTTTTGGACAAACCCTCAAAATAATTATCACATAATTATTTTCAATGAGCCAAAACTCTTTAAGAACAAAAATCAAGAAAATGAGGCCAAAAGTCAATCCATAGATTCTTAGCCTGATGACCAAAAACTGATAAGAAGGCTTCCCCTCCTTTCTTGAAAGGAAGTATTAGAGTACCACAAACTTTAAAATTAGGTCTGTCTGTTTTCAAAAATGGTGGAAATAAAATACGTAAATCTTCCTTTTTAAGTCTTAAAGCCCAATTTAAATCATTAATGCTCTTCAGTTTTATTAGGTTTCACCGAAATATAAGATGTCACCCAAATGAAAAGGCAATTTGCTGGAAACTGGGTGGACCAAATCCTTACTGAAGTTTCTGTGGCAAATCTACATTAAATCTGACCAGTTAGTAAGAGACTACTTGTAAAGGATCTGTGTACAGGAGAGAACCGATAACACTTTCCTTCCCCAAACTACAGATTTGCTGTGAGATCATTTTTGTCTTTCTAACAGGGAAGAGATTTTCTTGGCTTCTTTTGCTCTTTTTACATTCAGAGAGGTTTGCTTTGATGAGCAAATCCTATAGAACAGTTCACAATTATTTTAGTAGGACATGTCCTTGTTCTACTGAAGAAATTTCCCAGCTATGTCTTGCTTACTCTTCCACCTCCCTATTGCAGCTTCTGTGACAGCAGTATTGTGTATTGATGCACAAGAAAAATGATGGTAAGCTATAAAAGTTTCCAGAACATGAAAAGCACTTCAGAACATAAAAGCAGCCCAGTATATCTACTTACACAATTTTATTCAGAGTACAAAGTATTTTCACAATTATTTCATTAGATACGAGTTTAGCACAATAGGAGACATAAATGCAGTTCCAAATTGGAAAACTCTTTTATGGATAATCCCATTTGCTTCTTTCCAAAGTCAGTGTTCCACTTAGGAAAAAATCTTTTCTGAAACTCCTGAAGGTATATCTAGCAAAAGCAAAAGCCCCTCTGATAGACAGAGGAAAGAAAGGTAATACGTCTTTTTAATCTGTCCTGAGGAGTATAAAAGATAGCATTGTGCCTGGCAACACTTGAGCCCTTTCTTCTCTTTTTCACCAGTATTTTGTATTTGTGGCACCTTCTGACCCAGTCAACCTCCAGAATTCCTGCTGGCACAACATTATATAAAACAATTGAGCACCCTTGGAAAAGCTCATCTCGCTAAAACAAAAACTCATCTCACAGGCACACACTTTTTAGCTTAAACATCAACCATAGAAAATAAAATGGTATACATATTTCACAGTTGATGTTTTTATTATACACAAAGACTTTGAAAGATTCCAAGTCTAATAATTTTCCCTTCCACAACAGAGGAATGAAGTCATGACTTTCATTTCTTGTTTATGAAATCACAACCTTGTTGGAGGAACTGCCATTCAGTACAGTTATTACAGCAGAAGAGCTATCTGCTTAGAGACATCTTTATGTGCAGCACCACTGAGATTTGAAGCATGACAGGAGCTGCCAGGCCTTGCTTACAGAAAAAAACAGTAAATGGGATTGAAGCCTTGGTTTGGAGATTTCAGAACTACAAATCAAAGTAAGCTGTTACTTTAGGACAAGAAACTGAGTAGCAGCATTACAAGGGCAAGCTGCTATTGAGTGACGTAGGAATTAGTTGAATGCACAGTTAGCTCGAAAGAGCTTGTTTAAACAAGCCACGTTCAGTGCATTGAAACCTTTTTCAGCCATCACACCCACATGGGAAACTCAATACTTTGCCTTGGGACAGACCCTCTGTACTGGGGAAAAGGCAAGTATGCAGCTTCAGTTTCAGACCACTATAAAGCTGCTAGTTTTCTAGCCTTTCAGTAAAAACAAGGAACTAAAACACTGAACTAAACCACTCCTATGGCATGAAAAACTGAACAGCATGTGGTATTCCATGAAGTAAAAACACAACAGCTATGATACACGCTTCCAGAAGTTTATGACAGCTGTCTTCATTTTTGATTGGAAGAATAGTCCAGAAACCTGAAAATGTGTTCGGATCTGTATAAGCCTATCAAAAGGGGACTAGTTACAGAAATATCTGTGTTCTTTTAAATTCTTACATATGGCCAAGTCTTAAAAACAGCAATTTATTAATCTGAATTGCTTTTGTGTGATTAGTGCATGTATGAGTTTAGAGAAAATTTTAACCTCCTGAAATGTATAAGGATGCATTTAAACATGTCATGGTTTCACCCTAGCTGACAACTAAGCACCACACAGCCTCTGAATCCCTCTCTGCACCTGGTGGAATGTGAGAGAAAATCAGAAGGGAAAAAGTGAGAAACCTCATGGATTGAGGTAAAAACAATTTAACAATTATTAATAAATAATATTATAAATAACATTACTGATAACAAATGGTATGGGAAAAGGTGAGGGAGGTGGGGGGGTTAGCACTCAACTTATCTCTTCTTTCATTCTGTGATTTAAACAGACTTAGAGCCTACAGATAGAAAAGAATACTCTTTTCCAACCTTACCAAATTTTTTGGACATTATTTTAAAACCTTTAACACGTAATTCAGTTGTACCAGGTCATGATTGTGGCATGATGAGCAAAATTCCATTTGATGAAGGAATTAGTGTTCCTTTCCAAGAAACACACAGCCCTTCATAAGCAACCTCTTAGTATCTTGGGTAGCATTCTTTGTACTACTTGAAGGATAGGGATCTAGCACAAGTTAACTGAATCCCTGTTAGAGTGTCTGTCATGTCAGAAACTCCAGCTGTTAAGACAGAAAGAGAAGTCTGCATGAGGTACCTACAACTTGTTTAGGCTTGATAGCTGGATCTATTTTGCTTAGATAGCAAAGATTCACTTAACTGTTTCGCTGAACAAAATCTTACCAAATAATTCAGGAAATTATGAGTCCAGGGGAAAAAAACAGAACCAACTTACACATGGTTGAATCCACAATTATCATTACAGTTCACACTCTGTTTATACATCTTTTGTGGCAGCAAGAAGTAAAGGAAATTACTCTAAATTCATCTTCCCTGTTCATGAAAAACTGTGACCAGTCTCAAAATTGGGGTGTTTTATTTTCCGTTTTCAATTAAATTGCCCCATACTCACAGGCTATTGCTGGGAACATATATTAATTAGTCAGAGGGTAAAAGACCTGAAGACCCTCTATGATTATACAATGGCACAACTAAATTAGTGTACAAGTTAAAAATATCTAATGCCTTTTCAGCTGAAGAGAGAAACTAACCCAAAAAGGTTAGGTCACTGACAAAGGTTGTTTCATAATTGCATGCATTCCTGTTCTAATGAAAGATTTGCTCTACCTCTGCTTGTCTGGGTCCAGCATGGAAAGTTACAAGTCAGGTAATGTTGATGATACTTTGCAGTTGAACAAGTTCTTCTAGCCTCACCTAGTTATTTTACAGTGTTTAGATTTTTTAGGAGCAGAATGGTTATATATCAACTGTCTTTGTAACCCAAGACATTTTAAAATTTATGAAGACTCAAGGAATTTAAGTCTAGTCTCTCATCAAATTAAACTCTAGTCTCTCATCATATTAATAAATACAAATGTAACTACTGTGCTGAAGTCAAGACCAAGGTAGCCTATCTGTGAAACCCAGACTTTACTATTAATATGACTAATTAAAAACTATCATATCAATTGGCTTTGTATTGATGTGGTGGGTTTTATTATACATAGTATCATATACATAATAATAAGGATAATGTACAGTAGTGGCAGGATTACAATGCGCTCCCGTGGCAAAGAACAATCTTATAATGGCCTTGGGTTAGTAGGAAAACATAAAGCATTATCAATCTTATTTAACAAATTTCTTCATTAGGCTATGTTACAGTGAATTGAGCAGAAGAGCACAGAGACTACCATTGTGTCCATTTCCATCACAATTTTGTTACAGGTTCCTCTAATAGTGACTATTCCCGGAAGTTTTAATACAATGTTTTGCATATAGTAAGCACTGTTGCAGATGAGGACATGTAATAATTTGTGAAGTAGCGGAGTTTCAGTGTAACATCACAAGACAAGAGGGGCTTTGATCTTATTTATTCCTGTTTTATTTCAAACTTAAAAAATTCTTATTTCTAATAGAGGATCAGCAACTAACAGAAACAGGTTCAAAATCAAGAGTGCTCACATTTTATTGGATAATTTTCTGGAATGGTTGGGGAATATAGATTTTCCTTCTTCGCTTAAGTTAGCAGTGATCAAAAGTAATTACCACAGCACTATCCAGTAAAACACTTTAACTAGTGTAGCACTTTAAGAATGTAAATAATTTAGTTTTATGGAACTTGCATTCTTCAGATGACTTAAATGCATAAACACTTTGCTGGAGTAAAGATGATGTTGACTATTTGTCATGTTGGCAAAAAGAGAGAAGTAATGGTTGTCTCAAACAGCAAAAATTCTAACTTTGCACTTTAGTTAACAATGGTAAAGTCACTGCAATGTTGTACTTAAAGTACATACCAAAAGATATTTATGTTGCATACATGTATTTTTGTTTGCAATAGAAGGTTTTAATCCAAGTAGTATTTAGTGTAACAATGTTAAAAATCCCTACTATAGCTCCCACAAATTTTTAATTGTGATACAAAGTCATGTTCAAAGTCTATGGAGTCCTTTTTTTGTTGGGAATAGAAAACAAGTTTAAGTAACCTACAGCTTAGTCCATCAAGGAAAGCTGAAGGGATGAAAGGGGAGAAGGGTCCTAGTGCCTATGATTCAGTAACTGGTCAATTTTTTAATAACAAATACAATTGCTAATGATCTCTTCTGGTGGCAAATCATGTCCCAGTGAAATCAGCAGAAGACTTTTAATGATTTCAAAGGGAACTGGACAAAGTTCTTTCCTGAAGAGGTTTTTCATACATGCTGCTACACCACTTGATCCGTTCAGGCTGTCTCCTATAATTTCATTGCTGTTAATTTGTTCCAGAGAGTCTGCCAAAGCTACTGAGTATCTGCCAAAGAGAAATATCACAGAAAAAGCAACACTGGAGTCAGACTTGGGGAGAAAGGGTGAAGGTTGGATACTGCAGCAACACTGTAAGGACTTGACTGAGATGTACAACCATCCAGCAAAGCATCGTTGCTACAACCAGGAAGAAGCTGCCCACTCACATACTATCCATGTTAACTCCTTTAAATGAGATGTTAACTCTGACTTTTCTTGATATAGTTTGGAATAATCGCATGCAGCCACAAAGTTAACTTTGAAAACTCAGACTCCCCTTATGTTTAGTGATACACATAAAAATATTTTTTAGCTACGCTAACATTTAGTAATGAACTGTGTTTGGCTTGATTCCTTGATTTTTTTGTTTGTTTGTTTTGCTTATGGAGAAAGACCAATGGGCTGTTCAAAAGTAAGAAATTGTAAAGGAAAAGAAGATTGTACTTGAATTGTTTGAAGTACCTCACCATCCTGTTCTGCAGTTTCCTCCCCATTGCATGCCAGTTAGTTCTAGCTTTTAATTGTAAAGTGGGACTTGCATCTGCCATAGGTAAAGTTCCCACATTTACATAAATCAATATAAATTCTATATGCAGTCCCAGAGAAGTGTGCTTAATAGAGCAAGAATCACTATATCTGCACAGAGATTATTTCAAAATATGTGGCTGTTACAGGCGGCCAAATCTTCTCTTCCACCGCCTTCCTTCCTTGCACTCACAGAACCAAACAGTGGTTAAAGCTGCTGCTTCATAAAAAATTCCTACTATTGTTTTTTGCTAATTCTTTGCTTCACTGCAGTGCTCGTTAATGAAAGATAATAATTGTAATCTGTGGTCCAAAGAGACGCTGTGGGAATATTTTTTTCTTTCATTTTGTTGATACTGTCGAAGATATTGTCTTTCTGTCTTTCCACTGTCAAATAAAAATCTCATATCCAGATGAAGTGGCATTGCAAACTGGGCCAACTGGTCTCGCTAGCTGCATAATACAGTGGTAAGACTGCTTTAATTCTGCCAAATGTGCAGCAAAGATGCAGGATAGAACATTAAGTTCAATAGTTATTCAGTGCCTTCCCACAGTTTCCCTCTCTTCAACAAAACAAAAACCAGACCAGTATTCAGCACAAAACTGTAAAATAATTCTCTTATTATAGCATGGATCTCTATGCTATATACTACAGTAATCAGTGAAGTACATGCATTAGAGGAAATTACATAATCTCATAACCCATATTTGGCTTTTGTGTAAATTACAGCTTTTCAAAATTTTCTAAATAGTTGCCTGGAGTAAATCTGAAAAATTCAAATATTCACAGTCCAGTGCCTTAAGCACCCACTAGTAGACAGGTGCATATCTATTGCAATGATCACATGGCTTTTGCAATGCCCTCTTTGTCAAATGATGAAAGGCTGAGGCCTGAGGAAAGCTGCGTGCTATGCACCCCCTTCAAATTCTAACAAAAAAGTTGTTTTAGATCAAATGTTAGCAGTGTTACAAGTATGTGTAATATGAGTGGTTTATGGTAGCTTGTCTCTACCTTCAAGGAACACAGAAACAACTTGGCAATGCCCTGACAGCCATTAAAGCCATCCTAGGTTTTTTTCCAACCCATAAGTCTCTCTCCCTTATTCTTTTTCTCTTCCTGTTCTTGGAAAGGAAAGGGATAAATAGAGGGACTATGTTGTCCATTTAGTGACCAGCTCAACCTTAAACCGTGACAGATAGATATAATGTTGAAATTGCCTAGTTACCTTAAGGTAAATGTGCTAATGCTTTCTCTCCAGAAAAATCCTAGTGGATTTTAGTAATTCATGTAAATTGTGTCATTATAAGACAAGTCATTAGAAAAATGTTGATCAATTACATATGCTACCCTTTCATTAGGACATACATATTTTGGAGTCCAGAAAGGATTCACATGTTTTGAAAGTATTTGCATATAGCGTCAGTCCAGATAGAAAGTGGCCTACTGCACTGTATGTGTCTCATATACTTGCTAAATGATCAGTAGCAACAGAGAAATATTAATTACATGTAACACTCCGTATTTTTAATTGAATCCTCTCCTAAGCACTTCTGCATGACTGTTTTTCTGGCAAGACCTTGGAATTAGTGCTCTACTAATTAAATCAGAAGACTCCAATAACTAAAAAGAGAGAATAACTTGCCTGGACAAATGAACAAAGAACGAGAAATAAACAGAAATTAACTAATTGCCCAACAGACCACAGTCCAAACCTCATCAAGAAGTATCAAATATAAGGGTCACGTTAGTTCTGCATGAGGGCCTTTGCAGAGATCATTTAGGAGTACATGGATTCTCAGGTCTCTCCCAGCATGGACTAATGATAAAAACTAAATCTAAATTAGCGCTGTACGATAGGTAATTTGCATTAAAAAAAAATTGAAGAGCTTTTCAGTAAAGAAGACAACGGTCTGGATCTTTTGCCAAGAAATATGCCAATATTTTTCTTTGTATTTTTCTTGCTTCTCTTGACAATGCTGCTTAATACATGACAGAAGATGGTGGTATGGAAGGATAATCCCACAGTTATAAACTCGATTGCAAAATGCATCCATTCCCTACCTTACGTGATTTGTGTATTTGAAGTAGTTCATTTGTTCTCTTTTTGTTCTAAATGTCCTTAAAGCGAAGTGAAAAAACATGAAGTATGTATCAAGTTTTGTCTCCCTCAAGCATGGCTTTTGAGAGGCAGGTAACATTCTGTCTGCTGCCTTCTAAGTGTTCCTGATAACTAAAATAGTTTGAAAACCCAGTTTGTATACCTGCATTGGGCTTTATGCTTCTTATTACCATCATAGCATGTTGAAATAATAGTCTTTAAGTTTGATTACTGCTATGACACTACACACATAGAGAACCAAAATCACTTACTACTGCCTATGTAAATTAGAGAATCAAATTATAGACTTTGTGCATGGACAAAAGGTTTTTTTTTCAGGCTGTCTGGTCCAATCTAAATTAGTTTTTATCTTAAAAAACTTGTAATTACATTTTCTACATACAACCAAACCTTACACTATGACTGAGACATTAAAAAAATGCAAAAAGCCAACCTTCTAATTGACATAGTTTCAACGGCCCTCTGTTCATAAGAAACATTTCCCTTTTTCTATTGTAGCCCACTGTAAAATTTTTAATTCCTGGCGATCAGGTTTCTCTGGCTGACACTAAAATTTCAGATCATTTCCTGGTGTCTGAAGTGTTCCCCCTTTGGTCATCAATTCTGTCCATCAAGACTTCCAACATTTTGTGTTAAAAATCTTGTCTACTCTATAAAATTACAAGGTCAACAGTAGGTTACTTGCCATAGCCACACCCTTTTAAATGGAGCAAAGCCATGCCATAAAAAGCTGTTTAAGCAAAATGTTACAGTATGAAAACAAACTTAAAATCTATTGTACATAAAGGTGTTAAAGAAAAAAGGATGTATTTATAACTACTTTTTCATTTTTGAAACTGAAACAAATGGAACAAATTGCAACGACTTCAAGTGCTGCTCCTTGTGTTAATGGCTGAAAGTTCCCTTCCTTCCCACCAATCCACAAGAAATATAAAGAATCACGGCAGAGAAATGCAATCTTCATAGAAGAAGGGTTGAGAAAAGCAGGCTGCAAAGAACATAAGTTCTGCATCTTATTAACATACAAATTTTCACATGCATTGCTAATTAATGCAAGCAAAACAGGCTGTCTTTTATAGAACACTGCAATAGTACCCAGGTCTCTAGAGACAGTACAGAAAAGGGAAGGAAGGAAGGAAGGAAGGAAGGAAGGAAGGAAGGAAGGAAGGAAGGAAGGAAGGAAGGAAGGAAGGAAGGAAGGAAGGAAGGAAGGAAGGAAGGAAGGAAGGAAGGAAGGAAGGAAGGAAGGAAGGAAGGAAGGAAGGAAGGAAGGAAGGAAGGAAGGAAGGAAGGAAGGAAGGAAGGAAGGAAGGAAGGAAGGAAGGAAGGAAGGAAGGAAGGAAGGAAGGAAGGAAGGAAGGAAGGAAGGAAGGAAGGAAGGAAGGAAGGAAGGAAGGAAGGAAGGGAGGGAGGGAGGGAGGGAGGGAGGGAGGGAGGGAGGGAGGGAGGGAGGGAGGGAGGGAGGAGACTGTTTTAATATCTTTCTGGTCTAAACCCAGTTTGTGCTCCAGGCCTTCACAACTCTGGAAATCCTATTACAGTTCTCCTTATTGAACATTCAGTGAAAAACAGGAAATTTATTTCCGTGTAAGAAACAAAACAGAATCTGCCCTCAGTTTTAGATGTAACAAAAGACCATACAGGCACAATCTACAAGCATATCAAAATATCATTCTTCTCAGTCAGAACAGCTATGACTCTCTGAAGTGAGAAATTCTGTGAAAAATGTCTTATTTTATATCTCAGAATGGCAGATTTTTGTCTTTTGAATGAATACCCCATGGAAAAGAAAGAAGGTAGCTACCTGCCTTTCAGGACATCAGCACTGATGACCTTTATAGTTTGTATTAAAAAACCCTCTCATCCAGACTTTGATGCTTTTCTTTTAGGAGTTTCTTTACGATAGAATTTGAAAAATCCTACCATCTAATTACACCAATGTATTTGATGGCTTGGATTTCTCATCCAATAAGCTTAGTTTAAATTTCTACAGTGTTTTATTTTTTCATTAAAATAGTGATGTACGTTACAAAACAGTTGAGTGTGTGTGCACCTGTACAGAAATAGAAATTTCAGAATATGGAATACAATGGAAACAAAAATCTATTACCTTAAGCTGGTGTGCAGTCCTACAGTGAGTTTACCCTTAATCTTTATACTAAACTTCATCTAACAAAATCCTTTGCATCTGTAAATTATAAACACCAAATAATTCAATGTTCCAATTCTAGCTGCTTGTATATTAAACCTCTCAAAGTAATAGCTAGACTTTAATTGCAATTATGATATAACTACAGATATGCATAATTCTACATTCTAAAAAAAAAATACAAACCCCAAATTCTCATCAAAATGCAGAGGCATCCAAATTGGAGTATAAGAACTAGGCTTTCATATTTGGGCACCTTGAATGAAGGAACTAAAATCTATTGTTTGGCAACAAAATATATGCTGTAATCTTAACTGCCACATATTTAAGGCTGCCATTTCATTTTAATGGGTTTGCCTCTATCTTTTGTTAGCAAGATCAGAAGCAGCTCCAAAGGCGTGCTCTTAAAAATGCTTCAGGTCTCAGCTAACTTTGATTTTGTGAAATTCAGTGCAAAAGTTCTCCCATCTTTTTGAAGGAGGGAAGATTGAGTTTGAAGTACTACTAGTTTTCTACCTAGAGATTGACAAATATAGGTGAAAATAAGTGAAGACATACCTTGTAAAAGTTATAACACTACTGAGCAAATCAGTACATTGCTGAAACCAAAGCAACTTCAGACCGGCTCTTGCCTTGTACAAAATACTTAGTTCAAGCTGAAAATGTAATTATGTAGTTCCACATTTAAAGACATTTTCCACTTTTAAAAACTCCTAATTTTTAAGTTATTACAGTAGGGGGTATGAGAGAAAACTGGGTTTGGCAGCTCTTGTGTTGAGTTTAAATCACTATTTTCAGCATTAGTACAATGCAAATTTGAAAGAAAACTTTAAAAATATTTATTCAATGCTCTAAACATTCGTTATTTATGTTATTACTATTTCTTTGGACTCCTTAAAAGTTTTAAAAATTTTTGAAGTATTTAACTAATTATTGTAATATGCCAACTGCCCTGATTCACTTGTCCTCCTCATTTACTGCGGTCTCCTGTTACTCTTTTCATTTTCATGATCACAAAGGTTTCTAGATGACAAAGTATGTTTCTGCTTTTAAAGGCTATGGCAGACAAAAATGAATCACTATATCTTATTAAAGTAGGAAATCTTTGCAGGATATAGACGAGATAAAAATGTGGGGGAAGAAGATGTCCGAGTCCTTGCACACAGTGCTGTTGCACTGCATACACAATGCATGATCTTTGAACACACCACACAGTAAGGAAAGCAATAAGTGTTTATGGTCATGATTAAACTTCAAAGTGTGTTTTGTACCAAACACTTTAACAGTTGAGACTGTTTGAAGTATGCCAGTGTTTTACAGGCAGAGCTGATTCCCAGAGTGATTATATTGATATTATGAAAAATTATGGTGGCCAGATAAAGCCTCAGCTCTTGTAATCTTTCTTTACAATTCAGGGACATTACAAGGAGTATTTAAACCAAGGAGAAAAGTCAATATGGGACCAGGTGCAACTTTCACTAGGTTTGGTAAGCACACAGTTTTCAGTAACGTTTCCATGTAAATTGCTCAGTGCTGAGAGATTTCCAGTACCTTCCCCCGCTGAATGCTCATGCCAAAAGAGAAATATCCCACAATAAAACATTAACGAGTTGCAGGTAGTTCATGCTTTCATAAAGAAAAGGAATATGGCCTAATCTCATGGGTCAGACTGTTCAGCATGTTAATAAATTATATTAGGAAAACCATGACACTGAAGTGACAGTTCTCTTTTAAAAGCACAGTTACTCAGGACAGTGAAAATAAGCCATAAGGAACCAGAGAAAGAAAAGGGTGACTGGGCAATAAAACAGCAGATGAAATGCGGTATAGATAAAAGCAAAGTGAAGAACAGGAAAAAAATAATCCTAAATGTACATGTACAAAGAGTAACTGCAAGTTGAGTAATATCAATCAGGATTGAGATTTTAAATTTATGATTGTTTATCTATTTCTGTGGAAGCATCAGTTCTTGATATTAGAAAAACAAAGGAGGGAACAGAACAGAAAGTCTCACTCTTGTATCATATATAATGAAGTATTACAATACCTACAGTTTGAATATTGCACGCATTTCTTACCATTTTAAGATATTAAGCATCTTAAAAGGTGAAAGTAGCACTAAAGTTTATGTAAAAAAGGGCAAAAAAAAGACCAGAGATGTGGAATGGTTTTCCTGTGTAGATATTTCCGCTTGAAAAACAAAAGACTGAAGGAGGGATATATTAAGACATGCATTAAACAGGAAAAAAAACAAAGAGAGAAGGATTATTTATTGCCTTTCCTAACACAAGAGTTAATATGGGTTAAATGCAATTATGAAGTACCTAGTAAAGAAGAAGTAGATGGGTTTTTAACAAAGCATGCAGTTAAGCTGTGGAACTCATTGCCACAGGATGTTGTGCACCCCCCCAAAAAAAAGCAGTCTAGAAGAGATTACACAAATTGACAGGAAACCTCTCTCAAGGACTCTTAAATGAAAAGGTACAACCTTTTATGGTGCATCTGAACAAATGACAACTGAACTGACTATTACTGGTAGCTGGGAAATGCTGTAGAAGTATGACTACAATATGCTGTTAGACTTTTCCCAAATATCTCTGGTTGTGACTACTGAACATGGGACACTGGGCTAGATGAACCAGTGATATGTTGGAGTACAGCCATTTTTTGTCTTAACAGAGTGATTACAGTACCATGGAGGATACAGTGGCTTCCATACAGCTTTGCAATGTGACAGACCACAAATGTCCGAGCTCAGTGACAGATTAGCCTAATTAATGCAGCAATGATGACATAGCCTCTGAGAATTTAATGAAAGCTTCACCTGAGAGCTTTTTCTAGACCACCTATAAAGTAACTGTTTACACATACAAGGTCAGCTGAGAACTTTAGTAACTAATTCTATAAAGTGCTCATTATATAACACTGTCATTTGATTTTATATCCATTATAGATAGGAAAAGACAATGTCAACAGAATGGATGATGGTTCCAGAGGCTAACTAAATGCTATTATTGTCTTATAATGCCATGAAAAAATGCCATTCTGCTCTTAAGAAAATATCAAACCAGTCAATGTTATCCTCCAGCAACATGAAGGCAAGAACTTTGCGCAATGTGTTCTGAAATATCAGAAATGATTCTCATCATAATTTGAGCCTATCTAGTGACTTTTAGTTACAATTCTGATGTATGTTTTAAGACCCATATTGGCATAATACTAGCGAGACTACCCATAATCATTGATATTTCTGCTATGTCTAAGTTAGCAAGATATTTGATGCAATAGGAGTCAAGCAGTACATCAATGGTGATGTTTCTGAGCTCCTCAACATAAACATTAGGGAGCTGGGGGATTTTACATTAGACTGAATTTATTCTGTCCCTCTGAGTTTAACATTCACATTTCACATGCAACTCACAGCTGCACCAAGTTTCGCAGCTGCTGCTTTGAATCTGTGTGTCCCAGTTAGAGACTGGGTGTATCTTGGGTGCGTAGAGTTTATGTACTTCTGAAAAGAATCCAGGGTTTGTGCGTACCAGAACCACTTGTGAACCAGACTAATGTGTAGTTTAAGTAGGAACTAAGGGATAGTCTTCATTATGGTCCAGTCTTTGCACTGAGGCCCTGGAACAAAATACAATTTCTGATGTTTGATCTTGTGTTATCAAGCAGCAATCAGGGCATAGTGTGCAGTATAGAGAATTTTTTAACTGCTAGTTAAGGAATCATGTTGATTAAGTATCACAGAATCACAGAACTATTGGCATTGGAAAGGACCTCTGAAGGTCTCCTTTTCCAATGCCCTAGCTCCAGCAAGACCACCTAGAGCCACTCAACCAGGAGTGTGTCTAGACATGAATGAATATCTCTAAGGACAGAGACTCCCCAGCCTTCCCAGGCAATTTATTACAGTGCTCAGTCACACTCACAGTAAAGAAGTATTTCCCAATGTTCATATGAAACTGTGTTAAACTTGGTGTCCATTGCCCCTGGTCCAGTCACTGGGCACCTCTAGAATGAACCTGGCTCTGTCTTCTTTGCACTCTCCCATCAGGTATTTATGTATATTAACAAGAATCCCCAGGCCTTCTCTTCTCCAGGCTAAACAACCTCAGTTTCCTTATATGTGAGTTGCTCCTGTCCGTTTGTTAACCTTGTGCCTGTTTCTTGAACTCTTGCCAATATGTCCATGTTTCTCTTGTACTGGGGAGCCCAGAACTGGGCACAGCACTCCAGGAATAGCCTCACCAGAGCTGAAAAAAGGGGAGAGATCATCTCCCTTGACCTGCTGGCAATGCTTTTTTAATGCAACCAAGGATGCATTTCTTCTTCACACCAGGTGGGATGCATTGCTGGTTCATGTTCAGCCTGGTGTCTGTCAGGACTCCAGGCCCTTTTTTGCCAAGCTGCTTTCCAGCTGGGTGCTCCCAGCATGGGGTTGTTCTTCCCCAGGGGCAGGACCTCGTACTTTGTTGAAGTTCATGATGTTTGCATCAGCTCATTTCTCCAGTCTGTCAAGGTGCTTCTGGATGGCAGCATAACCCTCTGTCATATCAGCCACTGCTCCCATTTTGATGTCATCTCCAAACTTGCTGAGGGTACACTCTGCCCCATCATCCAGCTCATTAATGACAAAGCTAAGTGAAATTGGACCCAGTCCTGAACTTTGCACTGCCCCTCTGAGCCTAGCCATGCAGCCAGCTTTCCATTTACTTCACCATCTGCTCATCCAGCCTGGACATCAAGAGATTTTCTATGGATTTCTGATAGAGGACAGTGTTAAAGGATATTAAAAAGTCTTCTCCCCTTGTCTACTAGGCCAGTCACTTCAATGCATAAGTTTATCAAGTTGGTCAGGTATGACTTCCCCTTGCGTTTGAGTTTGGCCAGGAGCTACTTGTTCATCCACACAGGACTCCTGGCACTTTTGCCTGATTTCTTATTTGTTGGGATGGAGTTATCTTAAACTTGGAGGAGATAACTTGTGAGTATGAAACTGTTCTCTTGGGTTTTTCTTCCCTCTAGGACCTCGCCCAAAGAACTCTTCCAAGCAGATCTCTGAAGAGGCCAAAGTCTTCTCTCCTGAAGTTCAGGGTTGTGTTCTTGCTTTTAGCCCTGCTTTCTCCCTCCCCTAAGGGTCCTGAACTCCCTAATCCCATAGTCACTGCAGTCAAGACTGCCTTTGATCTTCACATTTTCAACAAGCCCCTTCTTGATGGTTAGTATGATGTCCAACAAAACACCTCTCTTTGTTGGCTCCTCAGTCACTTGGAGGAGGAAGTTATCATCAATGCACTCCAGGAACCTCCTGGTTTGCCCGCATCCTGCGGTATTGTCCCTCCTGCAAATACTGGGGTGGCTGAAGTCCCCATAAGGACGTAGGCCTGTGAATGTGAGGCTGTTACTATCTGTCTGTAGAGGGCCTCATTCACTTGCTCTTTCCAGTTGCGTGGACTACAGCAGACACTGACTATACTGTCTTGTTTACTTGCCTTCTCTTTAATCTTAATGTATAGATTCTCCATCAGCTCCTTTTCCATCCTCAGGCGAAGTTCCATACATTCCAGATGTAGTCACATGAAGTGTAAGCCTCCCTCCCCTTCTCTTCCTAAAGATCCTGTGTCCACACCAGTCATGGGAGCCATCCCACCACTTCTTCAAGATAACAGTCCTGCAGTTGCAGGCAGATCTCTAACTCGTGTTTTTTCCTCATACCATTAAAGAATTGCACTGCTTTACAGCTTCAGCTTTCTGACACTAAGGAATTTGATTTAGGATTTTTATTCATGTTTATATAGATTAAAAAGTCAAAATAGCAAACATTTATTCTTAACAACTATGTATTTATAGTCCAATTGTCTACTACATATTAGAGATTGAATACTTCGCTATATCAAGTATTGTCTAATGGAAGTATTTGAACACTGATTCAAGAACATAGAAATAAGGATATAACAGGAAGGAATCACAGTTATGATTTTTTTTCTTGTTCTCATATGAACAACTGCTACAACATACGAAACAAAATAAAAAAGAAGTTGTGCTTTGGAACCTATCAAAGAAAGCTGTCTAATAATTGTTTGAAGATAGTGGAGTAAAACAAAAACAGCACAAAGAATATTTGAATGAGAATTAACATGTTAAAATCTGGGCAGCTTATTAAGCCACATATGTAACAAATGCTGTCAAAGTAGGAAAATAGGATGTATACATATGCCATCATTGTTAGAACAGCTACAGAGCAATTATGACTTCCAGAATAAGCAATATTCCAAGTAAGTGTGTTTGACACTATTTTTAAAAATCCAGCCTTTTTCTGGTGTATATTTTGTCACTGGGGAAACTGAAGAAACATCACACTATATTACAAAGGTCGTGTGTTTTTTTAAACTCAGAACAACTGTATTTGGAGAGAGTGACACTGACACAAATGCTGGCAGGGCCTTTTTTCTTGTTGGGAGAATGTGCTTGGACATAAGTAGGGAGAACATCCTCAAAAAGTAGCACTGGCCCGGCTAGTTTGGCAACAAAAGCCCTCTTGTCACTGAGGGTTTGGGTGCAATATTTTCTCTGTTCAAAGCAGAGACAATAACAAATGTGCAAAACACTCAGACAAAGTAATGAAAATGATTGTAAAATTGCTCTGCTGTAAGGAAGTCCAATAGCATCAGCCTATAGAAATACCTTCAGCACTCAGGGGCTTGCAGTTTCACATGGGAGATATTAAGGCGTTATCAGACCAAAAACAGTGTAACAACATATAATATGATGCTTGTCACTATTTCACTGTACATCATCTTCCTTGTTCTGAAATTTCCAGTTCTTCTAGGTGATGTATGTGGTGAGGAAGGAATTCTTTCTAGAGCCTATATAATGCGTCTGCTTCCTGGCCTTTATTTTTGTTGGTTTTGTTGGGTTTTTTTGTAGCTCAACATAGTTATGAAAAGTCACTTTTCTTCCTGAGGATTTTGCTTTACTTCTAGGCACGGAAGACAGGGCTTGGTTTCATGGGGTTTATTTGCCTTTTTTTTTTTTCTTCCTGAACAGCCAAGTTTCCATGCATAAATCTCAGAATATTTGAAAATAAAAGTACAGAAAGTCCTACCTCATTCATCTGTATATTTCTTCTTGTCTTCAGCTTTGGAGACAATGCTGGGTTGTATGCAGGGATAATATTTACTAAGCAGTATTGATGACTAAAACAGACAAACAAACAGACAACATAATTGCTGGATGAAAATGGGGTTATAAATAGGTGACCCTGCAGAAAAGAATAAAAAAAAAAAAAAAAGACTACATATACCAAATTCTGGCTTCTTTCTGCACCATATGACTGATTTCCATGGCACTCCTCCAAGTTTAAACTCATAGCCTGAGCAGACTTCACCTCACAGTAATGAGCTACTTTTCTTTAAATGTCATGTTCTAGGGAACGCAGTCAGTTGAACACACACATTTTCTCAATACTTTTGTGCCAGTTTGGGAGGAATATATAATCTATGAAATCTGTGGTATTATAGTTTTCCAACACGGCATGTTTGAAAGGATGTGCATTGTCAGATTCAGTATCACATGTTGTCATGATGTCTTAAAATTACATTTGTTGAAAACTAAGGTGTGATAGGCCAGAAACTTAATGACAATGACATAATAGCTTTTAAGAACTCTTCCAATCCTATGCCATACCACATTTTTAAATATTAGAAAGTTGTGTTAAAAAAAAAAGGAAGAAAGGAGGAAGTAGTTGAGGAAATTCTTTTGTAACTACTGAAGTGCTTTTACTAATACGGAAAATTTTTCCACTTCCCCCTTTGCAGCCAAAGTTTGCTGTAGAAAACAAACATCTCTTTCTCAAACTCTCTATCATGTGCATGTCTTTTTTGTATGTGTAGTCCTTAGTCGATGGAAGTCATGTTCCTATGCCTCTTATCAGACTCTACAATTGCCATGATTAAGCCAGTTCTTTAAAACTTACTTTTTTCCGTAATCTAATGAGGAGTACTTCTTTGTTTGCTCACAGTGAGAATCATGTTTACTTTCTAGTTTTATTATACCCCTAAAAAGAGAGAACACTGCCCATTCTTATTCTGCGGGTAGCTAGATAATTTTCAAGATTTAAGGAAATTGTTTGTCATTTTAAAATTTATTTTTTAATAACCCCAGAAGTTAGACTGGAAAGGGTTAATGCTATTCCGAATCTAAGGACTGGCTTTTTAGGAAATAATATCTCAGGTAAATTCAATTGTGCACTTTGATTCAAAGCAAGCTGTTTCCATATTTCAACAAGTTTCAATATATTGTTAAGTTTTCAGCATACAGGGCCTGACCACTGGTCCTTGTAAATGTCAGCAATAATAACAGGTTGATATCAATGAAAACACTCTCTGTTTTTTCTGAATCGGTAGTTTCAGGAAAAGTATAATTTGTTTATAGTTATGTCAAAAAAGACCTACTCTAGTTGTAGTAGCTTTGATGGCTTCAATATTTTTCGTATTTATATGTGAATTATTAGGTAATTACAAAAAAAAGGAAACTCAAATGATCAAACTCGTTCAATGAAGTTCAAGTTCTTTTACTCTATACACTGAAAAAAACCCCCAAAAAGATACTGACTTCTTGCTGAATAATTACTTTGGTCTGTACAGATTTCATACCAAAATTAAACTATATATTTGCCACGGTACATTATAATTAAATGAAAACAGTGTATTTCTTGCAAGTTATAGTTTTACATGCTTTTGCACTGTCTTTAAGTTTCATGTGAGAACTACTTTGTATTTTAAAAGATCTCCAGAGACTTTTAAATACTATTCTAGTTTTATAGTTGGGCAAGTTGAAGTCAGAGTTGCTAAAAGTGTATAAATAATAAGCAGCAGAGCAAGAACAAGAATATACTGGTCTTGACTGCCAGACTTCTCCTCAAACTAGAAAAAACAATGCAAAAAGTAGGTTGAAAATTATAAGTCATAATAAAAAGCCAGAAAATCATCTGAATTATGTGAATGAGATGAGTAGTAGCATTATTGACTGGCTATATTTTACTGTACATGCACAGCCAGAAATTAATGTGTTCAGTGAATGAGTTTATCAAACAGACAGAACAATCCATTGTTATAAGTCTTGACTGTTAGTGGTGCTGGCAGCTCAGCTGAACCTTGCGGGGTAATTAACTGAGGATAAATTAATCTGTTCTCTAATGTGGCGTGCTGATCTCTCCCAGGTTATAAGCCCTGCTTAAAAGCTTTGTTTTAAAAGATTTTTTTATTTCTCCCTTGGAACTTCAGTAAACAGTTGCATCTGCAGCTGTGAAATATTATTTTAACATTTTAAAATAATTTTCCTCAGTGAAAAAAAATTCATGTGTTGGATTAATGTCAGACCATTTTCCAGTTAATACTGGATCTTTAGATTCTTTGTGCAAATGTTCTGTGGGAAATATCACATAGCTAATCTCAAGGAAGATAAATATTTAGTTTTTGCAATACTGTCCTTAAATGACTACATGCAGCTTAGGCGAAAAGAATTTGGCACAAAGCTCTTTATTTTACTTCAGCTACCACAGATGAGGTTTGTTTACAGTTCCTGAGGTTTTTAGAACGTGGGATCTTGGTTCTTTTGAGCTATCCTGGACCATACCTGGTTTATGGCATATATCTCTGTTCTAAAGATACTGCCTTAATGGTAGTTATTTCCACTCTGTCTTATTACACCTGACAGCCTAAAAATATAGAAGATATTTTAATTTTCTGCAAAGCATTTTTTAAAAGGAAACTGAAAATGGAGAACTGCATTCAGGATACTTATTTTCTGCTAAAATCCATTGAAATCACTTCCCCTTAATCCGAACTAGAAACAAGGCTTTTCTTCACAAAGAATTAATGTAATAGCCACCCTCTTTCCTCACATACACCTTCATTGAAAGTTAAGGATTATTTGAACTGCTAAACATTTGAACAGATTTGTTTCCCTCCATGACTTCTATTCTGCATCCCCTAAAAACCTGCTTTTCAAGTAAACTCTCCTTCACTCACACAGTTTTCCAGCCATTGGTGACAGGAGCAATTCACACCCTAAAGAGAATATGGTGATTGGTTGCAGACTGTCACTGGGCACCTATTTGAAGTTAAACGTGGCAGCAACTGTTTTTGCCTAGAATCAGTAGGCTGTAAAAGCTGCTCTCCATTACTTCACAAAACGTGCTGTCAGCTGAGGTATGAGTACAGATCCGTCTGCTTATCTGCAGGGTGGAGAGTTTGTGCAGCTACAGAAGAATCCACTTCTGCTGCTCTCTTGCATGTAGATTCACTCCTGCACAAAAAAACTGAAGAAAACAACTGTAATTTTCCCCATGTTAGGCCTCCTTTTTTAGGATTCTCATATGCTACTTTTTAAGTTTAGCCTTAGGCTTGGCTTTGTCTTTGTTGATTTTTAATTGTATCGTCCCCCTGCAGACTTTGGCCTAGAGAGGCTGCTGTTGGAGACCAGCAGGCTGCTTCTCCTCACCCATATCCTCCCTCACACAAAAGTGGGAAACTTTCCAATTTTGGCCCCAGCTATTCATGTAAATTTTCACCATTTTTTGTGGGATGGCAGCTCCACAGAGTTCCTAAATATGGTCTTCTTTATTTAAATGAAAACATGCTGTACACATAACCTGCTGGAGATACTACTCCTGCTCTGTCTCTGATTGATGGTGGATATTGCATTTTTTAGAGGGCATTGGCTTTTCCTTGGCCAAAGTGCAGAGGAGGATGCAAAGGCCTGGCGTCATGCTGAGGTTCCTCATCTCACATGTAGGCCAAGCACATACAGGCTGCACACCTGCTCCCTCCTCTTTCCCATGGATTGACAAGCTTTGCTTGTACAAGGGCTCACTCCTCACTTGGTCATTTCCTCACACCGCTCTCAGCCTTGCAGCAGGTGCCTCTGGGGAGCACTCAGCCCCCAGCTCCATAAGGAACCTCCAGCCCTTCCCAGCAAGGACAAGTCAAACCTATGATCTCCTCTGCGGCCAAGATGTACCCTTGTCTCAGGCATGTCTCGGGTGGGATGAGCTTGGGCCTCCCAGCAGGAAGCTGAGCCAGAGCAAGCAGTTCTACCACCAGCAACACCTCATGCCCCACCTGTGCCCTCTGGTAGGGGAAGAGCCCTCTGCACTGTCTGTTGGAGAGGGGAGGTTTTAGAGAGGCCTTGCACATTCTCACGTGTCTTTTTAAAATATTTCCACTATTTGCAAGGATTTATTTGTTTCATTGGGAGCTTTCTGGGGTTGTGGCTCAAGTCCTGAGATGTGTAGTTGATTTTGCACACTGCCTTTGCTGTGAGATAGGTGTTACAATATTTTCCTGTTTCTCTGAGCAACATGCAGAAATCAGACATAGTGTTTTCATGGAAATAGAAAATTAAATGAAAATTGGCTTGTACTAGCAAGCTTCAGGCTTGGCAGCTTAGGTCACCACTGGTGGTGTAACTGACTGCATGACCATCCAGTATCCACTGCAAATTCTTTGCCTTTTTTTAAAAGTTTCCCATAGTTCATTAACAGCTTCCTGGTAAGGCACGTGGTCAGGCTGTTGTCAGCCACAAGACTGGTTTTCTCTGAAGTCTGTAATTTTGTTCAGGCAATGAAGTTTGATTAATGACAGACCAACGTCACTGGACACAGCAGGGTCAGAAAAGCCAACATTCTCCTTTGGCTGAGATTTGACTGATGAACCAGAAAAATCTGCAGTCAATGTGATTTTTATTTTGTATGAGGCTGGTGATCAAAACCATTTTGGTGCATATTAACTGACACCAGCAGGTTTGGCAGTTAATAAAACCTTCATATCAGAGGAGAGGTGGGGAGTGAAAACAAAAGCATGTCCTTGGGTTTCTCAGCCTGTACAGGCAGTGTCAAGGTGCTTTCATATATCACCCAGAGAAGGTGAACTAGGATATGAAGCTTAATCAACAAGTAAATCTAGGTCATCTGTGACTTATAATTAGGATATCCTACTACAAGGCTTGTAAAACATATTAAAAAAAGAGGCATAATGATAAAATATATTTTGGCATTTTATTTATTTGTTTGTTTATTTATTTATTTATTTATGTGTTTAACGTATTTATGTGTATAATGTTTATGTGTTTGAGTAATAAAATCATCATATGGGCACAGGACAAAAGGCTAATAAGGGTGTTCAGGTTTGGAGGGAGCTTCAGATGTCTCTAGTCCAGTGTGCTGATCACAGTCACAGTCAGACCAGGTTGCTCAGGGCTTCATCCACCTAGGATACGGAACCCTCTGAGTAGGGAGGGAGCCTGTGCAATGCCCCTGGATAGCCCATGCCACTGTTTGTCTGGACTTCTAGTAGAATGTTATTCTTCCAGTCAGTCTTCACCTGACCCTGCTGTCATGCCCCCCTAAGAAATGCCCTGCTCGATCTCCCCAGTAGCCCCCCACAGACACTAAAGGCTGCTGTTATGCACCCCCTGAGCCAGCCGTTCTCTCAGCTGAATCAGCTCTGGTTCCTCAGCTGCCCTGATCCCTCAGCCTCCGTTCACAGGACAAGTGCTCCAGCCTCAACCATCCCAGTGGTCCTCTGCCAAAATTACTCTTGTTAGTTTATATCTTCCCCATACTGGGGACCCAAAGCAGAACACTATCTCAGTGTGCTCTAATGAGGGCTGATTAGATGGGGATTCTCCTCCTTTAATTGACCGTCCATGTTCCTGTTCATATAGCCCCGGACACAGCTGGTCTTTGTACCTGCCAGAGCACACTGCTGGCTCATGCTCAGCTTGCTATCTGCCTGGGCCCCCAGGACATTTTCATCACAACTACTACCCACACTAGCAGTCCCCAGATTATATAACTGCAAGGGGTTATTCAATACCAGGCCAGGATTTTGCATGTGTTCTTGTTGGATTTTGTGAGGTTCCTACCAGCCCATTCCTCCAGCTTGTTTAGGCCTCTCTAGATGGCACATTAAGCACATTAACTGGTGACCCCAGTTATCTAATCACATGTTGTAATAATCCATTTATTTTTTTAAATTGTCTTTTTTATTTTTACTTCCCAAAACATTCCAGAGCAAAACAACCTTCAGAGGGGACTTCTACATGAACGTCACCTTGTCTGTTGGTGGGACAAACCAAGCAGAACTTATTTTAAGGCTATAAAAAAGCTAAGAATATTAAGCTCTCCCCACTCTAAGAGGACTTTAGCAACATTTAATAAAGTTTATAATGTAAAGCATGTATTCCTCTTCTGGAATTTTGCTTTAATTCACAAAATCTCGACCATAATTTTGGATTCACTTTCCATATTTTCTAAAGCTTAAAATAAATGCTTGTGCTACAATAAGACAAACATACCAATATAATCTCCATTTACACATTTTTTAATTGAGAGTAGTTGGAATAATTGACCTGAGAAGTGATACATAAGTAAATAAGCCTATGAAATAGCCTATGAAATAGTAAGTTGATCAGAAAAGGGAACTACTTTCTCACAGTTGCATTTGTCGTTTAATCTTGGAGATAACGTTATACACTCTTCAAAATTTATAGCACCTGTGATCTTCACCACGAGTCTGTAGATGTCCTCAGATACTGAAGAAGTACCGAATCATTAAAGAATGAAGAAGATTTATGTATCAAATTCCATTTTATTGCATAAACCTATTTTGATAATATTGTTCACATGTTAGTGGCAAAAATGTGATCTGTACTGTCTTCAAAATCAGATAAAAAGAAGGCTCCAGGCAAGTCTGGGAAATGTTACACCTCAGAGAGGGAGCAGACAACTTTTGAGACAAACACAAGTCTCGGCTAAACCAAACAGAGTTCACAAATCTTGTCCAGAGTTACACTAGTAACTGCCTGTGCTTCTGGCAGGGTAACTAGTAAAAGAATTTCTAAAATACTTGTTGAACCCATGAACAAAACAGCTGTTTCCAAACACAGAATTATGTAGAAATGGTCAAACTACTTTAGGTGTTATGTCTAATTTAAGAAAGCAGAAAAAACAATTTCTTTCCTATTCCATCAGTAGCTGAAAATTGGCTGTGTTTTGGCTAGGGTCTGAACAAGCCAGTGAATCATTGTGGAAACAATTTGAGTGGTAGTTCCAGCCTTTAAGTTGTGCCTTTGAGAAACAAAATAAAATTTTTAATAAATCCAAGTGGATGTCTGCATTAGGAATCCCAAATGTAAGGATCTAGAATTCAATGCAGTCAAGATAATACCTACTTATCTTTCTCCATCAGGATTGTTTCCTATTAAAAGGCTTTTTTATTACAATGTGTGTTATGTTATATTTAAAAAAAAGTTTTGACTGCATGTTAGCTTTCCATTTTACCTCCCCACTATCTCCTTGGTAAAATATTCTTCTTCCATAGTGGTCTCTTCTGTGTTTTAAGTGTTTTTTTTCATGAATGGAAATCTCCACAGAGTTCTTCTTATGACAAATATTTATGGCCCAGTGTTTTTAATGGTGACTCTTGTCAATTTGCATGATATCCTCAAACACACTGTATCGCTGTGTTAGATCTACCTGAAGTGCACTGAAGTGAATCCACCCATATGGAAACAAGGCTATCTCTTACCTCAGGCAACAAAAATATCCTTTACTAAATTTGCACCAAGCCAAAAGATGCCAGGGCTCAAAAGCATTAATATTGCTAGTACAAAAAGATTCAACAGTATAGATTATATTATGTTTTCCTTTGCAGCAGTCAACCTCGAAAAACACTTCTCCAGTATGTAACCACTTACTGTATGAACCTCATACTCTGTCTGAAGTATTACATGCATTTATTTTGCAAGTCATAAAATACTAGATATCCTCATGCTGAATCTTCTTATTGTAGGTATTAAAACTAACAGTATTTCTCTTTTTTCTGCTGTCACCCCAGTTTGGGAATCTAAGCACAAGGTCCTTCTCATAACTTCAGCCATATGAGCAATTGCTACCTTGTTAAAAAATAAAATTCTGTCTCTATTTGTAATCCATATAGACAATCTAGACACTGGAAGCAGAACAAGACGAACAGACTTCTGGTTTCATCTGTTTAATTTCACTGACTAGAGACTCTATATCTACCTTTTAGGCAGCTCAAACTGGGTGAAATTTTATTAATCAGTTTCTCAGTGGATTAGTCATTTTTTTAAATCTAGAAAAATTATATTCAGATCTCCTCTTTTCTTAGAATTCATGGACCTTATTTTATAAACCCAGCTTTTTTTGAATAGGCCGCTAGAAGAAGTTAGACTTACTTTCTAAAATTCATCTTACAGGTCAGGTAGGTGTCTGATTGAATTTTTTTTGTCATTCCACTCTGTGACTTGCATGCCTGTGGTTTGCATTTTAGTCCATGTTTAGGCCAGGTATGTATATCTTAACACATCTGATGTGTGTTTCCTTAAAAACATTTGTGCATGATAGAGTTTGTCAATACAAGCAAAAGATGTTATTGTCTAAGTTCAGATCAACCAAAAAAAAAGTCATTATTTATGGAAATTTAAGTTCTCGTTTTTGTTTTTCAGTGCTGTAAGGTACACATAGGTAAATTCCAGTGTTCTGGCTTCACATGTCCTTCTATCTGCTAAAACTCCCCTACTGGCTCTATTAGCATGTTCCAGTTACTATTGTGTCTCTTACATGGTACTGAGATTAGGCAACAGCTGACTGCACACAGTGAAGTGGCATTTAATTCTTGCAGGTGCTGCAACAATGGATCAGTTATTTTTAAGATTCTGTCTTTACTGCAGCTTCTTACCTTGAAATGATCTGTGCCAACCTAGCCACCATGCCTTGAAGGCACACCTCAAATAACCTTTCCTGAATGCTAATAACAAAAGATAATTGCTGTGAAAATGTGCAGACACTACAATCACAAATCTCGATACACAACTGTTACGTGACTTCCTCCGAGACCATGCTCCCAAACACATGTTCCTCCCCTCTTGCTGTACTGTGACCTGCCCTGCCTTGCCAGCAGACACCTGAACTTCATATGGTACTTCACCATTTTCTATCCCACCTCCAGCTGTCAGTTTCTAGACTTGCACTCTCTGTCTGGCAATAACTAAAATAGAACGCATACTTCAGCCTCAATAGAAAAGTGATTAATCTGTTTTTTAACATCTAAAAGAGGTTTTTACCAGAATTTAGGTTGAGCACCTGCTTGGTATGAGGGCCTTAAGTTCTCACAGATGCACTCTAAACTGTGCAGTATTGTGTTAGAGTAGCAGGATCTGGTAACAGGATCAAGCGAAACAGCTGGCAACACACGGAGGTGATGAAAAGGTCAAAGATGACTGAGAGATCAGCTGCCACCATACAGATCTGACTTTTACTGATAATCTAGTCCTTCAAAGGTTTTTCACATATGCCCAGTCAAGAGAAGGAGTTCCCTTGCTTCTTCAGGTGACCCAAGGATCTCTTGCACCATTAGTACCAGAAAGACACAGCATATACTGTTCTGTTAATCACAGCCATTTGACAGTGGCACAATGAGATAATTGCTGCCTAGAAGTTTTAGAGCTGTCAGTTGCATAGGGAAGAATCAATACCTATGGTAAGCATTTTACAGAACACAGTCATGCTAGATTTGCAGGGTCTACACTGTCAGTTAAAATACAATCTGAGAGTCAGATTTAGCCTTCTGTCTGATTGCCTCGCCAGGCACCTTCAGTAAGAAGAGAAGTGTTCCTTCCTGTATCTTCATGTTGTCATCTTCTGTACTGAGAGAAGCAAGACTCCACTGCTTGTGTGACTCCCAGCTAAACTGACCTGGGCCATGGGGAACTGGCATTCTGCAGTGGGAGGTGAGATACCCTTGCCTTCCAAAAGCAGAGCCATTTTGCTCTAGAACAATTGTTTTTTATTCTCTTGATTTGGCTGGCAGACTAGTCCACCATCTTCTGCAGAGAAGTGTGGAATGATGTCATGATTTACTGTTTTTGAAATCCTGAGATAAGCTGGTTTTGGTCATAGACAAAGACAGGTCAATGTGTACATGGGGCACAACACCAACATACTTGTATTTCTGTGTGGACCTATTGCTGAGTGGTGAACTGCTACATATGGACTCTTTACCTACGAATAGTTTCCAAAGAAGATAGAGCCTACGTATCTCTTTGAAAGTTTCAGATGGAAGATGATATAATTATTTGCCCAACCCTGAAAATTCACAGGAAAATAAAAAGAAACACAAACTATATTGTGTGTTGAAGGCATAAGCGTATCTGTGTGCACAATTCACACCGCCAAAAGCATGACATGTAAGACTAAGCAAAGCCATCAGTTATGTAATTAGTTAGCAGAGGCAAACATCCTGCCTGGAAAAACAAGAACAAAAGCTGATTTGTTTTATATTTGCCATTCTCTTCGAGCCAATATGCTGCTCTAAATACAACACTGCTGTACCAGTGTTCGTGTTCCTTCCTCACTAACAAAGAAAAAGTGGTGCTGCAGAACAATTCTCTTGAAGTGACATCAGATGCAAATGGCCTCAGAAGCAACATATCTGCTTGAAAAAAGCCCCAGTTACTAAAATTATCTGTATAACTTCATTTATCATCAGAGATTACTGTGTCAGTAATGACATGCTGCTCCCCGGGAGACTTACATAATAGTTTTTTATCACTAATAATTCTGATTTTTGGATTCTCTGATCATCTGGGTATAACACAAAACTTAAGCCTGCGTTCAGGCAGAATTAACTGGGTAGAGAGATAGAAAGTTCCAGTTACTTACATTAGCTGTATGATTACCTTTATTATGAGAGATTACTGTGTCAGTGATGATGTGCTGGTCCCCACGGGACTTACCTAATAGGTTTCTCTGTCACTAATTATTATGATTTTGTTATCTTGTGATCAACTGGTTATGACACAAAACTTAAGCGCATGTTCAGGCAGAATTAGCTGTAGTGAAGGAATTTCACTTTGAGCTCTACAGAAATAATAGTGTTTATGCAATTTCACATATAAACACTGCTGCTAAGACTACCTTACTTCAAACAAACTTATCCTCATTAGATCAACTGTTCTATTTAAACACTAAAACACAATAGGCAGTGCATATTTGGGCAATCATTTCATGCATCAAATGATGTTTAACCACTCATCAAGCACAATAATCCCCTAGAAACACACCAGCTAAAATACCGTATTGCTTTTTTAGACCTGAGTTCACAAAGAAATAGAGGAAAAACAATCTAAGTGGGCACTGGCCTAAATAGGGTACAATCAAAGCCAAGCACAAATCTTTGTTTATATCATATATTCTGGAGTCATTACACAATTTGATGAAGTGTCCAAGGTATTCTCAGTAATCTCTGTAGTCAGGGTGCAGGAGAGGAATATGGCACAATGTTTTAGGCTTTTAACATTGAACTAAAAATCTGGTTTGTCCGTATTTGTATGGATTCTATAATTACCTGCAACAGAGAGCTACCATTGTCTGGGAGAGATAATCTAGTTGAAATGTGGAGATAAGTTTTTCATTATTGTAGTTGTCTTTTTCTTAAAAACTAAGATTATGTCGTGAATTCAGATGAGAAAATGAGGAGAGTGAATCTACTCAAATATTAACGTGGACTTGACCTTGAACTTTATAATTGTTTGTACTAACATAAAGAGAGGAGTCAACACAATTCAGAGGAAAAATCAATTGAACAACTCAAAAATCAGGCAGTTCTCAAGTTATTAGTGAATATGCAGTTTTTGCCTTTTCTTTGAGCTTATATTAGTTTGTATTAGAAATAAAATGAGACTTTTTCAAGCATGTATTCTAGTGTTGAAAAAATATAGTAATCTTACTGATAACATACATATGTATGTGGGCATATTGATAAACTTTATTGAATTACATATATTCACATATGCAGGTATTACTTCATTGTATCTGTTACCTTGCACCAAGGCCTTGGTTATGTCTTTTGAAGTCTGACACATACAAAAGTAGGTCCAAATTCATGATAAAATCAGAGATAAGGAAGATACCATTGCTACTTTTTGTACTGTTAATCTGGTCTGTTTGACAGTAGTCAAAGACCAAAAGGAAATTTAATGAGTTTTCTTGGATGTGCTTTCTGATGCTCTCAAGAGCAACAGAATTTCTTGGAGCTTGAACAGTCTTCTCAGATCCACTAGAGACAGAAACTGGAGACAAAGTAGATGACAGAAAGTCATGGTATTTAGTCATTCTGAAGGAAGATAAGAATCTGGTTAAGAACACGTTTCTCAATTCTTTTTATTCTCTTGCCCCAACTTGCAGTGAATTATTACTGACATATTTTAAAACAAACAAACAAACAAACAGACTTCTTTTCATTTGATTGTCTGGACATTCTCATAAACACTAATATTAACTAAATGTGAGCATACTACGGATCAATTTATCAACAAGTACTGGTCGTCAGTACCAGCTGTCTGCAACAGCGTGATGCATTTTAATTACAACCTCTACTATACATCTGGTAGAGTTTTATGAGTATAAAACTCATATTTACATAAGTTTATTCCAGGTTTTCTTCTTCCTGGTGAAATGCACTCCGAAAGAGGTATTCCCTTTGTTTTTCTCCTCAGGTTGTCCATCAAGATTAGGGCTCAACTGCTTTTCTCACCAAATTGCTATATAGTGGGAAATATTCTCTTGGGGCAATGCTGTACTTTTGTACTAGATTCATACACAAATAATGTAAGGAGGTTGTGGAGAAGTGCTGTAACAGAGAGTCAAGCTGTATGGATGAGTAGTGGAAAGGAGAATAACAGCTATTTTTGATGTAGTATCATACATCCACACCCAACCCTCCAATTTTGCAATAGTTTGGGTTAGAGTGGACCTTGAAAGATCGTCTACTCCAACGCCAAAACAGGAATAAAAACAGGTAAACCAGACCATTGTAGGTTTTCCTAGGTAATAGGTACGTTATGAAAGATCATTCTTTTAACAATTTTTTTGAAGAGTAACACTTGTATGTGTATATTAGCAGTCTAGAAAATAAATATTAGAAATATTTAGAACATAAGGATCAGTTAAGGATACGAACTGCAGACTGCATGTAGTTTCTAAGACAATTGCCCTGCTTCTACTTCTCTGCCTTTGATATGGTAGTTTTTTATGTTTTATTACTTAGTAATACAAAAAGTAAGTGAGAAGCACACAAGTAAGAAAGCCAAACTCTTCTTTATTGTAACTTCATTCTGAGTTTCAAGAAAAAGCACAAGGGTTATAAGCCCCATAAACTCAGCCACACAGTAGTTATTCTTTCTATTAATTTTTCTGCTCAGTGGAAAACCAGGATGCTTGCTTAAAATACTTAAGAGCTCCTCTCTCACCACGTCTGTGGTGACTCACACAAATTTTACTATCTAATTATAGCTCTGCAAAGATGCCTGGTGGCAGCCAGATCCATTTTCCCTGCTCACATAAGTCTTTTTAGTGAGCCCACTTCTCTGAAGGAATATCCAGGTAAGACCGGATATAAGTCTCAGAGCAGTAGGTCATTTCTGATCTGAATTACACCATCAAAAATGAGATCAGAATTTTCGAGTATGTAATAGTAATATCTCTACAGTGGTGTAAAATGAATGTGAGGAGAATTGAGCTCATTGATTTCAACAGAGCTTCTCCTCAGACTAAAGTTTTCAGGATTGACCCTGGGAATCTTGTGACACAGTGTTCCAGGAAGAGCCTTTGTTTGCACACACTGTGGCCCTTATTTATTAATATGTGAGGCCAACAATGCCTATTCTCTTTTTCCTTATTAGAATGTTGTCACATGAGCAGTTCAAGTGACACCAAGGATTGCAAGGCGAAGACAAGTGGTTCTCTCTGGCTCCAACTGGAAACACTGTATGTTTGAATACATTAATACTCAACAAATACCCCTTTAGATTAAATTACTCATTTTTTTAATTAAAAACCACTCAAACTACTATGTCTAACTTAAAATTTTGTTCAGTTGTTTGAAAGACTCGTGGTTTGTTCTCTTCTCACTCATATAGTTTAGTCTTACAAAATAAACAGGCTATACAACATTTAACTTTACTTACGTAATACTATTATGTATGGTTTCATTGGAGTCTTTTTCACCTAGGGCAATCCTTTCTTTTTTTTTGCATTAAAGCTGATGCTTTCTCCCCGTATTTTAAGTGAATCATTAACTGATGCAGTTTTACATGACTGCATCTTCTGTTCCTTTCAAAAGAAGAGATGAGGACTCTTGTAAATGTTATCAGGCTAACTTAAAATTAACACAGCTGAGTCTTCAGCTAGTGTTGTAGTGTAAGGAGTAACCTTGCTCCTATGCATTTCATGATGGAATAAAAGAAAAACAACAAAAAGGAGGCAATGAAATATAGAGGAATTCTCTCTGAATTGTATTTCAAACTATTTATTTAAACCATTGTCATGTAAACAGTACTGAGGAGATACTTTGTCCTGAGACAGACAGGAACAAGTACATAGAAGGTATTTTTTAGAAATGCTAAATTGCATTTCCTTTTAAAAATATATTAAACTCATAGACTCCAAGCACCCAACACTGCTTAGACACAGATTTCAACAGGAGTAATGCACTGAAATAGTTTTTAGATCTAATCCTTGAAAACCTAAACCATATTTTGTGTACTGAAGTCTGGGTTCAAAATGTATCTTAGATTTTAAAAATGGAATGGAATAGCTGTGTTCAACATTACAGCTTCACTGAAAACTTTGACATCCCTTAAACTTGGCTTTTAACTCTAGTTTCCTATGTTCCTGGCAGGAATGTGCAAAATTTCCCAAATATCCAATGTCACCAGACTGCTGGCTCTGAACCTTAGTAGGTAAGTGAGACAGGACAGAAGGGAATACAGAATATACCTTTTCCTATTAATATTCCTTTTATGCAAATTAGAGAAAATTTAGTTAGGTGCCGAAAAGTAGTCCAGCAATAAGAGCGCTCATTCCATAAGAATACCTTGCTATATATAAACAGATATTCTTGAGTGGGTTGGGAGCTTTTGAGAGCTGAGATCTTTTATCGGTATCTCCAAAAACTGAATTGAAGCAACTTTACACTCAGTTTATTGAATTCTGTGAACCCCATTATAAGGTGAAATCTCTTTCCTATGCCTGTCACAGATATACATCTAGTTCAGGACAGGTAATTCCTTTAGGTATAGGATCCCCAAATGCAGAACATGCCATTGTCCACGAAGTTCTGCAGGTATCTACCTCCGCTTGACCTTGAAGCATTTAAAAATCCTTCTATTTGGATTCTTAGACATTTAAAAATCTTTAAAAGTCCAACCTTACATTCCTAATTACTTAAGGTACTTCTGAACATTGTATTTCTAGCTTTGCTGTACTATTGAGATAATAATTTATAACATGGATCGAGAAAGTATCTCTCAAATGCCAAAACCCATTTAAGATTAACCTGTTTTTAAAAACAGGTTTTCATGACCTGGGCCTCTACGGTCACAGAGAAAAGAAAGGCACTGATCCAGGAAATAATGTATCTAAATACACTGAGTCTTTCACAGACCAACAGTACTACCATTGGAGAATGAAGCTAAGAGAAGAATAATACTAGCATCACTAAATTGCAGACACTGTGCATCCTCTTTATAGGGGAGGGTAGTGTTCTTGTACATCAAATAATGCCACTTACAGAACTGAAAACAGAATTACAGCTTTTCGTGAATGTTCTGAAATGTACATCTCTCTGTATGAAAGCACAATCTATAGCTTCACTGCACATACTAAGAACTGGTTTCTAAGAGTCTGCCTATGATTCTGCCTAGTGGAAATTTTATCATTGCCTTCTCAGGAATTCAGGACCAGTGCATGAATTTTTTAATATGCCAAATGTTTGCCAACTTATCTGTTAGAAGCTGTTACTCTAAAAAAAATATGTCAGCAGTGGAATAAAATTCCAGAGATTTTTGTTTCACAACAACTATTATATTTTATAATAGTTATGCAACAGGCATGCCATGTTCTTTTAGATTTTCATTGTCTGCTCCTGAAGTCTTTGTGAGCTTTGCCACTGACTGAATGGGCTTTGCGTCATCAGCATCTGCACTGCTAAAATCATTCTACATCGAGGGACAAGATAGCTGGCAAGGAAGAACAGTGGCACCCAGTGGTGACTTGCTTTTTCTTTTCAAAATGTGTTTGCTTGAAAGAGTTTCTCTGTAGCTTTTTGAACAGATGTCCCCATATTATATGTAGCCTAGTTTACACAAATAATATACAGATATTTATGCATCTATTATACAATAGTATTCACGGGCATACATGCTGTAATTCATAAAGTAAAAGGTAGCTTTTGTAATTACAATGTAGATTCAAAAGGAAATAAATTAATTACATTTCAGAAAAAAACAATTGCTTTATGTAAAACACGTATGGTGACTCTTTTTCATTAATGGTAATGGCATTTCTACAGTAGTTAAAGAAACTCAGTCCTAATGAAATTAATACAAGTTGAGTTAAGTGCTGGTGGCTATCCTTTATCTTTTACCTTATTAAAATTAGTAAGTGGTGAACATGGTCTCATTTATTCTAGAAGGATGCCAGCATTCCCTTTCTGCTTCCCCCTCCCCCCCCCCAAAGTTCACAGTTTTGCGAAGAGTTTAAAATTCTTGTTTCATATAAACCTCTTTGGCACTGTCTCATGCTGCAGGTAATTAATTATTCAACACAAACTGTATTTATCATATTCACTTAGAAAAGGCTGCATATTTTTATTTGGTCCCAGCTACTATATCCAAGCCAAACTTCTCTTGAATGTTACCTACTTTCTTAATACTTTCACCTAGTGTACTCCGGGAGGTACCGGTTTGTTTACACTTTTGGTTGCATGGCCATCACATTAGTGCTGCAACTATACTATTAGTAATACTTTAAATATAGTCAGGGTTGCCACCTGATGCTAGACCAAACTGACAAGGGATGGCTTTTACATACTGTAAAGTTCTTTCGTCTCCAAAACACAGGGACATCATGCAAAGTTCTTGTTTAGAATAAACCATAGCTCTCATTAGTTCCTGGAGGTCAAACAGGAATTATTAAAAAGTGTTGTGGGTTGGGCCACAACTATTCCAGAGGTCATTATAGCAGTTTGTCTGGTATCAGAGCTAATACCTCAGAACATTCTCAGACTTTGCTCAATTTTTTAACGTATGAATATCTTATAAAACTGCTATAAAGACCTCAAGATTTTTGAAGTCTGATGCAGTCTTGTCATGTTTGAACATTCCTTTCAGGGCTGCAAGATAAGATGGGGCCTGAGGTCTGAAAGAAATGATAGATCATGGAGCAGAAAGCTCTAGGCTGGTGGAAAGTAAGAAAAAAATGTTTGACCATTGGTTGAGACAGAGAGCTGTAACTAAAGGAATCAAGAAGCAGAAGTTGATAGTGTTTAATTTTGATTTTACATTCTTTCATAATTACAGTCCTTTGTTTTTAAAAAATGGGTAAATGCTGGGTAAGATTATATTGTTTAAACAGCGTGTAAAGGTTTGGGCAAAAGAACTGCTGTATCAGAGGGTAGAGTACTCAAATTCGCCAGTACATTGCAGCCTTGGGATTCATTCTGTAAGACAAAAATCATAGAAGAAGAGATTCAGCTACCTGGGCCAGACACGGGACAGCCCACATAGCACTGTGTCAAGTGCAGTTTGTTTGATCCTTTGCCATCCAGCAAGATAGATAATGGAGCCCTCAGATTTGATACCCACATTTCTCAATGGAGCATTACTAGGAGAAGAGAAGCAGAGCAAACAGCTGTCCAAGTAGCTGCACAATCAAGAATTCAGAGAGCAGACTTCCTTTAGGAAAAGGGCAGCACGTTGTTATGTATTTTACTTTCTTTTCTTTTATAAGAATTCTAAAAGGTTTGATTACTTATTTTTGAATGAGGGCTTGTAGTTGATTGACCACCAAGACAATCTTTCAATTTTCCAGCATTTTCAGAAAGGTAGGTTAGCTATTTGTTAGAGGCCCTTTATTAAAAATTGTCAGGCCTTAATAAGTCTTCCAGACCAGTAGCAAATAAAAGATCTAATTTTTACGTAATTTCTTCTGCAAAATCATAGGAACTCCAGATGCAGGTTTTTGTACGTTGATTATGTGTTAGTAAGCAAAGTGAATTTTCTAAACAGTTAAGCTTTGTAACATTTTCTGTCTTGCATAACAAGTGCTGATCTGTCTGCAGTGCAGGTAGAGTATGCACATTAGTTCAGCAAAACACTCTTTGCTTGAAATGTTAGGCTTGTTTTCTAAACTGTAGCACATAGGGAAAATATCAGATTTGTGTAAGAAGTGCTATGTGTTTGCAATCAAAGTCTTATAAGACCATTTTTTTCACTTACATAGTACTACAAATACACACGATGTCTGTTACTCCACTGTTCATAGGACAGAATGCGAGCAAACTGTGCTGACAGCTTGTAAGAAAGCAATGCTGTTGACCCCAATTACTAAAATCTGATTAAGAAGCAAAGAAAATGAAATTCACTCACAGTCTAAAATCCATAATCCCCTGCCAGTGTGAATTAACTGATACCAGCAGTTCTGGCTTAGGCTGCTATAAAGCATTCACATCCAAACCAGCAAATCTCTTCTCTGAAGTTAACATCAAACTTGTCATCCTAACCCGCATTCAGTAGATTAGGAGTTCTCATACCTTGATAACACTGCTTTCAAAAGCATGAGAATGACCAAATATATGACAAAAGGTTGAAAATGGCAAGGTAAAAGAATATGTGATAGACCACTATTCTCTATTTTTGAAAAGAGAGCCTTAAAAGTAAGGTTTCTGAGAATTTGCAGAAACCTAAAAGAGCTTAGTAGAAAAATTAGACTATTCCTCTAGTTTGCTTGGGCAGTGTCACAGTCAGGAGTCTCACTATGCCCAGACAGAATTCCAGCTTCCAGGAAATTCAGTGCTCTTCTTCCATTGCCTCTAGGGAGAAACCAGATCTAGCTTTAATTGACTCCCCTCCATCTGACAAGTGCAAACAAATCAGCGCTGTTAGTAAGGACTCACAGCGAAGGGTATCGGTCCTAAAGAGAATCAATTTCCAAGTCAAGACCAATGTCACTCTCATAGACAGGGAGGCTCACCTGGACAAAAGCATATCTATACAACTGTAGCTACTAGTCTGCCAGATGCCAGGTCTGAAGTTTCTTTCTTCAGTAAGACTGAAGAGATATTTTTTAAAAAATCCTTCAAAATTCCATCTGGATATAAATGCTATCTTTGAGCTCACAGCTTTTTCCTGGAAATAATCAGGATGTCATACTCACAGAATGCATTTCTGAAGGAACATAAATAACGTGGATTTTTTGAAAATAGTTACAGCATTAAACATTACAGAACAATCTTCTGGGAACACATGCAGTCATTTTCTATTATTATTTGCCATTTCTTAAATAACTTTACTCTATGAAAGTTGATTTTCCTAGATCTAGATAAATGCAAGAGTTATGCATAAAAAGTAACTCAATAATAATCAATAGACATTTGAAATGAGGATTTCATAGCTCACAAGGGGATAGAATCATAGAATCATAAAATTATAGAATGGGATGGGATGGGAAAGACCTTCAGAGACCATCTGTTCCTATCCCAGCGACATTTTTCAGGTCACTCAAAGCCCCATCCAACATGATCTTGAACACTTCCAGGGATGGGATATCCACAACTTCTCTGTTCTAGTGTCTCACCACCTTAACCATAAAAATGTTTTCCTTATGTCCAATCTAAATCTACCATCTTTCAATATAAAACCCCTTGTCCTGTCACTGAAGAGCTTAGAAAAAAGTCTCTATCTTTCTTCTAAACCCTCTTGATGTATAAAAATACTGTAACCAAAACCTTCTCTTCTCCAGGCTGAAAAACTACAATTACACAGTATCACAGTATCATAGTATCACAACGTTGGAAAGGACCTCTGAGATCATCAAGTCCAACCTATAACCCAACGCTAACACCAACCATCATCTAAACCATGGCACTCAGTGCCACATCCAATCTCCCCTTAAACACCTCCAGGGTCGGCGACTCCACCACCTCCCTGGGCAGCGCATTCCAATGGCCGATCACCCTTTCAGTAAAGAACTTCTTCCTCACATCAAGCCTAAACTTTCCCTGAAATTCTCTCAGCCTTTCTCTAATAGAAGAGGTGCTCCAGTCCTCGACAGGAATACATGATATCCATCAACTCTTTTTTTCTTAAGATAAACTGAAAGACTGATCTCTTCACAGCTGAATTTTTGAGCTTATGTGAATAAATTGCCTCAGTTTTTGAAGAATATATGTTGACAAAACCAGATAATAAACTCTGCAAAGTCTAAATTCATCTACTAACTAGTAATACATCCACAGTGGCTCTCAGTTTGAATCATTCAAAATTTGACATGTTCAGGTTAGGCCTTGAATTATTCAGACCTTACATTCATGAAGTAGATTCAGCAATTAGAGGACATACTTCTCTAGCAGTGCTGAACAAAAGTAATACTCCAGAGCTGGCAAATCAACAAAGCTGTATTTGAAAAGATGTGCATAAGCTAAATCAAAACCATAAAAAGCTTTAAGACTATTGAAAAACATTCCCTTAATAGAAGCAATTTCAAGACTGTCAGCGCTTTGCAGAGTGGCCAGCTGAAAGTTCATAACAGTGAAATAGTCTTTTTGGTCCTTTTAAGAGAGCACTTACTGAAAAAATGTGAGAGCCTCTCTGATTCTGTCCAGGGCGAGCAGGCTAGACAGGTCAGTAGTACCATTCTTGCAATTAAATGTCTATAGCCCATACTGTTGGAATGAAGAATGAATTAAATGAAACATGGAGGCCTCTTGGGTATACAAATCTGGAGCATATTCACAGTCAGCAATATTTAATTCTGTAGTGGCAAAATTAAACATAAGCTAAAAGACCCAGAGCACAGTACTGACCAAAATGCTTGGAAGAGCTTAGAATAGAATAATCTGCATTAGCAGAAAGATAAAATAGATATTTCATTGACTGTACATCTGTCAGCAGTGGGTGATTACTGAAACAATTTGATTAAATTTTAAATCCATCCTTATTTAATTTTTTTTCAAGGTCTTCTTTACGCGATTTGTGTTCCTCGATGCTGTTTCATAGTACAGTTAGTGGAGAAGAATCTGAAATATAGACAACAAAAGACAGCCTGTGAACAATATTCCATCTTCTTTTTGGGTAATTGTCAAATAAGTCTTGAGAATCATAATCTTATTTTAAATTTCTGCCTTGAAAACCTGTCTGCATTGAGAAAAGTGGCAATAATAACTCGAAGAAATGCTGAGTGCTAAAATTACAAATCATTGAGTGGCCTCAAGTAGAATAATTTGGAGAAAAGTATTCCTCAGTATGAAGTCTAACATTTATGGCTGGATGTCAGAAGTATCTGCTGAATACACAGAAATTCTTTCATTGACCCCACAAATCAATAGCCATGCTGTCAAGATTTTGTCATCCATCTTTCAATTTACTTTCTGAAGAGGATTTGTTAAGTGGAAAACTCTACAACTGAACAATACAATTGAAGTTCAAGAAATTAGTCCATTTTAGTTCTGTACCCGTCTATCGCTGCTTGGAATACTGTAGTTTCTTTTAGAGGATAATTTCAGATTTTCAGTCTTGGTCGTCAAAGCTACTATGTCCAGTAGAAACAGGAACACTGTTTATGCCAGTAACTTGGGCAAAGGAGGCAAGAGGATGCAATTTACTTTCAGAGCAAAGAAATTCTATTTATCTAGGAATCAGATGAACGTGGAACAAATTCAGCTGCATTTGAAGGACTCATACAAAACCTCCATGTTTCAGTGAAGAAACAATGTAAAGAGTGGAATAAATTTAGCTTATTTGCAGCTTTATGGGGAAAATCAAAGGATTTGTGGGATTCAGATTGAATTGTTGGGCATAATATTGTCCAAACACTGTTATATTTCTATTTATATTTTACACAGAGCTGGGATCAGTAACTCTCTAGGGAGAAATACACTTCAATGTTGACAAGGAACAAATATTTATTATCATAGGTGCAAAATGTTGTAAAAGCTGAGATTACTTATATTTGGTAGGATATGCTGAAAGAGGGTTGGATTAGATCAAAGGAATTAGAAAAATAGAACATTTGTATTTGTAAATCATAAGATATTTGGAAAAATGATAACCTAGGAATTGAAAAAGAGAAAGATGTAGAAATGAACCAGAACTGTCTTGTCTGTACTGTCTCACTCACTGGGTGTGAGAATCCTCACTTCAAGCAAAAAATTATGGGTACTCTCATCTCCTCTATCAATCGCTATAATTCTCTCAACAGTTAACTATAATAGAAGTCTGTTACAACATTACCTAATTTTCTTCTTTGGAGTTCTCTACCGTTGTCTCTCTCACCCTTCCCTCCATGTCCCCCAAAAAGTTGCCGTACTGATATATTGTCAACCGTATTAAATATTATCAACTGTGCAGGAAAGACCTTTTTGCCTGCTGTAAGTCCTTAGAAGAAAACAAGTTTGTTTGACAAATCCATGGTTTGGCGGGTGAAGATGTTGACAGAATATGCTTAAAATTCTTGATGCTGATACTTTAAATATTTAAAACTGTTCAACTTAATGTTACAAACCTGTCTAATAACATAACAAATACTGTATAATATAGAGATGGAATATACTGCATTAATATAACTTCTTTGCTAACAAAGAACAAATCACTATTAACAGTGTTTCTGTTAGGATTTATGGCTTTATTAAACCAATCATGCCTGACAAATTTGGTGACATTCTGTGATGGGGCTACAACATTGGTGAATAACAAAGAGTAACTGACATCATCTACCTGGACTTGTGCAAAGCATTCAACACTGTCCATCATGAAGTATTTGTCTCTAAATTGGAGAGACTTGGATTTGATGGATGGACCATCAAAGAGTTGTGGTCAATGGCTCAAATGTCCAAATGGAGACTAGTCAGGGCTTGGCACTGGGAGCAGTGTTGTTCAACATCTTTGTTAGAGATATGGACAGTGGGACTGAGGCCACCCTCACCAAGTTTGCTGATGATACCAAGCTGTGTGTTGTGGTCAACACACTGGAGGGAAGGCATGCCATCCAGAGGAACACTGGATTGAGAGTAACCCTGAAGAGAAAGGCTTGAGGGTGCTGGAGGATGAGAAACTCAACATGAGCCAGCAATGTGCACTTGCAGCCCACAAAGCCAACCATGTCCTGTGCTGCAGCAAAAGAATTGTGAGCAGCAGATTGAGGGAGGTGACTCTCCCCCTCTACTCTGCTCTCATGAAAGCACACCTGGAGTACTGCATTCAGTTCTGGAATCCTCAGCACAGGAAGGCCACAAAGATGAACAGAGGGCTGGAGCACCTCTCCTATGAAGACAAGCTGAGAGAGTTGGACTTGTTCAGCCTGGAGAAGAGAAGATAGCAGAGATATATTATAGCAGCCTTCCTGTACTTCAAGGGTACCTATGGGAAAGCTAGGGAGGGGTTCTTTATCAGACAGTGCAGTGACATGAAGAGGGGTAATAGTTTCAAAATGAAAGAGGGAAGATTTAGAAATTAGGAAGACATTTTTTACTGTGAGGGCGGTAAGACACCGAAACAGATTGCCCAGAGCAAGCCCCATGCCTGGAGGTGTTCAAGGCTAGGTTGGATGAGGCTTTGAGCAACTTGATCTAGTAGTAGTTGTCCCTGCCCATGGCAGGGGGGTTGGAACTAGATCACTTTTAAGGTCTGTTCCGACCCAAAACATTCTATCATTCTATAATTCTATCAGGCTGACAATCACCTCAAAGCCAGTTTAATGAAGTGCTAGGTTGGGATAGGTAGGGTTTACTGGTTTGTGAGATCTGATGTGAACAGAGATAAAATATTTGCAGAATCAACTCAGAACTTTAGTGACCCCAAGAGAAGCAGTCTGGAAGATAGTCTTTCTTATGGAAAGACATCTATTTTTTTGTGCTCTCCACTGCTCTAGTTTACAAAAGTCTGATTAAACACTAAGTAGTGAATGGCACTTGGATGACTTCTGCAATTTTGCTGCCTTTCATTTGAGTCTGTTTGTATCTCCAGAGCTAGAGTTCTCTGAATTGCATTAAAGGAACCTAGAAGGGCTTGCAGAACTGTGTGTGGTGCTCTGTGCTCATATTTTCCAGATATTTCTGCTCTTTAAATTTCCTACATCCGTAACTATCCTGGATACTGGAGAGCTAGCTATAGTCCTTTCTAGTTTTTCTCTGTTTTCCCAGTCATCAAGGTCATCGAGAAACTTACATCCTTTATCTGCTTTCTCTAGCTTGGGCTAGAAAAACTCAATTCCTTCAAAAATGTGTATTCCAAATCTCTTCTGACACATTCACCCTAACACCTCCTTAATAAGTAGCTCTTTATACAATGTCTTAAGCTGGGCATTCTACCTTTCCAAGGCACAAACAGAATAAAGCATTATAAACCTTCAGCTCTTCCTTGTAGCAATACCATTAATACACAGGAAATGTCTTCTTTTATCAACTAACAATTTACATATTATTCATAGTTATTTTTTAATCCACTACAGCCTACAGATTCTTTCCTACACCACTCATACCTGGTCAGTCATTTTCCATTTGGCAAAAGAGCTTCCTAATTATAAAATTGTATATTACGTATATGCGGCTTATTTTTTATTAATTTCACCTCCCTGATTTTCAAGTAATTTGTTTTCAGTTTCTGACTGACTTACCCTGTGCTTATGACTCTGCATAACTCATTCATTATTTCTCACAGATCATAAATGTACTACTCTATCATTACAGCAGTAAGTAACAACATGAACAAGACCCAGAAAAGAGCAGGTTTTCTTCCAGTTCATCAGACTATCCCCAAATTTTTCTGTACCCCCATAAACATGAGCTATTCGACAGAAAAGTATTAAAAGTGGACTTAAGTGTAGTTTGTCAATCTGCTATAATTCTATCTTCTTTTAATTTCATGAAGCTTTATCTTCTTAGTTTATCAGGAAAATATCCCATAGAATGTTAACAGACTTACTGAAATCAAGGTGGACTGCTTCCTGTCCTCCTTGGTCGATGTGGTGGCTGAGAAAAGCATTGAATGTTATTCTTTTCTTTGATACAAAATAAGTATGTTGATTACCTTTCAGGTCTTTGTTATTCCCTAAATGTTTATAGACTATTTCATACCTTTTCAGTGCATTTCTGGATAACTAAGCTGATTGGCTTGTAATTCCCGAGATAATTCCTCTTTTCTCAAAATGTACTGTTTGTACTTCTTCAGCCCACTGGAAAGTCTCTCTGACTTTTCTGAGTAGTCTGTAACAGTCTAGAATGTCTCATCTAGTTCTTTAAATTTCCTGATGTGTTCCTTTTCCTTTTGCTTTTTTTCTCAGCTTGTCCTTTTTTTCTATATCTCCATTGAAAATTATACAAACATCCAATTTTTTACCATTCTACATTTTTAAAGACACGTCATAAATTTTTTATCTTATCAGAGGATGTGTGGTTAGACATGTGAATTATATATTAGATTACATATCATAGTAGATCAAATATCTGATCATAAATAGTATGGTATTGGCAAATACGTAGAAGCAGAAATGTGAAATAAACCAAGAAACTATAGATGGACGGTGGCCAAATACAGTCCCACACCCAGACTGGCAGAACCTGTTCCCTCTCCTCTTACTTACCCTTTTCTTTTCTAAAGGTCACTCAGATTCTCACAGGCAGCCAGGATCAGGACACAGAAATATTTCTGGCATATTAATCCCTGCTCCTATCTTTCTCATTCTCATCCTGTCATCTCATTCTTTCATCTCTCTCATCACATAACCAAAGTGCAAGTGGCTCATAACACAATCAGCACACAAAAGTGCATCAGGAACCTACTCCAGAGTACCATATGACAAGGACAGTTTTGTCATGTGTTTGTGAAGGCTCACGTTTTTGTGTAGCAATGGGAACAAGAAACTAATTTTTGGAGCAGATCAACCTCTTTCAAGCATGTCACAGAAAAGTATCCAAGGCAGTAGGAAAACAACACTTCTAATGTTTGTTCAGGAGATGGAACTACAAATATCTTCATTGTTAATTTCTTTTTTTCATTTGCTAATATTCTTAAATGATTAAGAGTTTAGCTGGAACTGAAAAATCAGGTCACTGGTTTCTGAGAAAATGTTCCTGGCAAACTAAACCGTAAATGAACTGCTAGTGTAATTTGAGATAATGAAGGTTTAAACTTAATCATTATTCCACGTACAGATTTTTTCCATATTTGCCTGTCAGTTATATGTGACATCCTTTACAAAATCAGGTGAGCTGAAAGTCAACATTGCTTCTTAGAAATCAATAACTCTTGGCAATTTTCAGAAATCATATGATAGGATTATTTTTTGATAAGTAGAATGTACCATGAAGGAGGAATTTTCACCTGATCTGGAAGCATTGGAAGTATATCATTAAGTAGATTTAAAACTTTGTCTCTACTACTCACTTGTGTCAACTGCAAATATGCAAAACTGATGGTTATTCCTTTAAAATTAAATTATCCATTCCTTCTGCATATGACAACAGAGACAACAAAAGTAATATCTTTTAAATGTCAAAAATCTGTCTGCACTTCCCTGTATCATCCCAGAACAAATACTACTGCAGCTGAAAGTCAGTGATCTAGGAATGGACTGATTTCCTGTATTTAACATCCTTGACACTCCCATACTGTAATCCTACTAATTCAATTCACTAAAATTCAAGCAGGTGTCCAGGTACAAGCTGCTGTATGGCAGGGCTACACAAGAAATTACATTGCTTTACTACCTCCCAGACCAAAAAGGAGGATGCTGCCAAGGTGACTGTGTAGCCTTGAGGTTCTGCCATCACTTGGTGTACTTGAGCACATGATAGAACAGTAACATAGTTCTGAAAAACAATACATTCTAAGCAGTGTGCATGTATTTAACACATTACCTTGCATAACACTAAGCACAAAATTAGCCATTTACAGCATCCATCACACAGTGGTGAATTTCTGAGTATTTTTGTCAGAGGATTTAGAATAATCGCAGAAAAAAATATGTTCTCCAATAGTATGTAAAAAAGATCAGCATTCAGAGCGAATGACGAAGAGAATTAGTTTATAATGGGCCTGGTCCAAAGACAGTGGCTTTCATTAAAATGCTTTATTTTCCTTCCATAGGCTTTGAATGAAGTCTGCTAGTCCACTAAATGAAGCCTATTTTCTGTGTTGCCTTGTTGTAGTCGGTATCTGTATCCAAGGAGCTTTTTTCCCATTGGCGTTGTAAAACCTTTTTAAGGTGGAAATTAAACTGCTTTACTTAGATTTCCTGATTTATCTAGATTTCCACTGTATTCATATAAATGTATTACTCTAGATTTCAGTCTCTAAAACACATTGTAGTTTAGTATAATGCAGTTACAGGCATTTTTATACTTAGTTATAGCAGTTTCATAATTAGTTCTATTAAATCTCTTCTAATGTCTTATTTTATCAAGAAGAGAGTATTTCATTTATTCATTGTGCTACTTCAGTGTCATTTATGGAAGCAGTGTTTATATAATATCAGCATACTCAGAGCTTCATTATAAAAGACTAACTTACACAAATTATTTATGACTTCTTCCTTTTTTGTGGTGGATTGTGCTACCTTTGAACCTCATATTTATAAATATGCTCCTCTAGTAACTGAATAGTGTGAAATAAGGCATCTCCAACATAAACTTTTTTTAAACTTCAAGATTTCAAAATGACAGTGAATAAGTATGCAGTTTTCAGGGCAGGATACACAAGACAAAGAAGAAGAACAGAAGGAAAAGATGGAGGGTGGGGAGGAAATCAAAGAAACTGAAGCTTACAATCAGATATTTTAATTTTTTTCAATCCCTCTTCTCACTCTCTGCCATCCTTTTCCTCATGAGAGACAGTTGATCTGAAAGAAAGCTCAGCCTACTTTAATCCTGGAAAGAGATTGTGGCTTGTATCTTCAGGCGTCAAAAAGAAAACAGGGCAATGAACCAGAACTCTGTTGTATTTCTGTTGCCACTTTTAAGCAAGTAACTCTTCTCCAGTAGAAGATGTAGATTTCTCTCCATTCCTTTTCACTTACCTTCAAACATCCACCCTGAACTACATGAATACAACACTGTGTTTGCACTAATTTCTGGACTTTAGGAGGCATTTCTTTGAAGGTTATTTTCCTCCAGGAGCTGAATATTCTCCATGTTCTTGAATGTCTTCAAAGTAAATTTTACTGTTCAAACTGCAAACTGAAGTGTTTTAAAGAAAACTGTAAGTGATAAGAACTTGACAAGAAATTAAAAATTCAACAGAAAATGGAATAAATCCCAGAAAAGATATTCAACTTTTTGTTTGTTGAACTCAGTCCTCTGTTCAGGGTTACACATAAAATTCTGATGCCATAGAGTGAAGGGCGAGATGTGCCACATATTATCTAACATCTAAATAAAAACAGGTGACACTTTATTGGTGTGCTACATTCCATTTTAAATAGGTAATGGGAATGAGAGATATTTTGACCTTAATAAAGACATTTACTGTCTTTGTAGCCTATAAAATCACTAGCATAATCTGAGTGGATATTTCCTTTGCTAAGTAAGATGTAATAGAACAAAATGATGCAAAATACAGTGATGACTGTTGTTAAATGCAGTCATTGCTTCACCTTTAGAAGACCACATAAGTAAACCACACGAGAAATTTGGGAAAGTCAGGAAGTGTGAGGGAAATAGCCTGAAAGCCATTCTGAAATGTTGTGTCACAACTGATTACTGGAATCTCTACTGTTAAAACAAACAGGAACCTTGAAAAGAAGCCACTTCACAAGATAACAAGAATCAAAATTTCTAGATCTGCCCAGACCTGGGTTATGTGGGGCACCTATAGCGAGCATTCTAGGCCAGACATTTAACTGTATTTGTGTTTAAATACAGAATATATTGGTGTTTAAATAAAGAGATGTCTTGATGAAAGCCAGGGTACGCTCCCACATTTCTTTCCTCTCTCCATATAAAGAAAATTTCACACAAAGACTTCCAGCTACCAAGCTGCCGGTTTTGATACCATGTGGAGGAGAATGCAGCTGTTATAACGAGGAGAAATAGGAAAATGCTGGTCTTCAAAACATGTAGATTCTATACAAAGCAACCAGCAAAACAGAATTTCTTCCACTGGTCTAAAATATGCATCATAGGCCAAAAGCTGTTTAAAGCAGGATATTACATTGTAAGGAAAACTAAAGGAAAGAATTTTAGCTATGGTGTCTTTAGTTCTGTTCTCTGGGAGCTGATAAAGCTGTGTCTGTTCTGCATCAGTAAGGGGCTAGTTCTAAAACTTTAGTACCATATTAAAAGCTGGATTTCCCATAACCTCTAGTGGTCTGGTTGTCACAAAGCTGTCCAACTTGGCTTTCTTCCATGAGAACAATTTATTTGTGCAAATTGTTTCCAAGGCAGAACATTACTTAATTTCAGATAAGAACATGAAGGATGTGAGCAACAGCTGTCCTCAGCAGACAGCGTTCATTTTCAAGTTGAGAGAAAGCAGAGAAGATGTGCCAGAAGGTGGTTCTTAAATAAGTTACAGGTTTCGAAGTATGAAGTAAGACAAGTGACTTTTCAGAAGTCTCAAATGTCATATACTGAGTATATGTCCTGTTATTTTTGTCTCCTTCACACTAACTACTGTAGCAATGTCTCTGGCCTTGACTTATTATCCATGTCAGAGAAAGGGAGACTGACTCCTAAGGACAAAGATGTTATGTCAAACTACAAAGTTTTAAGTGAGGGGACTTACCTTTAGAAGTTGGATACGAATGTAATTTCTTAGCTTAGTAAAGAAAGTGCTTTCCCCAAAAATTCAAAAAGTCTCTGTTTATTCATCCCACGAGTCCCCTTTGTTTAAATAACAGTTCAATATGTAGGCAAATTAAACATATTTAAACCAATTTTTGTCCGACATACGCAAAATTTGTACTGCTTATCAAAATTTACTCATACTGTTTCCTGAATTTTCAATGACTTTATGTAATTCCAAATATTACCATTGCTAATGTACCAACAATTACAAACTTTGATTTAGCATATGACTTTCCATCATAAAAATTTAGACCACGATTTATAGCTACCTGCAGTCCAAAGAAAGAGTCTCAAGCAAAATATTTTCCATTGTTCAGCCTGATCAGTCCAAGTATCTAGGATATAATTTCCTAATTATAAATTATTAGAAAGGTCATATGACAAATTAAAAAGTGATGAGTGACAGCACACTGAGGTGGTATTCCGTATTCATATGCATAAGCTAAATTTGTCTTGTTTATGCATAACCAGCGTGAAAGGACTCAGTCAATTAAACTCTCAGATCTAAAATTCCAAGCTCAGACTTGAAATATCCCAAATTAATCAAAGTTTCAAAGAGCATAGAGGACTCTACAAGTTGTCTTCATAGCCTAACTATCCTGAAGAGTACAGATGATCAGCATCCAGTGAACCAGAAAAGTAGAAGCTTTCAGAGAGGCCAAGTTTTTACTAATTTCATAATCATTCCCAAGATATTTTCCATCCTTAGGTTTAGAGGTTTTCTTGGATATTTTTTTACGGTTCTAGTGGGCTAGTGGGGAAAAATATTAAACTTTTAAGGATTTTATCTTCTGTTCATGGACAGTGGAAAGCTCTGAAGACAATAGAATGGCACTGATATGAGTGCATGAAATACTGTTTACCATGGTCTTATGGGTGTACAAGGACCGTGTGGTTTTAGCAGAATACCCTGTAAGCATACACATTACTGCATCACATGGATGTTCGTTAGCAGTTTACAATCCCAGTAGCAAGTACTGTGTTTTAACTTGGTTCCTCTTTAAAGCACAATTCTTATCGAACTATAATCTAACCATTACATGTATACTGGTTGTGTTGATTTATTCTATCCTTATGAAGCACTGCATGACTGAGAATTTTTAAAGACTATAGTCTTACGAAAGTTTTGCTGCAGATTGTGGCTTACTTAAACTGTTTTTCTATTTGTTTGTTCAGTGGCAGAAAATTAAATGCAGCATCATTTCAGAAGGAAGAAAAACCACCACATTGTTCACAGGAAGTCACCAGGATCCTAGGGTGCTCCTTTTTCGTTTTGCTTGTGTTATTTTAGTAGTGACTCTACAATGTTGCTAATTCAGACAAGCCATTGACAAATTCATCCAACACTTCTCAATCCTAGGACTGTGCAGAATTTTTACTCTGATATATACTTTCTTCTGCTTGTTTGCCTCAACAGAATTACTGCAAGAATGATGCTTTCTCTAGAATAATAGCTTTGTTGAGTTTTTCTTATGCTCCAGTAGGAAAGCCATAACATATTTTCTTTCAGATTTTCTTAAAATAAATAAATGTATCTCTCTATTAATCTTGAATCTGCACAATGTACAGTTGAAATGGTTTAGTGCATGGTGTCATTTCCTCTAAGACCTGATAGAATAACACCCCAAAGTCTGGGCAGCTGTGAAATGATTGTTTAAGGTCTGGGTTGTTTGCATTTTAATATGCGCATTGAATTCAAATTAATTTGTTCTGAAAAACTGAATATTTGAATATGAAAATCACAGGGAAAGATCCTTGCCCAAAAGCAGAATTATACTTAAACTATTCTTAAATTGTATACAGGTTAGAAGTAGTGGGAAATATTTGCTGGAGAAATACTTTTTACAAAATACTTTTCAAGTCGTCACACTTCTCTGAGCTTTCTGAATAAGTCCTTGGCAATTCTGGAGTACTTCTTGTGCTGGTATGAGCCCAGGGAACTGGGTAGGACACATTGCTTGTTTATAAGCCATTGCTTAAATTTATTGTCACATCAAACTAATGCTAATGGGAGACAAACATTTTCTCAGGTAGGTTTAGTGCAGTTAACTGGTGAGCCAGTAATTTGCAAAGTTTCCACACTAGAAACAACAGCAACCAATTTTCATTTTCTGTTTCATATCTATAGTTTCACATAATTTCATATTTTCACTTCCATAGTTTCCTTTAAGGTATTTGGCATTAGTTCATTACCAAGTCATTTTAAACCTAACCGTTTTAGGTTTTGTATGTGATCAATACAGAATATGTCTTTCCCTCTTCTAAGTGTGTGGGCACTTTTTTGGAAAAAAACCCATACCTCTTTATGATATTGTAGATATGCACTCATCCGGTGTGGAAAATTTTCAAGTTTTCAATCCATTTGCTGTAGTCATGGAGTATCTGCAAGAGTTCCAATTAATTAATATTTTCAGAAAAATGAAAGACAGAAGAAAACAAAGCAAAAGTTAAACGTATTCATGTTAAAACCTCAGTCAACCCTTAATCCTCAAACTCTCTTCTGGTGTAACCAAAATGTCCTTAGCACTCATTTAAATGTAAATTCCCAGGACTGGATCTACCCATATCTTGCAGAGTACAGGAAGACCAGATTTAGCCACAGTTTTTACTTTCTGTGTAGCAGTAAGTTCTTGGTAACACCTTGCAGACATTTAACTATTTTACCAGTGTGTAAACTTGTCCCTTTGTCAGAAACGTACACCATACACTATGGAAAACATTCTAGAAAGGAAGAGGCACTAAGAAAATTACTTGCAATCTACTTCAGCTACGGCAAAATACTGCTATGATTGTATGTAAAGGGCTTAATTTTAGCTAGGTATCATTCCATACAGAAAGGTGGACAGACAGAGGCAGGATTCTATTTGCTTACAAATAACAAGATCTATTTAGAGCCATATCAGAAATCGCTTTTCTTTTTCTCAAATAAACTTGACAGATCTTGTAGTAACCTATGCAGTGAAAATAGTTCTCTTCCGTTCCAACAGCCCTCGAGTTAAAAATTTGAAAATTTACAATGTCCATTCATATTAAATATAATGTATTAAAAAGTTGCAAGTAGTAAAAATTATTTACTTATCTGAATTCTATTTAAACTAAATCTGGGACTGAACTACAGAACCTTAGAGTATCTTGGTCTACAGCTTAGATTACGCTTAAAGAAAGCTCCTTCATTATTTCCCTGAAATCTAAATATCTATAAAGCCTATCATACAAAGGTTCTCAAAAAAAAAAAAAAAAGAGTCTCCAAACCTGGAACTAGATTTTCCAAATATTTGCCCTTCTGTTTAGGTTCTGGTGTAAGTGACAATATTTTTCAAGAGAAACAGATCTCTGGCATTTGCTCTTTACATAAGGAAATACAAGGAAACTGGATAAGACCTGGACTTCAGGAAGTTTCAGACAAAGATTTTAATTGCAATAAATAATTATGGGAACGGGTTGCTTGGGAGAGGGGAAGTTTTTGTGTTTGTAGGTGCCAATGACAGCACAATACTAAGTGTGCTATTTAGCTGCCACAGCAAGTGGATGAGACATGGGATGATAATTGGTCATTATTCTTTCCTCCTCCAGGCAGCCCCTGAAATTCCTGTTTAACTGACCTGGTATGCCATAGCTAAGACAAAGATATGCTTTTACAGTCTGTAAATAAGCACAGAAACAGAGAAATACGCCATTTCTTTTGTCAGCATTTGAATCACAAATAAAGTTTAACAATAGTCTCTTTGAAATTTGGCTGCTGCCCGAAGACAAAAGGAGGAATGCAAGACCAAAAAAACCACCCACAGTCTCAACAAACTGGTAATTAAAATCATACTTGTTTACCATTACAAACTGGTTAACCTCTTTGTGTTGCTCACCCGCACAGAATTCCACATATTCTATTGTAAAAACTGCACTTTACACAGCTGACAGCTTAATTAAGACCAACTTGGTTCTACTTCGAAATAAATATTAAGATTTCCATTGCATTTAATGAGGGCAGGATTCAGGACTTACTCCTAAACATGAGCCACAATTTTTAAAATGTAGTTTATTTGTGTGAATATAAATTTATGCACAAGTGGATAGCCACATTCTATTGTGTTTTTTTTCCAATCCAAACACATTGAAAGCTGTCCCTTAAGCTAATAATCTAGAAGCTCATATATATATTATTTCTGGTAGTGACAAATGTAAACATGACTGAGCTTGTCCGTTGAGGTGATTAATAAAATATTTCATTTCTCAGAAGAAACTGAAATACATAAAGACATTCTAAAATTTCTTATGCTCCTTTTTTCTCCTTTCTGAATTAATAAATCCATAGTAACTGCAATTAAATCTTAAAGAGACTAAGAATTTACTTTTTTAAATATGCCTCTAAACAAAATATGCTCAGTAGTTACTGTGTAATTAATTTATAACTACTTCCAGAAATTTAAAAAAACTTCTGCTGAATGTATGTGAATTCTGACGTCATCAGTTGAAAAAAAAAAAAGCCAAATGATAGAATAAAATTTGCATGTGAAATGGATAAATCCTGATTTTCCACAAAACAAGTAATGCAAATAAAGATTCTTGATCCAAATGTAATTCTAGTGAGTTACTATTTCTTGATTTACCCTGGTACAAGCAGCTCAAGAAAATTATAAAAATAAAATGCTTCCATCTATTAAATGAAGTATCGAGAATCCATTACAACTCTGCCTTTGCTGACCCAAATTTCAGGGACTTAGATTTGGAATCTGTTGGTACAGGTATAAACCTGAAAGCAGCATCTTGGGTGGTAAATGATCCTCTGAAAAATGGCTCATTCCTCATCTACAAGGACAGAGATTTCCGTACACACAAGAAAGGCAAGACAAGTTGCAATTAGATGGCTCTAACTGTAGTGTTATAAAATAACTGAACAGAAAAAAAGGATAAGATAATAGCTCACTCCAAAATTAGCCAGAAAGACTGAAAGAAACTGAAGAAGCATTCAATGAAGTCACAATTGTCAGATATTATACTAGCGAGCAGAGAGCGGCAGGTAAACAGCTAAAAATCTTCGATTTTCAGCCTGATATTAATTTCTGCCTGTAGTTGTAAGGAATAAATGATTCGAAATGGTCCAGATAAGGTCGATAGCCAGTTTGTTGATACTAAGAGACACCGTCTTAGTACATCCATACAACACCATCATTAAAAAAATGTCTTCTGCAACATTCAGAGCAAAGCAAAACAGATGTTGAAAAAATTAATCCAGAGAAGTTGCATTTTGTTTTTTCATTTGTTATCTTAAAATGCTTTTCTGCACCATTTGCTACAGATATTTCTACTTCTAGTTCTACATTTTATTATCACTGCAAAAGCAATTTCCTTTCTCAGTTAAAATTCATTTACCAGACCTGTAAACTGGAGTCTTTCCATAGGAACTGTTTTAATGACCTTTTTCCTTTCCTTCTGTAAAAGAAGACTAAAAGATGAGACAGGTGTAATTTCAGGTTTTAAAGAGTATTTTACTTTCTTCATACACATTTTAATACAAATCCTTTATGTCCCAGAATAGTACAGTTATAGCCACTGAAACCTTACACTAGTGAAGTAAATGAGAAATATTATACCATGTTTAATAGGTTTTGTATAAAGCCATCAGTTAGCTGAACAATCTCATAGCCTATTTCTAGAAAAAAATTATATCTATAGAATGAAATCAGTGGTCTTTTGCACCATTAGAACTGCAAGCCAAAAAATTAATTGCAATAACCTATTTTATTAGAAAGATATTTCAGAATATGTGAAACAGCGAGATTCTTTGAAAAATTATTTCATGTGAGTTTACATTCTTTCAACATGTCTATTCCCAGTGGAATTAAAGCTTAGCTATTGTTTACAGCAATTATTTTTATACACAACATATTATATGCAGATTATATTCCAGGTGTCTAAGATAACCTGTTCTTTCTCGGGTCTTCTGTAGTAAGAAGTTAAAAGGATGCCCTTTTACATCATAATATTTTCCCTATCTGGCATCATGGACAGTTGCATATTACATACACTATGCCAGGTTAGCGTGTCCCATTAATAGAAACATTCTTCAAATGATAGGAGATGATGCACCATCACTTCACTCTACCCATTTTATAATCACCTTCCTCTTGCTCTTTGCGCCATGCTTTGCTTTTGGTGTCTGTGCTGCTGCTGTATTAGTGACCTTGCAGCTACAGCCTATCCTCACTGGAGCTGCAGCTCCCCTAGGCAGTCACATACAACTACAACCAGAATTGTCTGATTAAGAAGCCACCTTCGTTTTGAATATCATTGCTATTTTAGAGTCTTACGGTAATTTCTTATCTCTTAACAGCCACCTAAGGAGAACCAGCAACTATTACAGAGCCAGAGCAGGGCTCAGGCTCTTAACAACTAAATACTTAGCAAAAAAACCCTGTCTTCCACTGCTCTAGTAGCCTCAATATTTCCTACAGAAAAAGAAGTTATTTCCATGTCTACTGCTTGTTCTCCTAATCAAAGTATCTCTTCAGTGTTAGTCTTCTTAATTTCTCTTGTGATAGTGTAATTTTTCCATATAGAAAATTGTTCACAATTGTTTACAATGAGTAAGAAGATTATGATTTTAATGAGTAAGAAGATTATGATTTTAAAAGAAGCACGCTAATACTAGGTAATTTTCATGAATCTTTGCCCCATAAGTCTGGGTAGGAGTTAACTTGTGAACATGCTGTTCATAACCAGGAAGAAATCTGTTCAGGCTAACTGCCAAATTGACTCTGAAACATGATTTATTTAAGATTTAACCCTTGGAAAATGTATGCCAGAAGTGACTGATTCCTCACTGAAGATACTGAGGGTACACCAGTTTTTATGAAGTAAAATGATTCTTTATAAGTGTTTTGAGCTTTCAGACAATGAGAAGAACTTTCATGGTGCAACCCATGCTCATTCATAGATGGCAAAGCTGGTGAAGATGTTCAGTATTATATTATTTTGCTTTCAGGGGCACCATACCTAGGACTGAATATTTAATGAGTACATCCTCATTTTGGTTGGTCAGACCCATGTGTCTTTCCATTTGATTCAGTCGCTGGTCTGAAGTATATGAATTGTCTAAAATATCTTAGTATGAGAAAACAATATCTCTGTTTCCAAAATAGAAAATTTGTCATCACGAGCCTGATGTATCGCCTCCTTCAAACTAACAACAAGAATATGTTAATTTTATATAGCATTACAATGTATTTTTGTATATTTTGTGCTTTGAAAAGTTTTTCTTAACTTTTGTAAATATCTTAAACCTGTGCTTTCTGAACACATTCCTGAAAATCTTGTGGCTACAAGCTAAAAAAATCTGCACATCAAATCTTATCTATCCTTTAGGTTGCTTATTTCCTCATTTCAGGGACAATTTATAAACAAACAATCTAACCTAAAAAAACAGAAAAAAATTTAGTTTCTTTTGAGGGAAAAAACTGTGTACCACAGCATCTTTAGGAAATGGGTAAACTGGTAGGGGAAAGCAGTTCTGCTGAGCTAGCTACCATGCCTATGTTACATGTGACAGAAGTAACTGGTAAAAGAAGTAAGTTAGCTTTAAGTTTTGCAGTGGAGGAGCAGGGCACAGGGCTACATTTTGCTGTAGGTGACTGGAAACTAGTAATCCATCTTTAACAAAATAATGACTACATGGCAACTAAGTTTGGAAAGGAATGCCTTTCTGTACAATTACATTTGATCACAAGCTGTAATTCAAAGCTTGAATTTGCAAAGACAGATACATATCTATCATTCGGCATATGCAATGTTTAAAATTGTACATATGTTCTCACAATCTTCCAAATGCCCAGAAAATTGAACTGATTTCCATATTTCATAAGTCATAAGTAAAAGTACAGTTTATTGAAAATCCAAGTAAGATTTCACAAACCAGAGAAATGCTGAGTACCTAATATTTTGATATTGATTATACTTTGTAAAAACCTCGGTTTCAAAATAAATATTCCATGGGTGATCAACATTGACATTGCCAACAAAGACGAATTGTGAGATAACAAGCTGCCCTCCCACACCTTACGATTTTCTGTTAAGAATCCAAAATGACAGCATGTTAAAAGACTGTTCAATGAAGCACTTTTTGAAATTTCATAAGCAAACACACAGGCAAATTCATAGTTTTGAAGTACAGCATAAGAGTGCATAGAGCCTCTGTTTTCTAAATGGAGAAGAGGGTCATGAATTCAATAATATGTATTCAAAATCCATAGAGAATTCTTGTGGGTTCTTTCATTTATCAGGAATTCAATAGTATTCAAAATCCACGGATAAGTCAAAACCACTGCCTAATCTTTTTGGTGTTCAAAAAGATACAACTATAAACTTAGTTGGCAATCTTGAAACAGAGGACTTCAACATGTCTTCGTGTTCTACTGAAGTGAGCCAGTAACTTGCCAAAACCACGTTGGAAACCATAACTGTTTTACTTCAGATTGCAAGCTCAGTTTCCCTTCAGAATATTTTTCCTGTCTGCTTTTAGCACCTGAACACCACTGAACATCTTTAGAAAGAAATAAAAAACTCAAATAGACTTCAAGCCCTTGGCAAAATTATTCTTTCTTCTCATTGAATGTAGCAATGAAATCTTCTATAAATTCAACATACTAGAACCCAGTTCTTGTGGTTTCTTTGGTGAGATTGGTCCTATTTTCACAGCACAGCAGCAGCTACAGATGTCAGATTCATTATGCCTGCTTTATTTTGGCACCTTTTGTGCTGCACAATACTGTTTCAAGCCTGCCTGTGTGTTTAAACTACAACACTGTATGTTTACTGTCAAGCCAAATGGTCTTTAGATATAATGTATCTTTACTTCCACGGTATGAGAGGGAAGCGGAATTTTGTTATAGAAATGTCCTCTTACAACATTTTACTCATTTGTCACTCAGCTGATTACCATGCTGTCTATGTGTGCTCCAAAATACTCACCAAATCCTTTTATCAGTCTCCATTAAAAGAATGTTATCTGGATAGCACACTGATAAGCCCTTTCACTTATCAGGGACATGAGATGAAAGCTACCTGGCAACAACTAATAACGATCCCAGCTCTGACACAATCTGTGTAAGATCACATATCTGTGATATGCTGGCACTATGTGTGGGTCATACAAGACAAGGAGGTAGACTCCAAGTCTGGTTTGTAAGTATAAATGGCGTTTTGAGCCTATAAATATCCTTCAAGCGTCTTTAGCATCTCTGAAGTCTCTGTAAACCCTATCACATTACAGCTTATAAACATATTTATTTCAAACCTTGTAGTGTTTGAAAAACTAGAGTAAATACTGCTACAAAGCTACACCAATACTGTCAAGTCTGGATTATTTTGCTTATTCTGGCTAAACACAATATTCCATGAACACCTGAGGAAGTATGAAAACTTTCAGATTTTATTCACATGTCTAAGTTACGTTCTACAATATAAGTCAAAACACATGAAAAATTTATCTCAAGAGGCCAAATCAGAAATGACACAGGGAAATCCAAAAAGCATTTGAAGAGTGTAAATACGATAGAAGTAAGTAAATAGTCTCACTGTCTTCTATGGAGGCTGTACTTTTAAGAATTCCCAAAGCAGAAAAAGAATCTAAGGGATTGTGACCAGATTCTAGTGGAAGGCATCATAACTAGCTCTCTGCCCAGTTCCTCCACGAGGAAGTGCTACTATGAAAGGTAAGCACAGTAGACCTGCCAGTGAATCTGTTCTAAACATTTTCAATTTTAAGTCCAGAACAGAAAAGCTGTCACTACATCTCAGATTCTTCTCTCTCAAGAACAGCAGGTATATTCATCCAATTTTTATCTGTAAGCATGTGTTGCTCAGAGCTGTAAACAGTTAGATTTTTTTCTGATAAATTAATTAAATTTCTCTAATAAATTTCTCTCTTCACACCATTCCTCTTGCTTTGCTGTAATAGATGGAGACCCACAGTCATTAATTTAATGAACTTTTTGCATAGGTAGTAATTATAGATTAGTAATCTATATAGAAATATGTAGATTTGAAAATATAAGCAGTAGTGACCGGAGCATGACATAAATGATATTGGAATCACCAGAGGTGAGTTGTTCTAGTTTGATCTAAAGAAGAAGTAATTTTCTGAATTTTCAGCTAAGCCTCGTCTAAGTATGAAAGTTAACAACGTGTTTTCAGACAGTGTCTGTCTCTAGAAGTGATAATGCTTAAAATTTGTTATTAGCACCGAAGTAACGGGGCATTGGTATGCAGAAAGACCATTATTTATATATGTTTCTATGGAAACAAAGGGTAATCTCAAGTTGGTGGAATGTTGTAAGGCAGAGGTGCAAAAAAGGAGTTGCATCCGCAGGGAGGGGCAGACAGGACAGGTGACCCAAATTGACAGTGTTCCATTCCATATATATCATACTCACTATAAAACTGAGGAATGACACAGGTCAAGCCCTCTTCCTTGATGGCTGGGATCTAATGTGGACCTCATCTGCCCTTTTGCCCTGAATCCAGATCCATGTGTTCCTGAATCCACTTCCTGAGTTCAGTTCCTGTCTGCCACAGAGTCCAGCCCAGGACTTTTCCCACCCTGTGCCTTCTCTGCAGCATCAGTGGTGATGCATAGTCATCAGGGGCTGGGGGGTGCTGTTGATTTCATATATTTGTACATATTTTGTTGTTTTCTTATTAATATTATTTTCCTTATTATTGTTGTTTAATTACAGTTGTTTCAGTTTTAGTTTCCAACCCATAAGTTTCTCTCTTTCTCATTTCCCATTTCCCTTTCCCATTTCCTGGGGTGCGGGGGGAGGGTGACAGGGTTCACAACTACTCACATTTATCTGCCAATCAAGCCAGGAGGGGCTGAATTATGAAACACCTTGTCTCTGTTCTTCCTTCTGTTTCTGTGGAAACATCTGCAACATTGCTGCTCCTATTTTGAACTTCATTGAAAAATCAGGACTGGTTTTAAAAATCAAGGGAGACAGATAACACATTTGAAGAAGCTTCCTTTCTTGGCTTAGGTTTCTACAACAGTCATATGTGTCTATCCAAAGCTCAATCAGTCTCCAAGTGGGAAGAAGTAATTCTGGTTGTGAAATCTTGGTTAAGCAATGTGTTAGCTCAAGAGACAAATTTTTTGTTTCTGTCTAAAGTGAGACTTCTGGAAAGTATGTGTACTCTGCATGGTATTTTTCCATGTCTTCATAGGAAATTCTAAGAATAAAATATTGTCTTGTTTCCCACCCTTTCCCACCCATTTTCTGTTGACTTTTCAGGGGGTTTGTTTGCATTTTACGAACTTAATGTTTCATTGAATTATAAACAATTAAACTCCATTATGTTGTCCACCCTAATTAACGGTTTCTCCCTTGAGCTTCAGGACAACAACATTGAAGTTCATTTTTAAAGTAGAAATTGTTGGATCAGCAATTCCTTCAGTCCAGTTGCCTTCCTGACCAGCTTAAAACACAAGGATCCCAAAGTTCCTTGCATGCAGGCTTCTTTTTACTGTAGCTGAAGCTACAGTAAAAGATCTACAAACTTAGATAAAAAGGATCCTCATTTTTATACAGATTATAAGTAAAGATGCACAGCTGTTTAGTTGTCTGCTTTGAGAGCCAATTTTCCTAAATTACTAGAACGAATCTATCACAATAAAATTACTGAAGTCTAGAGGTAAAAAAGAGGAATTTTTTTTTTGCATTACTTCTTATCATAATTATGTGGTCTTTTCTTATTCTATCACTTTCCAAGACACTGTAGTCATTATTTGTTAAGAGACAACTCTCTCACCCAGTGTATCATCCTGTTCATGATCCTAGATTAATTTCAGGAATTGCTAGTACTGCTCTGTTTGTCTTAAATGGGAAAATAAACCCATCTTCCTTTGCTCTGTTCAGCTTACCTTGCATGAGATCCAGCACGCTTCATCCCGTCAGGGAGAAACTTGTGGTAGCATTGTGCTGCTTGGTAACTTCTGCACCAAGCAAATCTATAGTTTCAAATTAATCAGCCTGCTGTCAACACATAGAAATTCATTTCACACACTATCATGCATCTGTACCGGAGCCCCCTGGTCAACATCTCATCATTTAATGGACATGCATGTTTCTGCAGTGTTACAAAAACCATCATCATAATTGTTTAGGAGAGAATACCTCAATTCACTCATGAAGTTCAGCCACCTTTACCATCAGTGTGTGAGTAGTACTGCCAAGAACAGTGGCCAAACTAGTCTGCATGAGCTAAAGACGTTTTCCTACACACCTTCCATGCTTATCCTTCTGCCAAGATTAATTTAGGTCTTACTTACACGAGTCAGTATATGCACCAGTTTACACTTCTAGGTCTAATTTTTTTTAGAAACCATATTCATTATTGCAACCTTTAACTGACAGATAAATTAAACCAAATGTAATTTTTTTATTAAAGTCACTCTACTGCTGACATAACCATTTGGGTTTGAGTATGGAATTTTCTGCTCGGGGAAGACTGCCAAAGAAGTTTTGTCTAAACATTAGCATTGAATATATCATTTTTACAGTCCAGATGTACCATCATCACTTTTACTTGTTGTAAGGAGAGGCTGAAAAACAAGGAGAACACGAGGAGCAATCTCCCAATATTAGCATATATGTAACGCGGCCACCGTGGACAATGTACCCATGTGTGCCAGCTGATGCCTGTTGCCTTGTCCCTTAGGCCAAGGTTCCCCTTCAAGGATTTTGTTTTATGTTGTCCTCAGTTAAGCTTAAAAAGACAATAAAAAGCCCAGCATGGACTCAGCTTACAGGAAATAAATGTTCAGAGAAAGTTTTTAAATAAATGCACGGAAATTATTTTCTGTGGCAGAATGCTGTGCTTCTTTCTCCAGAGGTCAGCAGCAGGAGGGATGTGCCTGTTCTGTCCTCCCAGCTGCTCTGCTTTCCTGTCATCTGAGTAATTCTAACTGTACCAGCAGGTCTTTCCTTCCACTCCTCAGGCCATGTTTTCAAGCTCATACTTTTACTAGCCGTGGGTACACTGAGGGACAATACTCTAACAGCAAAGATGAGCCTTCTGTGCCTAGTGCAAGATTGTTTGATTCACCACTTACTTCACTGTGGCATTTGCTTGGCATGGGAGGATTAAGGAGGCATTTTCATAGACTCAAGAGGAAGTTGTGTGTCTGGCAGTGACACAATATTGCATATGCTGTTCTAGCTATTTCTGGCAGACAAAATTGTTCCTTGGGGCTGTAGAGAAACTGAGGTGGTCTTGCTACACTTCTGTGCACCCAAGGAGACACCAATTGGTCCCACGACTATAAAGATGCAAAGAAAGCCTTAAACCACTGGTATTTTCCATTTCAGGTCCAGCCCAAACTGTGGTAAGCACAAAAAAGTGGGCTGCGAGAGTGTGTCACAAAATACTGTTGTGAAAATGCAAAGTGATATTATCACAGATTGAATTATATGTCTTAAAATATTTCTAGTTCCAAAGGATAAATCTAGAGTTGTTAAAAAACGCCATACTCAGAGACTTTATTACATGTTTAGCAAGAACAGGGAAGCCACTCTCAGGGAAAGAAGAAAGAGTGAGTCATGAAATAATAGTCACAAAATTGCCTTGACATTCATACCAAGCAAGGTGAGTGGCTCCTCAGAAGTGAAACGGGAGATCTCAGAGCATGGTTGCAGCAGCCTTATGTCTGTTAGGAGTGTGTATTTAGTTTTTCAAAGTCTGTCTCAATCTCAAATATATTCCCACAATCAGAATAATTCATAAACATCACCCAATTTTGAAATCCAGCACTGTGAATACTGAACGTTAGGCAACTTACCACATTTATAGGCTTGTGCTTATATTTTACAAATCGTGCACAATATAGTAAAGATAGGCATTAAATACATTAAAAGACACTGTACATATTGTTCCATTTCAGTTTCAATTTTTCGTTCTCTAAGTATAATTAATATATGTATCACATGCATGTATATATGCTACAGTTGTGAATATCATTATAGTGTGGAGGGGAAACAAACTGATTGGCACATCATGTGAGGTAGTTAAATGGATCATATACAAGGAAAGTTTATTATTCTTACATCGTATTTTCCAAGTTATCACAAATATCAAAAGATCTGTATTTTTTGGTAACTTTTTAGATCAGGAAAAAGCATATTACTGGATATACAAAATAACTCAAAATAGCTGCCTGGACACTATTAATAATGGGGTTAGCAAAAGTTTAATACCCATGGGAAAATTATGGCAAGGATGTCAAAAAGGGCAATATGTCTGCAAATTACTGCTAATACTCATATTCAATATTAAAAAGCGGGCAAAAAGCACCTTAATAACTACTTTAGTTTTTAAGACCCAAGACACAGCAATCAAATCAATTTTCATATAAGTAATCACAGAATATGGCTTATATTCCCTTGCTTATAATGTGCAGGCACCTGCTTTTGGAACATGATTAAAGATTATTGATATAGTCCAGTTTTTCCAGCATCCACGTAGGCATTCTTCTCTCCTAAATTACCTTTGACCAATTTAGCTTTAGTTTTATGACGTCATCTATGAAGTCTTCTACAAATCATATCATCAAATAGAATCATCTGATGCAGTGTACGCTTCATGGAAAAGGAGCAGAGATTCTACTGCTGACAGGGAAGTCCATCAGCACAAAACCCTGGGCACAAATTCATGTTCGAGCTATGGCTAGCATATCTCAGGCACCTGAAGTGATTCCTTATGACTGGGACTATAAAATGCTTCTGATCTGGCCCATACGTTTGCCAGACAGCCTTAGCAGAAGTAGTTCGGCTTGAAATTAATTGCATATTGCACTTCAGCATAGCTGACCAGTTATGATAAACAAGGGTAGTGTTTCAGAATAGCGTTAAGAAAACGCAAGCTCTACTCTGAACTTGCCCATGGCATATTAGACAAGAACAGAAAAATATCCACAAATGATGAGCAATTTTCTGTATGTTTTTTACTGACAAACTGAAAGGTACAAATGAATAGCCTGGAATGGATCTCACTGCGTGTATAATAACCTCATTAATTTCAAATAAAATATAAATACCTGCTTTAAAATTATATTTTATCTTCAGAATCTATCAAGTTTAGTAATGCAATTAAGTGCCATCGGCAGCTCTATGTTCATGCAGTCTAAGGTCAGCTAAGAGGAAAGCAGTTCATTTTTCCAGGTTAGAATATTTCATCCAACATCTGTAACTGTCTGTGATCTGTCAGATTTTATTTTTCCTGCTCCTTCACACTTCTGTATATAGGGCAAGAGTCAGTATTTGTCTCTGTCTTTCTCACTCTTATATGCAAAACTTTGAAGAGGTTTTCATTTGTATCCCAGAATATTTTCCTTTCTCATTCATGCTTTTCTGCTTTATGTTGGCAGTTTATACCACATTTATCTTGCACTCTGGTAGAGCTATGTACAAGTTCATAGTTTATTAACATAGAGCAAATAAAAACAAACAATCAAATAATTAATCTTTACTGTTATCAGGATGCAAAAGAGAAGGGATTTTTCCTTAATGATAATGCATGACTCTTTCCAATTTACACAGGACCTTAGTGTAAATTATCAATTTCCAATCATTGTGGTAGGTCAGCAGTTTGTACTGCCTTTCATTCTGTCTCAAGGCACAGAACAGTATTTGTGGAGTCTAATTTTGTTTGATTGTTTGCAATTCAAAGGAATAGATGTGTAAGCAAATAAAACAGAGTATCAGTGCTCCCACCTCTACAATAATTCTGACAGAAAACACACTGGCAGCCCTACCATACAAAAGCCTTTCATCATTATAAATATTTTCTCACTACAAAAGGCAGACTTTGACCACTCTGTAGAAGACAGGCGATCCTATCTGAAAGAAACAGGGTCTCTTAGGCTCCCTCTTGGTGTTTGTATATGCTGTGATTTTCAAGTCTGTAATTCAAGCATGTCCACCTCTGTTCTTCAATCTATAGCAAGCAGGGCTCAGCTGGTAGGAACTGTGTTTTATTTGCTAACTGTCTTGTGGTAAGTCCCGCATGTGATCCACTTTTGCTTATTCTCTCCTGGGTAGGAGTTCAACCTCTGAAAATATAATTTGCATTCAGTGCAGTACAGCATGAAGCTGAAGACACTCAGCCTCGGCCACACAGAACAGATCTTATATGGACTTCCTTTACCCATAGTATAAGTGTATGAGTGAAAAGTAAACAAAACATAGTCCTAGAATGAGAAAAGTCTAATACGGATCTTACACACTTGCCTTGATTTTGGAACTTGAAATCAATGTAAGCTGTCAGGTGGTCTCAACCAATAACAACAATTAATAAAACAAACTTAGTAAAATTACATTAGCAATCCGAAGCTAATAAGCAGACCACTCTCTCTCAGCAGCTCCTGCTTCACAGTGCTTAGCTTATAAATTTTTCTGTGTCATGATTCTACAGAGATGAAATTTTCAATGGAGGGCTCGTAGATATCAAAATTCCTTTCCCAGAGAAATAATGGATTCTCACAACTAATGAGGGAAAAGGTGGGTTCTGAGACATCATTCACCAACCTTGTTTTCAAACTCAGGAAGTATTTGAGGAATACACAACCACTTCTCTTTACCTACTATTCAAAATTTTAGAAAGATAAATAGCAGAAAATTACTGTTTTTTTAATAAAATATTTAAATGTCTACTTGTTTTCACTGAAAAAACAATAAATACTGGAAAACTGTAGGGCAAGAAAAAGATTCTTTTAAAACTGAGGTATGAGGACCTAGACTCACTTAGCATAGATCTTTCTTTACAATAAATCTGCTACTAAAACTACAGATGGTAGCTGTACTTCTTAAGATACAACAGAAAGGTAGTTTCCTTCAGTGCATAAATCTGAACAGTATAGCAGAGTAGATGTGCCAAAAGTGCAAATCCTGTACGTAGGAGAAGAAAAACAGAAATCTTGTCCAAAGAATCTCTAGTATATCCAGCATTTGAAATATGTCTTTGGCAGGGTGCTGAAAACACCTTTGTAAATACTTCCTGTTTGTTTGCATTGCAGCAGCAATAATGATTTGTCATTGATCTCAGATGTCTCTTCCAACCTTACAATTCTATGATTCTATGATTCTATGATTAACCCTTGATCTTAAAATCCAGCTCCTTAAATGAAAAAGTACGTAGGCAGAACTCATAAAACCATTAAATGAGAGATCTCCTGCTTCAGAAAAGATCAGTTCTGTCATCAGCTGCTACATAATAGCTTGGCATTTGATAGCTTTGATGTTGTTTATGGCAGTGTGGTCTAAGAATATTAGGAAGACTATAGGAAGAGGTAATGAGCTATATTAGAGTAAGTAACGTAGTTATTTGAAAGGATTTGCCAAATACCTTTACAAAGAGGAATTAAACTGCAGACCAGTCCTTCTCCCTTTTTCAGCTACTAATACTAAGACAAGATGTACCCTAGCATACCCGAGCGGTCATTGAAATTGATTGAAAGGGGTTGTCTTCCTGTTGCTTTTGGATTTGTTTGGGGGCTTTTTTGGAGATGTAGGGATGAAGATGATCAGAGGAGTGGAGCACCTCTCCTGTAAAGACAGGCTGAGAGAGTTGGACTTGTTCAGCCTAGAGAATAGAAGATTCCCAAGAGACCTTATAGCAGCCTTCCAGTAGTTCAAGGGGACCTAGGGGAAAGCTGGGGGATGGGGGGGCTTTTTATCAGGAAGTGCAGTGATAGGATGGGGGGTAATGGTTTTAAACTGAAAGAGGGAAGATTTAGATTACATATTAAGAAGAAATTTTTTACTGTGTGGGTAGAGAGGCAGTGGAACAGGTTGCCCAGAGTAGCTGTGAATGCCCAGTCCCTGGAGGTGTTCAAGGACAGGCTAGATGAGGTTTTGAGCAATCTGGTTTAGTGCAAGGTATATGTAATACAATATAGATACAAACTCCACAATGAAGGGTAGAGTAGTGATTTCAACTACACATATTGAGATAATTTACATTAGGTTTTTATACAGTTCACTATCTCTTCTTAGAAAAACATGCTTTATATATTATGTCATAGCAGTGACTGCTTCAGGTAATGTTGTCACATGTTGAGTTGTATACAATTACATACATGAGATGATCCTTTTTTTTTTGCATTTAAGCATTGGAAAAATTAAGTCTTTTGATAAATACGAGTTTGAACAGATCAATAAGTATTTCAAAGCACCTTAACTAATTTCAACCTGTTCAAGTCAAGGGAGTACTTATACACCCAAGTACATAAAATAATTTTTTAAAATTTAATAATAGTGGTTGTGAATAACTATTTTCTAAACACATTGGAGATTTCCTAGTCTTGATATACCATTCTATGTGGTATTTCTACATTATCTATTTGTTTTAGGTAAGATCTTTCTCTGTTTATTTCTTAATTTCCAGGGTACATTTAGCATATTGCAATTTTGTTTATTTCTGTGTCAGTTGTTAAGTAACTAACAACACATAGACCAACCAGTACTTACTATCAAGCAAATTCCGCAAAGTTATACACTGTAGTCACCTCAAGCCTTTCATTTTAGTTATTGTACACATAAACATTCTCCTTAATAACATTCATTTTTTTCTATACCAGCTAAAGAGAAGCTCCAGAAAAGTTGAAAACATTGCCTCATCTGGTAAATTACACTGTGTTATGATAATTGTTAGTGACATATATAGGGCTAACATAATACAGTACTTCAGAGGAAGAAGCTGCATTTTTGTACACAACCCAGTCATGTTGTCTTCTAAAGTTAGCAATAACTAATACAAGTGTTCACAGTAAGAGCTACAATGACTAATAGTAACTTTTGACTAGGTAGCCCATAGGCTAGGTCATGGGGATGTGGAAGACGGATTTAAAAATTACAATTCTTCAACCCTTTTAAAATGCTCATAGATTGCTGCAATTGTTTCATTGTACTTTTTGTTATTTCAGCTGCAGCAGCATGTCCTCTTGCTTGATGATGCCTGGCGACGACCCTTTCTGTGAGAAGCAAAGGTTTGGCAACAGACAGAGGCATGCAAGCTTGGAATCCTAAACAGAAGGAAGAACTATGGGAGCAAGAACTAAGATACAAAATATCTGAAATGACAAGGTAGTAAGATAAAAATAAATATGTTATGGCAATAATTTTTAAGAAAGAGAAGAAGTGCCTCTGGCACCAAGAGATCCGAATGGTAATAAGAGGAGACTTCTCATTTTACACAACTGCCTTATACACAGTAATGTTTTATGACCTCTCCTCTCTGGCTATCAAACTCTCTGCATTCTGCTGTTCACAATTAAAAAAAAAATAAAGGAAGTATCACTACGATTTTTTTAAGAACTGGTTAAAATTTACAAAAGCAAGCTATTTTGTGTCTTTTCAAACTGAATCAAGATTCTGTACAAGACAGGATCACTTTCAAATCTCTGCCAAAATATGAAAAATAAAAAAGGAAAACAAACAAATGCATCAACCACTTGTAAAGCAAAAAAAAAGAAAAAAGAAAAAAGAGTGATAGACTAGAAATTTACTAGAATTGAAATTTAGTGCCTACTTTATGAGAGACTGGTCCCTTAATTAGCAATAAAATACCATGAATAAAAATGCATCATATCAGAAAGCATGACTTCACTACAGTAATGTTATGGCATTTATAGGACCTGTTAAAGTTTAACAACAAATGATGTTGCTCCTAAATACTAGTTGATAAAAAAAAAAATTGATTGCACGTGTTTTAAGCAGCAGTGCAGCCCCATTTCTAGTTACACTGATGTAAACCTGAAGTGGTGCAGCTGAAATCAATTACATCAAGCTAAAGAGGTGGGGAATTAGCATTCAAGAATGTGAACCTCCAACTGCAAAAACTTCACAAATATATTGCTTTTTCTGTTACAAGGATAGTATGATTAATGTCACAAGATTAGAGACCTTTTGGACTGTTTTGATTTACACTGGAATCTGAAGTGATCACCAGCATCCATCATGGAATTACAAAGGTCAGGGGCTGGCATTATGTATGAGTCTTTCTCTTGTCTCAGTCTGGAGGCATACTTTCAGACGTAATCCCAAGATCTTCTGACCCTAGCCTTTGTAATCTTTTTTCCTCACATGGAACAATATAGTCAAGGATCTGAATTATTTTGCCGTGGCTTCATTGTGTGTAAAGCAGTTGTCATCTTAGATATAAATCTCAGTATGACTTCTCTGCATTTAAACAACTAATACCAATTCTAAGAGGCAGGGTAAGACTTTAAACCATTGCAGGTAAAAGTAGAGAACCTCACTGAAAATTAAATCCGTAAGGCAGAAGCACAGTCTGTTTCAGTCACTGGTTATTAAGTTGCTGAGACAGTGTTACACTGTATCAAATCCCCAGCTCCCCTGGAGACCTTGCACGGGTCTAAGTAGTAGATTGGATGCAACTGCCACACCACTAATTCTTCCGCAGTAAAAACCGAGGAGTTCATACTGAGCTGCGGAAACAAACTCTATAACTCACATAAGTTGTAGAATAGGTATGTTTTTATTTCGCTAGCGGGCGACAGGGTGGATTATTCCAAAAGCCCTGTGCACCAAGACAAAGAACCTGTGTGGTTATACATGCTACAATAATATATAATAATGAGATTACCTAATTCTACCTATATATATGCATAACTTTTCCCCACTTTGTATTAAAATGAGTCCAAGAGATCATTTCCATTGTCTCCGCCCAGCTGCACCTCCTGGTGGTGGTCTTCAGAGGGTCTTTGGGGATGAATCTAGCAGTCATCCTAAGGGTGAACTTCTCACCTTACTCCCTTGCGCATGCTCAGAGAGCTCTTTGGTCATTAGTCGAGTCTCTAATTGGCCCCTGCTGAGTCTGCAGTGCTCCCCCTTTGTTCATGTACAACTTATCAAACAGAATGTTCATAGTCCATGCGGTTATCAGCAAAACTGAGTTACACACTAAAGGAGAAGACACAGTTTTTTCTAAATCTAAAGTTTGTTTAGCTTACAAAGTTCCTTAAAGCCAAGAGAAGTCTTAAAGCTTTAAAGAGACCTCCTACAAATCCCTCACTCATCCCTTATTTTGGTCATTTTAAGCTTTCTACGTTCTGTTGTGTAACTACACAGTTAACCTTATAATGTTACGTTTTGTTAAAATCTCCCCTCCTTTATCAATACAAAGAAGGAAGTGTTGTACGACTTACTATATTTTACAGTAATATTGGAAGTAAACAATGCGTTTGTACTACCCCATTGACTAACTCACAGTAACTTCAACATGGGACAGAGGACCAGGCTGCACAGACCCTGCCTTAGCACTGATAATACATCTTCTTTGTCTCTATCTTGAAAAAGGCCTTTGCTACTCCTTCTAGACCATGAAGACAACAATGCAGACATCCAAGAGCAGGATGGGGATGGATTAGTTACTGTGCCAAGAGGAAAAAAGAAAATAAATTGTTATAGTGTTAGCTGTTTCTACAGTGATACTGATAAAACAACTGGAGCCATGGTAGCCTCACATATCAATGCTGCAGAAAGGACCTCAAATCTACGTATTAAATAAAGTCCAAAAATTTGCTGCAGAACCCCAGAAGTACTGAAAACAACATATGAAATGTGGGAACCCAACAGCTTTATTTTCCTGCAAACTACTTCAACATGAATAGACACTGGCTGCATTTTACAGACAAACTGTATTTCAATAAACCAGGAAGAAAAAAAGAAAAGATACTTTGTGTTGGGGAAAGTTCAAGTCATGGCCACAGACCCAGTCATTCTGTAGATTCCTTCCTGCAGTTCTTAAAGGTCTGCAGGCTTGTTCTGCCATTGATACCAGCGAGTTTGTTGATCTTTGCACCAAGTAGAATATAAATTCCTACCAAATAGCCTTCAGACCAGAACAGAGATTACAGCTTCTAAGCTAGACTTCTTAAAAGTGTCCCATGAGACCACATCTCATATGTGTAGCTCTACCATCTCTGTGTAGAATTCCAAACCTGCAAAATCCCTGTGTACCAATCCCATCAGGCTCACAAGGCCATGTCACCGCGCATCAGGTACCTCCAGGCCTTCTTCTGGGGGCACGTATGATAAAAGTTGACCAAGTTATGCTTTGCAAACAGCTTTGTCAAGATCAAGTATTAGGTATCTGCTCAGAGTATATTCCAGACAGAACAAAGACCAAAAATAAGACAAGTTTGTGTTATTTCCTGTTACTTACACAAAATTCTCTTCTTAGTAACTTCAAATTCCATTTAATTCTATAAACCACACGTCTGGTCAGGGAGAAATTTGCACTTTGCCAACCACATCAGTCAGTTGACAGGTTCTTTTTTTCTCCCAGTTAGCACACCTGTACTGCTCAATCCAAACTTCACTAACCTTTGAAAGAGAGCTCAGATCCTGCTAGTTGCATGGCAATGGCAGATGCATTTCACTACATGTCCAGCATGTGTACATGTTCAGCAGTAACCCCTACATGGCTCCTGCAGAGTGCACACAGCTGTGGATTTCTGTGGGTGTATCATTCCTGACACCTGAGCTACTTTAAAGGTAGTTTATGTCCAGACGAGTTGCACTCAGACCTCTGCAGTGGAGTAACCGCATCAAGGCTGTTTCACTCACATGCATGCCAGATTGTCCCTGAGAACAGACTCCTGTATCAGCTCTATGCTGTTAGGCCAGCACTTTCATTTAAGGGTCATGACTGAGATATAAAAGTCTTGCAATCCTAAAACAGCTTTGCTGTGCCTACAATTAAAGAGTTTAATCTCTGTCCTTATTCGGATTTATCCCTCCCCATTTCAGCTTGACTTAAACTCCTTATAATTAGACTGAATAAACTAACATAAATGTGGCACTTGTTAAAATACTACACATGTATGTAAGAATATCCTTGCTTAAGTTATATCAAGAAATATTCGTTCTAAAGAGAGTTCTTAAAGATTGCACAGGACTTTTTTATACAAACTGATATAATAAACAAAAGCTTATACCAGTAAGATGCAGAGCTACTTGAGCTGCCTGAGCACAGAGGCATTAGTACACAGACCCTCCCTTTTCAGTCTCGTTAATATTTCAGGTCACTCCACAGTGAATACTTATCCTTGTGAGGTACAGCAATGCGCCAGAAGCTACTTTGTGGAATGGAATAGCACTCTTTCCATTGAAAAACGGATCTGGTCTCTCCAGGCAATGGAAAATGGGCTATCACGAAACTGAATTGCCAGAATATGTTCAGAAAACTTCTGTTAGGCTTTGTGAGTGTGAAGAAAAAAAAGTCTCTGCTGCAGCAAGGGAACTGGCATGAATTTCTATGTTTGCTATAGCCAATTTAGCTATACCCACAGATAGGCTGACTTAAAGTGAATGCCCAGCAGTATTAAGTTCCCCTTAATAGAATGACATATCCCAGTGGTTTACAAAAATATCTCCTTGGAATGCTTCCAAACATACCAGAGATGCTGGCCAGCTAAGTCTCCAAAATAGTCCTCGGTTAGCAACTTCCAAACTCCACACAAGAGAAAAATTGCCTCACTTGAACACTGTGCTACATTCTTTGACCACATTCATCACCTCCCTCTTTAGATGTGATCATGATGAAAAGCTTTTTTCTTTTAAAAGAAAATAAAATATACAGTCTTCAAACAAACAGACTCTGACACAGGAGAGAAATCCCAGACCAGAGGCAGTAATGTCATTACTAGTGCTTCATAAGTGTTGACAATACAATGCATTAGGCAGCACTAGTGCAACAGGAACATTTCTTGTGTGCCACACTAGTGTTGCCTTTGGGAAATGATCTGAAAGTTTGAGGTGGCTTTCATCTAGGTGCTCTGGTAACTGGTAGATATGTAGTTAAAGCCAGTACCTCATGGCTTCTGAAGAACAGTTGTATCCCTGTCCCTCCCTTCCCACTCCATCTCAAAGGTTACCAGCCCTGCAACCAAGCTGTGCTCATATTTCCACAGTGACTGCTCACAGCTCAGTTTCTTTCTGTGAACACGTAAGAGAGCTGCGTTTGGGGCTCTGGTTGCTCTCCTGTGAATAGTGATAGCCAGCATGCAAAGCTAGCACCTCCTTCCACTGCCTCTGCTATAAATAGCAGCAACATTTAACTGATAGACAGGACAAGCAGCAAAGGAAAATTAACAGCTCTAAGTGCCACGACTAGAGTCAGAGCCTCAGCTTGAATGAGTCAGCACAGCCCCAGCTGTACCAGCTATAGGGCTGGCTTTGTTTCTCCATTTACAGACTGCAAGCCAGTGCACAGAGGAAAACTTCCCAACTGCTTGTTATTATTATAGTACAAATAAAATAGCTAAATCCAAACATTTGTCTGAAAACAGGCAGCATGTGCCTTCCCTTCCCAACTCCATAAAACATTTAAGAAGCCTGACAGCTCTAGTACCTTTTTCAAGGCTCCTCTATTTACAGGACCACGGCCTTTTGCCTCCTGGCAATACATCAAGCGTTGATACCACTATAATATTTCATTCTCCTAAACAATGCTTGCAAACTCTAAGTAGTTCTACTAAATTTTATGTAATCTTTTAAATCACTCTTTCCCTGAACAATCATGCAGATAGATAGATTTTTGTTTACATCGACTTCTAAGAATGAGTTTTCATTGTACAAATACATTCAAAGACATTAATAAGTAAAGAGGGTGGTGGTTATTTATTGATTCTTAGCACCAGTCACCCAGTTAGGAAACAAAAACAATGCAGTGTGACCTACATGCCAAATAAACAGACTGGGTAAATGCTGGAAATGCAGGGTTTGAAATACGTGCAAGACTGAAATTTGTTTGCATAAGCTGTTGTAAGAACAACACAAAAAACTATCTTAATAGAAATCATTTTGGGCACAAAAAGACAAAGACAGGCCAAAATCACTACATACCTTACTCATTCACAACAAAGATTATAGTCAGTGATTTATTAGTATTAAGTATCTTAATCACTGCTTAATGCAAACAAAGAGCATCTTATTGAATACCTGGGAAAACATGGAGGAAATTTTTTCTCTTGAAGTTTTCTACCTCTTTCCATCTTAACTTTCAGTATGGGAAACCCTCACATATCTTCAGAGCCTGTGAGATACAGTAAGAAGGGTCCGGTGGAGCTTGAAAAGCTTATTTGCCACATACAGATCATAAAAACATATTCTTAGCTCATTTGTAAGACACCTTCCTTGTTATTGACACCTAATTAATGATAAAAAGATTATACAAGAGAAGATGTGCTCTAGTGTCTCTTAGCTGGTTATAAGAGATCTCATACACTACTCATTGTTCTAATGCATTCTGAAGATAAGTTCTGCTAATGTAATCTTCATCTTTTTTCACAGTGAGGAGAGCCATTAATCTACTTTCAAAAATTTAAACTGGTTTAGTATTAATTAAAATCAAATTCATTGTGTGTATATTTTTATGCTACAGTTCCTACTGTATTTGAAAAAGATAAACCAGAAACAAAATAAAGAAACATTCAAGGACTTTTCTTTCTCAGAGTCCTAAATAAGCCTCCATAATTCTCAGTCTCTAAGCAAGAGCAGAGTCAAATTGGACTGAAGTTGAAGCTGGCTTACTCCAGTAGGCGTTGAAGAGAATTTGGAAACAGAGAACAATGAGGATTCCCAAGAAAATAAATAATAAAATTACAAAGACAAACGTTGTTTTCTGTTCCAAGCTCATGTTGATACTTGGAGTCATGTTCCCAGATGGCACCAAAATGGTACTGAATATCTCTCCATCCTTTGTCCAGGGAAGCTGAAACGAATAATCCCAGTAACCTTCTTTTCATCATCAGTTTGCTGAGGTCAGAGTAGAAGCCGTTTTGAATGCACTTTGCTATCTGTAGGGCAAGGGGGAACGATGTTAATTTGTTTGTTTGTTTACTTCAATATGACATTCTTCTAATGGAGAAAAATGAGATGGAAATGAACTTGCAGCAGGTCTGCTTGCCTCTCTGTCATATATGAGACCTGTTAGAAATCCTTAATCATTTTGTTGGCAGTGCAGATTTCAGCAACCAATGTCATATGCCACTAGACCCTGAGCTGGCAGTAACCTCTCCCTACCTACCATATCATTTTTACTGGCATACATCACTTCTTTCCCGCATTGACGAATACGAGATATTAGCCACACTGATCCAATGGGTAGCCCAGAGAAATGGCAAATTGCAAGCCTTAATTGCAGGACAGTCAAACTGCAGTTGATGCTACTCTGAGATGGAGGAAACAGTTTTGAAAAACAAGTGTAGTTATGGCTTTATACTCAATGACCAACAATGTTTCTAGGTAGGATGGACCAGTATCTGCTTGCAGGCCAATAAAGTGCATGTGTCCCCATGATGGAAGGCAACAGCAATTCAATGCCTGTAACACTGCAGCACTTATGAAGGAAAAGCAGAAATAATTTGTGTTTGGCATGAGAAAAGATATATGAAGGTAGCCTGAAGTAAAAGAAGTAGTAATTTAGCTCAAGGGAAAATATTTCCTCTCTGTACTGAGAACCAGAATCAGGCTCACAAACACAGTTAGCAAGAAAATGTTTTTTATGTCACCGGCTCTGCCACATCAAGAGAATCACCAGGGTTTGGGACTGAGCATGGCTGTTGGTAGGCAGCAGAACATATGCTGTGCTACCACACACCTGGCACATCTGCTCTCTTAACTAGCTGCCTACAATTACTTCTCCTCCCTTGCACACTGGATATTCCTTCTAGTGGAAGGGAAGTACTGCTGGATGCCACAGCTTAGGCCTAGTCATCACCAGCATTAAAATTACTTATAAATTCTCCTCAGGAAAAGAAACACTTCACAGCTTCTTGAAGGACAAAACTATCTCAGCTGAACATGTTGTGTTAATGATAAGAGTAAGGAAAAGAAATAGAAGCACATAATCACAGTATCACAAGGTTGGAAAGGACCTCTGAGATCATCAAGTCCAACCTATAACACAACACTAACAGCAACGCATCATCTAAACCATGGCACTCAGTGCCTCATCCAGTCTCCCCTTAAACACCTCCAGGGTTGGTGACTCCACCACCTCCCTGGGCAGCGCATTCCAATGGCCAATCACCCTTTCAGTGAAGAACTTTTTCCCAAGATCAAGCCTAAACCTCCCCTGACGAAGCTTGAGTCCATACCCTCTAGTTCTGTCACTGGTCACCTGAGAGAAGAGACCAACCCCTGCCCGACTACAACCTCCTTTTAGGTAGTTGTAGAGAGCAATGAGGTCTCCCCTGAGCCTCCTCTTCTTTAGACTAAACAGCCCCAACTCCCTCAGTCGCTCCTTGTAGGGCTTGTGCTCCAGCCCCTTCACCATCTTCGTTGCCCTCCTCTGAACACATTCCAGTATCCTGACATCTTTCCCAAACTGGGGGGCCCAGAACTGTACACAATATTCAAGGTGAGGCCTGACCAGTGCCGAGTACAGGGGGACAATAACTTCTCTGGTCCTGCTCGCCACACTATTCCTGATGCAGGCCAGAATGCCATTGACCTTCTTGGCCACCTGGGCACACTGCTGGCTCATGTTGATCTTCCTGTCAACCAGCACTCCCAGGTCCCTTTCTGCCTGACTACTCTCCAGCCACTCTGTCCCCAGCCTATAGCTGTGCGTGGGATTGTTGTGTCCAAAATGAAGTACCCAACATTTGGACTTATTAAACATCATCCCATTAGAATCGGCCCATCTCTCCAGTCTGTCCAGGTCCCTCTGTAGGGCCATCCTACCCTCTAACAGATCAACCCTTCCTCCCAGCTTGGTATAGTCTGCAAACTTGCTGATGATGGACTCAATCCCCTCATCCAGATCATCAATAAAGATTACAGGAGTATACAGCATGCACAGGTGGAACTTTCACATAATTGTAACTACTCCACCACTGGACTGGGATCAGCAAGGATACATAAACAAGCTTTAGTAGCAACTATTAATAGGCATAAGTGGAGAAAGTGCAATCATACTGGGATACTGCCAGGACTATTCTAAAAAATTATGCCTTATATAAAACGGAGAAAGTATTGAAGTAACAAAAACATTGGAACTGCATGGCTATTATTGCCTGATTTAATTTATGATGGAAAGGATAGAAATATCAAAAATGTTAACTTCCAGACTTTTAAAAAAGTATCTCAGCTACCAGTCCATAAAAAAATGCAGAAGATTACCTAAAAGAAAGTGCTAAAACTTTATGAAGAGTTGGTTTATTAAATATTACAGACTTTTTTTTGAGGGGGGTGATACCTGGTAAAGGAAATAATGAATTTTGCCAATAAATAAACTTGTTATAAAAGAGAAGAAACTCATAAACTGAGACAGAGTGTGTCTTTGCAGCAGTAATTCTACAGGAAAGGCCATAGCTAGTGGTGCTCCCTTCTGAAAGACCTCTGGTGTTCCGACTTCAGAAAGTTCTTCAGCACACACATTATGTCATGAGTTTTAATGTTATTTAAGCATGTGCACTCAGCTATACACATATTATATGCATTTAATAGTCTTTTGTAAAACTGCATTCACACAATACAATAACTATGCTTGCTGTTACAGATCAGAGTGTTCTAGGAAATGTTTTCCTGACATTTTTGTAGTCATTATCCGAATAGTGTTAGCCACCATGGGAGAAAAATCAGAAGGTGACTATCAGGAAAGATCAGGTTTTGATATGATGGTTTCAAACATCAAACTTAAAATAGGTAAAGGATTTTGCACACAGGATCTTTCCAGTTTTGAAGAAATTTGCTTTTAAAAATATACTTCTTGCAAAAATTCCACCATATCTGCTTGAACTCAATCTCACCTTGGTTGTACTGATCAAAGGATGACAGGGAGGACAGGAGCCTGGAAGAGGGTGCTGAAGAGCTGCAAAGAAAGGACTAAAAGTACTTTCTATTGACATGACAGAGATTTCTGCTCAAGGACCCATCTCTAATGCAGATCCCAAGAAGCAAGAGAAGAAAGAGTAAGTATGTGTCCCTATTTCAGCACAAAGGTATCCATGCGACTAAAACAAATAAATAAAAAATACAGACCATAACAGGGGAAGTGGTAGAAACCAGATAATAGTAATAATACCAGCATAATCTGAATGTGTTTCTTTTCAGCTTGTTCCAATCACTAAATGATAAGCCAGGCTATAGCATGAGTGGAAAAGCCTTAAGTTGTTTAAAAATTTGTTGATGCAAAGATTCCTCTAGGTGCAGCCCTGCTTCTTCCCCCCCCCCCCATCTCAGAAAAAAATCATAACAAACAGATTATCCTTCACTTAAATGACTAGCCTTGATTTTTTTTTGTTAAATGCAGAGGTTTTCCCTGCAATTACTTTCTGTAATGGGCTCCTTGCAAATATGTCTAATCTCCTGTTTAATTAGTACGCAGTCGCACATCACTCTACCGCATCAGGTTGTTATTATAATTTCTCCTTGCCAGCATGCATACATCCATTAGGTAGTTGAATTATAGCTCTCCCTGTGGTGGTGTTCACAGTCTAAGATGAAATTATAAATAAATAAATAAATAAATACAAATAAAGAAATAAACAGCACAAAATTTACATATTATTAGTGGCATTAAACTGACAGGTGAGTCCTAAGCCCTAACAGCCTTCATATAGATAAAGGTGCCCACTTATAGATCAGTAGCCGAACTAAACTATCAACATAGGGTCTTTTCAAATGTCACCAAAAGTTAACATTTCTGATCAAGCCAATAAGATTTTTGATGTTAATATCTCACTAGATTTATTAGTTGACACTTATCTACACATTTGTATGAAAGATACAAATTCAGGACTCTGACAAGTTAAACTTGTTCAAGGCACCTTTGATTGGTCTTTCTGTGTTTCCAGCACTTCATTTTTTTCAAAGTTGACTTTAATTTAAAATTGCCGTATGTTAAAAGGGTTTCCTTAGGGCTCACAGTTTAAAGGTTCTTACTCTGAGAACAATAGGACTAACTTCAAGATCTGCATCTCTAGGAACAACATGTTTACAGTCAATTTTGGCTTTGTCCTGTTGTTAAATTTCCCCTTCACATGCAACATAAATAGCATTTTGTACCACAACACCCATATATTTATGTTCTTATTATGAAAGACTTGTATGCTGGTAAGCAGACACAGCTAAAGAAATAGTAGGAAATTACATCCTAGTTTACCAAGTAGAATCTTACTTTTACCCCTTTAGCCAATTTCTGTATTCTACCTGTTCATAAACTTCCATATCATCCCATCCATCACAGCACATTGAGACACACAGAAGCTCTGGTGCTGACCTTCGGTTGCCATAAATTGTTACAATACTATCAGAGTTACACACAGATTAGCACTGCTGGTCCTTTGTCTTTCAAAATATTGACGAGCTTGTAACTATTAAAGACTTCCAGACTGAACTGTGATGTACACAATCTATGTGTGTATGGATTTAAATCAAATATTTTCATTAAAAACAGTAACAAGGAAACACCATATTCAGTGGCAATGTCTTTTTATTGCTCTTTCTTGACAGATCATTCACTGCACAACCTTCTGGGTAAATCACGCAAAAGAAACAGAAAAGCCTCTGAAACAAGCAAGTTCAAAGGAAGAATCTGACCAGTAGAAAACCATTTGAGTCACAACAGCTCATAGACTTCCTAACCAGACACAAGACCAAATTTCCTGCTGCTGCAGCTAGCTATAGAGTTCTGCATACTTCATTACTATCTTCCCATTTATGCTTTTGACCCTGTAAAATCTGATTGATAAAAATTACAATTAACCCACAAACATATCAAGACATTAAATATAAAGATATTTAAACATATTAAACAAAATAGTTTTGTCTCTCTTTTAAGTCAACATTCAGGGACTTTCTTTTGCCCTTCTTGTTCACTCATGATTTACTGGCCTAATCTATAAGGTCCTCTGAGTTCACTGAATGCTTCACAAAGCATATCTGATATGCAGGTATCCTATATTAGTTGAGCAATTGGTTTTCCATTATGAAATATCTCACGGATTGTAGTGAGCACACAGTTGTGCCAAGATCATGTGCATGATTTTCCTTTACCACCCATACTAGTTACAGTAATTACTCACTTCCTTAGCTACAAAAACACATGACAAGTTTCTTCAGGCTCAATCATCTGTACACAAACTAAGCAAAGATGTTTCCATGCACTCACAGCTCAGTTGCTGTGATTGACATTTTAAACCTACCTTAAAAAAACAAAACTTGATTATGAAAAGTATCAGACTAACAGATTATACTACACATGCCCATTTCTTGTACCCAAATGTGTCTTACATTTCTTCATAAACTATCCTGTATTGTTGCTTGCTACAAAGTCTAAACGGATATATTAACAATGTCATTTTCAACGGTACTTCGCCCTTTTCTTACGAATTTCATATCAAGCTGACATTGTCCTTCCCTTGCAGGCACATTTCTTCATCATTTCTCAACAGCTTTTAAGGACAGATCTTTGCTTGCAAAAAGAGCCCCTTGGTGCACCATTCAGCTGTTGACACTGTTAAAGTAAGTTGGTGGGGTTAATTTTAGCAATAATGAACTGCTAGAAAAGAATCTGTTCTTTCTTCTGTAGACTCTCTCCAATACCATGCACTTTACTTCTGCTTAATGCACCATGGAGTGTTTAAAATACAAGCTCACCTTTAACGTGAATTCCTCTACGTACGCTGTGTGAGGATTATCTATACACAGAGAAGGTGAAAGTTATTCTGAAAATTTGTATTTCCCACTGCATTTGCTAAAGTTATTGCTATCTTTATGAGATACTACTTGCAAAGGTCTGAAGTTATAAATCTGTGAAACATCTATAGTTACACCATACAGGAATCTGTGTAATGGTTTGAATGCACCCAGCAGTTTTTCTTCCTCTGTGTACACTTCTCTTTTAAAAAGGTGTAGATATACACAGGTGTCTGTATTGCAACCCTTCCCCACAGTGAATATCTTAAATGTATAGTTGTAATAGTAGAATAACCAAAAATGCTAAAGCTTTTAAAGTAATAACATGTCTAATAACTTTATAGGGTGGATACTACATAAATTAGAAAGTTGAAAATTTGCTGTCTTTACAGCAATAAATCCTTACCAAAAAAAGTATTTGCAGCTTAAAATGACAAGAAGTCGGTAGGCTTAGAATTTTACACAAAAACCCACACAAATATGAAATAAAGTTCTATTTAAATATTAGAAGCAACTACTTGATCATACTGTTGGTTTTTTTAAAGTGAAGCTATAATTTCAAATTTGCCTCAGCAACTCTTCATTGAATTTTGCTTGGCTGAATATAGCAGTCGTCTTGCAGCCTGTCTGAAACCATCTTCAGCAGAACGTTAGCATTTGAGAGGTATATAAAAAAAAAACAAACAACCCAAAACACCCCAGGTTATTTCCATAACTTGGCAAAACCAGGTGTATAATTTGCTAGTGCTTCTCCCTTGTCTAGTGATCGTTGGCAGTGATCTGTCTTTTTAATGCAGATAAACACTCCTTTTGTCATTCAATCTGATGTTGATTAAAATTTGTCATCTTCAGCCAAATACATTAATCCCTTACTCTTCTTAAAATGTAGTGGATTGTATGAATGTATCACATACATTCTTCAGGAAATAAACTGACCTTGTAATGGGAGAGACATATTTACTGCTTAACTACAGAATATATATCTAGCCATGTTTGCCCCAGGAGCTTTACTTTTTTCCACGTACTAAAGCTGCCCTTGATACAATTGTTTTTTATTTTGAGGGAAAATATGTAACTAAAGCAAGAAGGTTCCTATTTTCCTTTCCCATGAGAAAATTGAAGTGAATATGAAGTCAGATATGCCAATTGATAAATGTAAGGTGGTTTTTATTTTTTTCTGAGAGTTTCTACTTAAAAGCCAGCAGACACACACACACGTACACATACAGAGACCACAAAAAATTGCAGGGTGATAGAATGCGATTTGTTTTGATCTATTACAGGGAACTTCAGTTTTCAGATATCCCATATTTTCAGAGACCAAAAAAGGGATATTATTCTGCTCTCATAGTTCCTTCAGGCCTCTAGTATGAACAATAGATTTGAAGATCACGAGAACCATCTTCCTTTCTCTGCCCCTTGAGGACTTTCCTGTGGAAGCATCCTTTATTTTAAAACATTAAACCTGCCAGCCACATTATCGTTAGCAAGGTAAACGTTGCGGACTCTGGGACTGTCGTTTTGTGCGTGTAATATGACAAAATATGCTTGCAGAGATGATGCAAAGCTGCCCCCCAGATTACCACAATATAGAGATAGTCATTTTGTGCACATCCATGCAGAGACATCCTTGCATTCTGTGAGAGGTCTGTCTTAAACTCATTCACAGTCTGGCTTTTCATGCCTTATACAACTATGAACAAAGAGGAAATAAATTCCTCTTGCCTTCACATTAAAAAAAAAAACCATACAGGACCTCCTTGTCCTTTGCAGTGTAAGCTATCCAAGAGCTATCCAGGGCCCTAGTACTGGCACACACAAATATTCTGTGCGAGTTTGACTGTTTTAGCTGCCAGCATATTAAAACTTCTTTGCAGAGTAGCTACACAAGTACACACCTCAGTACAACCCATGAAGAAATCTGACCTAAGAATGTGCTTTGCTCACATCAGGGTATTCCTCTTTCTATGCAGGAAAACATTTTAGGAAGGATTTTTCAGCTCCTTGCTCTCCTTTGTACACATGGGTATAGGTCCATCTGACACTGTGTTCTACACTCTCTGAACTCCTGTTCCTCTAGATGAGTTTCAAAAAGGGTGTCCAAAGACTCCTTCCTATGCTTTTCTTAGTCACATCACTACCTCTCATTCTATGACTTTAAAGAGCAAACTTGTAATTTCCCTTTTCAACTCTTTGGTGTTTTTCCACTTTCTGAACCTGAGCTCCACACAGCTAGATTTGATTCACCCCATTGCTACCAGCAAGCAACTTCTGGAAGGATAATTGATACAGTTTAGTAACCCCTGCTTGTCTGGATAACTCATGATGAAACTTGACAAAAGAGGCTGGATTACATTCCCAGAAGATTTCTGGCATAGGGAATTCATCAAATAGAAGGTTTGTATTTTGCATTTAAGTACACTCAAATCACACAAAGTCTAACAAACTCAGCAGTACATTATGTTACCACCACTGCTCTGTGATCTAGGTTGTATCTTTTTATCATGAGGAATCCCTTCATTCCATACTTTCCTTTAAACAATTCCCATTGTGATACAAGCTGTCATTAACTCAGCTCCAAGAAACAGAACAAGTCTGCAAGAAAAGAAGGAATGATTTATTTCTTACAGGAAGACAGATCATAAGAGCATGAATCTATAATACAAAAATCAGGGAACTCCATGAAAGGGGAGCTTTGCTCCTATCACTTCATATGTATTTTATATTAAGTAGTTATTGGATTAAAAAAAAATAAATCAGAAATAATGCTAAGATTGCCTGGTTAACATATAAAAACTGGACACTGGTGTCACACTGTGTGGGCTGGACCGCAGAGGAGGCATATGAAGTGTTTTTGCTAGTATCTAGTCCCAGTAAGGTTAAATCAGGAGCCAGGAAAAAGTACAAAAGCCCTGGCATGCCTCTGACCAAGCCAGTTAGAGAAGGGAGACAGGATAGCCTAGTGAGTTCAGGTAGTTATTAGCCAGGGAGTGTTTTGGATCTCAGTCCCAGAGTCAGGCTCCTATAGCCCCCTTAATGCTACTTTAGGCAACTAATGTTTTTGGGTGTGACTTTCAGATTTAACAGCTGCCATAGAGACTCCTAGAACTCCTAGATTACTATTTGATTTGAAAACAGTATGCTTCACATATGCCTTTGAATGGAAATAATGTAAAATACTGAATTAAATGTCAGAAATCCATTGGTATTTCAGATAATTTCCTACTGCATTATTAATGCTATTTAATATGAAATTTCCTTTAGTACATTTCAATGAAAAATTTCCTCTGCCAGTATTATTAAAAAATTCTTCATAGCCTGGACTTTCTTTGTTATAAAGTTGTCTTAGTAACTTTTTGGAAAAGGAGACTTGAAGATAATTAAATGTAATGTTTAGATGTGCTTCACTTTCAAAATCTATATCTATTTCAAAAATTGTAAAGACAGCCTTTCAGGAAACTGCCAATTTTGATTAAAAGCCACAAACACAATCCTGAGACACTAATTCTGACTCCGAAGACACTCCTGCCAACATATTAACATGCTTCTGGTTTTGGGAGGTGGAGATGGGGAGCCTGAAGTGCTGCTACCCACCTGTGGTACAAGCAGTGCTGTGCCACTTACCCAGTAACAGGTGTCCCATTGCAGACCCTCTGCCACCATACTGACAGAGGGAAAAGTTGCGTCTTCCTGCAGAAGATGGTCTCCCATATGTTGTTTCTGAGATCCTCTAACCCTCATAGGCAATGCCAGGACTTGACTTTCTGTGTTAGACAGGTAGAGATAAAGCAAGGGAGTAACATTTCAGCCAATTCAACTGCACTCACAGCCCAGTACAGCCTTTGTCTTGTCCCCAGTAAATGGGGGTAAGCCAGATAGGTTTGGACCACCGATCACAAGTTAAGTTGCCCAACACACCAAAAAAAGGGCAAAATCCCTAACATCATTTACATAATCCATCATAACAGCCAAGATTTCAAAATTAATTTACTTTCTTCACATTTTTTCTCCTTCCCAATTTTGTCTTAATGCAACCTAGATGTGACACTTAACATAACATGACAGCACTTCTGCTGCCAAAACATTTAAAGCTCTGAAAAAAACAGTACTTCTCTTCCTGCAGTAGATTTATGCAGGCATCTATGTAAAATTTGGATGACATCTGCACAGAAGAAAGTACTTGACATCTTGTGACTGTCAGTTCCACAAAAAACACTAATTTAAACTTACACTTTGCATGGACACAGCAGAATAAAAGTGTACAGATAGTTCCATCTTTAATTCATAGGCTTATTAGTCATTAAACAAGCAACATGGAATTTTACTGCTATAATGTTGAATGTTAATAGACTGAATTAAGATGCCTTCAGAGAGACATCACTGCCTTATATAGGAAATGTGATTTGGTACAATGTAGTTCAGTAATATCAGTCAAAACAAATTTTATGTCCAAGTCTCATTTAAAAAAAATCAGAGTTATATCACTGAACTGATTTTATTGATTAAGAAATCATAAACATTACCTAACATTCCAATTCCCACATTAACTAGCTTGCCTTAAAAGTCATCTCAGAACAACACAAAGAACTTTGGTTCAATAAGTATGAAGATATGTGTGAGAGCTTAATGAGCAGGATGCTGGCTTTCTTGCTGTTTGACTTTGTCCTAATTCTCAATAGCTTTGCAGAACTGAGAGCCAAGTCTTCTGAGAAATGAGAGAGGATTGTCTCAGCAGAAAGGCTGAGTGTAACAGTGATATAGATGTTGACCTTCAAAGCAATTTGGGTTGATGAGTATGTTTTTTCCCTTTAAAGAATCCTGTTTCTTTCACAAAAGCTGCCCCTTTTCAAAGTGATGTCATCCTTTGAGACTGTCTCATGAAAGGAAGAGATAAAATCTTTAAATAAACCCATACAGTTAAAAAAATTCTGTACAATGGGCTACAGAATTCCAGCCCAGGAAGCTGGTAATGCCCAAGTGGTTCTTATCCACTGTTTTGGTTAACTTAGAGTCTTAAAGGAATAAAAGTCATTCTGCTGGCTAACCCGGAAATGACAAAGATGGTAAAAAACACAGATGTTCCATAACGAACGATTTACACACCCAGAAGTGCAACAGGTCACAGTGACACAGCTGAAATGGAACTTGTTTCCTCACAGATAAATGTTGTCATTGATCTAACATTATATACAAAAGTTATGTATTTCCGTCAGAAACCAACTGACTGTCATATGAAGTAGTTCAAGTAAATGTTCAAAAAAGCAGTTATTTAAGAGAATAGTACCTGCACAGAGGTTGCAAACAATACATTTCAAATGTGAATATAATGGTTTCATATGATGAAAGGTTATCTATGCAATTCTCTTTTCCAAATAACATAACAACTAACATATTGTAATGCTCCCTCTTACTATCTTGTGTCATGTGATTTATAATCCTCCAAAAATAAAATTAGCCTCCTTATTTGAAGCTGAAACCATGTGAGCCCATATAAAGAGATATATAAACACAGACAACAGAGCTATTTAAGACTGCAGTTCATTTGCATTCAAGATATGCTCACATTTTTCATGATTGGGGCAAATATTTTAATTCTATTTTAAAAGATGGCAACAAATATAATGGGTTTCCTTTGAAAGACCTTAACACATTAATTAAAATTAATCTGAAGGATTCTGTATACAAAGGTAGCATGCTTTTGAACTGTGACAAAGGAAATGTATGCCAGGTTCTCAAACATACATTGAGAAAGATATTTCAGAAGTATGAAAATTTCCCTATGTACTACTATATTTTCTCATGTCAAAAAATTGTAATTTACTGATAGAAGTACACCTAAAAATCTATAATCCTTAACTTGAATCCTATTATAACTGCTACTAAAATAAAATCCATCTAAATTCCTATTTTGAAAAGTAATTGGTCATATAGCCTTTATTCTGTTTAGGCTGATATTTCAAAAATCAGCAATGAACTTAAATGACAGTATTTTTTCAGCCTTTTTCCCTTTCTATGAAGCAGTAATGAAAAATCACCAAAATCACAAATAGAATCTAATTTATTGCAGACTGCTTTTGGACAGGCAGTAGTGAAAGGAAATTAACTCTCCTCCTCTCCACTTCCTTCTATAATCTTGTCCAGGTTGCCCATATCACTTGCTACTTTCCTCCACTGCAACCACAAGGCATAAGTAACTGATGACCTTTTGTCCTGGGAAAATCTGTACCTGGCCATTTTTCTCCCTACTTCTGTTTTGAGTGACTTTTCACACTGCAGGAAAGTCAGTGTGTGAGGTACCGCCAAAAAGGGGCAAATTCTCCCCCACCCCACCTTCCAGCCCTGAAGGTTGTCACCATCACCACTCTCTCTGCATCAGACGCAGCGGCTGTGTAATTACAGTGTGTCAGATACAGAATATTTATACGGGGAATAAACAAATGAAATTAAACATAACAAAAAGGAGTTCTCATCAGATCAGTTAGCATCTCAAAAGTCAAGGGCACAGAATGGGGAACCCAAAGACAGAGGAGCAGGACTGCCTCTTTCATCAACAGCTTATTATTAGATTGGCTTAGCCGCAACTTCAAACTGCATCCTAAGTCTTCCTGCAAAGCTGGGAAGGAAAATGACTATGCAGTTTCCTCTCCCTAGACATGGACAAAGGAAGAGGCTAAAGGAGATGGGAGGATTCGTGGGTGTGCCACAGCTATGGTTACCCCAAGGAGGAGATACCCAGTAGGACTGTAATAGACAAAGGTTGAAAGGGAGCTGGTTACAGATGGACTGTGGTGATTTGAGCCATTCACAGTTAGGCTGAATGAACGAGAAGAGGTGAAAAGAAGCTGTAGGAGGAGATACGGAGAAGCAGTAAGAAAGAAGGCAGAGGAGGGAGATGATTTGAAGTACAGTTAATTGCAAATTCACGGTTTCAGCAAAGTGCACGTGAGAGCAAGAGAAAGGTCTAGCGACTGAAAGAAAGGGACAGGAATCTTCTGAGCATCAAAATACTGGGGATGAAGCCACAAGAAAACACTAGCTGACGCGACATGTCCATACATGTATACATAAATATGTATTAAGGTGTTCAGACTGTAACCATGCCAATAACCAAAGACACTTCTGGTAAAGGAGCAGAACTATTGTGGCAAACTGCATGATCCCAATCATCCATACCCACAATTCTCTACACTATTTGTACACCTGCTGTCAGCCCAAGCAATCACATTGCCTGCTGTGAAACGCCCGGATTCTAGTGGACTGTCTGTATGTATGATGTCATGCAGGAGAAAAAGAAGATGGAAGCTTACCTTTTCCTAGAAACATCATTTTTCCTATATTCTCATTGTAAGGTCACAAGTACAAAACCAAGGGGAAAACTCCATTGCCAGAGTTTTGGGAAGTGTCCTCTCTATCACATACTTGCAGGGTGAAAAATGGAATTGTGGTGGTTTTAAATTTAATATTATATGCTAAATCTAAAGGCCCAGAAAGTTACTTAATCTATTTAAAGAAAAATAAAAGGAACATCCAGAGGTCTTCCTCAGGTTTTCTATCCTTCTTAAATTACATTACTCAGAAATGGACACTGTTTAATCTTGAAGTAAGAAAGAATTTTTTTACAGTAAGAACAATCAATCACTGGAACAACCTCTCCAGGGATGTGGTGGAGTCCTCATCGCTGAAGGCTGTCAAGATGTGATTGGAAAGGGTGCTGGATAACCTCATTGGTACTGCCTTTCCCACAAAAAGTTAGCCCAGATGAGTTTTTCAGGTCCCTTAATCACAACCTGGGTTAATCTGTGATTCTGACTCATGCGATAGATTTGATATATCAAAGACTAAAAACAGAGTAAAAAAGAGGTGGACACCAAGCCTTCTTCTGGGAGATCTCCTTACATATCATAAAGATACAAACATATCCGCAATATTTAAAAAATCTTTTCAATACTCTTAAATTGTTATGATTAATCTCAACCACTGCACGGTATAGTGCTTTGAAAGCTAATTAACATCTTGATCTTCAGCCTTGTAAAAGGCAGACTGCAGTCTCATTACAGGCAGGTACAGGAAAGCTGCTGTGGTAATTTCTAACTGCAGCTTGCAGCAATGAACACTGAAATGTTACTGAGAGTGTTTCATTGCCTTCGTGAGTACAGCCTGCATGAGCACAAGCATTTATCAATAAAGTTTCTGATGGCATTAGAACTTTGTAGCCTTAAAGGCTTTCTAGATGATAAAATGATAACTTCTTTCTGTTCTGAAAGAAAGTGTATGTGACAGGGCACATACAAATTGGTTAGTATAGAAATATTACCAGCAGTAAAGTGAATCACTTTACTCCTGGCATGAAATTCTGTTGGAACTGAAGATTTACAGAGAAATTCTTCCCTCTTCATGTATTTTACTTACTTTTATTTCGAAATATCGCTGTGAAGTATATTTTCCTCCCAGAACTTCTCTCTGTGCAGGATTTCAGACTCTGTTTTTCATGCTTATTAAAGACCATGTGGAATTCTGATATGTGAAAAAACATATTAGGGTAAGGCATTACTTCCATCCTCCCCGCAGCTCCCCTCCTCTGCATGCCACCAAGAACACAAAACCAGACTTTTTTTCTCAAAAAAAAAGGCCCAGTTTGGCATGCAATTACATTGTATGTGTTGGGCACACGTGCTCCCTCTGGAGAGATTCACTCTCAAGTGCATGATCACTGGCATTTTTCCTGTAAGGATGGTGTTTGAAATAGGGTTTCCTCACAACCATTCTGGGATCAGGTAGCTTCTCAGCATTTGTCTGGAATGGACAAGTGCCACATGTTTCCTTGTAGGCTGTGCATGGATCCAGGTGTTTCCTCTTCTTCAATGACTGCATTGTGACTGTTTGTTAACCATAACTGATATTTCCATGGCACAGACAGGATGGGAGTAAATGCCATAGATAGCATCTGAAACACTCATTTTTGTGCTGTTTCCCAAGAGTCCCAGTCTACACTGAAGGAAATGGAAGTTTTGTACAAAGTCAAAGTGTACATTCCTGAGCAGGAATAGGCATGGAGCTAATAGAAAAGGAAAATAACGTAACACTTACTTTTTGATTAACAGAAATAAGTAGCCTGATCTGATGATTAAGCTCTGAACAACATCACCAGATACATATAAATCAAGTGAAACAAATAGGCTATCTTTAAGATAAATGCACACTAAGAGTCTTTGCAAACATCTATAACACTGAAATACTAAATAGACTTGCTTTTTTTCCCATGCATATTTCTTAAGAATACTGAAAAGCTAAAATCTTCTTTTCCATTTAGTTAAAAAACTATGAAAATAAAGTCTCTGTTATGTAATAGAGAGAAATGTTTTGCAAATTCTTGCATATTATTTGACTTACAGCAGAAAAACTGTCAACACAGAGAGGCTGGTACTGTCATAGCAGTTTGGAGTCAGAGCTGGAAAAGAGAGAAGCAATACAGATAAATGTGGCCAGTTGAAGTAATAGGTATGAATTTTACCTGCTACAACCTTTATTTAAGACTTTTCAGTAAAAGAGTATTATTTCCAGCATTTTCTCCAGAAGCCTGAAACAATCCACTAAGTAGATAAATTATGCTTCCCTGATTTTACATTTTACTTTTGAACTACCTAAGGATCTAAAAGGTAGTAGCTGGCAGTGAGTTAAATCTGAAATAGAGGGCTATTAAAAGCAGCTGGTTTTAATTAATTTAATTAATATAAAAAAACCCTCTGTCTACCACTGTTGATCCCTTGTGTTTCAATTTCTTTGGAACTACATGCTAAAAAATCCCTTCTCCCCTAAAAGAAAACTTCAAGAAGAAATAAAGAAGTAAAAACATTCCTGAGGCCTTGAACAGAGCTGAGTGTTTCAGTTAAAGAAACATGTACAGAAAAACATTCCCTCATAGAAGTAAAGATAAGGGGTTATGAGATTTCCTGCAGATGGCAAGTTATATGACTGTGGAGGAATGATGTTTTTGACTTTGTAATCAGAGCTTTTTGGTTTGTTTAGCTATAAAGCAAAATTGACCAAAAAGCCAGTTTTAATTATAAGATCTCCATGGCCAGATTAAAATTATCTGTGGAAATATTTTCAGTATTTTTCCTGTCTCTTTTGACCAAAAGTTACTCCCTGTGCATATCCAAACAATTTAAGGTAAACATTCAACAGGATTTTACTACACTCCCCTCAAACTGCAAGAGTACTTTTTACAAGTAGTTGACCTTGGTTCAAAGCTACAGGAAAGGACTCGATGCTTGAGTTATCTTTGAGTTATTGTTTCATTGTCAACAGTAGGAAAAAACTTCTGAAACACATGAAAGTATTAGGCAGAAGTTACTGCACTGCTAAAATTAAAATAAGCTATATATACTTTTTCATTATCATTATTGAGCTCTTCTCAGTTTCATGACTGACCAGGAGATTTTGCATTTTTAAAGCATGGTTACCATTTGTCACATGGCAGACAGCTTATCTCCCTACTTCTGGTTAATGAAAGTTATTCATTCCTCCCAGGGCTAGATTCTGTGATCCCCTGATATCTAGTGCCATCATGTGGAGATGTGAACTCTTACTGTATGGGTGCCCTAAAGCAATGAGGGGCGTATGCCCAAGGGTCTGGTTCTTTGGTTCTGTAGACACAGACATCATAAGGGAAGGATGTTTGTGTATGGCTGATCTCCCATATATCTTTACCATGAACCAAGAAGACTGAGGGACAAAGAAGTACATTAACTTAAAAATTTGTATTCACAAGAATGAAACTAACTTTGAAAAAAAAAATATTAGTAAGATGCTTGGCAATTAAGATCTTCCTTGGCTATTAAGATCATCCCTAATGCCAGAGAACTGTTGAGGTAGCTACCATGTCTTTCCTCTAGGTTAAACTACAACAATCCTTTCTCAAAAAAAGATGAAGTCTCTTTTGCTCTAATTGTCTAAAATGGTGTGAGCGCATCATCCTCTGGAGTTAATTGGGGACTACAGTTTTCAGTGGCTTTCCTCAAGGACAAAGCTACAGATTCCTTCCTCAAAAAGAGGGGTTCATCTTTCATGTGGGGTTAATTTTTCATGTGGGGTTAATCTTTCATGTATAAATAGAGACACACATATATACACACATACAGACAGAATTTGGGGGTGATGCTGGTCTTCTTGTGGTCACCATCATTTTTGACTTTCCTAAGACAGGATTTCAGTCTGTGTGGGTTCCAAAGTAAATGGTGGTTTAAAGACACATTTATGTTAAGATCTAGAAATAAAAGAGTAAAATAGTTTGTGCTTACTTCCAAATTGTACCAAGTTGTAAGGTCAAAGATCCCTCTAGCTACATACCCAGGAAGTGGGTGAATGTAGTAAAAACTTTCAAAAAACTAGGTTTTGAAATCAAAGACTTGTCTTAGACTGCAGCCTCACGTTGTCTCTTGTACATACTCTGTTGTGGTGGTTACTGAATGAACAACATTATTCTCCTTTCTATGAAATCACAGCTCCTTAGCTGCATGTCCCACTCTTGCTCTTTACTAAGTTGCAGTGTTCCTTGCCATATATAAAACCTCCTCAAGAAGATTACAAAAAAACAATTGCACAGAAAAATAACACCAGCACAAGCTGTAAGCATCAGTCTGTGGCTGTTAAATCGGCCCTCCTCACTGGTGTTAGAAACCAAAGCCTAAGGCAGAGGGCCAAAAGAGTATGAATCTTTGACCAAGTTATTGAGTTTTTCTTCAAAGAGAAAGGGTAGAGTGAAACGTCGATGGCTGAAGGAAACATGTGGACCCTATTGACATCCAGGGTGAGGATGACAGGCCTACCACAGCAGTAGAACTTCCCTAATATGGAAGAAAGTAAATAAAATTAGCTGAAGAGAGCTAAAAGCAGCAACAGAGGTAAGGTAAGGCAGCTTCAGTGAATCAGATTAGTCTGAGGAGAAATTAACAAAATGACCAACTAGGATGATTGAAATAATACAAATCAAGAAACAAGAGTTAAAAGCGCAGCTGAGCAAATCTATCAGAAGCACAATTGTTATTTTCTTGTGCTCTGATGCTTGTTAAAAGATGTTTGATGACAATAAGAGTTTGAAACTGTAAATAAAACCAAGAACCATCTAAGTGGCCTGGTTAAAAAACAACATCAAAATCAACACAGAAAAACAACAAAACCATCAGGGCTGCATTTTGAGACAGCATAAATAGTGTAAGAAAATTAGAGGTCAAAAAGATTATGTTCACATAATATTCATATGTATCATATGCTTTACATTATATTTATTTTTAAGTTTTCATCAGCTGTGCTAGTGAAATAACACCAAAATCCCTCCCCAAAGAAGCTGTTGAAAAACATCTTGCCCTTGGCGTTTGCTGTAGCAAAACATGGCAGATCTATGCCAGCGTTCACGTTCAGCAGACACACACCAGGTACATGCAGCTGCATCAGCTGCAACCCTTGATACATAATTCTGGCACCTCTTCTGGTTTCCCTTCCTTTCTTGGCACTGGTATCCCTGGCGTGGATAATTACAGGACTGCTTTCAGAGTAGTTCATCTCCTTTTTAGAGGAGTACATAGAACAAAATACACAGTGAGGGATTACATATCCAAAACTTAAAACGCCAAAAGCTTTCAGCCTAGTACATGGCATGTGCAACCCAAAAAATATCATATAGAAGTACAATACTGTCATATGAATAGTGCTAAATGCATGCAAAGAAGGAAGGAAGTGAACACAAGCACTTGATCCATGGGAACTTGCTGGCACCAAAACACTGGCATAGTCAAACTGAAAGAGGTTGCTGTTGCATTTACAGTGATCTATCTCGCTCAGCAAACTGCCCCACATCCCATTAGAGCAATGTCATCTGGAATCTTTCAGTTGTAACCTCTCATGAATATTATGTCTTTGCTGAATGGAGTAAGAGATCAATAAAATCTTTAATGGGTGAGGGTACTCAAAAAACAATGGGAGGCCTATAAATAAATACATGGACAGACACAACTTCTTGTTCTGATACTCTTAAAAGCAGACACTTTTATGTAGCTACCCAGACAGAAAGAGCAGAACCATGTGGTGTTCGAAATAGCTTACAGATGACCCTCTTCTGCCTCTGAGCTGTCTTCCTACAGTGCATACTGCACTAAAGGCATATAGAATTTATAATTACATTATTTACCAAGAAATGTTTTCCCCTCACTATCCAAACCTAATAAAAAGATATGCTGAAACTATATTATTCTAATGATTTTATTCTAACAGAGCTACTAGGACTTCACAAGAACTTCCCCTGCAAGTAGCAATGTTCTGAGTAGGTGCTTTGAATGGCTTCAAAAAAATTAGCAGAAATATGCTGTTCTTTAAAAAAACTAAATTTAAAGGTAATTAAGCAACTCCACAGTTAGAAGGATGCTATACTACAGAATCACAGAATGGTAGATGTTGGAAGGGACCTCTGCAGATCATCTAATTCAACACACACATCACACCAACCCCCCTGCCAAAGCAGGTTCACCTTCAGCAGGCTGCAAAGGAACATCCTTCTTGGGTAGTTTGTTCCAGTGCTCTGTCACCCTCATGGTAAAGTTTTCCTCACGTTAATGTGGAACTTCCTGTGCTGCAGTTTGTGTCCATTGCCCCTTGTCCTGTCACTGGGCACCATTGAGAGGAGTCTGGCCACATCCTCTTGACACCCACCCTTTAGATATTTACAAGCACTGATAAGATACCCTCTGTATTTTATTCACTAGGCTAAACAGACACAGGTCTCTCAGCTTCTCCTCATAAAAGACAAGGATCATCTTCATGACCCTCCACTGGATTCTCTCTTTCTTGTCTTTTTTGACCTGTGGAGCCCAGAACTGAACCCAGCAATCCAGATGGGGCCTCACTAGGGCAGAAGTGGGATGCTCTGATCAACTTCACCCTGAAAACGTGTCAACACTGACTGGAGAGATCTGCTCCCACCAATGTTTATTCATCTCTTCTTTTTAATGCCAGATGAGTTCACCTAGCACTAACTAGAAGGGCGGTTTCAATCACAGCCCATGACTAGCCAGATTCATTCTGCAAAATACTTGGCAGCACATGAACTCTCTTCAGTTCCTAAAACTATGAGAAAGTTGCCAGCTTAGGTTTCTGCGAGTTTCATTCAGCTTTTTCTGTGGATTCAAAAACATTTTATTTTGTTTTTGCCTTAACTGAAAAATCAAAACAAATTGCAGAGAGAACATTTTTTTCCTATTCAACTAATTATATGGGAGCAATGGTTTGCTATTATCCAGTTCCACGGAACTCTGACAAGTGTCTCATGACCTGCTGTCTTTATACAAAACCAATTTAAAATCATGAAAACATAGAGCTACATCATCAGCCTGCATGCATGTTCCAGTTAGGTTAATAAAATGGCACTATTTAAACTAGCATTGGATTGAGACTTTGATGAAAACAGTCATGTTTCATTTGACAGAAATAAGAGAGACGGGTGAGCTTCTGCACCAAGAAAACTGCAAGCTGTAGGTAATATAAACAGGCTGCAGTGAGCAAAGCAAATCAGCAAATGACTTAAAAATATTACAAAGGTCTCTTGTGGGTAAAATGACAAAACTTTCCCTTTCATATTAGGAGAAACTTTACTACTAGAAGTCAGGCTAATAAAAGGTAGCACTGGTTTTGTTTCTTTTGTCTAGAAGCATGTGCATTCACATATATGACTTTATGCAAGTATTGTAGGGACTTTGTTAGTACTGCTTCATGTGCATCAGATAATAGCTAGTTTTTTCCCCACTCAGTATGAGACAGTCCTCCAAGAATAAAAAACAAAAGTAAAGTTGCTCATGCAGTGTCTTCCAAAGTTATTTTGGATACAGTGGCAACAAGATATGGCAATACATACTGTCATCAAGAGTGGCTGAATTTTTCACCAGTTCTGATCCACATGCTTGCACCCATCTTTACTTCACACTCTTTCTCCCCAAAATACAGCTCCTTATCCTTATAATTTTAGTCTATACCACCTTAAATTAGGCTTGCATTCCTCCTTCCCTCCTCAGCTTTCTGCTACATACTTTAGCACCAGCCACGTCTTCTACAGTTTCTAAAGAAAAAATTACTGTTCCCACCATGGATGGATACCTATACAGCTAATGAAAACCAGAAACAAGCTCTGAAATCCACATGATGTCAGCTATGGCATCTTAGGCATCAGCTTTTGTTTCCTGCTTGCCCTGAAGAACCCAGAAAGCAAGAAGAAATTGGGAGCTCAGTCCCAAGTTTACAGCAGTTCAGAGTTGCTCACTTACTAATTTGGCTGTCACTGGTGGAGAAACCTGTCCTCACGGATTTATGAGATTTCTAGCACTTCAAAAAATGAAACCAAGATACCTTGTCTCTAGTGATAATTTTAATTTCTTAGATTTACCAGTTTAAGACCAAATTTTGTATGTCTGGTATGACTGAGTTGCAATGTACAAGAAAATAAGCTCTGCAGATACAAAGGACTGCATCTACACAGGACACAGAGAACTTCTAATTCCTTATAATGCTTACAACCTTCTAGGTATTGGTACGTGCATTTTTATGAACATTTTGAGGTCCACAGAAGATAAGAACCATGTAACAGTGCACGTAACAGAAGCTCCTGTCACATTAAACAAATCTTTTACTGTCCTTTCGTCTTCAGACACAAGTTTGTCTATTTGATTTTGGTTTTATCACGTTTTTATAAAAAAAAAAATTAAAACTGCAGTACCTGCCTTGCATGTGCTTAACTGTACTCATTGATGCCACAGCAACATCTCAAGTACACCACTGATAGCAGGATAACCATTTAGCCTGTCTGGGAAGACTTTCTAAACCCAGTCTGCAAGATACTGGTTTTCACCTCTTGGTGGATGGCATAGCTGTTTCATAATCCCACTACCAATCAAAATACTCTTCCCTGTGCAAAATACAACTTCCTGCACTTTTCCAAGAACTTATGGAACAATCACCGCTCATTTGAACCAGTTGTTCCTGCAATTGTAAGAGTTAGATCATGAAAATGATACATAAGCACAATGCATTCCTCTGTGATCTATTTTAAAAGCAGAAAGAACAGCTTTCTGTTTGACAGTTGAGGAAAAATTAAATTAGAGTGATTTTCACTGTGGTTAAATGATGGTTTTTTTCACACCCTGTCCCAAAATTGTAAATATAGCCAGTTAGGAGAATTTAATTAAGCCTATATCTCTCATGCGGTCGTTTTCTCTCAAGAAGATGTAATTAATCCATTTCTAGCATACAAGCAGGGAAACACCAATACTCTTTTTTGTTACCAAGCAAAAATAAAAAAGTTCCCTCTAGGATCCTGTTAGATAAGAAAAGTAATTTCTTCCATTAGGAAGCAGTCCTATAAAATTCAGAGTAGAATTGACTCAACAGCACAAGATGTAAGCCATAAACATACAGATACTCAAACTAAGCTTTTTCGAGTGATGGAATACAACAGAAAATTGTGAGAGGAATTTGACTGAATGTTCAATGCATTGCTCACAACAAAGCTACTGCATTAGTTCATTTGAAGTTTAATCTTCATCAAATACATGCTCTTTGCATCAATCTGAAAAAAATAGATTAAAACACATTTGAAAGTCTTGATATGTAATTTTTAACAATAGATCTTAAAAAAAAAAATAAGACATTCATTCCTGTCCAGCATATACTTTTCCAGGAAGCATGTTTTTGTGATTAATATGCAAAACCCCAGACATAACACAGAGTTCAATGCAAGTTTGTATTGAAGAAAGTCACTCGGAAAACCAGTTCATTTGCTCTCTCTTCTACTATATGAGATACTTCCTTACTTTACAGGGAGATCCATAACGACATTAAGTCGCTCTTGTAGAATGCAAAGATAGCTGAAAATCACTTTCTCAACACAAAATATTTTAACTTTGTATTTAACCTTTTTAAAGCTACATCTACTTTGATGCTAGTATATGAAAAATCACTGTTAGCCCAGATCAGCAGTTGAGTGGGTTTGGATTTGCTGTTGTGTGTTGCAGCACTGCGTATTCACTGTTTAATTGCCAGATCAGAGTCTGGCTGCTTTACAAAATCAACCAGCTGGAATATCTTTAACAGAAATCTGCACAATGAAATGATACATCAAACCAACTGGCTTTTTTTCCTTTTAGGAACTGTAGCTCTACACACCATTATTTTATGCAAATAATTTTTCCTGAATTGTATAACTATGGATGGCATGTAGCCATAACTGAAGCCGAATGGCTTGGCTCCAAGATTCAGTATATCAAAATGTAAACTCTTGACAGATTACAGACTTAATTTGCAAAATTAAAATCACATCAGAAAATTAACCAAGTTTTAAGCTATTTTATTCTGTTTTTCAAGTCTGTTAACACCTTTTGATGAGATTCAGAATGTTCTCATTTGCTACTCATTCCACTGCCTGCTAACAGTAGAAAATGAAGATTGGCCAAAAATTTTTGAATATAATTGTAAACTAGACCCACAGAGTTCTGTCTTTCAGAGTGAATACTGCTCAGTGACAAACTCTTATTCTCCATTTGCAAAGTTTACATCACATCATACTTTTACGAAAAAAATTCTTTTACAAACATCTTGAAGAATTTTTACTAAAATTCCCATTTTCAAAGGTTGACAATTATAGAAGTTATAGAATTATAGAAACCTCCCACCTGAAAAACCTCCACTACACTGCAAGCAAGGGTAAATATCAAAGGCAACTTATAAACTTCATAAAACACAAATACAAAATCAACAATACGCTAAACTTTTCTATTGGAAGACTTGCAAGTATGTCTTGGTGTTCTAACGCTGGGCCAAAAGCAGCAGCAGGAGACACGTCCAAGTTATTCCATATTCCCATCTGATTTTCTAACTACCCTCTACCATTTACTGCATCCCATGCATGAATAAAAGACAATTAAGCTGTTGTGCCTTCTCCATTTCTCACTAGATGTTCCCACTTCTCTGGTACTCTCCTGATTGCTTTCACATCCTTTCATGCTTCATTCTTTCCTTTGACCTCTTCTACCACTTCTTACTATTGTGCCCAAATTGAATAGGTGTCTGAAAATAGCAGACTGTTAATAGAAGTAATTTCTAAAAACCTTTCGTTAAAGTAGAAGATTCTGAAAAGTAGAAGATTCTGGAAAGTATATGAGCTGTTATCAAGGCTTTTTGTTTCTGATTTTGTATCAAGATGTTCCACCAAACTATATTTGCTGTTTCAGCAGGTCCCACATGCCCCATCCTTTCTTTGTAGATGCTTATGACAAATCTTGAGAGGGGCAGCTAGGTGAAAGTTACCAAATCAATTTCAACAACTGTGTGGGTAATTTTATAACCAAGATTTTTCTAACAGAGCGATACCATTCTGTATGGTGCTGTGATGAAAAAAACAGAGGCCATGCCCAGATCAGTAACTTTTCCACCCAGCCTAGCTGCAGCCACAACAGAATGTGAGAGCAGCATCAGGTTACTTCAGATGATAGCAAGTGGAGAGAGCTTATTCTGCCAGGAAACCTGCAGGGGCAGAAACCTTCACCAACACAACTGTAATCCCTTGAGCCACTGCACCACAGCTGTTTGTAAAAATCAATGTTTGACTAAAGCCACAGCGTAAGAGCTAGGATCCCTATATACTTTTTAAGGCAAAAAAACTACTGATCCCATGCAAATGCAAGTCCAGAAAAAAATTTTGTTTGAGTAAAGCAGTTTCTGCACTTGAATTGCCAGCTCTTCTCTACTGATAAACCAGTTATGTTCTTCTTCAAAATACTCATTTGTGACATCATGCCTAAAATTCATCTATATTATCTTTTAGAGAGGGTATGCCAGTGTATTTGTTTTAGAAATTACTTACACACATTACTATATACTAACTATGGTACCAGAATATTGGGAAAAATATATAAAAGTAAGTAAAAATATTTCACTTCCTCCTAATCTCTCTTTTTGGAAACAGATGGGCAAGGAAGCTACGTGCTTGCAGCAAGCCACTGAGAAACAAAGTGAGGCAGAAGTTACAATAGAAGCGGGTTAGGCAAGATGACGTTTTCACAATCTTATTTACCAATGTATATCTTCTTGCTGAGGCAAGTACCTCCGAAACCTTATAATATGAGTACTGAATTAGCCCATTGTCATGGAAAGATTGCTTTCAGTACCGCTTGCTAAAAAAGATACAGTAAACAAAACAACCAGTACAGCACTTCTAAATGCGGATGCAGCAATTCATATAGCACATTACATAGGACGTTCAGTTTCCTCTCCTGCTGTTGCCCACAACACAACTCAGTATATGGCAAAAAGCTGAATGTTATCTAAGCTTGCTCCTGAATTCATCCATGCCAGCTGCAGCTCAGACTCTGAGAAAGGCCTTCACTCAGTCAGGAAGTATCAAGTAGATGCAAAAATAATTATGGTTTGGTGATGTGTATTTTGGATTAAACTTTTATTTAACTCTGTTCATGAAGAATACTATTTTAAAGCATAAAATCTGTTCTACTTATTTATGCTAATGGTTTTGTTTCCATTGTTTATTCTTTTGTATATTACACTGTCAAATTAAAGACAGGAAAAAAAAGAAAATTTGAGCAATTTTGTCATATGAGTTCAAAAGGGGACCTAAAACAGTAGAAACTGCTGGCAGTATCAACAAAGCATTTTGCCAGGGAAGCGTCAACAAAAGTACAGCTTGGCACTGGTTCCAAAAATTTTGTAATGGAAATGAGAGCCTTGAAGAGGGTAACGGATGACCTTCTGTGAAAGACAACAACCAACTGTGGGCTAGTATTGAAGCAGTCCCATGCAAAACAACTCCAGAGGTTGCAGAACTAAAATTGACTATTCAACAGTTGTTCAACATTTGCACCAAATGGGAAAATTAAAAATGCTTGACAAATGGGTCCAGAACAAGCTGAACCAAAATAAAAAAAAATCGTTATGAAGTCTGCTCTGTATTTTTTATGCAGAACAAAATCAATCAACTTCTTGATTACATTGTTACAACGGCATTTTGCGCAGTGCCAGGACTGAGATGAAGCACCAAAACACTTTCCCAGACTGAACTGTATCAAAAAAGGTTATGGTCACTGTTTCATGGTCAGCAGTGGAATCATCAAGATCCTTCACCAAGTCTTGAAACCTGGTGAAAGAAACCATCACAGCAGAGAAGTATTGCTTGTAAATCAACACCACCACCAAGAACTGTGTTCAGCACTGGTCACTGAAAAGGACCAGTTCTTTTCCGTAACAACACCCAACCACACTTTGCAAATGACTCTGCAGAAGCTGCATGAACTGGACTATGAAACTGCTTCACTCAGTTTACTCTTCTGAGCTCTCTCCCACAGATTATCACATTATCAAGCATCTCAACAACTTCCTGCAAGAGGTTTTCCACAACTGAGCAGTAGCTCAACCACCTTTGAAGAATTCACCAGTTCCAGGACTCAGGAATTCTATGCTACCAAAGTAGACTTGTTTCTTGTTGGTAATAATGCATAGATTCTAATGGTTCTTACTTCAATTAATACATTTTATACTAAGCTGAGATATAGTCCTTTAAATTTGACTGTTTAAAGACAATTATTCTTGCACCAAAACGTACTAATTTCAAATTTTATTAATTTTCAGAGCATATTGCAGACATTTTTCCTTTTTTCAGTCTCTCAGAGAAGCAGCTGAGTTACTGGTCTTTATGTGAGGATGTTGACTTTTTACACATAAACAAGTAATGCTCATTAAAGGGAGGGAGGTAATTAAAACTTATCAAGTTTAGCCAATTTAATTCTTTGATGAGCAATCAAACCTACATCAAGCGACCTTTATCAAGGCAAAGATTTTGAATGGAGAATATAATTTCATTTGACCACATCATATCCCAGCATTGACCCATGAGAAGAAAGTATACAGGGAGAGCAGGGGTAGTTGCTCTCATTTTGGCATAAAGCAGGGATGTCAAACTCTCAGCTCCCGCTGCTCTCCTGCTCCTGCAGCATAACATGAGTGAGATACACTGCACACATGACCAACGCTGGCAGGAGTGTAGCAGCAAGGCGCTCAGCACTGCCACCAGGTAGAAACAAGGTGCCAGGATGGATAAAAGAAGGTGGAGGACGAGATTCAGCACGCCAGGAAAGGGAGAAAGAAAATGGAAATTCCTCTTCAGTTTTAATTTTAACTCATGAGAGGGCACATAGGCCTATTGATGATTTCATGTCTTCTTTAGCATCATGGAGGATGCCGTAAGCAGGGGACACATTATACACTGACAAACAGAAGTCCCTGTACCATCCCTTTAAATTACAAAGAAGTGCTTCCAATGAGAGATCTCAACACCATGAGTCAGGTTCCCTTTGTTTTGGATTTTTTCAGACAAGATAAGCATTTAATTATGTGTCAAATTTATAACTTGACCGTGTAAATATAATATCAATAAATAGATGTTCATCTACTATATGAAAAAATAAACCTTAAAAATAAGATACAATCTTCTAGGAAAAACATTTATTCAACTAATTTACAAAGTAAGCCAATTATGGCGAACTGTATTACTCAGAAATAGACAGGCTTTCACTGGGTACAAATATGAGATGGTTTAACAGTATATTGTATATAAAAATGTGCTTTGAAAGCTTCTAATAAAGGTAAAGGCAGAGTAATATAAGCTGAAAAACTTCTTAAGGCAAACAAAAAGTATTTGTTTATTCCTCGTTTCCTAAAAAAAGTATTATTTCCAAAATATTTTCTTCACAATTACTTCCGTATTTCTAAATAAAGACTTAAGATTGTGTGAGCATGAGAGGGCATTTATAGACACGAAAAAACCAAATCAGACAATGCTGAAGACTTACATGAGAAACAGTGAGCTCATGACATCAACAACACTTTCAAGACTTAAAAATGTTTAGGAAACCCAGAATAGCAAAGAAAGTGATACATATCTCACATTTTTCCACATCAAACTGCTGACGACCATAACTGGATAGAAGAAATCACAAAATTCCCTACAAACTATGAATTGTGGAGTAAATTATGTTGTTAAAACTGCTAAGACAATTTCATCTGTATGTGGTACCTGATCTAAAACCCACTGAAGCTACTTGAAATTTGTCTAGTGTTTTAATTGGACAGGAATTTCATTGCTGTTACTTGAAAAGAAAAAAAAGACACAGCATGGAAATAAGATTTAAAAATTACTTAGCAACAACTTCAACTAATGGGGCATGTCTGTGCTCCTCTTCAGTGGTTCACTGTTTTATGTTGTAAAAACTACTTAGCATCACTCCTTAGATGTTATACACAGACACCAAACCCATGAGGTGTTAGGTATCACTTAATCACAGGCCCCAAGAAATTATCTAATACAGAGAAGGTAGTCTCTCTGGATTGAAACGCATATATCACATACATGTTATGCTGTCAGCATGTTTATAGTACTAATATAATAGAAACAGCCGAACAACGATCCCCTTCTTTAAAAAAGTATAGTAACTAAAATCTCAGCAAATGTTTAGTAAGGTGGCAAATAACAATAGCACATTCCACTTTACAAACTGTAATGCTGTTTATCCCCATTATAAATATACATTTGTTCTTACTTCCTGTTTTGTGAATCATATTGGAAGTCATATAGTAGTTAAAAATTGTAATTGGACATTTCTACTATTGGAAATTACCTTCACTTCTTAAAAAGTAAAATACAGTTTAGAGTTAGATTACAAATCTGTGATGCATCGACTGAGAATTACAACACGCAGCTTTCATTTCAATTCTAGAAGCAAAATCAGTATTCCTTAGTGTCACGGATCAGGCTTCTTTCACATGGTCCTGGGTGGTAAGTGCTGTTTGTACATTCCTGCTAGGGCCTTAGCTGCACTGTAGATCATCTGCCGACGGGACATGCCAGTGAACACCACATGCCAATCCGTCCTGTTGACGTTCAGTATGCTCTTCTCAAGCACTTCGCCCACAGTCACCAACAGGCCCGACCATCTCAGACTGTAGTCCTGAGGAGTGAGACTCTTAGCCTATGTAACATTTGGAGAAGTGATTATTGAGTTTGAAATTAGTAGTTTTGTTTCTATCTTCACCATTACCAAAATTCATAAGTAATCGTTCTTATACCAATAGGACTACATGATAAATTAAAGGTACCAGAATCCAAATTTCAGACTGCCCCATAACTTGCCTGGCCAATTAAACTTTTTGGATTTGTATGTATCATGATACAAATGACATATGATGCTTAAGAGAGCAGACATTCTGCCACTACCAGGAAGTAGCTTTCTCTTTTAAAGTAGCTAATAGATCTAATCAATAATGATACATATTTATACAATAACTCTTATACCCCAAAGGTTCTAAAAACACTTAAGAAGTCCCTCTGAAGCAGTCAGGCAGCCAATACAAGAACAAAGCTGAGCCTGACAGAAATGGAGAACTAAGATATTCCCTTCTGCTTCCAACTTAAGGAATTACAGTGGGCAAAGTATCGCTGCATTTATCTATCTGATGTTCATCCTAGGCAATAACCTCTGGCCAATGTCATACCCAACGAAATGTAGATGACTTTAGGCCTCAGTAAAACTGTTCTTAGTATTACTCAGTTCTTCACAGCACTGCACATTGGGCCCAATTCCTCACGCAGATTTTATTTTGACAAGCATTTGATTTAAGTCTGTTTCCAGTGCATGTACAGCAGATCAAAGTTCATTTGTGTATTCCAACCTTCCAAAAATTACCGTCTGGCAACAGTAATAACATATATTTGTTAAGAATATGCAGTCTGCTCCAATATCAAATTAAGTCAATATTACGAAGAGGTACACAAAAGTCGGCAGTAAGAAGCAAATAAGATATCTGATTATGATACCTCTATTCTAATCTGCAATTACACATAACTTGAAAAATTAATTATTTGTATATTTACTGCTAAAAATCAGTAAATTTCAACCAAAAAAACAACGTTGCAGTAGTTTCCCATCATGGTTGCAATTTCTGGCTCAGCAAAAAACAAGATGGCACCCGTTCTCTTAAAGAAAAGCAAATCAAGCAATATTTAGAGATATCAACAGTCATAATGTCACATGTGCTCAGAAAGCTCTATGCCATCAGTAAAGACAAAGGAGTATCTACTCTATACAGATAGTTTTACCACTAATTCTAATACACTGAACAATAAAACACACAACCAGCAGGAATCTGGAGAACCACAAATATATGGTTTTAATGTTGCCTCTATTAAATCTTTGTACTAGGAAAATCAAATAATATTGCCTGCCCAACACATATATTTTCTCTTTTCTTAGTCTGAAGTAACAACTATGCAATTGCTGTTTTTTTCCTGCTGCAATCTAGATTTTTCTTACACATATTGGACTGCGGCCCTGAGAGATACCCATACTGATTCTAGAACAGACACAATGGGAACAAAGGTAACAATAGGGGCATGCAAATAATGAAGAGTCTAAAGATACACCACCACACGTTACACATAACTGAAATATACAACAGCAAGACTAGGAAAGATCCAACTCTGAAGGTATAGAACAAAGCTATGTTCTACTGTTGATGTATGTACAAGAACAGTTTTCTTTAAATAGGAGAGTTGAATTTGATCTAACTGAAGTTTAAAGGCTTACAGTTCCACTAGAACACTACTACAAACCAAGCTATACAACTAAAGGTGTTGCATAAAAGTTAAACAAGAACATTTTCTGCTATCACAAGGCAAACCCTACATTTCACAGCTACAAAGTTTACCTAAGAAAAAAACTTGCACAAAAAGTTAAGCTATCAACTACAGTTTTAAATGACAAAATAGAGAATATTCTGTGAAAAAAAATTAAGGATATCTATTGTGCCTTATATTTAAAAAATTAGTTTTGTTTAAATCAATACTCCATAGATAATATGAAAACTATTTAAGTAGTTACTTCACATTGCTGTGTTCATTTTCAGAGCATCATAGAATGGTTTGGGTTGGAAGGAACCTTTAAAGATCATCTAGTCAAATAACTTGTAGCTACTTAATTAATATCTTTTTCCTGTAGCTTCACACCTTCCTCCACTTATTTTGAAAAGCTTTCTGGAATACTACAGAGAGACAGAGCAATATTTCTCCTTTTACCACCCATGAGATTTGCAAAGTCGTAAGAAAAATAAGAACTAAAATCAATACAACAAACGTTCACTCAGTTAGAATTGGTACTACAAAAAAAAAAAACCAAACCAAAAACCACAAAGCACAGTTACTAATTGTTCTATCAAAACAGCTCCTGGTGGATCAAGTCCCTAACAGTTTTTTTTTTAAATTCTTCATGGACACATTTATTTCAAAAGAATTTTTAGACCTGAGTTCACTAATGACTCATACCTGCTGCCAGGCAACATTCAACAGCTGGAGTTTAGAGTAATCCCCAGTGCGTGCACAAGGAAATGTAAACAATCTCAGGAAAACCTTCTATTGGTGATATTTAAGAACTGCATAGTACTGCACTATTTTCAATGAGATGAACCACAATATTTCCAAGACATAATCTTTCAGTTTCAGAAATTTCACATCCTTGTCAGAATAGCACAGTCAGAAGGGAAAATCAGTCTTGCCTTTTAGGTGAGTCTATATGTTCATGGTGGAATTAAATCCAAGCACAAGAAGAACACGTATCCTGTATTTAGTTATTACAATTGAGTTTTCAGAATATTAATAAGTACAGCATGCTCTCTGTTTGCTGGTAATGAACAAAATAAATACAAAGGCTTTATAAGCTTTATCAAAAATTGAGTGGTAAGATCTGAATTTATAAACTTGTCCCTAAATGAAACGTATGCTGCTTAACTGAACTGTTAACATGTACGTGTGTGCACACAGACACTTCACTATAACACCGTTTCGTGAGTATTAAAGGAAACTGCAATACAAAGGTGAAGTAAATAAAGAAAATGAAACCAAGACTTCAGATGGCTCAGAGTGCCTACTGCAGTTTCTTGGAGCAGTTGCTTAGTGCATTAGTCAAGCTGCTAAGACCTCCTGCTGCACCTGAGGAAAAATGAGTATTATCATCTATGTAAAGATTCACGAGGACTAATTTTGAGTCACGGAAGCAGAATGATGACAATACCTCAATGATTAAAGTTCTATTTCCTTTTTGAGGGAGTACTACTATATGGTTCGTTTCTTCTGAGAATATTTCTTTTTTTTTCAATAGAAAAGTAAAACCAGTGCCATGTATTGCTGAATAAGACTCTTGATAAAACACTGCTTTGCTCCAAATGCCTAAATATTTTTAAGTAATACATAAACATGATTCAAAACTAGTTTTTATGCTTATTTCATAAACTAAAACATTCAAATGCAGCAACTGTCAGTTAAGAAGTGACATAATAAATGAAATTAAAACTTAAGTCTTATGTCTCAACTGTTAATCCAAAGCTGACAGGAAAACTGAAAACTCACCTGCTGAACATATTGCAAAGGCACTGGTGTTGCTTGAGTAAAAGCTTCCAGACGAATTCCGTGAATTGGATCCTCAATAATCAGACACCCAATGTCAAACCACCTGCAAAGATGTGTAAATTACTTTCCTTTTGAGTACTGAGTATCACTCTACTGAAAAACACCATGTTAGCAGTTGAATTATGATGGTTTTACAAACTCTACTACACATGTAGTAATAATGAGTTTCATAGAATGTTCTAGTATTTCTCAAGTAAAATTTGGATATATCGCTTTATATATATATATTTAAAATTATAGCACATGTGTATATATGTAAATTACATATTATACATAAAAATTTATAAAATACATGGAACTTACAGATGAAAGAAAGAAAGCCAGTAGACTGGGCATGTATGCAGACACGTTCTTCTGGCCATATTTATTACGCTACAGATGTTGTTCAATCTTTGAAAGAACATTTGTTATTAAGACAACTTTCCCTAATAACTAAAAAAAAAAATCTGTTCCTCATTCATGATCTATATTCAGAAGATTTTGTTATGTCTAACAATCATTTACATGATTTATTGAGCGAAACACTTCTGCATCTTTCAGTAAAGATGATGCTCATTGTAGCAGACACAGTAAAGGCTATTGAAGCAGTACCCAAAATAGTTCCCTACCCAGTTTGCAAAAACACTAAATCATTTCTCCCTATCAACAAACTAACAACCCTGACATGACGTCAATAAAACCAAGGGCAATGCATCACCACTACCTCATCGTATTCAAAGCCTGTAACAGTTTAATAGTTAAGTTGCCACAGGAAAAGCATACTCCAGGGAACACATAAACAAAAACAAGGCCAAGAATCATAAAAGATTTAAAAATGAAAACATTATTGTAGTTGTTTTTTAATATATATGTGTCTATATATAAATTGTACTTAATTTTTAAACTGTGAGAAGCAAGGGGGATGTTATAAAAAGAAATCCCAGACTCTAGTTTTCAGAAACAACTGGCTGGGCCACATAAGCTTCATGTTAAAGAGTTTAATGGAACAAGAAAGGAAGAAGTACTTTGCTTGTTGTGGGAAAAAGAGCACCAGAACACTGTGTGACATAGAACTACCTCACTTGCAGCTATGAACAACTTGAGAAAGGTTCATGGTTAAAGATAACTTGCTCCCAATTAATAAAGAAGTTAGCGTCTAAAACAAACAAACAAAAACATATTGAAGAGTTTGAAACCTTTTTTTATATAGACATGCAATTTGAAGGCGTAATAATGTCCTTCAGCTGTCTGGTGGACAACTAGGAAGTTTAGCTGTGAACACTGACTGATCTGTTAAGTGTTATGTGCAGATCTCAGTATTAGTGGTGGTTACTTGTGAACTCTTCTCCTTTGCACATGTAGAAGTATGGTAATAATATCAACAAAAACATTGACTGTATCTCACATCTTAGAACTGTAACACCACAAAGCTCTCTTCAGAACAATAATGAATCAATTACTAGCATCATGACCTATCATCTCACTGCAGAAAAAAACAAGGGCAAAAAATAGTTCAAATGTTGTTCTGTAACACCATGCAAGGAAGCTTGCAATGTTGCCTACTGAATGAAAATCAAAGCATGTATTAAGTTATCAATTGTTTCTACTGTAACTAATACCTAAGACCAAGATGTTCTTGGGGCCTGTGATAGGTGAATTTACTATAAAAAGTTCACCATCCATGTTCCACTAAAGATATTAAGTCTATCTTAAAAAATGGAGCAAGAGCAGAGAATGTGTCAAAAAAAAATAAATCAAAGCTCATCACATGAATAAAAAATGCAAAGATTAGAAAAAAACTGTTTAAGTTTCCATTAAGAAAAACAACAACATTGTCTTTAAGGTTTTGGAAATTAATTATGAAGGGACTCCAAGAGTTGTCTGTCAAAAATATGTTAGGAAATCCAGTTGTAATGTATATGAAATCACCACTGTCTGTGCAATGCAAATTAGAAGTACTAAGTATATTCTCAGTGAAAGGAAAATGGATAATATATTACCTGATAAATACTACAAATGCAAGAACATATCCTAAAATTTTTTCTGAACTGAACACGATTTCAGGGAAAGAGAAGAGAGAGCATGCACACAAGACTGAAAAAACTACCAGCCAAATGCCAGCTTTTATAGCTCCTAAATTTTGTCTGCTCACTGTAACTTAATTTTGTTCTTAAATCGTGAACCTTGAAAAACATGACAAAGCATTTGTATATTAAAGTCCCAGGATATCTGGACAAAAATCTGAACATCAGCACCAGAAACAAGTCTGACAGAGCAATATGGAAGACAGACTCTCCTTTACTCTGCTCAGAGTGATAGCCACCATTAACTCTTTACAGGCCCCTTTGAAACAGCCAAGAATATTCTCTTCCCACCCCCAACACCACCCCCGGAATATATTTGAAGTTCTCACTTGTCAGGAAGCAATTCCTCAATGAAGCTTTCTACTGATACAGCAGGCTGTTTTTCATGTATTACTCCAGTCCGACGTAAGCTGTCTATCCTTTCTTGGGCTCCCTAAATGGTAACGTGAGTTAAGACAACATTCTCTTTGAATCACAACATAGCACAATGCTTACAGATGAATGCAAGAAGAACTCCAGAACATACTTTTCAAGTTAAACAGAAAATATGAGTTTTTTTAAAATTAGTCTTACTTAAGTGTCAGAAAAACATAAAAAAAGAAACCTCATGAAAAGTCGTAACAGAAACCCAAGAAGTAACAAAAATTACAATAAAACTAATTACATATTTTTAGTTTGTTATTTTTCCCTGAAAAAGATATCAAGTTTAATTACTAGTTAAAGCATTAGGCTATACTTCAATTACCTACACTGACATTTTTACAGCTTAAGTTTTGTCGGGTTTCAATACTTTAAGAATTTTGGACCAAATTTATAAGACCAAGGGAGAAAACATCTTTGTTGTGGTACCTATCCAACCAAGATAGGAATCGTTCACGTCAAGACTGTTATCACTCTGAAGCTGTAACAGAAACACCACTAGTACGTTGCAGTAGCTAAACAGGTAAAGGAACATTACCCTCCCTTACCTCAATATAAGATTGTATCAGCTAATATATAGCTAGGAGGATAGGCTTTACTCAGCTTTGAACACTGCCACAGCACTTAGTGGAAAATACGTTCTTTTTAATGAGTAAATGACTTGCTTACAGTTAATGAAACTGTAATACAGTTGTAAAACAACTAATTAGCTATTTTCAGGCAGTTTAGTTGTTGGCCAAGGAGGTGGCTGCAGCTAGATACACCTGACAAACAAGTACAATTTCTAAATCTGGTGAAAAAACTTTTGCTAAGTCTTCCTCTGGGTCAGCACAACTGTTGCAAAGGTGCACAGTGAATTCTAACTTTTTAAACATACCATGGATCTGTTCAAGAAGACCCCTGACAAGTGTTTATCTTTGATCTACAGAATTAGTGAGGAGACATCTCAGCTTCAAAGAGCCTCTTCTAATTTCTAACATTCCCAACGTGGTATGTTAGTAAAATCTCCTCATATCCTTTGCTGCCACAGTAATATCACAATGTATGCCAAATGTGATGGCAGTCAATGATGGTATAAGAAAACTGACATAAATATTCCACATTTCCTGTGAATGTGTTTGCAGAACAACCCAAAAACTATTCCAACAAGCAGTTTCAAAGTGATCTAGTGATCCAGCGGGCAATTAAAAAAGTAAAAAATAAGTTTACTTATGCCACAAATTGACCTTCCCTTTATGGAAAATCAGACTCTTCTGGATAAACGTTTTCACATTCGCTTTGGACTGCAGGTATAATACTTTGGTACTTTTATACATCAACTTACTTTTAAACCTGCAGCATAGCCCACAGGTTGGGGTGCGATGTTAGACTGTGCAGCCTCTCCAGTAACAACTGCCATTCCAAAGACTTCTTGAAAGGCATCTCGAATTGCTGCAACTTTTACCTCTTTATTAGAAGTAACCACTATGTCCAGTTCTCCCCCAGTTTCTGTAAAAAATATATATGCATGTTTTATTCCCTCATTCCCATTACAAGCTAGTTCAAATACATTGTGTATCTTAAGAACATGATTCAGTTGGTCTCCTCTTTCTCATGCACTGCAGAAAAATCCTTTCATGAAGCAGAAGTAACATAAGTTAGGAAGTAAAAGTTAAATGAATAGCCAGGTGATTCACGGATGAAAGACAGACAACACAAACTGGTGGAGGTTCAGCACTTCAAAAGAATACACACCACTGATCTAGGACGACTATTCATGGATTTAAGGGAATAACTCAGACATCCGCTTCTAAGGATGTTTTGGTGTCTGGGAAATGGTAAGGAATTTTGATTTAATGCACAAGTTCTTCCTCATGAAAGGGACCAAGAACAAAGATGCAGTTCATAAAATCCAGTGAATAGCTGTTAAATTATACAAGCTTTAAAAGAAAGTCTTGCTTTACTTTCTAGCTGTCCTTGGGCTGTGAATTTCAGTGCATTTTATTATCTGTCTGCTACCCTACAATTTTATTCAGGTTTTAGATATTAAATATCTATGGAACCAGAAAGCTGTATTTCTGAACTAATTCCATAAGGTGGTATATCTCCATAAAGAAGGATGAGTTTTCACTAAGCTTTTTTAGAATAAAATCAAACAGTTCATGAATTAAAAGAAATCTAAAATTACTACAAAATATTGATGAGCTCAGTTATACCTCACACCTGTCTATCACAGCTGAATGACTTTTATTGTCAAACTCAATTTATGCAAAAACACCTCATAAAACTTGCACCTGCTGCAATGAGCTTTCTTAAGAAGAGCTTAAACTCTTTTCAAACATGAAATATGATGTCAGAGATAGCTGCATAAGTAAACTGAATCAACAAGCGTAAAGGACAACTCAACAGACCACATGTCCACAAGCAAGCACCAGAAGTAATACGTATGGACATGCCTCTTGTCATCCTTAGTCCAATGACTGTGGATGATGGCAGAGTACAATGAGAAAGGACAACAGAAGTCACCAGATGTATTATCATTTACCATACAGCATCTCCTGTTGCTTCTGCTGAAGACAGAATATTGAACTAGAAGAGCCACTGGACTGAAGCATCTCTTCTATGAGGAAAGACAGAGCTGAGAATGTTGAGCCTGGAAAAGAAAAGGCTCAGGGGGATCTTACTGTATCTGAAGGGAGGCTGCAAAGAGGATGGAGCCAGGTTCTTTCAGTGGTACCCAGTGACCAGAGGCAATGGGCACAAACTGAAGCAAAGGATGTTCCATATGAACATCTAGAAAAAATATTTTACTGTGAGGGTGACTGAGCACTGGTCACAGGTTGCCCAGAGATGTGGTGGAGCCTCCATCCTTGGAGATATTCAAAAGCTGCCTTGACACAGTCCTGGGCAACTGGCTCTAGGTGGCCCTGCTGAAGGAGTGCAGTTTGGCAAGATGATTTCCAGAGGTCCCTTCCAACCTACACCACTTTGTGATTCTGTGATCCAGCAGGGCATTTCTTAGGCCAGCAGTAGCAAACTAGCGAAGGAACTGCCTTTTAATCTGTCATTTCCCAGGCCCGTTAACTATACAAAAACACGTTAAGCTGACTCTTAAAAGAACAGAGCCCAGTGGTTTTGCTTCTAAATATTAACACTCCACCTAAATACACAGGCCGACAGAGTCTGCAGTATTTCTCTTGATCTAAGAAAAAATTTCTCCATTGATAACGATAAGCTTGAAGTTTAGATTTAAAAAAAAAAAAAAAAAATAATTTGTTCTTTAGGTCTTGTTACTTAGTAGACTACAGTTACAGAAAGTACCTTTACATGAAGAATTGCCAGAGATATGCCCAAAAAGTAGTAAAAATTCTATTTGATTTTTAGGCTATGTTTTAACTTTTGTCTCTTTATCAATTAATTTACTGAATGGCATTGGGTGTACACATCACTGAACTTTGATCAACTTTTCAAACACTGGGTAACAAACAGAGAGAAAAAATATTGAGAATATTTTTTATAAATTCCTTTTTGACAGAAATCAAGTTAACATAAGTAAACAAGTGCTTAAAATTGACTGCAGGCTTTGCTCAAGTTAGCCTTGTTTGAATGTCCAGAGGTAGAAAACTGTTAAAGAGTTTTTAAAGCAATTAAAAACTAACCAATAATATACTTTGTACATTATTGCATAGTAACTTAAGAATGGTAACTGTGCCCATGTTTGTGTATTGCAACAGCAGAACAGAGATTATATTCTTTTTATTAAGGATCATCATGTATTAAAGCATATCTTTGTTCATCAGATACTATGAAAGAGAAGAAAAGATACCACATGCAATAAAAGAAACACTTTGAGACATCCATCACACACTATGCTAATATGGAAATATTCTGGCAAATTCAGAGACAGAACTGTCACATTAAGTTCACTTCTAATATCTGAACATGAAATTACATTTTATGTTGTGTACATTGTGTATTATAAACTGAAATGACAGTTCCACATACAATTTAAGTTTCTCCATTGTCTTTATAAAAGCACTAATGTTTATGTTTATAAGGCGACCATTTCCTTTGCAGACAATAATTTTCTATTTCAGGTGCTTGCCTCAGATGACATCTTCACAATGTGCCTATGAAAATAGTACCTCTCTTTCCAAGAAAGAGATTACAGAAATACTATTTGCTCAGATAAAAAAAAAATTCAGCCACCTCATCCAGAAGCTTTGGTAGGTTCAGGCTTTGGCGTGAGAAATTTGAAATTTGTTTGGAATTGCAGCAGGAGAGAGAGCAGAGAGAAGTGAGGCCACTTGCTGAGGACATGTCTTTTGCTGATGACAGGAAACATTTTTAGAAGGAGGTAAATAATAAGTTTACAACTCTCTACCCTATTTCCAGTTGCAGATGCAACTACAAAAAAAAATGCAATATATTAACAGCCAAGATGTATACTGATGCTTTCCCTTCCAACACTACTTTAGAGAGCTTTGAGATAAACACTGAATTTGCTTGCTCTAACTGAATCTTACGTGCAACGCATTTAACCAGAATTACTTCCTCCTATAGGTAATGTTGTTCTTTCCAACGAATACTGTGTCTAACTATCCAAACTACCATTGTAAACTGACAGATCCTATTTTAAAAAGGGACAGTCACAGCTGCAACAGAAACCTTAAATACAGTTTGGTAAACATGCATAATCAATTTACTGCAGCTTTGCATTGCATCCCACTGCTCCTCTCTCAATTACTGATTTGACATGCCACTGCCTCCTCACTAGTCAGCTGCTGCAATATTTTCCTTTAAATGTAAGGCAATCAGGTATTACTTGATAATTAGGTCATTTTCCCTTTTACTCCACATATAAGACCACTGGAATAGTACAATAGTGCAGCAACGTGATTAGCTGGATCACAGAACAGGCCCAGCCGAAAAACAGCTCAGAAAAATAAAATGCAAAATACTTTAATAGTTTCTTCTCAACCTTATCAGTTTCCTGCCCAGCTTCACCTACATGCAGACAAAGGGTAGTACTGGCACAACTAAAGAGGAAGACTGCTTTCCAGACTGATGGGAAAAAAGAAAAAAAGTCACAAAAAAAGCAAAAACCTAAAAACCCCAAACCCACTCAACACCCTGAACGAATTACATCTTTTGCTCCCCATTTTAGTGAAGAAGAAATGTCAGGTCAGTTGTATCTGACATTTAATGTACTCTAGCAAAACAAAAAATGGTGAATACCACAATGCTATGCTTTTCCTTCCAGGCTCAGTGCTCAGCAATACTTCAGACTTTGTTAGACCATTTCAGAATTTTAACATTCCTACTAACTGTTTCAGGAAATCCTTCAAGTTTGCCCGATTTCCAAAAAATAGTATAAATACTATTAGACTAGAAAATTGGAACAGTTGAAAGTCAGAAGAAAGTCTCAAAAACTATGTAAATACGTCTGTCCTACGCCTCTCTGAGCACGTCTACCTTTTGGTTTGTTTTAATGTTATAGCTATCACAGTGGTATTTAAGCATATAATCCAACAGAACACAACATTATTTTAAACTCAACTCCATAAGGCTTAAACAGTGGGAGAAAACAGTATGCAACTTAGGAATTATAGACAAGGTCTCCATACTAGGTTTCTTCACATCTTTCACAATCCAAATTAAAGGATATTACCATGCGATTATCTTAGCTACAGTGGAATACAAAGTCAAATGAACCTCAAAACACACATTCCACACTTGCGCTTTCCAGAGTAAGAGTTTCACTGGAGAATGCACTTAAGAAATCAATACAGTACTGTGTCTTTGAATCAACACACTCCATATACAAAATTTAAATGGGAAAGTCATGCTACTGTATTAACCTCTCTAAGTTTTACACTTACTACTTAACGATTTGTCACAAATACTTACTGATATATGGAACCATGCCAGGATCCAGCGTTGTGATCATGGTCTCCACTGAATGTTTGGTTTTATCAAGAACAGACTTCACCATCGGATTCTCAGCTACACCCTAAATTTAAGCAAACAGATTTCCATATTATCTTCTGGGTTTTTTCCCTAAGAAACTCAAAACGTTACAGTTATTAAATATTAAGATGCTTCATTTTTTTTTTATCACATATATACTTTATAACATCTGTTGTATCTTCACTCCTCAGCACAAACACTACTAGGATATGGTTATCAGTGCATCACTTTTCAGTTACAACACAAAGTTCAAATATCATCTTTACCATCCTCTTCTGCAGCCCTACCAGTGATAGTGGACAACACATCTGATCTAGTCCTATCCCGGGACCAGAAATTTTGAGCATTTAACAGAGTTGCCAATTCTCAATGCTAAAATTGTAAGTATCATCAGACTAGGTAGCTAGATTTAGACTGTCGTAACTCAAACTGAAGAATCTTTCTTTTCTAACTTTCTTAAAGATAACAGGATCTATTTTTGAATGGTCTATTACTAATAAATACGTTTAAATCAATTGAGGTGAAAGTCCTCCTATTTATAAATAGACTCTAAATACTGCTGAAAAAATGTTCTACATTCTCCAGCCAAATCACAGGTGTAGCTGCTGACAGAGCTAGAACTTAATTAAATGTAAACAGGAACACTGTCCTGTGCCCTGCAAGTAGTCTTAATGAATGCCTGTATCCTGTCAAAGTTTATTTAAATTCAATTAAGATCAAAGAGAGAAACAAAAAAGATACAATGCTGAATCAGTGAGAGATAAACTACTGGAAATTATTTTACAGAAACCTTTTATAAAATTTTTTTAGTAAACAGACTGCTTTCAGTCTAATATTAAAACTGCATATGCTTGTAATTTAGTGAAACAAATGAAAGCATTACACAGGACAGCACTATGCACATTTTCAGACAGTGCTTGCTTATTTCAGAGAACTGCAGAATCAGAGTGACTTTAGTTATATCAGAATAACTTTTGCTCAGCAAAGCTGCTTTCCCATAAATCATAGAGTGGTTTGGGTTTGAAGGGACCTAAAGATGACCTAGTTCCAATGCCCCTGCATTGGTAGGGATACTTTTCACCAGATCAGGTCATTCAAAGCCCATCTAGCATTTGAATTATTTCTATTTTTTTGTACCAAGCTTAACAAACAAATAAACAAAAAAACGAACCCCACTTCTAACTACTCAGATACTATATAATCTACTAATTATTATTTATTCCATCTCTCATGCTGAAGTAGTTCACTAATTGTTTCAGACACTCTTCTCCCCACTGTGCAGAACACTAAACCTGACTGTAGAATTTGGTAAATAAAATAAAACAATTACTCACTCTAGCATAATTAAGTTTTTTAAAGCCAGAGTGCAGTGTAGTCACCTGTTTCTCATGAATATAACACAAGACTTTTCTGAATGGTACCATTCACTGAGCAATAGATATACTCCCACGAGTACCCACGTACCCACAGGATGCCATCAAGTTTATATTTAAGTTTATCTTTCTCATGCAGCTCTCTCACAATATGAAGTTTGTTGTTTTAACAAAAACAGAGAGCATGCTACGAGATCCTCAGAAATATCTGAAATAAGAATCTGAAGTTCTAGCATCTTTCCAGTAGTGCAAAGCCAAGCAGTACTTCTGAGATCAGCAGACTGACTGTCTATCTAACATGAAGTCATCAAGTGTCTCCCGCAGATAATGAGGTTTCTGAGCAGCAACAAGCTGCTGCTTCTACCTCTGGAAGATGCCTGAAAGTTCATCAGCCTAGGATAAACAAGGAGAAATAATCCATAGTTGTAGACCAATGCAAAAGACACAGTTATCACAAAACTGCATTATGGTTCACAGTGAAATCTGGAATTTCTACCGAGTCAATCTTAAATTAACATCAATTCAAATTGCTCAAATTAAGAATCTTCCAAGCTGGCAGAGTGCAAACATATATCTTTGAAAACTCAAGTCCTGGCTGTCTTCGTTGCTCAAACAGTCAAATATGCAAGCTGTCAGGTGCAATGACTGCAATAGCATCCAACTTTTCCTCCGATATATTGCACAGAAACCCGTCTTGGAGCTGCAATGAGACTGCTTAGCCATCTTCAACACTGAACTGAAACAGTATCAATCGATTCCAGATCATGATTTTGATAATTTTAAGATTATCACAGTCTTGGATATTACCTAGCTTGAAGGAAATCTGGAGAAAGGCATAGATTTCTTAAGAATGTCAGAGAAAAAAAGGGTAGTTCAAACTACTTCAAGAACAGAAAAAAAGATAACTGCTGCAGCTATTGTGTAAGCGCTTCAAAGCGAATCCAGGACGCATTTCAGTAACAAGTATCTGTTAGTCTCCCAGATTCGGGCTGATCTTTGAAAAATATGAAGTCTGATGTATGTTTACACCCATGAAGAACTTGATGGCTTCAGTATAATTAATTATTCCTCATTCCTTCATCTTGGAAATTCTCAAGAAGGGGTCACTAAACACACACAAAGCTCAAGGAACACTTAATACTTCAACCAAAATCTAGATTTTACTATTGAAGTCTATTATACTTTTCCATAAATAGAAACAGGACACATTTTGGAACCTACTAGTATAAAGGCAACAGGCTAATGATATTCTACTAGTTGATATTACTGCTTTTTTCCTCTGTATGCTTCAACCGTACCATAGGGAGTGCCTGGTCAGCAGCATATACTCCATGCCTTCCAGCAGAATAGAAAGATCCTAATCTTAAGACACTTCTTAGTTAAACTGTTCTTTGGTGAAAGAAACATGTACTTGACACTCCTTGAAGAAGTCTGTTTGTTATAGAATAGTCTGAACTTGCATCCTACAGAAATCAAACTCGGTTCATTAGGAAATCGTAAAGAAATGGGATATGCAAAGAATACTGATGAGGTAAAACAGATGTTTTTCACAGTCACTGCAAAGAAAAATCAGCTATCAGATCTTAAAGAGATTCTAAAGCTTCACCTGATTTAAGAACATGTGACAGAACCTGCTTGGTATACTTATCTTCCTGTTACAAGCACTAAAATGAGTTTAGAACACCTGCACCTGTGTAGTGCCTCCTCTTCTATACAAAGGAAGAGCAAAAGCATAGTTTCAGCAAACACCACTACTAAAAACATCTTGCCCATGAGGCGAGAGAAAAGCAAAGATTTATACCAACATGCATTTAAAAAATAACGTATGTCTTACTATAGTCAGTAAAACATGATAATTCTTCGTGAAGGGTAACAGATAAAATCTGATACCTTTATAAACCCCCAAAGTCCTCCAGCAGGTCCTCCACCTTGGGCAGTAGCTACTCTGGGGTCTTCACGCTCCTCAGGAAAAGTGATTGCAGAACCAGTTCCAGGAGCCAAAGGTGATGAGAAAGTTGCTTGTTGAGTAATAGGATCTGCCAAAACACCTAGCAAGAGGGGAAAAACACAAGTGTTCATTTATTTTAATGCATTTAATTTGTTATACTGTAGCAACATACAACTGTTTAGCAGGAAAATGAGCAGGAAGAATAGAAGAATACTGGGCTGATTCACTTGATTTCTTGGAGTCCCCATAATAATTCTATTTCTTAAAGGTTAGCAGATATAACTAATGTAATGGAAACAACACTGCCTGTACATTATGTATAAAATTAACAAAAACTAACCTGCTAGAAAAAGAATTGAACAGTGCTGGGTTTTATTGTATTCACATTTTCATAGTGAGCCTTCAGTAAGGGAAAAAGAGGAACAGTTATTGCTCTCTGAACAAAGAGATAAGCATGTTTGCACACTTAAAAGAGAGATAGCAAATTTTCTAAACTTAAGTGCTTGAAATTAGTAGCAACAGAAAAAGGAGCGAGCAAATGAATAGCTTTACATATTTTAAAGCAGAACAAAAGAAACTTCATCAGTAGAAAATTTAAGCATGAGCCTTGGCCCTATTATTCAGGCTTATTTTAACAGATTTTCCAACACTAGGCTTAATCAAGAGTTATTTCTATTTTACACTGCACAATTGGTAGATCTTTTCAGAGTTTCCTAATACAGACTGCTCAAAAGAGATAACCACCAATAATAGCAAAAACCTGGCCCAATTGCACTTGAAGAGCCAAGTTTCCATTCCACTAGCAGAAAATGACATCAGTTCAGCAACTACAGCAATTGCTTGAATGGAAGGCAAGTATTTTTAGCTGCCCTATTCAGTGGTTGGAAACAAGAAAATACAATCTGGTGTCATCTGATGGACAGCTTGCTATACATAGTTTTTTGGAACAAAATCGTGAAAATTACGAGATTGCAGCCTAAGATATCCTACCATTCTGTGGAAATAAAATGGCTGAAGTTTACTCTCTGATCTAAACAAAATATACCTATGCATGTTCAGCTGGGCTTTCCTGTGCAGTTTAATAAAAAATAAAGCTCTCAAAGATTTTTCTGTGAGCCTGAATGCTAGCGAAAACTCTCTATCCTAGACCAAGACAGTGTTTCAAACGCTACTCTCCCTTTTCCCAAGAACAGCTATATTAACCAAGTGTACTTAGAATAATGAAGAAGCTGGACTTGCAGAATGGCAGAAAAAGCCATCTGGGAGATACCTCATCCTGTCTCACAAACACAAAAGCATATAAACAAAAGGTTACCTGTGACCGGAGGTGCAGAAAATGATGGCATCAGTGGGCTCTGCGGTGCTCGACCAGCATGACCTCTGGTAATGTCATAGTTTGAAGACATGGAAAACCCTGAAATGGGAGGACCAGTGGGAGGCGCAGGAAGACCAGGGCCAGTAGCAGAGCTTAATGGAGGAGGTGTAGAGAACTGGGACATGGGAGTACTAAAAGCTGAAGGGGCAACAGGAGGTGGGGCAGGAGTTAGAGGTGGTGCAATAGTAAAAACCGTTGCAGAAGGCACAAGTGGAAAAGTAGCTGAAGTCATCGTGGGAGGAGGAAGTGGAGACACTCCAGCTGGCAAGGGTGGAGAGTATGCAGGAGAAGATGACATGCTTGGTGTAGCGAGAGGACTGGACAAAGCTAGGAACAAAAGAGAAAAAAAGGAATTCTAGAAATGCAGAGCCTTAATCTCAGACATTAAATTATGTAATTATTCAGGTATTTTACAAGTAAGTTTTGACCTGGTCTGCTTCTTTCCCTTCAATGTGAATTTTACTTCTGCTTGAGTTTGCATACAACACCAAGCGTTCTCAACTTTCGGTGATAGTATCTTGTAAGCCTCTTTTTTCTTGCGTGACCCTATTTGTCATAAATTTAAGAAGCAGTCAACATTTGACTACTGAATTCTTATCAGCTGCAGTCTGCCTTATACATTTCTAGTCCGTACCGTTCCTTTTAAGTGACTGCCTAATCAATAGGAATAATGATAACGCAGGAAGCGCCTATCTTTAAGAGTAAAATACTCAGAGTATCTGGGAGGGTGGGCGTTACTTCAGAGGTATGGTTCTGAGATAGGTTGAGCAGCTCTCTCATCCCTGGCATCTAGCTTCCTAATCCTTCTGCTTTCTCCGTTTCAGTCAGGTCCTCATTTTGCCCTTGGATTATGTATCTGGTTTAGCCAGAAAAAGTAAGTTAGAAATACAGAAGTTACCATTTCTTGTAGCAGTAAACTGTTGCATCAGCTCAAACAACTCACTGTCCTCAGCCTAAACGTCAATCACAGTCAAATGATATGCAAAGCTGCACTAACACGCTGCTCTCCAAAATTCTATCACAACTATCAGAAAAAAATTCTGACCACATACTCCTCCAACATATGTGTATTTATTTATACATAATTTTTACATGTAGCACTGTACTAGTATATTATGTATATTATAAAACATACACAACAGAAATTTTTAAAGGATGAGACAGATGAATGAAAATATTTAAAATATTTAACAGTATAAAAACCTATGCTACTACTGAATATTCTTTTACTAAAATACTATTTGTACCATATAGTGTGGTAACAAAAGTTAATATGTTATATAATACAATTAGCAATAATTTTTTAGTGTGAGCAATGTGATTGAGGAAGCCTCATTATTTTTTAAACCTTGGTTTAACCCCTCACCATACAACCATTTGAAGGTCTGGCTCTATGTTCACGTTATTTCAATATTTGGCTTTAATGGCTGCCATATCTGGAAAAGACACCTCACAAAGATTCATAGATCTAAATGGAAGAATTGCGTTGTTGGCTGTGCTTACTGATTCATGCTATTTATTTTCCAAGCCAATCCACTAAGTTATGCAAACATTTTTCTTGAAATTCAGCTACCCAGCATCCCAGTATCCACCTTCCTTGATGCCAACCAATTGTTCCTGCAAACTAACCAAGTGTTACACTTTGGTATTTTTAACAAATGCATTCTTCATTTAGAAGATTTTTACACAGGACAGGAAATTCTCTTTCCAAACTTGCATGTACAGACTGACCATTTTTATATGTGACACTTGCACTGTTTTTGGCAACAGGATGTTCTCTTAGAAGTATGACTGTCTTACAAAATGTAGCTACAGTATCACTCCTTGTTAAACCATCACCTTTATCACGAAGGGACAAATAGTGAGTGTGTATTGTTTGGAAATATCTACAAGCAGCACCTTGCCGACAGCCACTTGACATCACAGAAAACAGCTGCTAATCTGGGAGGCTTGTCTTTTTGTAAAATAAAAAAGTTCACATCATCTTGAAGTTCAACAACCTTTTTAACATCTTGCCACATGACAACCAGCAAACCCCAATGTGATACAAAATTCACAGTTACTCCCTATCTCATTACCAGGCACTGTTGAAAAAACTCTACTATTTAAAGAATATTTTTATAAAGTTAACAACATTGATGACATCCTGTAGCACTTTCTGCACTCCTGGCCACAGCTTCTTTGCTGCAATAGCTGTATGAAGCAGTGAATAAAAATCATGTGTGGTGATTTATGTAAGCTTATTCCAGAATCCATTTGTATCCCAGTCAAAGCAACTGCTCCATCAGTGGTTACACTTACACAGTTTTAATAAAAACATTGCTTTTAATAAAAAGTCATTTACTGCTGAGGATATATCTTCTCTGGCACATCCTTCCTTTAGTATTTGACAACGAAGTAGTTCTTTGTGTAGTTTATTATTGAAACAGAATTTAGCAAAAAACCTATGACGAGATCTGTTATCTGCACTTTCAGATAACTGTACAGCAAATCTCCCACAGTATGTAATTTGTTCTAATATTTGTTTCTTCAAATCTTCAGCAATGTTTTCTATGCATCTTCCAACAGTATTTGCTAACAAATGCATTTTAGTTTGTCGCCATAGTGTTCAGATATTTTTTACTATTTCAGGAAAGACAAGTATTTCCCCAATGTACACAGCTCTTGTCTTCACTATTAGGTAAGAAATTCCCAAAGAGGCTTCTAAAGGTTTACATAAAGTTTACTGAATTTTTTTAAGTACTGGATTGAGTGCTGTATGGCCTGAAACATTACCAAAAAGAAAACTGCAGAAGTTCGTTTTCATATTCTGCTTATTTTTTACTTATCTTGGTAGTCATATTGGCTTCATACTATCTTTAGCTTATTTCTCAAGGTAGAATATACACTTTGGGCAAGGTTCACCATTAACTATGTTGGACGTAAAATTATATTGCAAATAGTCCTCCTGAAACTTGGAATTTCTTTTGCCAACTTTTTTCAGATCTGTTTACACTTTTAGCCATATTAGGAGACAAAAACAACGGCAAAGAGCTTGTACTAGGAGTCAGAGAAGTGTCAGCTCTTCCATTTTCTTGATGTTTGCTTGTGCTTGCATTATTAGTGCTGGTTTTAATCCATGGTTTCTTCGCAGGAATCTTTTTTCAGTCACTTGTCCATTTTGGGAGGGTTAATATAGTTAAAACTAGATAACAGAATCCATAAATCCACTTAAGAAGTCACACAAGCTGCAAGGCACTGCAATATTATGCAAGTGAGCAAATGAGTGAGGGTGCCACTGTCAACCTCTTGGCATTGTGCAACACCCACTCTTCCCTCAGAATATGTGAATGTCTGATACATGGACCAATCAGTGTCAATTTTTTGGATAAAAATAATATCAATGGAAGTTCCAATATTTTCTTGCCACACCCCAATGGATTGCCATACACATCCTCTGGGGTAAGGGTACCTCACTTTGGGATCCACTGCACTACTGTGACTCAAGATAACAATACCAGATGTGTTAGAAAATTAAATATTTGGCTTCAGAATACAGTGTTCAGATTGTTGAAAAAATCAGATAAAGTGCTTTGATTACCACCCACAGTTTTAAAAAACAAGTGTTTATCCGTGCTTACCACTGTCCCTTACAAGACTGTAAATTTGTTTTGGTTTTAATTCTATGCTGATCAACAAACTGTGCACTGCAGTGGAAGGTAAGGCTTCCCTGGCCCCCCCATCCTAAAAACACACAAATGCATCCAAATGACTTCATAAAAAGCTTCCAAGAATAATGAAATGTTTAAAATATTACACATCAGACGCATGTCAAATAAGAAGCACATTTCCATAACTAAGAACAACTTAAACTCTTCCAATTACTGTGGAGAAGAGCACCGTAATATGGTGGTCACAACATTTGTGAATGAACCACTGTACTCCAAAAGACATTCATCCATGTGACTAAATAGCTGAGGAAGTTTCTGTACCTAATGAGACAGGTGTAGCAGCAGCAGTCACCACCCCTGCTGTAGTTGGTGGGGGCGTGCCAGGTGGAGTTGTTTCTATTCCACTCTCCTCCATCATTTTCCTTCAGCTACTGAAACCTGTGAGGGAAAAGAAAAGGATATCTTAAGAAATGAGGAAAAAGATCTTAAATTAGGATGTAAACGCCAAAACACAGTCATTTATATTCAAGAACAGAGTAGATAATTCAAAAGTCAACTCTAGAAAAAAAAAATTTACGGATCTAAAGTACATAATGACCCAGCGAGTCACATTTCTCCTGTATCTTCCCTCTATTTTTATGACTGTGACAAACAAACTCCAAGTCTCTTTCTAAAAACATTTCTGTGCATGCTCAGTTACTGCTTCCAATATATACTAGTGGTACTTAGATCAGTAATAACAGAGAAGTAATTACACATCATAAAACACATATCCCATTGCAAGAAAAAATGAACTACGGAGTAGTATTTTGTTGCATTATTAAGCCATAGTAACTCAAACAAGGACCTGTTATTTACAGAGCCAACGCATGACAGGATGTAACACGTGGCAGGAGGCAAGACAGAGGACTGAAGTCTCCTCCTTCTGGCAGCGAAGAACCACGACTAGTCAAGAAGTTGTAGCCAAGGCTGCTTAAGCACTTCAGCAGATGCTCCTGAGCATCACACCTAAGCACAAACACCTTGCTGAACACAACAAACAGCAGCATAGATGGCAACTGCTCAAGAGTCGTGACTCGATGACCCAAGCTCTAACCATGACCTAGTCTACCTTAAAGCAGAAGCATTTAGGGTCAGCTAAACAAATTTCCAGAAAAAACAAATGAAACTAACTGAAATTGACTTGCAACATGAATAAAATTACACTGAAGTTAATTTACACTGAACAAGTTTTCCAGTACAGACAATTCCTGTAAAATCCAAATATGATACTGCTCTGGTGACACTATCAAAATCAAAAGTAATTGGCTTTTCTTTTCAAGGCCAGATTAGGTTGCAAGTATCCTTTAACATCTTCAAGCAAACCTTTAAGCATACTGCTTCTGGAAAAGTAAAGCTATATGCTTATTTAAAAATCTTAAATTAATGTAAAAGGGCTTAGAAGAAGAAGGCGGGGAGAGGGGTGAAATTTAGTCTTTTGTGAACACTTGACATTTTTGCTCTTCAGTGCAGAGGCAGCTAACAGAGACTCCTGCTTCCTCCCAGGTCTAGTAAGCTACACAGCAATGGTTTGTACCACTCCTTGAGCCAAAAAATCTTAAGGAAATTCTAATGAAATTAAAATCCTATATTAAGTAATTATATGTATGAAAATAGACTGAAACATTTTCTGCCATATCCATTGCATTAGCAGCTACTGAGGACTGCCAGCCTATTCCCTTTAATAATTTACAGTGGAAAAGGTTTAGATAATGTGTTGAACAAAGATATTCACGTGCATATAAAAAGAATGCCACTTGAAAACTCCTGTGTTTTTTGTCTCTTCTTTCAAATAAAAACCCTCCCTACCTCACTGTTGTTTTGAATGTACATACAACTCAAGTTTAATGTAGAAGGAAAATTACTGTCATTACAAACTGTAAAATCCAAACAATAGGATGTCAGTGTCAGTCTTTACAGACTTACAGAGAGTCTCAAAACCAAACAAAAGCATCAAAATCACACAGAGAAATTATAGGCCCTCTGGCAAACCATTACGCTTTACGTAAGTAAATCACAGAATTCCACGTAAAATTTTAGCCTAGCCTCAGAAATCAAGTAAATATGTGTCATGTGCAGCACTCTTCATGAAAACTAACAGAAGAATTTTAAGTTCTGAATACTTCTTCAACTCATTTAAAAGCTTCTCTTCAGATGGGATGAAAGGGTCAGTAATTGCCTGGTGGGGAACAGACTGTTCTTGCAGAATGAGTAGGTCTTATCATTCCTTAGAAAGAAACTGCACAGTCCTCCATTAAACTTTGCTAAACAGAAGAATTTGCCTTTTAATCAAGCTACAAGAGTTTACATTCCCCCTCATAGAAGTATTTCTGAAGTAATTTTTCTTCCACTTACACAGTGCAAAAATTTTCCATTGTCCAACTAAAGTAATCACTGACCAAAAACTCCCAGAAACATTTTATTTTATCAAGCCTTTGCTGCTTGATTTCACCTAATGCCATGATTAAAAACTGCTGAGATGTGCTTACTACTTAAAACAGTACTATGGCCATGCAGAATGACTGCAAAACTTCCTCAGAATAACTTTTCAAAAAGTCTGTATAAAGCTTTTTCAGAGCTTTACAGAGCTGTTAAAGAGAGATGGATGTGAATAACTGCTCGAAAAGCAATCTGACATCTGGAAAATCAAGGAATAGTAGAAATGTAAATACAACAAATGTAATAGCAATTCTGTAGTTGCTTTACCCTTACTAACTTCACAATAAGAAAAGTGAGGCAAGCATTAAACAGAAACAAGAATCCCAAACTTGCAAAACTTACAAGTATGATGCCAAAATGTGACAAAAAAAAAATCCCATGGAACTGACTTAAAAGTTGAATAGAAAAGAAAAAGCAAGCAAAACCCATTAGTTCCACAATTCCTGATCTCACTTGTAAGCCTCTCTGGGAAAGCCAACCACCTGCAAATCCAGCCTGGTCAGGACACAGAAGCTTGAGAGGGGAAGCTGCCAGTTGTAGGGTTTATTTCCATTCCCTTGGAGCTAGCAGATCCAGGTACACACCATAGGCAATGTGTCCCAGTAAGCCAGATACCCTCATATGGATGCCAAGACAGCATACTGCTGTCTCCTGTTCTGGCCTAAATTTCATGCTTTGACCATAATACAGCCCATAGTCTTTCATAATCAGCTGGGGTTTTGCGACCAGCTGGAGAAAAGATCTCTCTACCTTTTGCTGGAACGGTAGACAAATTCCTTTATTCTCTCCCTAAATGCACAACCACAATAACTTGTAGTATTTTTCTCCCACTCTCAGCTTCTTCCTTCACCCTCTTCCCTTTCCATCTACCCACCCCCATTCCAATCAGAAAGCCCTGAAGCTTAAACACTCCCTATATTTTTTTCCCCTTAGATTACCCATCCCCTCACACAACCATCAATCTCAATGTGAAATCCCGACCTGGCAGGGACTAACATGAAGCCTGTACAAATAACAGCTTTCTATACACTGAATTCTGAAAGTAAGCCAGTTGTAGTTTGCATGTGCTGCATGGAAAAAAACTCAAACACATAAAAAATTAAAAAAAAACCAGTAAATTTAAGAAGAACGATAAGACATGGGAAGAAGGGATACACAGAAGGAAAGCAAAGCATTAAGTACAATAGGTGTAACTGGAAGCTAATAGCTCATTGTATTAGAAGAATCCAGCACTACATATAATCCTGATCCTACAGGAGATATAGTTTAAATTTGAATGAAAATGGCATACTGGAAACATGTGAGAAATAGGGAAGAACAGGGGTGGAAAAACATGACAGGGAAAAACCTCAAATAATCCACAGACTTTACAGTCCTCAAAGTTTCCAATGAGGGTTTCCAACTTCCTTTAAGAGAGTTGCAGGGAAAACATTTCCTAGTAAGATCAGTCTATAAAATCCTTAATGACTGCTGGCTATGGAACTGGATAGTCTTTTCAGTGATTTTTTTTTAAAAAAGTAAAAGTAATAATTCTTCATTGTCCAAGCCACAAACACACAATTTGCAACAACTACTGCCTGAAACATCAGCCCAACTTTGTCCTAACTGGACAAAAGAGAAACTTTGAGACAAGCAAATTGAAGCATGTGCAATTAGATGAAAATAACAGTACTGCCATCTACTGATGTGTGATTTTATAACGAACCCCTCCCATGTCAGTTCTAAAGACACAATAGAGATGATGCTAAGCCACAACATCACACAAATAAAATACAGCATACTCACAAGGTCTATCCTTAGTTGATTTTAACTATATTTTACTGATTCTCACCATCTAAATCTCAACCATTAGCCTAAAACTGAATCTCAGCCACTAAACTAATACCCGAATACAAGGCCTGTGTATACTGAAAATTTTAACAGGGCTCATATTAAAAACAGGAATAAATAATTTCATTTAAGACTAATAGGCTGAACAGGCAAGTTATTAATCTTTTGACCTAAGTTTTACACAAAGTTATTACATTTGTGCTAATAATTTCCAGTAATCTTAATGACATAACTATACTTTAAAAGCATTCTACAGGTTATTACTGTAAAATACAGAAATTCAGTGTTAATTATCAGAAATTCACTGTTAATAAGATTACCTACAAATGGAGGTTAGCAGATTTTACATGAATGCAAAAACATGATCTAGAAATCAGTCACTCTTCAGAGTTAATAATGCCATAGTTTCAGTCATCGTTATTTAACCTCTTCTTGTACTTCTGTAGATGCTCCTGCTAATAAAAATCACCACACTATACTTAAGAACCCCAAGAGGCAAACCCACTCTCTCAGAGTCTAAAACGAAACAAACCCCACAACTGCAATACTAAATTCAAATGCTATTAAACTACTCATATTTAATCAAAACAGGCATAACTACTTTAATTGTGTGTGTGTAACAGTACTGGTTACACATATGGTTAATGACTAACCACAAGCTGACAACTTGTCAGAATAAGGAGCAGTCATTTATTTATTTGAACAAATAAATAGTTTGGAGCCATTTCGAGGGCAATAACTCTTCAAATAAAACTGAAAGACAAATCACAGATACACACTTCTATTCAACAGAAGAGAACACAAGGCAGGGAGAAGCCCAAGAACTCATACAGATGCAAACAAAAGAGATTAAAACCAGAATAACTAAGAAGCAAGCAAGAAAGAAAATGGCAAAAGAAAAACCTTAAGCTATTAAAGATGGAATGAATCTGTCCTGAATCAAAAAGACAACACTCTTGTAAACGAAAAGAGTTGAACTGTTAGTATACTAAAGTTGCATTTGAAAAAATACTTCCCACTGGTATATTCCATTTTAGAATGGGAGAGCATACGCTCAAGGATAAAATATTCATACTCTGGGCTGTTAAATGCAGGCAGGTCCCAGAGGACATACAACAGAGCCTCACTGAAGACAAAGGAAGGGCACAGAGGAATCACCAGTTTAATCATCTGCTGTTAAATGACTTGTTCTGAAGTCCAAAGCCTTAAAGAGAGGTAATCAAGAAAGAAAAAAGGGGGGCGGGGAGGAGATAAGAGAGAAAAAGAACGGAGATCTCCTTCACCGATTTTATATTCACAGCATAAATTATGTTAAACACAACACATTCACCCCTTTTTCACGGTTCTGTATTTTTTTTTTAAAAAAATCTGTTTACCAAGCAGAATCCAGTAAGCCTCACCTAAGGCAGCACTAAGACAACTCAAAACTCCAGGCACACCAGAAATGCTTGGCCTTCTCTTGAGACTACTGCAAATGAAGGAAGGCCATATCACAGGCCATAGATACCATAACACCCAGGAAGTTTCAGTTTTCTAAAAGCTTCCTAATATCTAAGAATTATTTTGTTTCCTATGTTCTTGATGCCACTACCAGCCCTCAGGACTTTTTCCACACTACATATACCTTTACTATCACATATTTATTTTTAAATATCACAAAGCTTACATAGCTCCACAGACCATTTAGTTCCAGACCACTGATGACCACAGAGAACATACGACTACATTAAACCATTAGAAGAAACAGCTAAATAAAACCATGCACATTCTATCAATTTGTACCAATAGCTAGATGACATGATGTGATGCAACAGCTCCAGCACTTTCAGAGGTCTTTCACCAAAAGAAATAGCATTTTTCATATAAATCACATAAATGTCAAATACCTCGAGCAATGCCTCTAGATACATTATAATAACTAATAAACCTCCTGAAGCATCACTTCTATATGATACTAACAGACCTCAAGGGTGGGGAAGTCTACTGTCAATGACGCTAATTCAAGCTCAAAACCACGTGGGTTTACCAGCACGAGCACTTTCCTCCCTAGCTGCAAAGCTGGAATACAGAGCCCTGAGGCCAAGCATCCAAACTCTGTACACAGTGCCGGGAGGAAGCCTGGTCACTCAGAAGGGGACTCACCAGAGCAGAACAACGTGACCCAGCAAGGTACCAGGACCAAGGACCAACTGGGAAGCCTACAGAGTGCTGGTCCACGTTGTGTGTTTGCAATGACAGCACTCACCGAGGAAGCGAGAAGTCCTGCTGTAAGGACTCTGATCTGCATTCACAGCCCACAAGCCTCATCTTACAAGAAGCACCCCCCTCGCCAGTGGGGAGAGCAAGAGCCGCTGCTGCCCTATAGAAAGTCAAGACGGTTCAGAAGAGGAATAAACCAGAGTCCCCTGGCAGCTCTCGGCGCCTGCGATCGGGAGTGCCGCCCTAGAGGGAAAGGCGCCCGTGCGGCCCTCGGGGCGGTCCCTGGGCCTCCGGACATACGCGGCGGGGCTACGGCTGGCCCGGCGATGCCCCAGGCACTGCCCCAGGTCAAGCGGCCGCTGCCGCATCCACCCCACCCCGAGGAGCCGCTCCACTGCCCTCCGCGCTGTCCCCCACACCTGCCCCCCCACATTCGCCTCGGAGCGAACGGCCGCAGCCGCCGGCTGGGGGCGCGGAGCCGGCTCCGCCGCGGAGAAGCTACCGCACCACCCGGCCAAACCCTGCTTCCGCCAGCCCCTCCCGCCGCCAGCGCGGTCCCTCTCGCCCGCCGCCCCCCGACCCAAGCCCCGCAGCCCACCGGCAGGCGCGCTCTGCCCCTCGGCCACGCACTAAGGCACCTCCCACCCGGCTGCTCCACCGCCTACAGCTCCCGAGAACCACAGGGGCGGCGGCACCGCCCGCGCTGCCACGTCCCCCGCGGCGCCACTCACCACCGCCGGCCGCGCCTCGCGCTGCAGCTCCGCGCTGCCGCCTCGCGCTGCGGCTGCGCCCACCGCCCGCCCCGCTCCCTGAGCCGGCACTCCCGCCACCGCTTCCCCCCGACCCGGCCGGCCTCCAAAATGGCGGAGCGAGGCGCCTCCTCTGCCACGTTCGCGGGCGGCAGCGGGGCGGGGCGGGGCGGGGCGGGGCGGCGGGCTCTGCCCGGCGTGGGGTGTGCCTCTGCGACTCTATCGGGTCTGAACGCTGTCCTGCGCCCGCACCGGCGCGAACAACTGGCTCCGTGGGTATGAAGAGCCCAGGCTGCCCAGGGAAGTTGTGGAGCTGTTGGAACAGGTCCAGAGAAGGCAGTGAAGATGAACAGCGGGCTGGAGCACCTCTGCTATGAGGACAGGCTGAGAGAGTTGGGGTTGTTCAGCCTGGAGAAGAGAAGACTCTGGGGAGACCTCACAGAGGCCTTCCAGTACCTGAGGGGGCTACAGGAAAGCTGGGGAGGGACTTTTTACTCGGGTAATCAGTGATAGGACTAGGGAGAAAGGCTTTAAATTGGAAGGAGGAAGATTTAGATTAGACATTAGGAAGAAATTTTTCACACTGAGCATGGTGGGTCACTGGCACAGGTTGCCAGGGAAGTTGTGGATGCCCCCTCCCTGGAAGTGTTCAGAGCCAGGTTGGATGGGGCCTTGAGCAGCCTGGTCTGGTGGGAGGTGTCCCTGCCCATGGCAGGGGGGCTGGAACTGGATGGTCTTTATCATCCCTTCCAACCCAAACCATTCTGTGATTCTTCCTCTGGCCACCAGGGAGGAAAAATTACATGATGGACTTAATTTGTGCACCCATGACAAGCCATCAGGCACCATTTCCTGAACCACTTCTTCTGGAAATTTAAGTAGATTTTAGTTAACAATGTCTTGTAATGAGAGACACATTCAGAGAGCACAGGTCCAGCCCAATGACAGTCAAATAGGGGCAACAAGGCTGTGCAAGACCAGAGGGAGAAGCCCCACAGTGTTCTGCTAAGGACAAGGAGAGGGAACAATGGAAATAGTCCCAGGAAAAGGGGGCAGAAAGCAGCACATGTGGGGACAGCAAGACCACCTGCACTCTTAGTAACATTGAGGGTTTTCCTGCAGTTTTCAGGCTTTCCTTTGTCTTTCGCTGCCTGATAACAGGACCTTGGAGGGGCAGGAGGCCTTGAGGGCAAACTCATGCCCCAGGTGTTGGCCCTGCCCTGGCTTGGGCAGTGCCTGAGGGGTTCTTTTAGTGGTGCTGGTGCAGTGGCCTCTTCTAGGCTGGAGAAGTGACCTCAGGGTTGCTCTGGGCTCCCCAGGGTGTCTTCCCTGCGCTGTTTGGGAGAAGGTGGATGTGCCACAGCCTCCTTGGGATCCTGCTGGGGCTCTTCTTCCTCCTGGGGTTAGGAACATTGTGGAAGGAATGCCTGGATGCCTCCAGAAGGAAATCCTTCCAGCTGCACAGGGAGAGGTGTCACTGCACAGCTCACCTCTGCTGCTGTGTGTGTGTCTCCTAGGTGCCCCAGCTGCCTGAAGTGTCAGGGCTGGTGAAAATCCTGTGACAGTTCTGTTGTCAGGCACAGAGACCTGCAAGAACTGACTCTCCAGTCGGAACACACATACCAGCTCATTACTCTAGCCTTGCCAACTGATCAGCTGGAGTGAGGGCGTGAGCCGCTGGGTGGAACTCGATGCCTGAATATAAGCAGCAAGGAGTGCCTGGTCACAATCCATCACTAGCAGACAATAGAACCCATTGCTCAGGGACATCACTGTGAGCTATCCTCACCCATGATGCTTGCTCTGGCAGTGCTGCAGCCCCCGCACACATGCCTGGGCTACCGTAACATAACTATCGCCTCCATCCCCCAGTCTCTCGTCTTGCAGTCAGCACTGATGTTTCACACCAGTTACTGAGGCCTTGGCCGTGTCTTCCCAGGATCCCAGCAGGACACCGACTGTGGCAGACATCTCCAGGGATGTGTAGCAAAAGCATTCACTTAGTAACACCTTGTGTCTCCCTGGGAGGCTGCAGGACAAAGATGTACCAACAAGTCCTCCCCTCATCCCAGCTCTGCTGGCCTGCCCTCTAGGCTCCCTTGCTTCCTCCCATGATGGGGCACATGCAGAACTTGGCTCCCTCTCACTGTTTTTCTCCCGTCTTTCTCCTCTAGCCAAAAGGCAGAAGGTTGTCTCCTCTGATCAGCACCATCAGGCCTCAGCCAGGCACTATGACCCTTTTGGGATCCTGGACAGAAGGGAGGCCGGCAAAACAGAGGAGCCTAGGGAAGGCAAGGAGGGTCTCTGGGGCTGGGGCTGAGGCTGGTTCTGCACGGAGGAGAGAAAACACTAGGGCACTTCACAGCTCACCCTGATGCCTCTGGGGAAGACATCAAGGAGACGCGGACATACAATTCCCAGCACTGCCTGATGGGAGGGTGAGAAATGCTGGCATCTCCTGAAACTAGAGAAATTCAGGCTAGAGATAAGGAATGCAAAACCAAATCTCTGTGAGGACCATGAAGCACTAGAGTGGGTTGCCCAGAGGGGAGATGGGAACCCTGAGCCTGGAGGTCAGCCTTTGAGACCTGAGTGGCCAAAAGGCAGAGCACAGCTGTCACAACCCAGTGAAAGGATGCTCGCTGCAGTTTCATAAGAGAAACCATTGCCAGTGGGAAATGTGGCAAAGGTTTCCAAATGTGCAATAGCTTCCATAGGCTGTAATGTCAAAAGACCACTTTGGGGCTTCCTTCGGTTCCGCAGCTTTGAGAAGAATTGATTAAGAAAAGAAAAGAAAATAATAGAATAGAATAGTTCCAGTTGGAAGGGATCTGAAAAAATCAGCTAGTCCAACTACCTGACCAGTCCAGGGCTGAGCAAAGGTTAAAGCCTGTCATTAAGGACACTGACAGGCATTTACCACCTCTTCAGGAACCTCTGAATACACTTTGAATACTGAAATAAGTTTGCTCATGAGGTGACCTGAAACCAGCACTCAGGCAGCCGCAGAATCAGGAGTCGGGCACTGCTTTCAAATCAGAGCATGCAGACCAGGGAAGGGTAAATCAGGGACAGGAAACGTCTGGCACAGCAAAATCACCTCCTTTCTCACAGGCAAAAGCCGCTTCGCGAACGGGAGCAGCGGCGGCCTCAGAGTGCCCGCCTTGCAGCTGAGGGGCGGTGGTGGGGCCGTGTCACTGGGAAGAGGCCGGGCTCCGAGCCGGGGTCCGCATCCCTTTGTCCAGAGGCAGCAACAAAGGAAAAGGCCGCGGCGCCCGAGCGCCACCGCCTCGCGTAGGGCGGGGCGGGGCCTGCCTCGCGCGCGGGAGGACAGCGGCGGGCGGCGGCGGGGTTTGAATTCAGACTCCCGCCGGCCGTGGAGAGCCGCGCCTGGCCCGCATCGACTCGCGATTGGCTGGCGGGGGGTCACGTGGGCGGCGGTGGCCGAGGGCCGGGGGCGCGGGCCGGCGGGGCTAGGCGGGCGCCGGCCATATTGGATCGCGGAGGGGAGCGCGCTGGTGCTGCGGTGCTGCCCTGTATCGCACGAGAGGCGGCGGCCGCCGGCTCGCTCGCTGCTCGCTCCCCGCTACGCCGGCTTGGCTGTGCTGATACTGTAGCGGAGCTTCCCTCCTTGCCTGCTTCCCTCCTTCCTTCCCACACCGCTTCCCCGCGGGGTTCGCGCCCACTGTTCCCGCCATGGCGGCCGCGACGCCGCTGGGGCCGCGGGGCAGGGGCTCGGCCTCCGCGGCAGCGCTGAGCCCCACGCGCATCTCGCGGCTGCAGGAGAAGGAGGAGCTGCGGCAGCTGAACGACCGCCTGGCCGTGTATATAGACAAGGTGCGCAGCCTGGAGATAGAGAACAGCGCGCTGCAGCTGCAGGTCACCGAGCGTGAGGAGGTACGCGGCCGCGAGGTCACCGGCCTTAAGGCGGTCTACGAGGCCGAGCTGGCGGACGCCCGGCAGGCGTTGGACGACACGGCGCGGGAGCGGGCCAAGCTGCAGATCGAGCTAGGCAAGATCCGCGCCGAACACGAGCAGCTGCTGGGCAGGTGAGCCGGGGGGAAGGAAGTTGGGGGACGTTGGAACGAGTGCGCGCGGCGCTTTAGCCCTTCCCGCCCCGCCGCGGCCGCCGCGGCTTTGAATGAATGAGCGGGAGGCAGCGCGACCCCGCGGCGCTCCGCCCCGGCGGGAAGCGGCGGGGCGGGTCCGGCCCTAGAGCCAGGAGCGCCGCCCCGCGCCCACCTCGGTGGCCGGCGGCAGAGCTGCGGATTCCAGAGTTCCGCAGGGTGGGTGTCGGCGGCGCCCGCGAAACCTCGACCGAGTTCACTTTCGCGTAATCGAAGTTTGGGCATTCCAGGGCTTGAGTCGGGGTGACCGCTCGCCGTCCCCCGCCCGGGAGGGTGCAGATGACTTTTTACAAGGGCTTGTAGTGATAGGACAAGGGGGAACGGCTTTAAGCTGAAAGGGGTAAGATTTAGATTAGACATTAGGAACAAATTCTTCACAGTGTCGGTGGTGAGATACTTGCACAGGTTGCCCAGGGAAGCCATGGATGGCCGCTCCCAGACAGTGTTCAGGGCTAGGCTGGATGGGTTCTCGAGCAGCCTGGTCTGATGTGAGGTGTCTCTGGTCATGGCAGAGGGGTTAGAACTGGATGGTCTTTACGGTCCCTTCCAATCCAAACAGTTCTGTGATTCTATGACTCTGTCTCTAAGGCTTAGGCGGCTTCCAGATGGAAAGTACAGAGTGGTGATACTTTATGTTGTGGCTGTTGCCGGTCTAGGTTTTTTAAGTGTCCTTTCTGAAAGTGTGAACTTTGTAACACAAAAATACACGAGTAGATGATGAGTAGGGATTACATAAAAAATAAAATTTCTGTTCATCCTGCTTGGATATTCAGATGCTACATGAGGCAGATTTATGACCAAAAATCTTTAAGGTTGCAAGCTTTACGGTACCATGCCAAGATCTTCAGTATTGTGATTAACTGATTTGTGCCACTAGATTTTCCTTCTTACACATTTGACTTGATTGCCTTGTTCATTTAGTTGTTTCCTTGTTTTTGTTTACCTTCAATTTCATTTCTGTGACTGCTGTAGTTTTACATTAGCCAAAGCCAATCTTAGGGCTTTTTTTCACCTGGTTGACCCACTTACCATTTGGGATCACGGAGTTTATCCAGAGATTGATTTTGATTAAAAAAAAAAAGAAGAGTAGAGTTGTTAATCTTGCTCTACTGCTGTATAACCAGTCACTTTTGATTTTTTTTGGTTGAATACACTCTCAAGCTCTGATTTTTCATCATGAAAAAGTTATTTCATGTGTGAACTAGCATATTGGTATTTTCATGTGTCTCACAATTCCAGTATCTTTTGGGCTCTTAACTTGCTAGTTAAAAACCAGAAACAAACCATGAGCTTCTAACTAGTGGGACTAGTTGTTCCTCTGGTTGCTTCTTGGTGTTTCATGAAGGTGTTGCATCAAAGAGATTATTGGCAGTGACAGAGAAAGCAAGGGGGTAGGAGCAGATAGGCACCAAAATGACTTGAAAGTCAAATCAGCAATTTCTATCTCAGTGGCTCTATGAAGGCTCCTTCTGAGAAGAGTGTTTGTGGAGGATTGGGCTCAAGGTGCAATCTATACAAGATGCCTTTTCTGTGGTAGTAGTTGGGGCACTTAGTATTGTGAACATGGAGGGTCTGCATACTCTTTAACATTTTTCTGTGATGTGATACTTAGCAAAATCCTGGTGGTTTGGAGGAAGGCAGGGAATTGCTCTTGCGCTGCAGAGTGAAGTCTTGCTACTTGGTAGTCTGTCAATAAATACTTGATAGTCTGTCAATCTGTCTCACAGATACTTTGTATACCACAGAATATAGATGATAGTTTAGTAAAACAAACAATGTTCATCTAGCTATAGGGCTACTTAGATTCTACATAAATTTGTATATGGCTGTTGTTGTTTGGTGCCAGACCATACAGTGGCATGCATTTTCTTAAATTGTCTGAGTATTTTGAAGATGAGTATCTTGGGGATATTGAAGCTTATCTGTAATTCTATTTACAAAGTCTTAAAAAAGAGGAGAGGTGGGTTTTTTAAAACCTGTTTTGCAGCACACTCTTAGATGCCTTCTTTCTTGAAGTTGTTAAATGATGTTAAAACCTGACAAAAATAATCTTAAAACACTTCGCACAGGTGTGCAGATGAGTACTAGTAGTCATAAACAACTGTTTGCAGGGTATGATGAGAATGTGTTCTCAACAGAATTTTCCTTACTCTTTTAGAAAGCCGAAGTGCAGCATGGTGTATGATCTGGCTTTAGTTTAAATGTGGGCAGGGTAACTGTAGCAGTTTAAATTTGGACAGCAGAGAGCCACCTAAAAAAAAAAAAAGTTTTTCCAGTGTGTTTGGTGCTAGTGTTAGATTCTTGCAAAGTAAAATTTATCTTGCCATATACTCAACCTGGTTGTTGGAGTGAGGTTGATCTCCTCTGCCCTTGGTTGTGAAAGTTTGCTGGTGGATGCACAGCTGAGCCAATCTAGAAGTGTGCTTCTGCAGAAGCAAGCAGTGCCATTCATTCCCATCACCACGCTGCCTGTGTTTCTTCTGACTATTGTCTTGGTTGTTCAGCTAGCTAGCTTAGGTCATTTAAATGGCAGAAAAAGATGCTCACATTTCCTGGTGATCTAGCTTCCTGTCAACAGAGAATTACCAAGACCTGCATATAGTCGGTGACTGGGAGCAAGGGGAGGGAAGTCCGCTGGGTTGGGACTGTGGCATTTGGAAAGCTGCAAACTGTTTGCTTGTCTTTGTATTGGTAGCCACATCATAAGAGTTGGATTAGTGGTCACTACTTATTTGGTTTCCTTTAGAGTCAACAGAGATAAATGGTAGGAGAAACTTCTCTCAAGATGTCCTGGATCTGTGGAGGGAACATAGATGATTCACTCACTGATTGGCTGAAGTTGTGCAAAGTGATTCATGATCTAGCTGACCTTCCTGTGCTATTTGAATATTTTTGGAGGTTTTGGTCTTGCTTCCCCAGACACACATGCAACTCTGCTTTCTCTAGTTCATAGAGTATTCTTCTGAAGTGGTTTATCAATTTGTTTTATTCTAGTCATCATCTTTTAGTGTCTTACCTAATTAGCTTCCCAAACTCAAGCTTTAAGTTAGTTTTAAGGTGCTGTAGGACTTTTCTTATTCTTTTTTTAATTAAAATTAATTTTGAGGGCCAGTCACCAATTTGTTGGGTTCTCTCTTTTTCTGACTTCAGTGTCATAGTGTGATTTCCTGAGTTTAAGCACCAGAAACTTACTCTGTTCACATTTTTAATCCCTCAAGAAAAAATACATTGTTTCTATAGTTGATACTGCTGTGTATGGTGGACTTGTTGCATACTCTTCTTCTAGACTGCCTGCCATGCGGTTAAGTACTAATCTCTTCTAATTTGTGAAAGAATTGAGAGAACTTACTAATGTAGCAGTATTTGCAGTTAATTTTCTCTTTCCTGATTAGGCAGGACTTTACCGTATACCTTCCCATTGGTGAAATCTGTTGTAGAGACATACCTCTTTTTGCTTCCTTCCTGTAAAACATATGCTGAATTGTGATTGCCATGTTTCTGCATTCAAGGGCTGTAGAAGACATGAACAGAGAATCTAAGCTCATGCTGCTTCTTGAAACTCATCTTGGGAGCTTCTGGATCCTTGCTCTTGCTTCCATAACAACCCAGTCTCTGTCTGTCTGGAAACCCAGCTGTGATTCTGTTCACCCTGCTGTAGTGCAGGAGAGAGTGGTGCAGGAGAAGGACCGGGATTCAGAAGATTGCGGTGTGCCTTCATTTCTCTATACCAGGATGGCAGTGGCTGGCAGTCTTGGGAGTTTGTGATGGTGCAATTGGTGTCAAACTCCTAGCTATTCATTTTGAGTAGAGTGCCTTTCTTACATGAACAGTGTGGCCTTGGTTGGAGCTTCAGACTACTGCAAATTTATTTTCCTTGAGAGAAGTGCTAAAGATATAATGCAGGCAAAGTGGTGAAAGACACAATCATTAGGCATTTTGTAATGTCATCATTTAAACGGCAGGTAGAAGAGTAGAGTTCTTAATTGCTCCCTCACTCCAGCATCCTGCAGACTAGATTAAGTTTCTGCTTTTGGGTAGAAGTGTATCGTGTTTTCATGATTTGCAATAGCTGCAAACCAGGGAAAACTGTAGAGCCAAGATGGTGGAGGAGAGATCCAGATGTGTAACTTGAGCAATTAACATAACAATGGTTTACATTGTGGACTTCGACACAGCTGCATTACCTAATAATATTGAACTGAAGTGTTACTCTACTTATGGGTCAAGTTTCCGGTAGTGAGGTGAGTGTTCATTATGGGCACTTAAATTAAGTGTACAGCAGGTCAAAATCCCTAGCTGGACTTGCCTGTGTTCTGATTTGTTGTGTGAGGTAATCACACTGTTTAGGAGGCATGAGCTGGTATTAATGCTAGTTTGATTAGAAAACTCCTTGTTTACATTTGTCTTTGACAGGCTGAGATTTCACTGTGGCAGTTTTCCAATGCTGAAGTACATTTACTTTCCTGTAAGAGGAGACAATGTGATAAAAGTGGCTTCATAGGAAATTATGGTTTATTGAGAGTGCTGGTAGAGGATATAGTGGTCATTGTGTATCAAGTGTTCTGTAAAGTGCAAGCATTTATAGTAAATATATTTGTGCCAAGGAACTAGTCTTACGGATTTTTAATATTTGAGAGGTTATTTAGCTCTCTTGATTTGTATCTTTAATTGGCCTTCCTTCTCATCTATATTCTGAAACTAATTTCTGCAGTGTGATTAGGTAGTAAAATAAACATTAGTAACACCTTTATATCAGCCAGTGGCTTGAATTATGGTGCAAGTATGTGGCCTTTTGCAGCTGACATACTGAAAAACTACTCAGAAGAACCATGTTGTGCTAATGCAAGCAAAGTTGTAACAGATGTTCCAGGGTTTCCTGTGACGCGTATGTGGTAATGAGCTGGAGGAACTGTTTTAAGGAAGCAGACTTAAAACTTTTTAAAGCTTATTTTCATTTTTGTAGGTGGTCCTGAGGTGAAGATTGGTGGCTGGGGAACTGCTGAGCTTTATTCTTAGATCTGTCTCTGTTTTCATGTGTAGCAGAGAGAACACCCAGAGAAGTAAGGAGAGTGAGTGACTTATTATACAACAATTTGAGGAACTAAACTGTAAGAATGTAGCTTAAGTTACCTAAGAGGGTCTTCCCTGCAGTGTAGGATGTTACAATGCAAGGAACAAGTTGCTGTAGGGTTAAAGATGGTCTCAAATATCAGGATGTGTAATGATAGCCTGGTAATAGTCAGTGACTTGGTATGTATGCACTGCGTGTTTAAGGGTTCTGCTTGTTTTCACTCAGCAACTGTCTCCATTGAAATAAATAGGGTGACATGAAGCAAGTTGAAACCAAGTTACTTATTTACAGAAAAGTCAAGCTTGTCCAATTATTCTTTTTGATCCATTTACGGAAAGATTGAATGCTTTTAGACATGTTTCTTATAATAAATCACTTCCTTGCAAAACACAGCTTTCTGTTTTGTCTGCTGTGGGGGAAATAAATGGAAAAACTGCTAGCTGAACAAAACATAAATCATTAATGACTATGATTTGTGTTTTGATTTTCATATTTCTCTACTACTGGAATGGAAAACCAGCTCAGTGTGCAGTGCTGTGTAAATTTATAAGGATGTAAAAATAGGCTGCGTTATCAGGAATTACATTTTCTATTACTGTATCATTAATTAGCTGAAACCCATTGGTTTTTGAGCAGGGTTTAGTTAGTCTTGGTAATGCTTAGCTTTGTGATCTGACTGCATATACAGGCAGAAATGTGTGTGTAAGTGAAGGAGGTGATAAAAAAGTTGTGGTAGGGTGGTGGCATCACGGACTTGATCAGTTTCAAAAGAATCTTAAGTTACACCTGAGGCCTGTACTGAAATCTTCCTGTCTATCTTGTATTAGGTGTGTGTTTTTTCAGCCTCCAGAAGGTCAGTTCAGCTTATTAAACTGGTAGAAAATTATTTTTATCTTTTTTTTAATGTGGCTTTTCTACTAATTTATCAAGAAATTTTGTGAGGTTACTGGAAATTCTAGATTATTTTGTGAACTTCAGGGTTCAGGTAATTGCGCAAGAGCATGAAGAGGGAAACTGCTTCTTTTAGTAAGCTATTCAGTGACTTGGCAGTATTACTGAACTGTAAACCAAATAGTCCAGGTAGTCTCACCAAAGTAATGATTGCCCCTTGGTGTCTGTATTTGAGAGCTTTGAATTAGTTTAAATGAGCTAGTGCAGGTAACCAGACACTTCTTAACCACAATACTTTATATTAATAGTTGTATATAGGTTGATTTACTCTGCTTTACAGGTTATTAAGTTTTGAAAGTGTTGAGCAAAAAAAACAGCTTAGAAATCTGTGCCTCAGCTAAACTACACCTTGTACAAGATATTAGGCTGTTTAATGGTGAGCTGGGCAGATGTCCTGCAGCTATCAGAGTTGTTTGTACTCCTGAGAGAGTCAGTGTGGAAAGCTTACTACTGTCAGGTGGCTTGAGTTGTTGGAGTGTATTGAGAAAAACAGATTGCATTTATTTTGTTGTGGAGCGTGCTGAGCTGTTTCTAAAGTACCTGTAGCTGCAAGTCAGGTGGTGAGAGCTGTGCTGGTATTGTTAGGTGGGAGTGAGGCTGAGTTGTTTACACACCGTAGTGTCTATGTAAGTTACATGTTGTGGATTAAATCTCTGAAGTGAAGGGTTTCCCTCAAGTAGAGTGAAAATGAATGAAAACTGGCTGTAATTTAGGCAGATCCTAGTTTTACATTATTTTAAAATGGATAAGATGATCCACACACTTTCAAGTGGAAAAAATGAAAAACAAGCTGCTTCGGGGAAGAAGATGCAAGTCAGTAATTATTTTGCTTTTATTTTTCTTTCATGAGCCAAACTGCTTGACGTAGTTCTGGCTAATTTCTGAACAGTACAACAGGAATGTTTTTGAGGTTTTTCATTTGTTGTTTTGATATGTAGCTTTCTCTTTCTGTGGAAGAAAAAGCTAGCTATTTTGAAGAGGCTGAAGTTCTTCCTGGTAAAAATTACTAGGTGTAAGGATGAAGTATATGTAATATACATTTAGTATTTTTTTTTATAACTCAGTCTTTTATGATCTTGTTTCATTTCTTTCCCACATTCCTTTAGGGCTGGGATGACACTGATGAGTTGCATAGATTTCATCTAGCTTTCAGCGTTTGAAGTGTTGAGCTTCAGTTTTTGTTCCCTTCCTGTGAATGTGTTTGTGTTTGAATGAGCTGTCTCAAAGTTAGACAACTCATAGCACTAAAAACTAATAATGCTTGATTTTAATCTTTTTTTCCCCCCTTCTGTGACTTCAGTTGCACTAAATTATGAGATGGCTTCACAGCCAATCTTGTTGCAAACAGACAATGAAGATACTTTGGACTGATGTAACTACTAATACCTATTTTAGTGGTACAGGTAGTGTATTGGGTTTTAATCAAATCGTTGTTGTTTGTCCATGCTATATATCTTTTTCTCTGTTGCCCCAGTTGCAAGAGCTCTCTTCTCAGTTGGATGAAAAATTTTAAAAAACAAAGTAACTTTGGGGTGTGTGAGGAGTTTTCCTGTTTCTGTAATAATTCCAGATGGAGTAGGGGCAACTCATTAGGGCCCTGTGTATGTGCAGCACTCTCGTTTCAGGATCTAATCTGGTGGGCTTCGTTTCAACATGAAGTCTTGTGAAAGAGCCTGTGAGAAACAGTTTCTCTGTGTTTTGAATAAAGTTTGCTCCAACAGTAGTTTTCAAAAAACAAAGGCCTGGTGTGGCCGCTCATATTTCCCAATAGATGATGGAAAATTTATTATTACAGACATACCGTAGCAAGACACTTTTCCTTCCGTCTTTTTTCTTCTTTGCCGTACAGCATCACTGTGTGTTGAACTTTCTACAGGCCTAGGTTGGGAAGGAGAGACAGGACAGAGGCATCAGAGAGCTGGAAGTAGAAGCCCACATGGTCAAAACCTAAATTCTGAGCTGTGGACGCAGTTGCCCTGAGCTGCTGGGTCTAAGTGTATGTAAAATTCCATGGAGTGGCTGGATAGAGAGCAGCAGAGATTAAAAAAAAAAAGCTGAGTATAGAAGGGCCTGTGTGTGTGGCTGACTCTTGTAATCAGCACTTAGTCAAGTGTGAAGTGTGGCTTGTGGCGTTATTCAACAGGAGAGGGATTAGCTAGTGCAAAGCCTCTTACGTAAAACCTGCCATCGTGTGTCTGTAGTGCTAAATTACCCAAGCATAGATTTCATTTCTGTAGATGTGTTTTGCAAACCTTTGTGCACACACATTTCTTGAGCACAATATTAATTGCATATGCTTGTGTGTAATCCTGGAAAAACTTCTTTCAAATTTGCATCTCTTCTTTTAAAACTATCTGTTGATTTTACATTAGTCTCATTTTGCTGTGAAGTATTGCTATTGTTTCTAATAAGTGATTCAGTGATTAAAAAACTAGTGAATGTATTAAAGCGTTAACAGATTTGATTCTTGTTCTTGAGAATCTTTATCCAATTTTCAGTCTCACCAGCTTAGTGTTGTGAATCCTGATTTTTTTCACTTTTGCTGAGAAGTGTGAAAATGGAAGAGGAATGTGCTGTCAGTTGCCTTATTGAGCCCAAATCCGTCCATTCCTGGAAAATGTTCACAGTTTGGGTATCTTTCCTCAGATCTGTGGAGCTTTACCTTTATGTGTTAAAAATATTAAATATTAAGCTGTTGTTACATTGGATAAGAAAACAGAATGAAGAATTTGATTTAAATTAGGAGTACGTTAAGCCAAGGCAAAATATTTTTGTTGGTTGTCTTTCAAGTGTAAGGTTCAGATTGCACCTTGTTTAATTAGTCAGCATTCTTTTTTGGGGGCATTTCTAGACTACCTTACCACTTTCTCTGATCTATTCCAGCTATGCAAAAAAGGAGTCTGATCTTCATGGAGCCCAAGTCAAACTTAGAGAGTTTGAAGCAGCCCTCAATTCTAAAGAAGCTGCAATGGCCACAGCCATTGGTGACAAGAAAAGTCTGGAGGCAGAAGTTGAGGATTTAAAAGATCAAATTGCACAGGTGAGAGGAAGAAATGTTTAATCATCAAGCTTCTGTGAGGTGGTTTTATATAAAATACGTCCACAGTAATGGCTGTCATTCTGGTAAAATGCAGCTTTGTGGCCAAAAAATGGATGCAAACCTGTCATCTAATCACAACTAGTACAAACTCTCAACGCTAGAAGCAGTACTGCGTAGATGTCTGTCCAGTACTGTTCAGTTTATTCCAAACTTACCTTGTTGATAGAGTGCTTTTAATATTACAGGCTCTGAAATTGCAAGACATGGTACTCTCTTGCAAGAGTTAAGAGAGTTAATCTTAAGAGGTTAAGAGTTAAAATAACTTGACAAATTTTAAAACTGTTTCGGGGGAGAGACTGACTTTGGAAATACAAATAATGAAGTACTGGCAAGCAACGTTTTGTGATTCTCACTGCCCTCGTTTTGGTTCTGCCTGTGGTGCCCTGTCTTCTGGGCATCTAATAGAATAAAGAGGGGGGAAATGTAGCCTTTGAAATGCGTGATTTGAGATCTTAAGCAACACCACCCCAAGAAGGTAAGTTAAGGAGAACTGGGAACTGGTATTTCTCGTGTAGAAAAAAAAAGTTTGTAAGGAAGATTGCTTAGTAGAACTCACTTGTGCAAATATTTACAAAAGGGAGTGAAAAAGAAGTTAGTGGTGTAAATATTGGATTTGATTTTCAAGTTCAATCATAACGTAGTTAGCTGTACTCCTAGGTAGCTGAGATCATTGTATTATGCAAGTTCTGCTTCATACTCATTGTTATATTGATTCCTTTATTTCTTCAAGCTTGAAGCTTCTTTAGCTGCTGCCAAGGAACAGCTTGCAAATGAAACTTTACTGAAGGTGGATCTCGAAAACCGTTGTCAGAGTCTCATTGAGGACTTGGAATTCCGTAAAAATATGTACGAGGAGGTAAGTGCTTAAATCTCAAGAATTCACATTTTTAAAGGAAAAATAACAACTGGGAGTCATTCTAGAATACTAAAACAATTTAGGCTGGGAGGGACCTTGGGTAGTCATCTAATCTGGACTCCCACTCAGAGTGGTATTGACCTCTGTTCTAGCTGCAAGATTTCCACCTTTTTTTTCTAGGAAAAATTGTTAGCTCGGTGCCTTTGTGATTAAATAGTTGAGTGTATCATGTTATTTCATGTTAAATTCTGCCCAGGGTATTGAAATGTACACATCTTTTCATAGTAATGAGAAAGGAGGTTGATATTTTCACTCTAAATCTCTTTATAAGAAATAAAGTGGGGTGGGACACTCATACAGATGCTATGGACTTCTACTGGGTTTTAATTTAAGAAATTTATAATAGGATGCTTTTCAGTAGTGAAACAGAAGCTGATTAATATTCTTAGAGCTTTTTCTTGCCACGAGCTCTATCACTTGTAGTACCTGAGGCTTTCCAGAAGGAACCTTTTAGTAGTAACAAAAATAGCTAACCATACTTTCTTTTGTTCTGTGTGCATGTTTCCTTGCTATTTGTATTTTAGCTTTGTTCATCTTTCTGGAATCCTTTTTTTCCAGATAACATGGGCAAGCATACAAGTAAATCAGGAAAACGCTGGTTACTGAAAAAGACTTTAATTTTTCAGCAATTTTATTTTGTGAAAGCATAGAAGATCCCTAAATAAAAGGGAGATATATTTCTAAAATCTAATTATCTTGATGTACATTTGTTGAAAATGTGGATAGCTCCTAGGAGGAAATGTGTCTTTATGTGCTAATGGTATCCTAGTTCTTATTTTAATGACGGGCTATTACAGAATAAAGTACTGTGCAGATAGGATTGGGGAAATGGTCCTGTATTTCTACTGAAAGTTTCAAAGTCAAGCAAACTAATCCCCAAAGGCTAGCTAAAATCTGCATCACTACCCACTCAGTGGATAGTCTTCTTAGGCTATATTTGTCTCATATTTACCAAATGTTATTTTAATTTTCTGGTTTTCTTAGGAAATCAATGAAACAAGAAGGAAACATGAAACTCGTTTAGTTGAGGTTGATTCTGGGCGTCAAATTGAATATGAACATAAGCTGGCCCAAGCCCTTCGTGAAATAAGAGAACAGCACGACGCGCAAGTGAAGCTGTACAAAGAAGAACTTGAACAAACTTACCATGCTAAAGTGAGAACATCTTTTTATATGGTTATCTGATGTACTTTGTTTTTGGTTTATTTACTGGAAAGATACCCTAAGTACTTGCATTTCAGATGATTTTGTTATGGAGCTTGGTTTAAAGTTACCATGCTTTTGAAAGAGAATTTGCATTTTCAGGTCTCATTGTGGAGCAGGTTTAATCCCTGGGTAGTACAGTACTGTGAGAGTAGGAAGCACCATGTAAAGGTAAAAAGTACTTAGTACTCAAATTACTGTAAAATCGAGGGAAGTTTTTGTGTTTTTATGTATCAGCTGTAACAGTTTTGATGATCAATAAGGTGTCCCATAGTTTGTATAAAATTTATTTAATAATAAGGTGTACTGGGAAGACAGCATCTTGAGTCCTCTGACCCTAGTGATTTCTGCTTTCAGCATACTCAAGCTGAAATCAGTTATACTTCATAATTTCCTTCCTCTACTGCGATTCAGGATGTCTGTCAGGTGGGATCATGATGTCTCAACTGAATCTAAGTTTCTGAGGCTATACTTGTGGGAGTGTTTTTAAGACTAAAGTGGGATGTTACAGTGAAAAGTTCATATAAACTGTATTTATTAGTGTAGTTTTCAGTTTTTACCGTGTTAACAGTGTGTAGTTTCTTGTCTTGAGGTCTTCAGTCTGACTTGGAAAAACTTATATTTTTGTTAGTTTTTATTTTAATTTTTTTTTTGCCTAAAAATCCTTCGATTATAGAGGCTCTGTATTTTTTGAATCTTATTTTCTAAAACAATTTTTCTGCTTTTGTTTTATCAGCAGCTACAAATTCAGTAAGAAGTCTGTGGTGCTGCTTGAGTCAATGTGGTAGTGTTCGACAGGAATGAGGTAGTCAGTTTAAAAAGTAAAACTTCAAGCTCAAATAATTTTGATAGAAAGAAGTGAAGCAGTAGTGATTCATGGCATTGGTATTGTAATATGAAGGCACATTACCAATTTTCTTATGCTGGTTGAAAATTAACATGTTTGCTTATACAGTGCAGCATAGTAGTTGAGCCACCACATTTAGTGCCTAAAGGAAGAGATATTTCATTGTATTAGAGTTGCAGAGAGGAACTTTGTGGCTTAGTGTTGTGTGTGGTTTCTAGTGACTCATTTTTGTTTTAATAAAAGTTACTTTGAAACTGATGTCTTAACTTGATCTACTGCAGCTTGAGAATGCTAGACTGTCCTCTGAGATGAGCAATTCTGCAGCCAACTCAATAAGAGAAGAACTGAATGAAAGTCGCATACGAATTGATAATCTGTCTTCCCATCTCGCCAGCCTTCAAAAAGAGGTGACAAGCAAGACTCTTCAGTCTTGCTAATTATAGCTGTTGTTTTTTATATTAAAGGACTTTCTTTCTCTTAAGTAGTATGTTTAGCATCATGACTTAAATTTGTCTCCTGTTCTGTTTTTTTGAAGTTTCTTGATGTCTCCTTTTGACAACGTTTTTTTTTTTTGTGCAGTATCCTGCTACAGAGTGATTATTTGACAGGTGTTTAACTGGCTTTTACAGATAGTTGGGACGTTTTTAGACAAGAGCTATGTATTAAACTCTTGATTCTAAGCAATTTAGCTCTGTTCTGTAGTAATTGTACAGCATTGCAAATGATTCCACAAAGCAACAGTCAAAGCCAGAGCTGGAGTATGCAGTCTCTTTTCATCCTAGATCCAGTTGGCATCTAGAACTCAAAAAAAAAAAATCTGATACTGAGAAAATACCTTAAATACCTACACTTGAGCATTTGTAGGCCAGAGTCTTGACTGGAAACTAATTTTACTTGATCAGATCACAGAGTGTGTTTATCACACCCAAAGAAGCATGGCACAACCAGTCATAATCTATGTGTTCACTACTTGCTTATTTGATGAGAGTAGCATGGGCAACACCGTGGAAAATCTGGAGTGAGGATGTTAGGAGTTGGTTCTGAAGTGGGCGCTTGTAACTTACTAATCAAATGAAAATGCAACAAAATATAAAATATTAGTAGTATTTGGCTTTAATCCTTTCTGTGATGTATTTTGTATTTTATTCTTCTTGTACAGTAGAGTCTTTTAGGACTTCAAAGTTCTGTGTATTTCAAGTAAAGAATATAAATGCAGGGGATAAGATTTTGTAGTTTTCCAAATAACTTCATGACTACTTTCAGCAAGCCTTGAAGGCTTTGATAACAGGGAGGCGGGCTCTCACTGACAGCAGCCCCTATTCCTTTAGAGAAGCTTCAGAATTGGCAGCAATAAAATTAGGCAAGTAGACATCTAAGCGTAAAGAGAAATTACTTACTGCATGATCTGAAGTATGCTGGGCAGCACTTTGATCCTGTGTCCTGTCCAGCATGTTTCAAGTAGCTTGGCTCTTAAACTCAGTTTTTCTTGACTGAGTAAATTTAAGGGGTAGTAAGATGTCTTCAGATCTCAGAAAAACAGAGGAGATAGTTGTCTTTCAAACTATGTTAAGTTTCATTGGAACTTAAGGTGTTGTGTATGTTGTATACAAGGTGGAGAACAGGAAGTTTGATATAGGCAAGTTTGAATTCAGAAAGAGGGGAGGATGCTTAACCTAATATTTTGAATTCCATGTCACATGAATAGCAGAATGCATGGAGGTTTAGGTGAACTCTGTTTTGCACCACTGACGTTTTTGATGCTTTCTAGTCTAGAGCATGGCAAGACAGAGTGCAAGAGCTTGAGGACAGCTTGGCCAAGGAACGTGAAAACTGTTGCAAAATACTGTCCGAGAAAGAGAAGGAAATGGCAGAGATAAGAAATCAGATGCAAGAGCAGCTGAGTGACTATGAACAACTTCTGGATGTTAAACTGGCACTCGATATGGAAATCAATGCATACCGGAAATTGCTGGAGGGTGAAGAAGAGAGGTATGAAAGAATGTAGCAACAAATGGTGGCATCTGTGTGCTTCCCTTACTTGTTTCACTCCGTTAAAAAGCAGTTCTTACTGGCAATGCATTTATTAGGTGCCTTGCTATATAGTTTCCACAACACTTTGTTTTCCTCCTTCTGTCTGGCACACTTATTTCTAACACGCTATGAGAACAAGTGGCTCTCAAGAAAACAAATACTATTATTCAGTCAAGATTCAGCACTGAGGATGTAATGAGTTATCTTTTGTGGGTCTGTTTGGTGCCGTGTTTAATACTCTTTCAAAGTTAATTACAGGATTATATAATTGTCAGCTGGATTTCTTTAAGTGTAGAATAATTTTAATAAAACAATAGCTGTTATGATTGCGTAGCTTATCAGCTAGCTGCATTTTCTGCATCTCACCACACAGTTCAGCAACACTGAGAATTTTCACCTGATAAGTCACAGCTGTCATTTAAAGTAGTTTGATACTTCACTTTTTTTCTGAATCATATCCTGCTGGCCCAGGCTGATTCCTCTCTACTATGAGGATGAAACAGCAAAAGCTCTTGTGCAACTAGGTTTGTGTATGAATTTCCTACAATGGCTTAAGTGCCTTTAAGAGATTTTTCTTTATTTGCTAGATCTGGCCAGGAACGCAGTCCTTAACAAATGCATAGATATGCCTTTATATTTTTAATGTAGTAGTCGATCAGTATTATGTGCTCCAAAAGCATTAATCAGCTGTTTGACAACATTTTATTCAATGGTTCAAAAAGTACCTAAGGCTTCATATTTTTCATGTAACATGCTTAGTTTACTGTATTCATATACTTTTTTTTTTGCTGTGTAATTCTGTGGGAGGAAGAAGGGAGAGAAGTTGTTTGTTACAAAAAAAAAAAAGATTGAAAAAATAAAACCAGAGTGTGATACATGTGTATTTCTTTTTCTTCAATATAGGTTGAAGCTTTCTCCAAGCCCATCTTCCCGAGTGACAGTTTCACGGGCTTCATCAAGCCGTAGCGTGCGTACGACTAGAGGGAAGAGGAAGAGGATTGATGTGGAGGAGTCTGAAGCTAGCAGTAGTGTTAGCATTTCCCACTCAGCATCTGCCACTGGAAATGTCTCTATTGAGGAGATAGATGTTGATGGAAAATTCATCCGCTTGAAGAACAACTCTGACCAGGTTTGAAAATGCACGCATATCGTGATTTTACAATGGTTTAATTAGAGGTGAAAGGTATCCTCAGCACCTTTCAGCCCTCAGGTTTCATGTTGATCCTGGAGCTAAAGCACGCTGTATAAGAGATGGCAGAAGAAACAGTGTGTCACAAAAAAGATTTCATACCATATTCTGGATTGATGATGTCTTCTTCCTAATGACTTTTAATGCTTTTCGTAGCAATTGTTTTATTGCTAGGTCAGTCACCTACTCACCAAAGTTTTGCCTCACTCTTCAGAGTTCTGTCTTGCACGTGATCTGTCTGTAAAGCTTTACAGATAACATTGCCCCTGATGAGGAATAGTGCAAGCAGACATTAGGCTGCTTTAGAAGACTTCAAGAACTTCCTCTGCCTTAAAAAGTCCCAAAAGAAATACATACTTATGCCAAATAAATGTCTAAATAAAACTAATTGGCCTGTGTCCCTTGTACTTGCGTATAGCTCCTCTAAATCATAGATTTTCTTCTTTCCTGACTGCGTCTGCCATTTTTATGAGCTCTCAGTTCCCATGTCAAAGGCACCTTTATGATGGCTGCTCAAATTATTTCTTTCTGTGAATAGGTTGGAGTTTGCACTGAGGGGAACACACATACCTATTTATCAAAGGACACTTCACTTGAGTAATAATAACCTTTCGTGATGGTGCCCTTAGAATGGTGTTAACTGTTGTATTCAGTACACTTCCTTCCCTTTCTCCTCTTCCTTCCAAACATTAATTGTAAAGGGGTTGGAGAATAGGGACTATAATTTCTTTAATTCTTTGTCTGGAAGAAGAGAGAATTGAGCATTGTCTCAGATCACCAGAATTACAAGACCTAATTTTTTGCAGCCTTGATTTTGGAGAAGGTCTAGCTAATTCTTGTCTTCTCGTGCACTGTCTACGTCTCACCTGTGTGTAGAAGTTTTAGCTGCGCTCTTTTGTTTTCAGTGACACATGGGATTTGTCTGATATCATCAGATCCTTTACCTTCACTAAAAGGCAGCTCATCTTGATGTTTCGGAACCAGATCAGTCTTTGTAATTTAAGTGTCTCAGTCCCCTCTAACGAATGAAGAGAGAGACAGATTCCTCCAGATGGTGATACATACGTATCTTAGTTACCTACATGGGGTGTTGGTGGGAGTGCCAACTTCATTTATGAATGGTAGAGACCTTGACAACTGTCTTAGATTAGACGGCTAAGAGTTTAGATGACTAAATTCAGACAAATCAAAGACTACTTCTAGTGAGTCAGGACCTGACATCTTTTTTCCTTTTCGAGTTTTTCAAACTTAAGGATTTCACCCAAGAACTTTGCATACCGCATGGGGTTTTCCTCTGCTCTTATTTAATTAAACTACACATTCATGTGTTAAGCTTTAAATTGAAGTAAGAGGTAAGATAAACTTAACTGACATGACTCTAATTGCATGCTGAAGTTCAAGTGGTAATAAACATTTTTATTGAAAACTTTATTCGCATCGTGGCTGTATGTAGAAAATGACTGCTGATGGGATGCTTTTTTTTTCCCCTCCTTTTTTTAGGATCAACCTATGGGAGGATGGGAGTTGATCCGAAAAATAGGAGACACTTCTGCCAGTTACAGATATACCTCAAGATATATACTAAAGGCAGGCCAAACTGTTACAGTAAGTTGTCAACTTTCAGTTGTTCAGTTGAACTGGGCTTTAGGCCAACTTGTGTGTGTATTTTTAGTTTTGTCCTTTCTATATACATGTTCAGAAAATGATCACTTATATTTGTATTGGGCATTAGTTGTATCAGTTGCTGGGAAGAAGTTGGGCACAGCCACGTTTTTCAAAAACTTGCTTTATACAGAGCGATAATTTTGACCATAAATGAGTGTATTTACATATTCAAAAGTCTCTGCATTTAAGCAAAGGGATGTTTTATTGTAAGAAAGCTTGGAGGTAGGTAGATGCAGATCTGTACTTTCTTAACTGGAAGAGAATCACCAGTGTCACTTAAATGGAATACATTAACTCAATAAGTAACTTGGAAATGTCTAAGACTAACTAATAATAAGCATGTGTGACTTCTTCTAACAGATTTGGGCTGCAAATGCTGGAGTGACTGCTAGCCCTCCCACTGACCTCATCTGGAAGAACCAGAATTCTTGGGGCACCGGTGAAGATGTGAAAGTTGTACTGAAAAATTCTCAGGGAGAGGTAAAGTACCTCAGATGTGTCTGAACTTGTCTTTCTGTGGTGCCATCCACTATAAAGATGCAGGTAGAACCCTTTACACATGAATGTACGTGAGTGTTCAGTAAAGTTTTCTCCTTTTGCAATTTAGGAATGCAATCTATTGAAGCATGTGAAGATTTTTCCCTGTATTGAGTATAAGTAGTTGAAGAATGACTGGTTCAGACAGCGCCCTCGTAATAGGAATGGGACAGTGCCTTAGAATGTGCTTTGAAGAGAAAAGGTTTTAGTAAGCTCTTCAGTGATTTGCCTCTTTAATTTTCCTGAAAACTGTGTATTTATGGGCGGTGAAGAATGCTCACTTTAAGCATTGAGGCATTAATTCTGGTAAGATGGGAGTTAAAACTTTGTGTAGGACAGTTGCTGTGATACCTAGCAATTGAAAGAAAGTATTTAAATATATTTAAAAAAAATTTTGGAAGAACTTGAGTGTCATTTTAGACCCTTTTAATCACTAAGAGATTTAAAACTAAGGTGTTGTGAATTCTGTTTATGCAGCAGTACATGAAAATTATATAGGCAAAAACAGTACAGGTAGCTTTCCCAACAGCTGGGACTTCAGTATCTCAAACTAAGAAGGCTACTACCAGATCTTTAGAGCAATCAAGTCTTAAAAATTAAACTCTCGTTGCAGGAGGTTGCTCAAAGAAGCACTGTCTTTAAAACAACTCTATTTGAAGGGGAAGAGGAGGAAGTTGAGGAGGAAGCAGCTGATGCTGCAGAAGAGGAAGACCTTTACCACCAGCAGGTATCTTATTTTAGGTTAACAATGTTATTTAGTTGGCAAAATTGATATATGCCATGAATTTTTGGAAAAAAAGCATATTTGTTGGCGTGTGGGTGTTCTTTTAACTTTTTCTTTAATCAGAATTTAATGAATGTGTGAAATTGTTATTAAAACTAGTATAAAAAGTTAAAACATGTATTCTCTTGATGGAGAGAAGTAGATTTTTCTTAAAATGAGGCTATAAAGCTTAAAAATTTGGGGATTGATGTGGGTTTTTTTTTTCTTAAGCTGTGTTCCTGATAGGATTTCTCCTAGGCCAATTGTTTATGGTAAAGTTTGGCTTAAGCAGGTACATCTAAATTTACAGAACTTTAATCTGTCATTTTCTCTGTTAGAGGAAATTAGAGATTTCACAGTATCACAGTATCAGAGTATCATAAGGTTGGAAAGGACCTCTGAGATCAAGTCCAACCTATAACACAACACTAACACCAACCATCATCTAAACCATGGCACTCAGTGCCTCATCCAGTCTCCCCTTAAACACCTCCAGGGTCGGCGACTCCACCACCTCCCTGGGCAGCGCATTCCAATGGCCAATCACCCTTTCAGTGAAGAACTTTTTCCTCACATCAAGCCTAAACTTTCCCTGACGAAGCTTGAGTCCTTGCCCTCTAGTTCTGTCACTGGTCACCTGAGAGAAGAGACCAACCCCTGCCCGACTACAACCTCCTTTTAGGTAGTTGTAGAGAGCAATGAGGTCTCCCCTGAGCCTCCTCTTTAGACTATACAGCCCCAACTCCCTCAGTCGCTCCTCATAGGGCTTGTGCTCCAGCCCCTTCACCATCTTCGTTGCCCTCCTCTGGACACATTCTAGCATCCTGACATCTTTCCCAAATTGGGGGACCCAGAACTGTACACAATATTCAAGGTGAGGCCTGACCAGTGCCGAGTACAGGGGGACGATAACTTCTCTGGTCCTGCTCGCTACACTATTCCTAATGCAGGCCAGAATGCCATTGACCTTCTTGGCCACCTGGGCACACTGCTGGCTCATGTTGATCTTCCTGTCAACCAGCACTCCCAGGTCCTTTTCAAGACATTACCAGAGAAAAGGTCTCTTGCATGCAATTCTGACTGCCGTGGAATGGTGTAAACTTGCAGTGGCAATATAAAATGTTTTGAAATATAAGGCAAAATGCTGAGCTATAACATACTTGATTGTTCATATTCTATGTTTTATCCATTACCTTACTGTTTTGACCAGTTCTTAAAACAAAAAAAAAATTAACAAACTCAAAGATTGCATTACAGAAAATTAAGTGCTACTTTGCCCCAAAATTTGCTATATTTTAGTTAGTGTATATAACTTAAATTCAGTTAGAAAAGATAATATAGAAAAGTAATGAAGCATGCGTATGTAAACAGACAATAAATGGAGAGAGTTGACTGTATTGGAAGTTGTATTTTTTGGCAACCATAGTTTTTGGCCTACAACTGAATCATAACTTTGTGGTATTTAATATACTTAGATTTTAATTGTAGTTTTGCTTCCCATAGCAAAAGGATATCTAGCATTCTTTAACTTGCAGGGAATAACAGGTTGTATAGCTTTGTGTGCTGACTCTTGCTTAGACCATGCCAGGCTAACAATTTCATATGTGAAAAATGTACAGTATATCATTTTGAGTTGCTAAATCTTTTACTACTGGATTTTTTTTCAAAGATGACTCTTTCTGTTCATAACAGGCAGGCCCAAGAACATCTAACAGAAGCTGTGTCATCATGTAAACTTCGAGTCAGGCGGGTTCATCAAATCGTGGTAATCCTTGCGGACAGAACAGAGCCTTCTCAGAAGCACAACATATTTTTTTATTTTCTGTATGTGAATTTTTAAACTGCCAGTCTGATGGCCTTAATTTCCTTTGGCATTGAAAAGGAAGTTTTGCAAAAGAACTCTCTATCTTTCTCGCAAGATGTGAGTTGTTGACTCTGAACAATGTACTGTGTGAAAAATGATGTGTCCCAGTCTTGCGGATTTATATGCCAGGTTTTTTTATTGAAACTTTGCTGGAATAGAAATATTCCACTCTTTTGGGGATCGATTTTGTTAGATTGCACCACTCCAGACTAGCCAGTAGCTGTTGACCTTTTTATATTTAGGTGCTGTTGAGTATGGGGAAGGCATTTTCAATACTACGAACTCTTTTATACTGGAGACTTTTTTTTCTTACAGCACAATCAAGGCTATAGAACTTTTTTTTATAGAAAAGAACAGCTTTCTTAAAAAAAATTAAAAAAACAAACCTAACAAAACTAAGTGAATACAAGAAACCACACATACAAAAACCATAGCCCAGCTGATCAGGTAAGCACTCAGTGGATGAAGGATGCAGTAAAACTCCTTATTGGTACTCTTTTCTTTTTTTAGATTTCTTATTCTGGAGGATGATTCATGTTAAACATTAGTTGTGTTGTTAAGATAGTGTAACCAGCTTAATTTTTTTATGTGATTTTTAACAAATAGAAGATGTTTTAATATGGATTGTCTTGCTTGTTTACAGTTTGTAGGAACAAAACCAAGTCTTTTAGGGGGTCTAGTCTACATTTGTATTGAAACAATTGTAATTTTGTGAATGTGGAAGGTTTTTCTCTCCTTTCTGCATTATCTAATGTCTGAAAAAGCTTTGAATAAAATATCTCTTTAAGACATTAAATACAGCTTTTGGACTTTTTCTTCCTAGAATTGAGCTAAAAGTTGAATGAGTGTTGAATATTTGGAACTGATAAGCTTTGAAGCTGGCAAAATATCTGTGTAAATGGAATGGTAGCAATTGACTTGTAAAAATTTCTTTTAAACAACGGGTAACATCTTCATGTTCAGAAAATTCTTTAAAGCTTTATTCAGACTCTGTTGGATAACTTTCTACATCTTTGCTCATACATTAATTCTTACTGGTCTGGCATTTACTAGATCATATGAGTGCCATGCTGAGCAGTTTAAATATGGCATAATAACATGAATAGAAGTTTAGAAATGCTGTAAATAGTTATGTTCATCTTAGTCTGGTAGGATTTTTAAATGCATGGTCAGAAGTTGATTTGAGCTTTTTTCTAGCATTAGTCTCAAGACTTATTAACATGTCTTTCATTTTCGATAAGTACCCTTTTCAGATGAACTACATGGTGTCATTTCAACCTTGTGCGAGGAGAAGGTAAGGAGGGAAGATGGCCAAAGGTTATTCAGTGGACGAGGATTAGGGTGACTGTTTCTTTTGATAATAATGCTGGCTTAAACAACTGCATTAAACTATAGCGTAACACTTGATTTAATTTCCTGTTTATACATGAATATTTACATAGCAAATATTTTCATGTTTTTAATCACCACTCCATATCCCATAACATTCTGAATACTCATCAATTTGATATATAGGAATGAAGTCTTTCTATGCTTTGTAGTCTCAGATATCTGTAGGCATACACCATATAAATGAATAGAAATATTGTAGGAAATTGTAGTTAATTCCATTCCTTGTTTGTTGTTTTCAAAACTAATACCACATGCTAGCAATGCATTCATTCCAGTGAAGAATTGATCAGGCCAGTTAGATAGCACTGTTAATCTCTCCCATCAGTAGTAAAGAAGAATACGTTACCACGTCAGCAATGGGTATCTAATTCTTAATTCATAGTAGGAACCTGGCTCTATAATCAAGCATTCTTGGTTATAACTTTTATAGAGCCTGTTTTTGTCAACAGGATCATGAACAGTGCTGTAGTTCTCTTAGCTGAATGTGTAGCTAGGAGCTGCTACTTGAAATTCATTTTCTTTATAAAGAGAGCTTTTACATGAGACTTGTGAATATTCTGGTAAATCAGCATTTTTGTGAGGAATGACAATGGGAGAAATGCTGATTTTACAAAAATTATTTTGCTGTTACAAATATTTCTGTAAACTAGCGTAAAAACTGTTGGGGAAACATAAGTGAACCTTCTGGGGAGTGTGTGTGCCTGCATGTGTTTGCCATAACCTTTAGACTGAAACACTGCCACCAGGTGGAGACCTTACTATTCAAAAATTAAAAAAAAAAAACCCGCAACTAAAACTTCCTACACTTCCCTACAAGTTCTGTAATAACTTTTGAAAGTTTTTGCTTTATTGAACAGAGCAACTTCTGTTCTCTCTCACTGGGGCTGGAAAAGACCTCTAAGATCATCAAGTCCAAACATCAGCCCAATACCACTGTGCCTGCTAAATGATGTTATGAAGTGCCACTTCTACATGTTTCTTGAACACCTCCAAGGATGGTTACCTGGGCAACCTGTTCTATTCCTTGACCACTCTTTTTCTAATATCCAATCTAAACCTTCTTTTGTGCACCTTGAGGCCATTTCCTCTCATCCTATCACTTGTTACTTGGAGAAAATACCAATGCTGACCTCTCTATAACTTCCTTTCAGGTAGCTGTAAAGAGCAATGAAGTCTCCCCTCAGTCTCCTCCAGGCTAAACAATCCCCATTCCCTCAGCTGCTCCTCATAAGACTTATTCTCTAGACTCTTCATCAGCTTCACTGCCCTTCTGTGGACACACTCCAAGAACTCGATGTGTTTCTTGTAGTGAGGGCCCAAAACTGAACACAGTATTTGAGGTGAGACCTCACCAGTGCTCTGTGCAAAGGGACAATCACTTCCCTACTTCTGCTGGCCCCACCATTTTTGATACAGGCCGAGATGTCATTGACCTTGGCCACACTGCTGGTTCATATTCAGCTGTCAACAAGCACCCCCAGGTCCTTCTCTGCGAGGCAGCTTTCCAGCAATGCCTCCCCAGGCCTGTACCGCTGCATGGGGTGGTTGTGACCCAGCTGCAGGACCTGGCACTTGGCCTTGTTGAATCTCGTGTTGAGTTTCACAATGCTTCACAGCCCTCTGCAAAGCCTTCCTTCCAACACTCAATTTGGTGTCATATGCAAACTTAGTGAGAGTGCCCTTGATGCCCTCATCCAGATCACTGATAAAGATATTAAAAAGAATGAACCCCAGCACTGAGCCCTGGGGACCACCACTTGTGTCCAGGCACCACCTGGATTTAGCTCCATTCACCACAGCTCTCTGGGGCCATCCAGCTAATTTTTCACCCAGCAAAGAGTACACTTGTCTAAGCCATAAGCCACTTGCTTTTCTAGGAGAATGCTGTGGGAAATGGTGTCAAAGGCTTTACTAAAATCTATATAGACAACAACCACAGCCTTTCCCTCATCCACTAGACAGGTCACCTGGTCATAGGAGGGAGACCAGATTGGTCAAGCCAGAATCTGCCTTTCCTAAACCCACGCTGTCTGGGGCTGATACATCGTCTCGCTTACCAGTACAGAAGTGCGTTTTGATTACTGCAAGGTAGAGTGGACTTTTCATTGCTGTACTAAAAAACATCAGCATCAAGCTTGTGGAGGGTTATGCTTTGTACCACTATCTCGAGCAGATGCAAATTTTTATGGCAGTACTAGTTTTTTTTCTCCTTTGCTACACAATGCCTGAGAGCTCTTGTTCCTGTTAAGTGATTTGCAAGGAAAATGCTTGTTTATTAACTATTTGTGTGTTAAATGGAGCTTGGTCTCAAACAATAACAGATGAGGGGATTAATTATTAACAGTTTTTTTTTTTTTAAACTTCATTTGGAAGGAGGAGTTTCTCACAGTAGCTTTCTTTTCTCTTTCTGATGGCATCCATTGCATCAAAGACCAGTTGCATATGTTGGCCTTAGTTCTGTGGATGTAATGAGTTGTCACATTGCACTGTGTGACTTCCTACTGTGAAACTGATGCAAAGCTGGTTTTAATAAATGTGACAGATTGAAGTCTCAGTCTGGCAGAACTATACAGTAAAGTAAAGAAAATAATGAAACAAATCAAAACCAAAAAACCTGAAGTATTTCTAATCCTCTTCATGCTGTGATTTCCTTCCAGTTGAACAGGTGGCTATGGTATTTCTAAGTCTTTGATTACATCCTTCTGTATCAGTTTCTGCTACCATTGAATGTGCTTTCCCTCCTTCTTCCTAAGAGTTTTATACTGTTGCTTTCTTTGTTTTATTCTCCTCATTGCAATAAGAAGTGAGGAGTCTCGTAGCTGCCTGCTGTGAAATCTTGTACCTTTTCGGTATTCTCATTTGTCAAATACCACTGTTTAACCTTACTTTGTCTTTGTTGTTTTATGTGATGTGATAGTCTTTTCCCTGTAAGAGTAGTCTATGCAGAAGTAAAACTTTCTCACTTCACATTCTCATCGTTAATACTGGAATTGTAATGGACTCTCTGGGTTTAACTTTATGCTCTTAGGATGGCAATCTCCATCCTCAACAAGCAAGATGTGAAAGGAAGGAACAAAACTGTACTATGTCTGCAGCTTCTGAGGGTTTTTTTGAATGGCTTAAGTTGGTGTTGCTTTTATCACTTGCAGCTCAAAATACTGATTTGAATATTTTTCCTTCTGTATAACTTCTTACATGGAAAAGAAATGTAAATGGCAAGGCCAGCTGCATGGGATGCAAAAAAAGACACCTCCCCCATCCTTTCATTAGTTAACTTATTTTTGCTTAACTGGGACCTCTATGCAGACGACATAACAAAGATGTCATTGTACTGCCAGGAGCTACCGTAGCTACCGCTGCAGTTAATTTTGTCTATCACATCTATTCAGACAAAAATGAGTACTGCTGCTATTATAGAATATTTGCTGTAATGATCCAGGTTTAAAATTGTTAGTCAAACTTTGGGCTTGGTGTGGCAAGTGGAACTAGTGGAATAAAAAGCAATACTTGTCAGGAAGAGCATTCGGTCTGCAAGCCTGCAGTCAGAACAGAAGTCGGAATAAGAATTAGTATCAACCACCTTTCTGTTCTTATGTTTTAGGAAAAACAAGGAATAATATTAGGTATGCTTTTTTTCCATGGGTTTAATGCAAAATGATAAGTGTGTGATTGGATGCTTTTTGGCATTTTTTTTTCCTCAGGATAATGCATGGGAGACTAGTGACTTCACCTGTCAGTTTTGCACTATTCGCACATCAAGCAGAGAAACTAGAGTAGGAATTTCTCTTTGGCTGTTTCAGTATGGTTTCTTCAGATTAAATAAACAGTCCTTAAACAAAAAATGAAATCTGAAATAACACAGATCAGCTGAGCCAAGTCACTGTGCTGATCTGTGTGCATATATGCAGTTTGATTTGAATAATTGTTTTCCTAGTTGCTACTTAATTTTGAATCATCCTTTTTTTGCTTTTGTTTGTTTTTTTTTTCCTTTCATGAAACAAAACCAAGAATAGTACTTAAGAATAATGCTTCTTTTTTGGGCCAACTTTCTGGTGTATCTCCCAAAGAAGTGGAAGTAGTAACAGACATCTGAAGCAAAGTTGTAGGCATTAACACACTGTCTGACAGTGTCCTGACTCACCTAGACATGCTTTATTTCTGCAGCCCTGGCTAGCAGGTTTTCTTCTAACTTGGAACTCCGTGCTTACATGCATGTTGACTCTTTGATCTGGATGTCTTTGGGAAGATGGTTTGAAAAAAGAACACCACAGGTTTTAGGCCATCACAGGTTTTGTGGTACCCATGTCTTCAGAATATTATTTACCTTATCGTCAAATAATAAGTTTATTATTTTCTTACACATCTTGCCTTGTTGTGAAGCTAGTTTTATGTCTGAATGAGCCTGGTTTTGCTTTATATAGGTATCTAATTCTTATATTCTCATGAAATTAACAATTACAGATGACATTGTTAAATAGCACGACTACACTAGACTGGCCCAAAGAGAGAATAAAGCTAAGAGATTTTGTTTTGTGTACTAAGATTTTTTTTCCCAAGGAGCACACACAACGTAAAATCAGCTGTTTGTCTGATGGTGAACACCCATAATACTTTGAACTATCTGACTTATAAATTATTAGCCTTCTTGCTATGTGTTGCTTTTTATTTTCAGTTCCTACAGAGTCTGGAAAAGAGAGCCTACGGTGGCTTTGCCTTTTATGAATATTTTTAAAAAATTCATCTATTCAAAGGGTCTAAGTATCAATTTCTATTCTAGCAGCATTTTTTAATGACATTTTGGGCAATTCTGTAAAATAAATGTGTCTTTCCTGAGAGTGAAGAACTGCTAAATGAATAAAACCAAGGTGAAATAGATAATGTTGCCCAGGAATCAAATCTGGTCTTGATACTCCAGATTCAGTTTGGTCACCATAGTAGGCTGTATATTAGTTTTAAAAAAGAGCCTTAGTCTCAGTGCTGCAATGAAAGGTCAATGTTGACAGGTAGATTTAGCAGAATGTATGTAAAGCTGAAAATTCTGCAGCTTTAAAATAATGCTACTTTTTATGCAAGACAAGTTCTTACTTCCTAAAACATGTCTAACGATCTCATTCATTACGCATGCAGAGTTTTCCTTACAAAAAAGTCTTACATTTAGGGTTAATTCTTGGTGTAAATGCAGAGTAAATCAGATAAGTTTGAATTTACACCAGAAGAATGTGCACTTCAGGACAGAATGTGGTGCCTAATTTGTTGCTTCTGAGTAGAAAAAGTACAATTTTTTTTTGTGACTGCTACGTGCTAGAATACTTCTGAGTAGGAAGAATTTTGCAATTTGTGTAATTTCTTTGTTTTGCACATGATAAATTTATTACTGAAGAGTTTTCCTATCATAATTTTTCTGCTAAGTAAGAAATAGATAAAAATTTTCTAATTCCTTAATGGATTTAAATAATATGCCACTTTGTAGAACTCATTACACATAATGTAATAATAAAAAATATTGGTATAAAGGGCCTTCAATTAAAATCAACTGGTGGAATGACTGGTTACTGTCCAGCTTCCTAAAGATATAATAATGTAGGAACAGGAAATGGTAAAAACAAAGCACTTTTTAAACCTGTTTTGCATTGTTGATTATCATAGTTTTATATTTTAAACAATAAAAAAGTTTGCATCAGTTGATAATGCAAGTATTAACATGAGGTTGTGGAATTCCATACAGTATCTGCTAAATGAACAAGTCTGGCAGCTTAGCAAATATCATATGATTCCAGCCATCCATGATCTTAATTCGAACAGTGATTTATTCCTCTGTAAAGAGTTTGTAAATCAGAACAGTACAGTCCTGGGTTCTGGATGGTGTTTCACCCCAGTGAGTTTGAAGAGAATATTTTTAGTGCATAGTCCCCGTGCAGAACTGCCCAAATCAAACGATTGTCTCCTTTGAATTCCTTTTGAGGGACTGCAGGCCCAGCAGGGACTGTTGGTTGGAGGGGACATTGGCAGACTTTGGGATTAGGAGTATCACCTGCTGATTGGTACGACGCCATTCATTGTATAATCTGCAGTGATACCTAAAGGATACCTGGAAAGAGAAGACAGTGTAAGAGTCACTGCAGTCCTCCAAGGACTCTGTTGGGGTCTGGGAGGGAAATACCTTCGAGTGGAACAAAAAGCTTATAAGCAGGCTCATTGAACAGGATAAAAATGAGACCTATGACATAGAACAGGCTTGTTCCCCAGGTTGCCAGAGCAGAGAAAAGCAGCCTGTGCCCTAATTTCTATTGTTGTCTATCTCTTATTCCCCCCCCCCCCCCCCCGCTTTTTTAATAACATGAAAAATCAGATATCTTGCCTCTGTCTTTCCCAAGAACTGGAATTATTTGCAGTCACATGCAATGAATGAAAATAAACTACTATCGCATTGCAGGTTGTTGAATTGACCAATAATTTTATTGGCTGGATGGTGAAGGTTTGCAGGTAGCTAAGCTGTGTGCTAACAGTGACAGGGTCGTATATTCTATTTTGTAATGCTTTATTGCTGAATGCATCATATTCAAGATTGCACAGATGTAACAAAGAGACTGTATTGGCAAGTGGCTCATGTATGTATCTCAATTTAGATTATTTTTGATTTCTACCTTAGTGTGATTTCTGCCTTAGTGTGATTCTGCTAATAGTAGAAATGACTGACAGCTATGGATAATCAAGATAGCTCAACCCTGTATTATTTTTAAACAGTTTACTGCTTATTTGTGTGACAGCCAAGTGTAGTGAGTTATGTCTATGTAAGGTGATGTGCAGGTGAAGTTTTTCAGGGAAAAACTGTCTTGGGACCTTTTGGGTGAAACGTGCCACATAACAATTACCACATTCTTGAGCTGTGGTCAAGAAGGATCCATGCAGAGAGCATAGGAAGAACCTTGTCTTGTTATCTATTTGGTCTTCACTTGCAGCTGGTCATTTGTCACTGATTTTTAGACAACTGTGCCGCTTCTGTAGGTCAATGCTATTCAGAGGTTAGAGGGTTCCATGGAGGTAACATGCTTGGTTTGAGCATGTGGGTGGAAGATGCAGGTCTGTTTGCATAGAAGTAGCTGTGCACACTGCCTTCAAAAGGGGTATGGAGGGATATTAAGTAATGTACATGCCTATGAATGTATCCTTTAAAAACTTTTCCTTTTTGCAGAAAGCATGCTTTAAGCTAAACTATTTACCTTTCTATAAAATCCTATGAGGAAAAAACCCCATATTTTCTGGGTGTTTTTATGTGATTTTTATACAGCTGTCTGCTGTTACCGAGGGAGACCTGTAGAGCTTTCGATCACTAATAGTTGCTCAGTTGACAGCCCTTCCAACAGATTGATTCCCCATCTTTCAATCTCCTCTGCTCCCCTGAAGGTAAAGCAGTCTGCACTTTTGTTTCTGTGGAACATTGTGTATGAAAGAACACAAGAAATATCTTTAAAAAGGCATTGCAGAATCAGCAGAAATCGTGGTAGAGGGAGGAGGGGAGGAAAAAAAACACCTGCAAAGACAGATGCCATGCAAAATGCAGTGACTGCTGAGCTAGAATTTAGGTTGAACTTCCAAGCAACATCACGTGAGATTCTTTGAGGAATGGCTGCATTGTTAAACCAGGCTTTAATGGCTTGTTTGTTTAAGGCATTTTCATAGGTATCCAAGTTTAGTTTGACAGCTTATTTACAATGAGTTCTTGCCAGGAGGCATTTTCCAAGTTATGTCAGCTACTGAATTTCAGCAGAGCTATGGTTACTCACTAAGCTGTTACACTGGATGCAAAATTCCTGAATTACAGAATCATAGAATTGCTTGGTTAGAAAAGACCTTTGAGATCAAGTCCCACCGTATCTGTCCACGGGCCAGATTTACATTGGTCCTTGGCACTCCTTTGTTCACCTCTTCAATAGAATAGCAAGGGGGATGTCTGCCTTTCTAATTTACTCTGAATTCATTTGGGCTACCTTCTATTTTAAACCAGAAGTTACATTATATGGGAAGCTATAATGCCGAATCCGGTGGTACACCAATCTGCTACTTGATCTTACAGGGGTCAAGATTACCTGTGTGCAAAAGAAAGCAGAGGCAGAGTGTGGCCCCAAATTCTTCCTTTAAATAGCTATCTCCATTTAGTGTCTGAAGGTTTTTTCTTGGGATTAGGAGGCCTTTCTTTGTGTGTGTACATCAGTTACAGTGATTAAACATAGAGGAAAAGCAACAGCATTTTTATGGAGAACTTGGCTGTTTTAGGGGAAGAGATAAAATAGCTTATTGGATGGTAAAAATAGCATCTCTCCTCTTCTCTGCTCACTGGGATAACTATAGCAGTCAGCTTTTCCCTCCAGAGAAAATAAGCTGATTTATTGGAAGTAAAATGAAGTTTTTGTTTTCTTATTTTTTCCAGCACCTAAAAGAACATTGTATCACACGTGTGTAACTTAGTCCACAGTATCTATATGGAAACAGTACAGGATTCTCCCATTTCTGGAAATCAAAGGGCAGTTGCTTCTGAAGAATTTGACAGGGCTAGCACTTCTCTGTTTGGTCCATTCCTTGGTGCATGGCAAGGAGAGCGCAGAGCCTCCCTAAGGCAAATGCAGGCTCGGGTTTTCCTCCATGACTGATGACTGTTGGGCCACTGAGCAGAGAGCGGGCATGTCTTCCAAGTGTACGGTGCTCCATGCCATTTATAAAATAGTCGCTTTGACTCTCTACCTTGATGTTGCAAGTCTTCCCTCTGAGAGGGTGTGTGAAAACTGTTACTATTGACTTAATCTGCAGATACACTTAAACCTCTTCAAAACTTCCATCCACCACTAATGCAGTGAGGACTATGATGGCATTTTCTGTACCATGAAGAGAGTTTTGAGAGTCCTTCCCACTGTGTCTCTCTGTGATCCTCTATGGATGAGACAGGGCAGCACGGGATTTTTGTGTTTCCCCTCACCTCCGCTTTTCCAGGCTAACTCTGGGCTCAGCAAAGAGGTTTCTTGCTCTACTAAAGGAGTTCTTAAAAGTGCCACCTCCTCAGCAGCTTACATTGATCAAAAACTGCTGGAAGGGGTCAGCCATATAGCACATTGCTATACCCACTGAGGGAGAGAACTGGGTGCGGGCCCTATGGGATTAGTGGCCATGTCAGTACCACAGGTAGGGTGGCCTTGCACCCACTCAAGGCTGCACAGGCTCAAACGAGCTTTTTCTCTCCCAGCAGCACAGCCTTGCACAATTGTACAAGCATTACTCTGTTAGAGTGAATGCTCTGTGTCTGCACCCGTTCTGTACTCCTTCCCCCATCAGAGATGTCAAACTCAACAGAGACCTGGGGTTTCCAGTGAACTGCTAGACCACAGCTCGATAAACACTTATTTTGGCAGCCGTCTTGTGGCTTCCTTGCATCTCTGCTAGGCCATCTGTTTGTTGGTGCCCTGGGGCCAGGATCTGATCTCAGTTTAACAACTCTGGCACAAAACAAGTGGCTTTTAGGATGGATCAGCATGCAAGTGATGGCCACCTGAGTACAGGATAGCAATAAGGCAGTGATTGACTCTGCACTGCAAAGGCAGCTGCATTTCTACAGAGCTGAGTCTAAGGTGTGTTCTGCCATGGACTTGCCGCAGCACCACAACCACAAGGAATGGGGAAAGCAAAAGCATGGGATTCACCCACATCCATGGCTTTTGAATTGTAAAATTGGCCAGATGTTGGATTGAAATAAAATCAGAATCCTCTGTGGCAGCCAGGTTGTTCACTTGAAGCCTTTTTGTGCACTGTGCCTTCGTCTTTTGCACATTATCTTTGATTAAACTCCCTCCTATATCATCTGTCTTGAACTCTTTCATTTTATTTCCTTGTCTCTCTCTTGCTATCCCCTCTGGTGTTTGGGATTTGGGAATTACTGAACCTGAAGTCAAACAGTCTTTCTGGTTTTCCAGAGAACTTGAATGGTGTGGAACCAACAGGTTTCTTGCCCATGTAACTTAAGTTTATCAGTACAAAAGGTAAATATAAGCAATGCTTTGTACGAGATCCACCCACTCTATATCACTATGTATAATTCATTTTCTGACTTGTTCTTTCCCCCCAATACTTACTAGGGTCCAAAAGAGGTAAATAGTGAAGAGTGCAACCGTGAGTGCAATGAGGCCAACAGCTTCTAGCCTACTACTAAAGTGCAGATGGTCCACTGCTCCGCGTAGACACAACCAGCCAGAGATGGTAGCCAACGGAGTGATAAAGAAGAAGCACACCATGTCTCCAAAGAGAGTCCGTTTCTCATGCTGGGGGCCTGGGTTCCTCAGCCACTGCAGACAAAATGCAGACAAAGAAAGTGTCAGCACAGGGACCATGTTCTACCTGAGAAAAGCTGCTCGGTTGCAAAACACAAGCCTGCCCCTTTGTGGAGGAAAAACAGACCACACACAGGATGAGGCTTTGGCTGTCCCAAGACAGCTCCCACCTGAACTTCTCTCCCTTGCTGCCTGTCAATGTGCACTTCTAGCTGTGTGTACCTCCCACCTCATCTCTAGTAAAAGCCTTGAGAAGGGGAAGTGTTTTGCATCAGGCAGCTCCTGGCATTTTGCTTCTGAATTGTTTGGGAAACACCGTTCTTAGTGTGGAAAGAAACAAATGCTCTCCTGAGAACTCCAGAGAGTAGGAAATATTTGTTAATATTTTGCAGGGTATTGGAAGATTGATTTTTTTTCTATACTGCTTGTAAAGTTGGCTAAGCCATGTCTAAAACTTGCTTTCAGATATCCGCATGTAAGCAGAGTTGAATGCACATAGAATTACTTTTATTAAGAAGATGTTAATCTTGTAAAACAGAGTGCCTGAAATCAGCTGCTGAAGCGAAGATTGATTGAAGAGCTATCAAGCCCATACGCCCATGTTTCTATAAACAGGATTTTAGATGGCAGAGGTCAAAGAAGTTCAGCCTACAACAGTACACTGAGACCTTCTAATAAAAAATCCTGACTCAAGTCAATATTTGAACAGGAAGACTAGCAAGCCCTGTGATTTTTGCCAATGTAAACCAAAGGATTTGGTCAAAACCGCTCTGCAGCCTCTTTTATATTTTTTTTCTTTGAGCATACAACCTGTATGTGCAGTACTACCAAGGACAGCATGTTACTTCTGTAGCACCTAGGAACCCCAGCCAGCCTGGGAGCTGTACGTATTATTACCCTAACCACTGAGGGCAAACACACCATGTACCACACAGAACTGTGTCTGTCCCAGAGAGTCCATGATCTAAGCAGAGGAGTTGGAGTGAGCTGTCATGACCTCAGCTGCCTGTGCAGAGTCTGGGAGAACACAGAAAGATGTTTATAAGCATTTTTTTTGCAGGATGCAGGCTTTTAATTTGTTTGAATATTTTTAAAATGCTAAGGCGTAGAGAAATGCTTCATAACTGATATGTACTACTATAAGAAGTAAGGAAAGATGCTTGTTAAAGACAGTGGCTCAATAGTGTTTTGTTTTTCCCTTTTCAAGCAGCGTTTTAAGCTAAAGTTTATTTAAAATACCAGAACGCTATGTGTGATGGGTTCACCTGAAGCAGCAGCTTGCTCACCCCTCAACCCCAATAGAATAGGAAAGAGAATAGGAAGAGGCTGAGAGCACAGCTTGCTTCAGTAGAGTTTGTACAAAATAAAGATACAAATGTTTATAATTAAACAGCTTTTTTTTAATTTTAAGTTTATAGAAAATGGTATAAAGTCATGTGTGAAAGGTTCATGCCACTTTCCTTGGACCTTTCATTCCATTTACTTAAAAACACCCCCAAGGGTGCATATATAAGAATCGCACGTTTTATCTAGTTGCTTATAGACAGGACTGATTGCAATCTTCACCTTGTTCAATTTCCACAAACCACTGTAATGCAAAAGCGCCAGGAATATGAGAAGAATTGAAAGCACCTGGAAGTGGAGATTCTGATTTTAAAGGTGATTGTGAAAAGGTTTTGTGAGAAGTATTTGTTTAAAAGGTGACCTACAAGAGAATTGCTGAGCACCTGCACTTCTCCTTGATCTTAATGGGAATTGCAGGTGTTCACCACTTTCCCAAGACAGACCTTAAAATGCTAATTAATCCTTATCTCAGCACTATGAACAATGTACTACAACAATTCAGAGTCCATTTAGCGGAGGCTGCATCCTCAAATCACAGCCTGTTGTGATTCCTTTGGCATCCATGCAGCTCAGCTAATATAAGAAATACTGTTGATTTCTTTTGAACGAGAAGGAAGAACATCAAGCATACATACATGCAAGGAAGCACCTTAACAGGCATGTGTTGTCATCACTCCCCTACAATTTTCAGGAGAAATGCACTTGAATTAAGAGACCATTTTACAGTGTACCATGTAACTTGACTGAAAGTTTGAGCAGGCAAAAATGGTGTGAGACTATTTCACAGGCTGTCGTCTCCCTGCAATCCTTATAAGGTTTTGTCTGACCCATATGAACAGAGAATCAAACCCAAGCAACTGAGATATTAGATCACAGTATCACAGTATCACAAGGTTGGAAAGGACCTCTGAGATCATCAAGTCCAACCTATAACCCAACACTAACACCAACCATCATCTAAACCATGGCACTCAGTGCCACATCCAATCTCCCCTTAAAAACCTCCAGGGTCGGCGACTCCAGGGTCCTTGCCTCATTCTCCAGATGAAGCAAGGACAGATAGGAGTAGTATTAAATAGTAAGTAAAACCCTCACCATGCTACAGTCTAACCATAAAAGCTGGAGAAATTTCATTGGATAGTTCTGAAATGAAAGTTAAAAGCAATGAGTAAGTAATTTCAGTGGCCGCATGATTTCAGTCACAGCATGTATTTTTCTCCTGAAGTAGTGCACACTGTTTCTAAATCTGCTTTTGTTTAGATTCTAGGTTTCAGTCTTTCATTTTGGAAATGTGCACTGTCAAGTTACTTTATAGCTAAAAAGCTAATTCAGCAAATCCTTTAGTGAAACTGAAATCCACACAATGATCCCAACAATGTGCTCAGCTGATTAATTAGCATGGCAGTACTACATGGACTGTCCTACTGGAAAAAAATGAGATGTAAGGCCAGATGCAAGTATCAGAGCTGCACTGTGATACTCTGAAATCTGTACTTTTAAAATGTGTCAGTGGTCTCAATTATTTCTTCACTAAATTGAGACTCTCAGAGTGGTAACTTCCATTTAGGGTGTGGAGGCAAGAGGAAAGAGACCATATAAAGGGTCATGTTTGAAGTAAATGCTGGCCATTTTGGCAAAGCACTATTTTATCAAATGGTATTTTAAAGTGAATAGTGATTTCTGTGCCTGATACACACATGGAGAGCCAGACAGAAATTGTAGCAATGTCAGCAAGCACAAAAAATTAAGAACAGGTAAGCATAGTGCCTGATACACATGACATTGGCTCATGACTGTCACAAGCAAAGAAACCCTGTTCCTGGTGACCAGTATACCCCTGAGGAGAATCCAGCCCCTCAAAGAAATGTCCCACCTCATCCTTCACAGTGATACATATTAAATGGGGTCTACAAAGAAGAAAAAACACACCCACCAAACCCTAAATAATGATCTGGTTGCATGATAGTCCTCTGCTCCCTCAACTGTCCATGCCATCCCTTGGCAAAGTCATACTCTAAACACATCTTGTGGCTGGCCAGAAGAAAGAGAACAGAAGGGCAACATCAGTGAAGGAGAAGCGCTGCTTCAGCTGATGGACAATATTGGCTTAAGAACAAATGGTTAATAGTTGGCCATAAATAAATTTAGAATAAGAATCAGAGCAACCAGCTCTGGAACAGTGTCCCAGGAACAGTGGTGTACTCTAAAACTCCCAAAGCGGACACTCTTTCATGGAGGAACTTGCTTAAGTTTTGGAATGGACTTTTGAGGTACTGCATTTAAAACAAGTAAACACTGCTAACACACCTGAGGCTCCTTCACCTCACATGCTGACAAGTGCAATAAACATACAAAGATTTGTTGGAGTTACGTCACCTAGAAGAGTTGAATTTAAATTGTTATATGCTGTGAAAAGATTAAATTGAGCTCTTGACCTTCATCAGAGTGTCTCCAAACTTCCTTCAACTGAATGCAAACTCTAGTGCTTAGGAAAGTTAATTTGGATTTACAACAGTCCTTGAGAGACTCTTGGCCTGTAAGTGCACTACTGGCTTCCAAAATTCTGTCTGCTGTTTGAAACAGCACATGAAACCAGGGCTATGGAACTATCAAACCCCCTTTTTCAGTGTAAATGTACAGAGATGATTATTTGACATTGTAAAATAATCTGAAACCGAAGCATAAAACGGTTTGCATTGGAAGGAACCTTAAAGACCATCCAGTTCCGACCCCCTTGCCATGAGCTGGGATACCACCCCCTAGATCAGATTGCTTAATGTCCCATCCAACCTGGCCTTGAACACTGCCAGGGATGGGCCTTCCATGACGTCTCTGGGCAACCTGTCCAAATGTCTCACCACCTTCACAATAAAAAAATTTCTTCCTAGTATCTAATCTAAATCTCCCCTCTTATAGCTTAAAACTGTTACCTCTCGTCCTTATCACTGCAGTCTCTGACAAAGAGCTTCTTTCCATCTTTCCTGTAGGCTGCTGTTAAGTACTGAAAGGTTCCTATAAGGTTTCCCCAGAGCCTTCTCTTCTCTAGGCTCAACAAGCCTGACTCAGCCAATTCAGATTCCTGAGATGAGTAAGTGAGCTCAGTTTTCTTTTCACTAGTTTAATTTACTTCATCCTGCTCAAGCAAAAGTAACTGGAGAACTGCTCATCTCAAAGGGGAGACAGGCTAAAAGGCATCCATGTGACGTGCCAGCAAAGTGAAACTCTATATTTGGAGAAGGAAATCATCAGAACAAGCAGCAACCAAGGACCAGAACACCTTGAAGAGGTTCAGACTGGGAGTTTATCTAACCTAACAAAAATGAGTTGCCAGAAAACTGCTCTAAAACGCCTCCACAAGTCTGAGCTCCCTAACCATTGTCAAAGGCCAAATCCTGTAACCACTCACCTCCATAGGTCTAACTTCAATCAGATGACTCATGAATAATAAGTAAAGTAAGCGCATAGTGTTTTCCAGATCAAATCCTAAGGCTACCCATTTCTAACGGGAAGCCCTTTCTTGTTCTCTACATTTTCTTTGGAAAATTGATTTTACATAAATGTTGCTGGAGTTACATGAGCAGTAAAGAAGATTCCACAGAGTATGGAGAAAATCCATCACACTGTGTTTTACTTAAAAGTATTTAAACAGTTACCACCTATGAAGCTGGGAGGGGAGAAGACAGGAAGGAACGGTCTCCCTAAATGTGATTCCCTTTGAAATAAAAAAAAAAAAGATCATTACACATCAAACATACCAGTTCATTTTGTTCTTTTCACACTGGTAGCTCTGAAGTGAATCTTGATGAAAGCAGTCTGCACACAAGCAAAATTGCTAGCAATTATTGTCATTTCTGGTTTCACGCCAGCAGTGATCAATGGCAGCATTTTGCCTTGGGCTTTAGGCAAAGAGTATTGCCTGTTTTTTTTTAGTTTCTATTGAATGAAGAACACTTTTAAAGACCAAAGCATCAATTACTTGCCCCCAAAATACTAACATCTGAACAGTTTAGTGCAAATACCTTTTTACTTGAAAAATTTGTTTTAATCTTTTTCAGTGAAATGTTGTGAAACTAAGCTTAAATACGTGTAACTCAAAATAAAGTCTCCCAGACCAGAATGGTATCTGTTTTCAGTGCAAAGAAACATTTCTGGTGAGTTGAAACTTTTCTAGGTCAATGTTCTGCCAAGGAAAACAAATATTTGACAAGATACTTTTCAGCTGAAAAAGTGTTTATATTTTATTTTTTGGGTTTCTTCTTACATCAAGCATTCAGTTACTGGCACAGTGTTATTGTCTTCAGTGGATGACTTTAGAAAGGCCATGTTGACAGCTCACAGAGATGTTCCTTTGGTCCCAGAGACAGAGTCCTGTCTATTTCACAGCTAGAAACAAAATGATTTGATCTCTGTACCTTTATTATGCTAATGTTATGGCCTCTTTGTAACTGAACTGAAACTGCTCTTATTTAAGTTTAAACCTTATTTTAACTCAGTTTTCATGGAATATTTTAATTGTGGATGTCTGAATGAGCCACTTTTTGAAATACCAAATGAATTTCATTGCATGTTTTTATAAGTGAAAAGAGTATGTTATTAATTTTACGGGTGGTGTATGATATTCCTTTGACTTTTTTTTGTTTGTAAAAAGAATAACACACAGTGCAGATAGGAATCAGCCCTAGGGGTTATCTTGGTGTAAGGAGAATACTCCAGGCTGTTGATATCACATGGTAAATGGTATCACATGCCATGCTGAAAACCAAGAGTTTTATATACAATGCTTCACGAAGCAGCAATAATACAGTGTCCAGTAGATGTGGATTCCACTTTCTGTATTATACAACTTTAGTATCTAAAAAACCCCAAACAATAGAGCTTGCTAAATTGCACTACAAAGATCTATGAAATTTCTTGTATGTCCAAGTAAACAATATTGTATTATTTAATGTTAGTCTGTCTAACTGCTATTCTGTTTTCCTACTATCCACTTTTAGTTTATACTTCAGATAATGCTTGTATCAGATAAAAGATTTCAAGGTGTTTCAAGAAAAAAGATTTTGTGAAGCTCTGGGAGAAGCTGCTTTTCCTTTTATCTGTATGTTTTTCAAAGCTCCCATTTTATTTTGGGTGAAAGGATTCCCAATCAGGCCAACAAATGTATGCATTCAAGAAAATCAATCAACAAAAACCACATTTTGCATTGTAAATCAAAAGCAAAGCAGATCTACTATTGGCAATAGATATTTCAACACATTGTGAAACTCCTAATCTATAAGCTCAAATACACAGAAACTGAAGACATGACAGATAATAAATGCTTGGTAGCTCTCCAAAAAGACAGGTGGAATAAAACTTTTCATCTTAGAATTTATTTTTGGTAAAAAAAGCAAACTTTGACTGGCTCCTATTGGCAGCAGGAAATGCTACCAGCAAGACAGAGGTGATAACAAGGCAGTTAAGAACCGTATTACAGAATCATCTCCAAAAAAAGTCACAAATACCATTATCTAAACCAGAAGTAGCTGTACCTTTGAAAATTACAGCATATTCCCTCATCTTGCCAGTCCTTAAAGAACAGCATTTGGCCTTTTCCAAAGCAGCTGTTTCCTCTCTGTTCAATTACTTTCTCCTGAGAACTTTCTGCAACTTTTTTGCCCTTAATAGCTAGACCTTTAAATTTAGGAAATAGCAGTTACAGATGCAAATGTTTGAAGGCACAGTCTGTTTACTGACAAGTAATTTTTGCTTTTCTTCTTTTTTCTCTTCTTTTGTGGGGGCTGGGTTGTTCCTCTTTGTGTTCTTGCTGTCGGTACCAAGAAATAGATATGTGCTGGGGAAAACTCAAGCACTGTAGCAAAACTTTTCTGTAAAGAACATAAACCAAGTTTCATTTCTTGTTAAAGGAGAGAAAATACCTTGTTTTGGTCTCTGGATTTTTCTTCATTAGAAATGAACACAGTATGGTATTCTAGGTGTAAAAAGTGCATCTTGAAGTTATGTTTTTAAAACTGTACGTGTTGGGGAACATGTTATTTATTTTTGCCATTTTCTACTGGAAATCTCCATGACTGGTTCAAATTCTCCCATGTGACTTGAGTTTTTGGGGGAGGCGGAGGAGCTGAATACAACTAGGTACAAAAACTTATTCATTCATCTTGCCCTTCTTATTTTATCCATTTTTGGGTCAGGAATGGAGGCAGGATGTACAAACCTAAGTTATCTGCTCCAAGCCTAATCTGCTGTATCGACAGCTGCAGCTCTTCCAAATCTAGATTCATGGAAATTTTCCTTCTCCGTGACTGAACTGAGTCACCACTTTCCTTCTGGGTTTAAGAGTGATCCTTCTACAAACTACATGCAACAAATCTGATGTCTCTTCATTACAGTAATTTAATGTTAATGACTTATTTCATTGAGCAGTGAAGAGAAAAACTAAATAAAAATAATCCAAACAAATAAAACAAACATGACTCAAAGCCTTGCACAAAAAGTTAATTTGTATTTCAGTGTCAAACTTCTGGAATTTTTAAATTATAATGTAAGCTCACCGTAACTACTTAATGCATAGGTGTAAGTTTTAGCAGTTTCATAAATCTATTTTTCTTTTCTAGCATAAGCTCTACAGCCTGCAAGAGTTGGGGGAAAATTGAAGTTAATTTCTGCCCAATATTGTGATGATTATTCTGACTTTATTTTTTCTTCTAGTCATGCTGTTTTGCTTAATTGTTAATTAAGTGCTTTTTGTTTGTTTGTTTGCAAAAGATATGAATCAATAGATATAAAATCCTGGTTGGTTTAAAACATGTAAATAACTTAGAAGCAATACAAGCCTGATTTACACAGTCACATAATGTTATTATACCATATTTATGTTGAAGGTGGTTGTTCTCTAACAACATTTTATTGTACTGCCTATTGTACTGTTTTGTGTCTGTTTAAGTACTAAGCCAAGTGGAAACAACATTGATGCAATATGGAAATTCAAACAAAGACATATAATACTTGCATAAAGCTTGCCTAATCTTTATGCTGAAACATAGCAAAAGCATTTATGTGAGTAATGTGAGCTGGTTTGAGCTAGCTTTCCCAAGCTCTCCAACCGCTCAGTCTGCCTCTCTCTCAAAACTTCCCCCCTTTCAAAGGGAAAAAAACTATAGAAAAACTGAAATCACACTAAATATATGTATTTTCTAAATAAAAACAACTACATACAGTAAGGATATCATGCAAAACTCCCAATAAAGGGAAAATGGGAAAAAGGACAAAAAGGATCTTTATAACACCGGGCATACAACTATAACACCCAGTAACTAACAAAGTAAAGAACTAGCAAAATCTCACTACTTCCCTTGAGGAAGCAGAACAGCTCAATCCGACCCAGGACTCTCCCCCAACACATGGGCAGACAACAGCAGCTACCACAGGCCTCAGCTCCAGACAGGACCAGCAGCAAGGAGCTCCTGCTCTCCAGCTTGCGGGAAGAAGAAGAGAGCGTACCCCCTTATCTACACCTTATTTATATGTTGTGTTACGTTAAAGGAAGATATGGAATACTTCCATGGATCCTGACCTCTGTTGTTAAGGAAGACCTGTAAAGGCCGTTTTTTTTTTTTAAGGAAGATCTGAAAAATCCAAAAGTCAATCCACTACAAATGTCATGCATTTCTAGAATGGATTTCTTTCTGAGGATTGGCTGCATTATAAAAACAGTGGAAGGTCTATAAAATGGAAGATAACTAACTCAAACTACTGCAATTTGATTTCAGTGTGTGTGATTCTTCCAGGGTTTGGTCACAAGGAACATCAGGTCTATGCATATCAACCACCATATTACAGAATTTTTTCCCCTGTTGTCTAGAGTTTCTGCTGCTCCAGCCCAGGCCCTCTGTGTCAAATGCAGCCAGGCTCTCACTGGCAATGGAGTGACCAAGACATGGGAGACAGAAATGGGGCTACTCAGGCAGCTGACTTTTTCTTTGTGATACATCATCCCTATGCACCTTCATAATCAGATACCCATGTGCCCAAGCACACATCCCGCACAACTCTAATTTCCAGCAGACTCTACAGCAATGCTGTGCATTTTGCACACAGCAGAAGAGGTGGGTTCAGACCTTGCCTGTACCTCTGGAACTGAATTTTCAAGTATCATGAGCCCTGCGAGTAAGGGTAAAGTGCATGTACTGGTAATGTTTAAATGGACAAAGTATTTCATGTTCTTGGTAAAGAGCTACTTTTATCTGACTGTAGAGTTCTGGGTGTCTCCAAACGATCCTCTCATTTGACATCTGCTCTGCTTATGACTGCCAAATGCCTTAACAGCAACATCTTGTCTAGCAAATAGGTGACACCAAATTGCAGCTCCAAAGATGTTACAGAAAGCTTATGCCCTCATAGATTATATGTGATTCATATTGGTGGTTTCAGTTTTCCGTGACAGAGCTAGCTGGGTACCCTGCAGAAGGCAGGATGAACAGGAGGACTCAGTGATCTTCAGTAGGAAAAAACCCTTTTCCTATCACAAGCTATCTCTTACTTCTTTACTAAAATATATCGTGTTGTCTCCAGAACAGTTATGAACAAGTTCATGAGTGACTGAGAAATCCCAATGGAGAGCTGAGGTGCATCAGCCCAGTCTCTGACCAGATGTCCCACCAGAAGCACAATAATCATCTGGAGAAAGCGAGGCAGTTCCCAGTTCATAGCATCCTCTGGTTGGAAAAGATCTTTGAGATCATCAAGTCCAATTGTACCCATCTTCTGCTAAAAGATGTCCTTCAAAAACTCATCTACCGATCTTTTAAACACCTCCAGGGATGGTGACTCAACCACCTCCCTGGGCAGCCTCTGCCAGTGCCTGACCACCCTTTCAGTAAAGAAGTTCTTCCTAATATCCAGTCTGAACGTCCCCTGGTGCAACTTACGGCCATTTCCCCTTGTCCTATCACCTGTCACTTGAGAGATCAACACTCGCTCTGCCACAGCTGCCTTTCAGGCAGCCGTAGACAGCGATGAGGTCTCCCCTCAGCCTCCTCTTCTCCAAGCTAAACAACCTCAGTTCCCTCAGCCGCTCCTCGTAGGACTTGTTCTCCAACCCCTTCACCAGCCTCGTCGCCCTTCTCTTGATGTGCTCCAACTCCTCAATGTCCTTCTTGTAGTGAGGGGCCCAGAACTGAACACAGTACTCGAGGTGTGGCCTCACCAGTGCTGAGTACAGGGGCACAATCGCCTCCTGGTCCTGCTGGCCAAGCTGTTTCTGATATAGGCCAAGATGCCACTGGCCTTCTTGCCCACCTGGGCACACTGCTGGCTCATATTCAGCCGGCTGTCAACCAACACCCCCAAGTTCTTCTCCTCAAGGCAGCTCCGCAGCCAGTCCTCCCCAAGCCTGTAACACTTCATGGGGTTGTTCTGTCCCAGGTGCAGGACTCAGTTTGGTCTTGTTAAACCTCATCCCGTTGGTCTCAGCCCATCGATCCAGCCCGTCCAGATCTCTTTGCAAAGCCTCCTTTCCTTCAAGCAGATCAACACTGCCACCCAGCTTGGTGTCATCTGCAAACTTGCTAAGGGTGCACTCGATCCCTTTGTCCAGATCATTAATAGAGATATTGAACAGGACTGAACCCAGCACTGAACCCTGGGGAACTACACTCTTGACCGGCATCCAACTGGATTTAACTCCATTTACCACAACCCACTGGGCCCGGCCATCCAGCCAGTTTTCACCCAGCAGAGGGTGTGCCTGTCCAGGCCAATGGCAGCCAGTTTCCTAAGCAGAATACTGTGGGAAATGGTGTCAAATGCTTTACAAAAGTCCTGGTACCCCACATCCACAGTCTTCCCTTCATCTATTAACTGGGTAACCTTGTCATAGAAGGAGATCAGGTTGGTGTGGCAGGACCTGCCTTTCACAAACCCATGTTGACTGGGTCTGACCACCTGGCTGTCCTGCATGTGCTGTGTGATAGCGTTCAATATGATTTGCTCCATGATCTTCCCCGGTACGAAGGTCAAGCTGACAGGCCTATAGTTTCTCAGATCCTCCCTCCAACCCTTCTTGCAAACTGGAGTTATATTTGCCAGTCTCCAGTCAAGCAGCACTTCCCCAGTCAGCCAGGACTGTTGAGGGAAAGGGGTTTGGCAAGGACATCTGCCAGCTCCCTTATTATCCTTGGGTGTATCCCAACTGGCCCCATAGACTTGTGGACGTCCAATTGGCCGAGCATATTTTTAACCAAGTCTTCTTAGAACATTGGAGATTCACCTTCACAGTCTTCTGACTCATGAGGCTTGGAGCCCAGAGAACATCTTACCTTACTATTAAAGACCAAGGCAAAGAAGGCATTAAGTACCTCTGCCTTATCCCCGTTACTACCTTTGTTACAACCATTCCCCTTGCATCCAGTAAGGGAGAAAGATTCTCCTTGGTCCTCCTGTTGCTGTTAATATACTTGAAGAAACATTTCTTATTGTCTTTCACCGAACTGGCCAGTTGAAGTTCCAATCGGGCTTTAGCCCTTCTAATTTTTTGCCTACATGATCTCACCTACTACTTGCAGTCCTCCTGAGATGCCTGTCGACTCTTCCAAAGCTCATATATTTTCTTCTTTTTCCTTAGACCAACACAGAGCTCTCTGTTAAGCCAAGCAGGCCTTCTTCCCCGCCGACTCATTTTACAGCACACAGGGATGGCCTGCTCTTGCGCCACCAGAACTTCCTTTTTGAGGAGCATCCAGCCCTCTTGGGCTCCTTTGTCATTTAGAACCGTCTCCCACTGGACTTCATCAAGCAGTCTTCTAAATAATTTGTAGACTCCCCTCCTTACTGCCCCAAGAACTGGGAATTCTGTCATCTTGTGATCACTGAGCCCCAGGTCAACTTCTCTAGTCAGTTCACTCACCAGCTGTGTTAGCAACCTCCTAGACTGTTTCCTTTCTGCTGTGTTATACTTCCAGCAGACATCTGGAAGGTTGAAGTCCCCCACAAGAACGAGGGCCAGCGATCGTGAGACTTCTCCCAGTTGCTCATAGAAGAGCTCATCAGTTTCCTTGTCCTGGCTGGGCGGCCGATAACAGACTCCCACCACTATGTCTGATTTACTGTGGGATCCACTGATTTTAACCCATAAGCACTCAAACCTATCGTTAGCATATTTTAGTTCAACACAATCAAAACTTTCTCTAACACAGAGGGCAACCCCACTGCCTCTCTTTCCCAGCCTGTCCCGCCTGTAGAGTTTGTAGCCACCCATGGCAGCACTCCAGTTGTGCGAATCATCACACCATGTTTCCGGCAATTACAACATAGCTTTCTAGCCTTACAATGGCTCAGTCCATAAGTAAGTGCTGAAAGTCAGGCAGGGCATAAGGGAGCTCTGCACCTACTTGCAGCGCATTAGCCACCCATTTAACAAAATTTACCAAGGCTCAACAGAAACCATTTCTTATGGACAACTGTAAAATCACACAGGACACATTTGACACATGCAGGCCAATAGTATAAAGGCAAAGAACTGTAAAGGAGAGCACTCCTTTTGGGTGACCAACCTTCGACAAAATCCTGTGGAAGAGGTGAAAAGTTTGCATTCCCTAGTGTGTGTTTCTTTGACTTGATGAAAGACAAGCACAGGCCTCCTCCACTCAGTGTAGAGGTAGGAGGAGGTAAAACACACAAATGGTGGATGGCAATGAAGAATCACTTTCCTTGAATGGCCCCACCATAAGTCCTGATTCATGATTCAGAAACATAATTCATCTGAGTACACAAAGAATATCTGAAGCTTCACAAATGCAATGTTGAGAGGATGGATCTGCTTGACAGACTGTACTACAATTTCCTGCCTCTCTGGTTGGATTTTGGGCATCAAACAGTTAGCAAATTGTACATTTATTGGGAGATGTTTTTCCCTAGATAACAAAAATATGTCCTGTAGCATAGATAAAGGAATGTCTCCCTTCAGAAATACTTTGTTTGAAACTCAGTTGACCAGACAGAAGCTTATGGTGTAGAAAAGACAGGAAGGATAAAAGAGGAAATGGAGATAAAAATTAATGTTATTTTGTCTTTGCTTTTCCTTACAAAAGAAATCCAGGAAAAAACAGGCTGCTTTGCATAACTGAAGTTGGAGTTAAAAAGCAAAGGTGAGCTCCCTGCATTTTTGCATCCTATATATGATGCAGGAGGCAAGGTATAATTGCAGAAATGTCCCTTGTATCTGAGTGAAAGATCTCCTTTTTGAGGGTATGGGCTCACATCCTTATCGTGAACACAGACAACTGCATAAAAGAAGGCAAAAAGCCTTTTTATTGAGCACTCACTTTCACTTCATAATTAATGAATGGCAAAATAGCAACATGGCAGGGTGTGGAAAAATGCTGTGTTCACTAGCCTGTTCTCATCAAATCGTGAAGTGCAGCAAGAAATCCTCCATGGCTTTCATGATAATGTAGGAAGGGGTAAAAGGAACACCGGTGAACAACCAGTCATGCCACTTATTGCTCAGTTCATTTCAAGCCCACTGCTGCTGCAGCCTCTTCTGGTGCTGGTAGCAGGAATGAAGTAAAATGTGACACTTCTAGATAAAGCAAGTGAAGTATCTCCATTTGTTTTCATTGAGATTTCCATCACATCCATAGCTAAGCAGTGATCTACCCAGTGAAAGGCTGAGGAGAAAACAAATATAATAATATGTCCTTTTTTTGGAGCCCTTTAAGACGGTGGATAAGATGTCTTTGAACAGTCAAACATGCTATTATTTTTCCTGACGGAAAATCTCTAGGAAAAAAGATGAATATGATGATTGATTGCTTCAAGCATTTTTACACCACCTGTTACTGACCAATGCATGGGACATACTCTCTGCATGAGATAAGGCCTGCTGATGAGTGACTGGATAAACTTCTTTGTGCTCTACAAATGACTTTATGAGCACAATAATCCCTCTTGACATCCTAAAATGTGTTGGTAAATTCATCATTCACCTCCACGGAAAGGACCATGTAACATGTCCATTATCTAATTCAGAGGAATCTTTGGAGAACTAATTGTATTACTAAATGAAGAGAACTTCGACTTCTCACCCCTAACATTCCACTTACACGCACACACACACACGCACACACACATTACCCCCACAAACACACTTTCAGTGGTGTTCAAAGCAAGTTGGCCAGTCTGTCCTGGCCCGTTTTTGTGAAAGATGGTCCTATGATAACTGATAGACATCCCTCTATGCCCTCATAATCTAGATAATTCAGACAGACAGGACAGTGTGTTTAGGACACAGAAGATGGGGGAATCTGGCAACTTACATCTGCTTTAATCATCCTTTGGGAACTTTGAGATTTACTCTGATTATTGGCACGGGGAAGTCTGTGGATTTCAAAACACTGTTTATTAATTAAGTACAACTATTAAGGACAAGCTTAAATTATACTAACAGAAATCAGGATGTTTGATATCTTTCTGCTTAATTTGTTCCCTTGCACACAACTCATCTTGTTTCTCTTTGTTTCTGCTGTCTCAACTTTAAAAGCATAGCTTCATTTCCTTTCTACAGTGAAAATATAGTATTTGCATCAGATCACAAAGGACTTCAAAAATTCATTTGCCTTTTTTATTATGCAAGAGCGTCTAATTATTAACTAAAATACTGTGGGTATGGTAGCTGAGATGCAAGAAAATAGTAGGTAGTAAAGAGAAAAACATCAGTTAAAAGTGTGTACTATGTTTCAGAAATGTTCTTGCACCTGGTTCTCATTTGTCCCCAGCTGAGAAACAAAAGACAACTTTATCGTTATTATTGTTGTTGTTGCTATTAGTTATCACTGCTTTTGCCAAAAGGAAGCCTAACTTCATCAGAGAATAATCAAGTGATCAGGGTCCCCCAGCCAGGCAGGATCAGCTTCACTTTCAACTTCTTCAGTCATCATTAGCTCAGAACAATGTCACATCTCATTTGTGCAAAGCAAGCCTCATGAGCAGCTGTTGAAATGGAACAGCTTGAAGATGCCGGACTCTAAAATCAAACTGTTTACTGCCATAGCATCGCTTATATTTCTTTTCAGAATGCAAATTCAGAGTGGCATCATCCTCAGTGCCAAACTGTGCAACCAAACACTGCTTGGCGCAGGCTCAGAGCAGCTGGCCGAAAGAAGATGTTATTGTCTTCACTGGAGAAGGCTCAGTCATAAAGGTTTTGCTGTTCAGTCACTGACAGCCTGAGAACAATCAACAGTAGTGTTTCTCAAACTGTGACCAGCTTCCTGGGAGAGTCTAGAGTCCTGCTAGAAGCACCAAACAACAAACTGAAGGAACTGAACACAGTTGGCCTAGGCTTGCTCTGGTTAAGACTTGACAGGAGTACAGACCTTGTGCAAAATACTGTGCCATGTATATTTTTTTGCTGATCCTAAGGAAGATTGAAAGTATTCTTACGCTTAGACAAAAAAATATGCATGCCTAACTTAATCCAGTGTAATGCAGTTTTGGTAGTCTTCAACTGCTCACCCCTTCTTTGCATGGGCCCCTGTCCCACTGTGCAGCAGTCAATTTTATCCTGTAACCTCTCATCTGTGAATAAGGGAAAAACAAGATAACCCCATTCTGCCTTATTTTTAATACTGTAACTTCTTCAACCAGTTCTGCTAAAGTTTATGGGAACAATGAAGATGTGCAGGAAGGACATGTTGTCCTGAACCCAAACTTAGCATGTAAGCATCTGTGTCACCAACTGGTACAATGAGATGCTTCTCATTACTCTTGTAAAATGTTTTTATTTGTAATTTGCTTTTCATTCAAACACAAACCATAATTCTTACCTTTTTTTCCCCCCAAATTAAAATAGGGGAGGAGAAAAATCATAAAGACTGTAAAGATAGTCATCTTGGGTTTGTTTGTGGGTTTTTTCCCTAATATTTTCCTGAGGACCAAAACAAAAAAAAAAAAACCTGGCTAACTTCATGCAGTCACTAAAGCATTTATAGTTGGTGAAAGCTGAATTTTAATTAATAAGGGAGAAACAATTGTCCAATTCACTGTTGAATCTGGTATACGGGCAGAAGGAGGCAAAAAGGTCACTCACAAATGGCTAAAGACACCAGATACAAAGCAAGAACAATTCCTTTTTGTAGTCTTGACATGAAAATTACATTTCTAAGGCTCCTTGGTTTGTTACCTCTCTCTCAAAAGCAAGAAAAAAAAAATATTCCTGACCTATATTTAATATGCTGAATACTGACACTTATCTCACATTCCACAGAAACTGTGACTTCTTTTCCACCCTTTATCAACCTGGCTGGTATACTAGGAGTTCACTGCATACTGTTGTCCGGATTTTCACTCATATTTACGGTGAAGGAAACCCATCAAACACATTCTTCTTGCTTGTTTTGATTTGGTTAAAATAAAGGGTTTTGTTATTTCCCTGAGATCATCTTGCCAAACCCAAAACTCATACCTTGATTTGGCTTCAGAGGACCTGTAAAGGGTTTGTGATTCCTATATAAAAATTCACAGGATTTGCCCACTGAAGCTAAGCTTTTGGGGACATGTTCCATGTACTAACCTCCACCAATGGTCTGGGTTTGTGCTCCACTGCAAACCTGAAGTGGCAGAGTTCACAGTAGCTGGTGTTTGATGATGACAGCCAGTGCTCCAAGCAGCTGCGGTGAATGGTCCCCAGGGTCCCTGTACATTCACAGGGGGAAAGCAGATCTTCCTGACTGCTGCCCTCATGGCAGATCCTGCACATCGGCCGGTCATTGATGGGGCTGCTGGAAGAGGAGAGAAAACTGCTAGTCAGTATACAGGTCACACCAAGCTGCTGGGCTAATGGTTGCAGGCACCTGGTGTTCTTGTTTAAAATATCTTTTCATGGGAAGTGTGTGGGGCGAGAAGTGGAGAACAAAAAACATAGCGGAGTGACAAATGAGAGACAGACAACTAAGTGTTTCTGTATCTTTGTATTTCCCAGCTCTTCACAGTGTAGCAGAAAATGCAAAGTTTCAAACCTGCCTCAGCTGGGCACCTCTTATGCTAGTGATGACCTGTGCCATCACTCCTAACCTACCGGGTAGCATCTCTTATGGTAGTGATGATCCCCTGACCTATCGGGTAAGCTGTTCTCAGTGATAAACAGCAAAGAACTACTGGACCTGAAAAAACAGCACCTTTCCCTGTAGTGCTGTGAAGGCAGGGCAACAACTTCAGGCAGGTGTGTGCAGGCAGGAAGCTCCCATCCGTGGGGAGGATTTCCCTTGCTTCGGGACAACACCCCACAAGCAGTTCAAGGAGTGATAATAATGGCACTGAAAAGGAGGATTGTGCCAAACACCTCCCTCCCTCACTGCTGCCTGTGGTTATTTCTCCTGCATCGTCTCCCAGAAAGCGCTCACCTTCCTGGTAGCAGGATGCTAAGGTGCAAAGAGGCACAGGTGCTCCTCCTGCCAGTAAAAACCTAAAGATCTGATTTTAAAGAAGTTTTTAAAAGTTGCTACAAGTAAAGGGGAAAAGGCTCTTTCAGGCTGTCACATCACATACAAAGCAACAACTAATAATTCCACTCTTCATACAAATGCAGTGAATTGGATTACATTTACTGTTTTGTGAAAATCCAGGGCTATTTCAAGACCCATGCAGGCTTTCCAGCTTCACACCAGTAAAGTGGAACTTTATTTTGACCCAGCTACCAAGTGAGGACATGGCCAAACCCTCAAGCATCCTCTTTCTTGCTTTTAATGAGAACAAAGCCAAGCCAAAGCAGGTAAGCATTTCAAAGTGTGTAGTTCAAATGTATATTTCACTACTAACATGATATTCTAAACGAACAGCAGTAAGTGCTTCTCTCAATTAGCTGGATGATGGCTGAAGCAGCAACACTGGTGTGTGCACCCCTGCTAGAAATAGCTTGTCTGGCCACTCAGTGTGCTGGCTTAGGAATTGTACAGAAAACATGACACAGAAGTGCTGGCAGCAGCACGCAGGCTAAACACTGCATCCCATGTCAGCCAGCATCCGCCAAAGCCTCCTGCTATCTATTAGGGAAATTATTGCAGCTGGCACACTTGAGCAGCAGCATCCCTGGACAGCTTCCAGCTTCTTCACTGAGTATAATGGTGAGGGCTTAATTACATATATAGCATAGTCATTAGAAAGTTAAGACGAGGGTTTAATTACCAGTGCACCGTGGTAAGCCTACATTAAGCACACCACATCTTCCTTTCAAGTGCCTGAGGGACTTGTGGATGGCGGCGGGGAGGATGCACCGGAGCCCATGGCAGGGAAGAGGTCTATCCTGTCCTGCCACCTCCCACTCACCTCTGCGTGCCCAGCGTCCGCACGACGGAGGAGAGCAGCTGCCCATCTTTGGCCGACACCTGCATGACATACTGCGTGCAGCTGCTGGCCAGGCTGACACTGCTGCTGCCGTGCAGGGTCTTGCCATCTGGTGCCGGTAGGTGCGGGTGCAGCGGCGGGACTCCTGGCAGGTGACTGCAGCGGCTCGTCCTCATGGCTGTGGGTGGCGGGTCCCCATCTAGAGAGGAGGGCGGACAGAGCAGTGGGGCAGGAGGAAGGAGCATGTCGCTCCCTGTCTGCAACTCCACCGCACTGATCCATACCAGGCGTGAGAAAACACACACACACTCATCCCAACGCAGCCCTCAAAACGAGCTCAGCAGGGAGAGGAAGCTAATGATGTTATCTGTTGCTGAAAAACAGTCTTTACGTCTCAGAGCCAGGTCTTTGCTCTGCTTTTTTTCATGAGTGGTAAATGGAAAGACTGAACCTTTTTACCTCTCCCCCCTCAAATGCTGCAAAGGAAAATTCAATCTTCACCATTTGTGCTGTTTTTTTAAAAAAACTTAACCTCTGTCCCTGCCCACCAGCTCCGAATTGAGGACAAAGTGGCCTATAGTGTCTAAATCACCTGTGAAAACACTCCTCTGCTGCTAAGTGCTTTCCATCACTAACTCACCGACCTGGCAAGGACAGGGCTTCTGTCACACAGATCTGCTTAATAACAGCCCACATGCAGTAATAATTTATGCCACAAGGTGAGGCAGAAATTAGAGCTTGCGTCTTTCTCCTCTGCTTTGCTCTTTTTGCCATCACTTAAGAATGTATTTTGTATGATGCTATCAGTCATGGCAACTGGAAAGCAAGGGTTATGGTTGTAACAAAAAGCCTTGGAACATAAATACCTGATACCTTCATATGATGCTCCTTGGTGGATGTGGTTGATACCGAGACGAGACACTGCATGGTTCAACAGGCAGAACACCAGACTATGTGCCTGCGAGCTTGTTCTCCAGGTCAACCACCACCAGCATATGCACAGGGTGGATTAATCCCACTGCAAAAGGGGTGAAAGACTTCCTAGCGTGCCTTGACACACATGGTTACAGTCACATGTAAATGCTATGAGTTACTACTATGATATTCACATGTTGAAATCAGGCACGTTTCTCTGCATGGCATTTAACCTTCAACAAAAGAATTTTGCATCAGACAACATTGTTACTTGTGCAGTACCAGTATCACAGCAGGAAACAGAGCCCTTAAAAACTAAACATTAACCCACTTTTTAAAACTGAGGTATTTCTCTGGGTTTAAAAATATCTTTAATATGATCTCATTGGATTTGAGCAAATGGCAGTGCTAACTTTCTGAAGTCTCTTCAATGGATGTCCTGGGCAGTGAGACTTTGTAGCATGTGAGGATGTGATGAGGATGCTGGATGATTTGTACTATGCAAGTTTTCACATAGGGACTTATATTCTTAGACAGGCAACTAAACCAGGAAAATTCTTAGCAAAGTCTTTGTTTTACAGGATTATTTCAGCTATTTGCAGACCATGCATACCCCAGAGAGGAAACTGGAGGCTGATAAAACAGTTTACAGGAGATACAGTATTCAGAGAATGGGGAAGGAAATCAGACTCAGGCCCTCATTTACAATGAAAATTAAGCAAAAAGCTGATTTAAAAACCATTAACACATAAAAGATGCAGACTTCTTAAGAGAATAAGTAACACAGACTCTTCAAGGAGATTATGGTATCATCAACATTCTAGTTTTAAAATACATGCTGAGACTGTTTAACAGGAATATTCAGCAGCTGAGTAGCTGCTTCATTAAACTTAAAAAGCCTAGGCAGTACCAAGCTTACAGACCCATTCTATAGAAATATGTATTTCTTTTCTGGTTGCTTCACTGACCTTGCTAAGTCCAACAGGGGGTTTATGTTGCACACAAATTGGCCTTCCAAGTCTTTACATCCATCAGCCATTTGATGAGTTCAGAGCATTTGCTGAAGCATCACATGATGCAACTAAACACAAAGCTTAAAAGCACAGCAAAAATAATGTAGCTTTATCCCAGCAATGACACTAATTCAGATTTCTGCATACAGTATCATATTGATATTTCACTTTGGCATAGAAAATACATCTAACCACTTTCTACCTGTCAGTCTGACCTCGGTTCCAGGTAAAATTATGGAGCAGATAATCCTGGCTGCACTCATGCAACACCTGCAGAATGACCGAGAGATCAGGCCCAGCCAGCATGGGTTTAGGAGGGGCAGGTCCTGCCTGACCAACCTGATCTCCTTTTATGACAATGTGACTCGGCTGGTGGACGAGAGGAAGGCTGTGGATGTGGTATACCTGGACTTCAGCAAGGCCTTTGACACTGTCTCCCATAGTAGACTCCTGGAGAAGCTGACAGCCTGTGGCTTGGACAGAAATGCTCTGTTCTGGGTTAGGAATTGGTTGGTTGGCCGAGCCCAGAGAGTGATAGTGAACGGTGTCTCATCCAGTTGGCGGCCGGTCACTAGTGTTGTCCCCCAGGGGTCAGTGTTGGGCCCAGTCCTGTTTAACATCTTTGTTGATGATCTGGACGAGAGGATTGAGTCCATCATCAGCAAGTTCGCAGCCAACACCAAGCTGGGAGGAAGTGTCGATCTGCTGGAGGGTAGGAGGGCCCTACAGAGGGACCTTGACAGACTGGAGAGATGGGCTGATTCCAATGGGATGAAGTTTAACAAGTCCAAGTGCTGGGTTCTACACTTTGGACACAACAACCCCATGCAGAGCTATAGGCTGGGGACAGAGTGGCTGGAGAGTAGTCAAGTGGAAAAGGATCTGGGAGTGCTGGTTGACAGGAAACTCAACATGAGCCAGCAGTGTGCCCAAGTGGACAAGAAGGCCAATGGCATTCTGGCTTGCATCAGGAATGGTGTGGTCAGCAGGACTAGAGAAGTTATCATCCCCTTATACTCAGCACTGGTCAGGCCACATCTTGAGTACTGTGTCCAGTTCTGGACCCCTCAGTTTAAGAGAGATATTGAGATGCTGGAGAGTGTCCAGAGGAGAGCAACGAAAATGGTGAAGGGGCTGGAGCACAAACTCTATGAATAGCAACTGAGGGACCTGGGGTTGTTTAGCCTGGAGAAGAGGAGGCTCAGGGGAGACCTTATTGCTCTCTATAACTACCTAAAAGGAGGTTGTTCTCTCAGGTGACCAGTGACAGAACAAGAGGACATGGTCTCAAGCTTCGTCAGGGGAGGTTTAGGCTTGATGTTAGGAAAAAATTTTTCACTGAAAGGGTGATTGGCCAATGGAATGTGCTGCCCAGGGAGGTGGTGGAGTCATCGTCCCTGGAGGTGTTTAAAAACAGATTGGATGAGGCGCTTAGTACCATGGTTTAAATGACGAGTGGGTGTTGGTGTTGGGTCATAGGTTGGACGAGATGATCTCAGAGGTCTTTTCCAACCTTGTGACACTGTGATACTGTGATACTGTGATACCTATCTCTCTTTTTTGAGGAAAGTTGGAAGTTACAATACATCTTCCTGATTTCAGAAGAATAATTTTCACACAAAATCAGTGTATGTGCACTAAAGATAATTACAGAATTAAATAATATGTACTTTACTACCGAGCCCTGTGATAAATAATGAAGATTATTTGTCCTGAGAAGCACAGCAATCCTAAGCAAATCTGAGGGCAATGCTGACATTAAGAAACTTAATTAAATCTTAATACCAACAAAACCCCAAAGTCAGTATTCACCTATTCTGTCAGAATGTCTTTCACCTGAAAGACTTGGAAATCTGTCACAAATATCTTAACAGAAGGAAAAACAAAAGCAGGAAGATTTGTTTAGATGGTGTTTAAGGAGACATGCCATATTGGTGGTCGCATTGAGTGGTCAATGGCTTGATGTCCAGATGGACACCCATGACAAGCGGTGTCCCTCAGGGGTCCGTACTGAGACTGGTGCTGTTTAATATTTTCATTGCTGATACAGACAGTGGGACCGAGTGCACCCTCAGCCAGTTTGCGGATGACACCAAGCTGAGTGGGACAGCTGTCACACCAGAAGGACAAGATATCATCCAGAGGGAACAGGTCAATTTGGAAAAGTGGGTCTGTGCGAAACATGAGGTTCAACAAGGCCAAGTGCAAAGTCCTACACTTGGGTGGTGTCAATCCACAGTTTCAATACAGTCTGGCGAGCAATGAGATTGAGAGCAGCCCTGCGGAGAAGGATTTGGGGGTACTAGTCAATGAGAAGCCTGACTTGAGCCAGCAATATGTGCTTGCAGCCCAGAAGATCAACTGTGTCCTGGGCTGCATCAAAAGAAGCGTGGACAGCACGTTGAGGGAGGTGATGATTCTCCCCCTCTGCTCTGCTTTCATGAGACCCCACCTGAAGTATTGTGTTCAGTTGTGGAATCTCTGACATAAAAAGGATATAGAACTGTTGGAACATCTTCAGAAGAGGGGCACAAAGATGACCAGAGGGCTGGAGCACCTCTGCTATGAGGACAGGCTGAGAAAGTTGGGGTTGTTCACCCTGGAGAAGAGAAGGCTCCAGGGAGACCTTATTGTGACCACCCAGTACCTGAAGGGGCTACAAGAAAGCTGAGGAGGGACTCTTTACATGGGCAAGTAGTGATAGGATGAGGGGGAATGGCTTTAGATTGGAAGGGGGAAGATTTAGATTAGCTATTAGGAAGAAATTCTTGACAATGAGGGTGGTAAAGCACTGGCACAGGTTGCCCAGGGAATCTGTGGATGGCTCCCTGCCTGGAAATGTTCAAGGCCAGATTGGATGGGGTCTTGAGCAACCTGGTCTGGTGGGAGGTGTCCCTGTCCCTGGCAGGGGGGTTGCAACTGGACGATCTTTAAGGTCCCTTCCAACCCAAACCATTCTGTGCTTCTGTATTAAATTGCTGAAGTCAGAATATCAACACTTATATTAAGTGCCAGAAAATTCAGAAAAAAAGGACTGAATTTGGCGAGATGGACTTACGTCTGAAGAAATATAGTAATTAGCTCTTCTTTTCTTTTCTGTGTTACTACATCCACTACCATGGCACAACTCTTGTCTATTTCATATCTATTTTAAGACTACTTTATTACTGTAATATTTAAACCAGATCTTCTTCGTGTTCTAATTTTTTCTGCTTTGCATTTGGTAACAGTCTCGGATTCCCTCTTCTCACCTCCATGACATGAGATCTCCTGATGGGAGTCTTTTAGAGTAACTCTTCAATTTCAGCACTCTCTTCCACCTGTCACTGAGAAATGCACAGGTCTTGCTATAATTCTTCCCTTCGCTTTCTTGTGCAACTACTCCAGTAAGGTATATCAAAAACCTAATTTTCAAGGTTTCTTAATTGTCACAAATCCAGTTAAAAGCAGTTAAATTTTCTGAGCTGTTTGGTCCTCAGAAATTTCAAAATCCTGGCCAAGAAAAAGGTCAGTACAGCTTTTCCTGGTCAGAGGACAGAGTGGAACAGCATTCTATTAGTCACTGATTAGCGTGTCCTAGTTGTGGTTTATTCCTTCCCTTTCATTCACTGGCTTAGGGAGTAAACACTCCCCAGTGAGCGCTGCAAGTCTTATACTATATAAAGTTCCTGTTACTTTTGCATTCACTGCTCTGGTTTACAGACATGAAAAGCAGAAGTCCCATAGTAGCAAGTCTACTCTTTCGTTCAATTTACACACTTACAGATGCAGATTAACACAGAAGTTTGTAATTATTTATGTTTTTCCTCAAAAGAAGTGCAGGCACTATACATACAGTTAGTAAATTAAACCTAGCTGTCACTGTGAAGCAAGAAACTACAGAAGGGAATGAGATGCAGTGTACTCAAGCAAACAATCTGAGGTCACACTGGAGCTAGGTAGAAGATTCAAGTGCAAACTACGTGCTTTGCCCCATAAGAATTTATAGGATGCTATAGCTAAGATGTAAATTAACATAATCTGATTATTGCCTCTCTCTACTCTCTCCCTCTGCTTAATTTTTTAAAACATTCCAAAGTCCAGATTGCTCTCTAGGGCTTCAGTGGTTATCAACAGGTATTTAGAAGTAATTTTCTCCTTGACATTATATGAATGAATGCAAATATTTTGGAAAAGTGGCTTAGCCCCACAAATAAATGCCACCAAACAGTTGCAAACTACTTCCAGGATTAGTCAACTGCTGATTATTGCTAATAACATGTCCCCACTGAGTTCAACAAACATGTCTTTATAAGTTGTAAGGTTATTTATATCATATCTTCCTTCCCATGCTAATATCTCTTTTTAAGAGCTTTATAACTTCTGTATCAAAAGAAACCATCAGATTCAACAAATGCCAATGAGCAAGGCACTGCGGTTCTCACTGAATTACTCTCAAATATGAGATGTTAAAAATTACTGCCCTGAAAAAGAATCCATCTGCCTTTATAATAAGCACCTACAACTAGAACCCTCGTTGCACTCTTTCCTACTGTATGTGAACTGACCTCATTTCTTGAATACATGTAGTACTATCATGATGATGATGAGTTAAATTATCATAGCAGACTTTTAAAAATAGTTGTGCTTTTCTACTGAAGCTATGAGTGGCTTAGATTTGCATGAGACAAAAAGATTTTGCACTTTAAGCAGTGGGTTGCAAAAGTTAAATATCCATGAGGCAATTGTGTGTGAATTTCTCACTTTTCCTTTTTCTCAGCATCTTTGCTAAAAATAGCACATTTTGCATGTCTCATAGTCACGGAGTTTCAAACTTGGAACTCCATTCACCTTTCTTATTCCATGTTCCCATGAGTCACCCTATTAGGTTCAAGAATTGCAACTCAAGCATGCATCAATCAGCTTCAAGACTTAAAAACATGCATGAAAAACCACAACCTGGATATATTTTCCCAAGAAATACTGCATTATTTAAAAAACAGCCATTAAAAAATAGCTTTTGGAGATGTATTTTTGTTTCCTATTTATGTACTTTCACATGCCAGAAGAATATTTCTCTTTCCATTCTATCCACGTCCCAGTGTTCCAGATTAAAATTAAGCAACCTGACCTAGAGGAACGTTTCCCTGCCCATGGCAGGGAGGGTTGGAACTACATGATCTTTAAGGTTACTTCCAACCAAACCACCCTCTGTTTCTATGAATCTACGATTACAATCCAGTATCAAGTAGGAATGTGTAACTAGTTGTCCTGAAGGCCAGAAGTGAAACCTAGCAACATATTGACATTGTGTGCCTTGATAGGGCTGCATTTCCCACCTGGACCCACAACTGCCTCAGTCTGCTCAACAGATTCTGCAGGTACAAACCAATCTCTTTTGCACAGATTACTCTAGTAACTTGGCTGCTAGGGACTTGTGTTTACTTCAGGACAGGTCAGTAGATTTATAGCAGATAAAATTCTGTATTGTACTACAATCTGGAAGAACAGTACACTTCATGGAGAAACATCTTTTGCCTTTATTTCTTTCATCAATCCTATTCATGACTCAGAACACAAATCGTTGCATTTGGAGTAGTGAAAAAATTAGTGGTTTCAAAAGTTGTCTGTAATATAGTTACAGTGAAAGCGGTGTTCTTTACTGGTTTCAAACCTATCAAAAAATGTTGCAATGTATACTTTGTTTCTTGACATAGAGCATAAGAACTCATCTTTCCCTCACTGAGGTTTTGACAATACTTTCATGCCATCTTTCCTCTTAAGACAGTATTTTTTTAGTAGTTTCTCAATATAGAACATGTCCATCTTCTAGTTATTCTGACTTTGCATGATCCTTCTAAAAGGAGAACCCAGAGCACCTGAAATTCTTATTTTAGTAACTTGACACTCATGAAGGAGTTTTCTGTGTGTCATTTCCAAAGAATTTATAAATGGAAATGTTTTAAATGATTCTTGACTCTCGCCCCGACACCCCACCACACAGAGCAGCACAGAGCTACTGAGGCTACTGAGTAAAGAAACTCATGGAGTAGTTGGCTGTTCCAGTTGTAGCACTGATGCTGTAGTGCCAGCCTGGGTGATAGATCCGTACTTCTTTCAGTATGTTTCTTAGAAATCAGCTGGCAACTGTCCGCTAATAATTACAGCTTAGGAATCTTGTGCCCTAGGAGATGCCTGAAGGGAAGTCATGGCCCGGGGTTCGCAACCAGCCACTTCTCTCCCTTGTGGCATGCATCTGGCCATGCCCCATCCCTTCTGCATTTGCCTACCCAAGACCCCAGTTCTTCAGCTACCTTTATTTTTTTCCTCTGGACTTGGTTCTAATCCTGTTGTGTGATCCTGCTTGTGTACCATCGTTATTCCTTGAAGTAAGACTTTACAGCATCTAAGCCCACAGCTCATAACGGGAAATCACTGTTCTACAGCCTTAGTAGATGTAAGGATCAGTACAATTCATACAATTGCTCCGATTTTGGGAAACAAAGAAAATAAAAGGGTACACAAACTTTCAGTAAAACCTTCGTAAATCCACAGGAAGGCACATAAAACCCATAAGTCCTCCAGAGTAAAAATCTGATTTCTGCAACAATAAGTCTCACATCTAGTAGTCATATGTGGCTTAGTATACAGGACGACATATAAGACATGGCCTAACTTGTTCACTAAGGAGGTGCAGAGCACTCACTGGCATCAAGCCATCAGTGAGAAAGGCAGAGAGGTATCAGCACTGCAGCACAGCAGTTCCGGAACATGATTATAGGAGAAGGACGTTGGAGAACATTTTTGTTAAGATTTCATACAAGTTGGTTAACATAATTCAGTTCTACAACATCACCATCAAGCTCTCTCAATGAGCTATGCGAGACAACTAAATGCTGTAAGAGGAATATGTAATACTTGTTTACCAGTTGAAGAGGGTGGTAAAATTTACACTTCTTGCAAGATTACACTGAAAATCATGTCATTATATATAAAGTAATGCAATACCAAAACCCACTGATATTAGTCAATTTTAGTTTGGCTGTTTCAGCCCACAGGTTACTCATTTTTTAATGCTGTAGACAGCATTTTCTGTTCAGCTGGCATGACTTCAGAGAGCTCCAGGGCCTCTTAAAAACTACCATGCATTAGGCTGCATGTAAATTTTAATTTTATAAACGAGCACATCAGAGAACTCAGTGCTAGTCTGAGGCAGTAGCACAAAGCAGTCCAGCATGAGTAGTCCTGTGCATTTAAAAAATCACTGGCCACCCACAAATCAAAGTTTTTATACTACATACTGAACCTCGAACAACTTTGCATGAGAGCTACAGATTACTTTTTTGGCACTCTAAACTTTAATAAATTGCTTTATATGTCTGCAAAGCCACCAACTCCAGTCTTTTCCTTAGATTTTTCTTCTTCTGTTGGTTGTCAAAATGGAAGATGTCACATGATAATGCATACCATAAGTACTTATATTGGTGGCATTTTATTCCTGCATTAATAATAAAAATCAGAAGATACAAAAGTAGTTTACAACTTATCTGGAAATAGTAATGATGTTGTCTTTAAACATATGAAAAAAGACACAAACTTTCTTTTCTAGTACCAGTCTTTTCTAGTGAAAATTTCTTTCCTCATAGAACTGGGAATGCAAGACCCATCTGTCTCATTTTTCCTAGAAATTTTGGAATACTAGACAAAGAGGAGGAAGTTATGATTCAGCATACTGAAATGGTACTGCCAACAGATTTTCCTTCCTGAGCTGAACAAGGTGCTTCCAGGTTCTCTGAAGCAACATAAGCTGCAGGAAATCAGAATTTCTACAACTGCCCTTTGTGTGAGTGGGCTCCCTGTGCCTGCAGCAGATAGTAGAACACATGCATGAGTAAAACAGCCTAATATGCTTACTTGCACCCTTACTGTGCATAATCTGCGAAATAAATACGTGTTTCTGTATATGCTGCCAATTTTGCATTTGTAAACTCCTGGCAACAGGTTGGTACTTCAAGCCAGACTCCCAGAATAGCCACTTAACCTACGCTTGCATCAGATGCTTTGTTGAAGTCTGTCCTTCTCACTGCCTACCCAGCCTACTTGTAACTCTGTTCCAGTTACCCCAGCTCAGTCAACCCACTGTGTTGGCTTCAAGATCAGACACAATTTGCTAACATGGGTTCTTTCGCTCTAAGGGTTCCGCAAGTGCTGGGCTCACTGGAGTGGGATGCTTCCAAATGCTGGGCGACACCTCGCGCCTGTGTATTGTGCCTAATGTATTAGTGAAGGAGGACAGGAGCATGAGTGGTAAAGTTAATCTGAAAGGGAATACAGTAAGGAAGGAGCAGTAATTTTGCTTACAGTCTTCAATGGAGGAGTCAAAATTATATTTTCCAGCTTCTTTCCTCAACATTGCCTATGCTGCTTACCACTATAAAAATCTTTTTACTAGCCTTCCTTAACTGACAACGCTTGGAGCTGGAGGCTAAGGTTTGCTTGCATCTATTTCTGGGTGACTACTCTCAGGCTGCATCCTGGCAAATAGAGGAAGGTACCTTATTAAATTGCCTGGTTTTTATGGCTACATCCTCTTCACACTTACTCTCTCTCCTTTTCCCACTCCTGTCCACAAACTTTTTGCTGATTCTGGCCCTGCTTAATTCTGGAGGACAATGAGACAAAGCTTTCCCCAAGCAGCTCCTTTCACTTCTGTCAGCCTGGAGGTGGCTGTACCAGGGGAGCAGGGCTGATCTTGCGCCACCCCTCTACAGGCTGCAGCCACATGTGCACGAGTCACGCTTCCAGCAGAACCCAAAAGATACCATTGATAAAAGACCAAGTATAAGGCTGCAAAATGATGATTACTGCTGGAATTATGCTAAGTGCTGGGACAGTGCAATTCGCCATTTCTTTTTATTAGTGGGTATAAACAGGGAAACAATGTGGCTTAATGAATAAATACAGCTCCTGAGGCCTTACCCGGAAGGAATCTGAAGGGTGGTTTCCCCCAAAGGTTGTGGGGATGGCATTGCCTGAATCACTGTTTCCAAGTGATTTATTTACAAATTGTGTCATCCCAGGCCATGATGTTAATCTGCAGGTGTTTTCACACTTAAGCCCCAAAATGCAGAGACAGAATTAGTATCTGTAATACTTACACGCTGAAAGCTTACAAGTTAAGAGGCCTGAAACCTTGTTTTTGCACTAAAAAGTAAGCTCTAGATTCACTTTACTTTTCTTAGATTAGGTCACTTTACATAGATGAGACAATCAGATTTTGTAACCAAATACCGGACACACACTTTTACTTCTTGGACTAAAGCCTGTAAGATGAGTCTTGCACCATAATAACGTAATTTCTCTTCGACAGTGGCCAAAGGACAAGGAAACACATGTCAATCCTTTAAAGCCAGGATTCATCTCTAAAAATCACTAGGTACTTTGTTCAGGAGAGCAGCAACCTTTTTTTACACAATACATATTACTGATACTGTAGTTTCTTTAGCACAGGAACTGTAAAACTTCTCTGCAAGCACCCAGGGCTTCATCAGAAAGCCAGTCTTTTCCCATTTCCAATAGCAGCAGTTTTTACTGGATCAGTCATTGCCTCTGGACTCTGTTTGCCCTCTCACATACTTAGATCCTTCATTTCTGGTGCTTCTTTTATCAGAAAAAAATGTAATCGAAGAGCCCGGGATGCTCCTTCCACACAGTGCATCTCATTGCAGCCGGTGGGACTCACACTACATAGTACACCCTGGGGCAGCGAAGTGAACCGAAGAAATGTAACAGAAATTACACCTACTACACTCTAATGTTTTATAACTAACTACAAAACCAAGACAGCATGAGGACCACTGTCTGCCAATTATAAAGTCTTAAAGTCTTGGTTAAATACAAAGTCTTAACTGGACAAGATAAGTCAGACCCAATCCAAATTTGCTACTTTTGATGGAAATATTACTACTGACCTCCCTTAGTTTTACATTGGACTCAAAGTTACTGTACAGCAGCTGTAGGATGAAGCTCAGGGGAAAATACTCAAAGTTAAATTTTCATGTACTCCCAAGGCCACGTTTTCCCCAGGGAACATTCAAAAATAGGCATCACTATTTCCTCTGCAAGGCTAAAAGGAGGGCTGCTAACCTCGCATGAACTATAGCCCTGTCCCACAAAATAAATCCCTCATTGTGCTTAATTTTCAATTCACACAGATAAACATTAGCTGAATTCAACTGATTATTCCTGACCAGGTAAGGTGAAGCTAAAAATTACTTGCTTAAACTGCAGAAGTTTTAAGTATTGTTTAAGTTCTAATCTTGGCATTTAGGAATGAATTCCTATTCGTGTAAATCTCGTGTAAACAAATTCTTTCACAGATGTGACTAGTTTGTAAACTTGTGGTTTTACATGGCTTATAGTGGTCTAGTCCACATAAATCTAGAGCAGGAAAATAACTGGGCAGCTTCTCTGTACAAGAGCTTGCAAAACAGAGAACACAAGCAGCACTGGCTGGTGATGGAGGCAAAAGTCTGAAAACTGCAGGGCAAAGAGAGCCCTGGGTGATAAGTGAAGAGCAAAATGTTTTTAATTATTAAAGAAAAATACCTAGAGAAATATGGTCACAGTATTTCTACAGATAGTTTGACTAAAATATTAATTCTTTTGCTCATTGTTGCTACGTCAATTATTTGCTCACTTCTAGTACATTTGATTCTTCCAGCTCATGTTGTCAAAACAGTCCTCAAATACAGCCTCATTAAAAATATCACATTTATAGTCCTCAATACTGAATGTATAAAAGTTAAAAAATACATTAAAATTGCTTTCAAATTGAAATAAGTAGAAAAATAAAATCATTTTTCTTCCTCGTAGCTTTATATTTTAATTCTAGAGTTCAGCAATATTGGCTACATCATCTTACACTTGCTAACAAAAAGTTCATTAGAAGCTCATACTCACTCAATGAATATGACTTCTCTTTAAGATTCCCATTTTGAAACAGAGAAACAAAGATTATTATCTTATCCTGAATACTTCTTTTTGATGCATTTTAATTTAACCTGAAATCACCCATATACTTTTATATTCATTTCTTTTTCCTTAGTCTTCATCCGTGTAAATATTTATTCCTGTTAAGAGTACTTTTCTCCTTCCTGTGTGATACATCCCAAACATCTTACCCTGTGAAGCATTTCAGTAGATACTTGCATTACTAAAAGCATCGTCTGGTACTGTGTATTGCCTACAGGCATTAAGTATAATGGAAACTTAAGCTGAAGGAAGAGAAGGCTTCTACCTCTTCTCCCCTAGATTCTGTGTTTGTCAGTACTACAATGAGCCTGCAAACTCCTTGGGCTAGATTCAAGTCTTCTGATGTTTTATTCAGCAATGAACCAGCTGATGACACTTTGTAAATACATTAAACTTAGCTTGTATGGGATGCTTTGCAAAGCATGCCCCAAACATATTTACATGTTAAATACATGCTTTCTCTTATTCTAAGACTGCGTGACAACGACCCCATATGTTTGTAAAGGTGCCATCTAACAAGCTCTTTCCTTCACTAAAGACAATTTACTTTGTATTACTTTATCTAGTAGTGTTTTAGTTGGCAATAGTTGAGCTTTTGATGTTTATTGATGAGGGAATTACATCTTCCACAAATACTGTTTTAAAAAAAGAAAACCTTTTTTACAGAAAAATGACTCAAGATTCAGCTCTTTTCCCTTTTTTTCTTTTTACCCTTCAGACAAAAGCTCCTAAAAATACTGTCCCTGCATTTTTCTCCACACAGGGAGATGCAGTCATATGACAACAAAAAGAGTTTATTTTTCTCAGCGGGAGCAAAACGTAAACTCCATGGTTTTCTACAATGTTTATATAAAATTTCTCTCTGAATTTGAATTCCAGGGGGAGGCTTTTATCAGACTCCAAGAGCTCTAGAGATCACTCCAGATGTGAAAAGCACATAGGAATGGTTAATTAAAATCAGTGATAGTTCCCCACACTAACTAGTTTTACATGCCTATGTATTGTGTTGTGTAAAACTGTGTGGTACAGGGACTGGACAGTTCCATTCCTATTTCAGCAAAAAGCATACCAAGAATGCTTTTAGACATTGTCAAATGTACTTGGCACTGGTAAAACAGATTAGACCTGACATGAAGACCTGGGAATTAAAAATAACTACTATAAACAAAGCATATAAACCCCAATTTTCAAGAAAATTAGTGAATGTTGTGATACTGATCAAAATCACAAGTCAGAACAAAATCAAAATGGCAAAGGTAAAATCTGACTGGACAACACTTATCTCCTTATGCAAATCCAAGCAAAATACCAACAACAAAAAGAATAAGAACAAGAGTTAGATGTGAACTAGGTGTTAGCTTTAATACTACGAGGAATAAAGACAATGGAATTTTGGAGCAGGTGCTAATCCCAGGCGGTATTTTAATCTCTGTGTGTATTATGACAACTGCACTGAAATCAACCACAAGATGTAGATTTTACTCCATGTCCCTGATAAGCCTGGTACAGGACTTGGCATAGAAACAGCCTGATGATTACATCTCAGCTTGCACCAGTGGTGGTAGAGCTTCACAGCAGTCTAATAACTATCGTCTAAGTTGTATCATCACCACCTATTTCTTCAAGGGGTTCATGTACCATAAAATTTACCTGACTGATACCACTACGTAGCTGTCTCAACTGGTGAAATTCCTAGCTAGCCATCACAGCCAGATTCTGCCCTCCTATCACTAAGATAACATCAGTTGTGATCTTTATCTAATGTATCTGCAGGAGCGTTGAGTGTGGTCCTACTAGTCTAGGAAATTTCGTCCAGCAGTAGCAAGTCCCAGATCCTTCAGAAAAGTACATTAATTGCATCGCAGACAATTCTGAAGAACAAAATGAGAAATATGTGTTGTCCATTCTGAATGGCCCTGAAACAACTCTTTCAGTACTTCTCAGATCAGGCTTCATGCTCACATTTCACAGGAATATATTCCAGTTTACAATCATGAAACAGTTTACTTAAGTTTCCTTGGCCAGAACAAGTTTAAAAAATTATCATATACCCATATCTAAAGGGACAACATTCATCAACTCACAGCAAATATTCAGTCCTATAACCAATGTATATGGAATATGAATTCTTTTGAAGTTTATTTTTCACTTGAAAGGTAACTTTTACCTTCTCAAAGATAAAGCATATCTGTCAAATCTAGTAAGTGTAGTGACAGAGAACACCATTAAAGAGAAGAGGACCATTACCCACGCTACCAACACGTTTGGTTTGGAGTTCATCTTATGTGTATGGATTTGATAAAGGGACTCTGGCCAAATTTCATATGAAGATCAAGTCCCATTAGGTCTAAAGATGCGATGATTATGATATTCCTCCAGCCATCTTTTTAAAGCAGTATCTTATTGTAATTCACTTAGGTCTCGTCAAAATGTATGCACACATACTGTTTTGCATATAGCTCTATAGCTCTAGCTAGGTATTCAAGTTCTGTCTCTTAATTGAGACCCATTTATAGTTACATAGCCCATAAAATGTGAAGTTTGAGGATCTGGTTTCAAAGTGGTTGCATAAAACTGGATACTATTCAAAAGAATAAACAAGCATAGCATATTTTCAATGAAGAGTGCTTTTCTTTGTTCCATAAGAGCTCAGGCTTAAGCTTTTAAAGCACATTTAATAATAATCCCAACACGGTGAGCAAACAAACAGGATCAAACGACTAGTTTCCAATTCTATCTGCTTATTTAGTACATGATGAGCACTGAGCTCTGCTCTGAGTGACAGAGGGAAAAGATGACATTTCTCATCCCAGGAGGCTTCCACACAGACATGTCTCAACCTCAGTAGTGATACTGATTACATAGATGATTCCGCTGGTTCTGGCAACAGGAAAAAAAGCAGACAGACTATTTTTATCGTGGCACTTCATTATCAGTTTAATGGCACCTTATGGTTTATCAGTCTGTCATTCAGAAATAAGTACATCTTGTAAGAGGGAAGCACTGAAACAAATTTCTTCATTAAGTACCATGTCTCCTAATTTTTTGTATTGCTAGAAGGATCACTTTTCACTCTGTAAGTTGGATAACTAAGAGCCAATAATTTTCTATTTTATGTTAGGCAGTCTCCATCACTTTTACCTTTCTTGTCTTTGGCTACTGCATTTTAAGTCATTGCTTGCAGGTCTTGATAGATTTTCCATACATATCTTGTAATAACACTGATACTGAGAAAAAAATGATCACTTTATGTGTGAACATCTTAGTAGACGAGTAAATCTTAGTGAACTTCTGCCTCATCATTTTGAGACTACTGCATTGCCGAAGGTTAACTGCATTTTCCATATCATCTGGGCAGTGTTCTCAGTTAATCATACTTGTCTTTAAATTTGCTCAATTTTCAATCAAAAACAACCTCACTGTTTTTGTGAAGAAGCTTACATCCTCCAACAACTCTTCTTCCTTTCTATCTCCTAGTTTACGTCTTACCACAGATGTGGATGCAGAATGAATTCCTAATGTCATACCATTCTAAGAAATACATTTTAACACTTTTGACATACTTGTCTATGTAATATCCTTCAGGCACACAATTTATTTCTAACCCTAATGAATAACACTGATTCAAGAAAGTGACAAAATTTAGTTCAAAGTAAGCCAAGGTTTTGTTCAAACCCCCCCTCAATGTAGCTCTTCTCCAAAGCTGAACAGTCCCTTCCTTACAATAATTAAAACACATCCATACGTTTAATGTTCGCGAGATTTGACCCTTTCTGACAGTCAGTACATTACATTCACACACATCAAATTCCTGACTGCTGATACAGCCAGTGGATGGACTAATTATGGATAGGTATTTGTGACGAAGCACTCCCAGAAACTAAACCGAGATTATCTGTCTCATCATATATAGCTATCAGCTTAGAACTGCCAAGCAGAGCTGAAAAAAGCAAAACAGAGGTAGAAAATTCCCTGCCTCAGCTCCAAGTAGTGAACAACGCTAGCCCCTGCCAGAGGTCAGGTGTCTTACTGAAAGAAAAACAACAGGAGCCTAATGAAACTAACTGCAACAGGCCAGTGCACAAAGAGGTGAGACAGTCAAGACAGCAGCAAATTTCACTCATTTAATTGATTTTGTGCAGTAAAGGCTGTAAATGACTCATTGCTATTTAAGTCTTCAGGAAAGAAGAAAGAGACGTACTTGCTTATACTCTTGAACATGTTGTGCTCCTAATCAAGTGCAAACAAGCAAATGATGAAGGTCTGTCAGCCTCTACCCAAATGAGCTGGATGAAGATGTCCTTGTATCATCTGGCTTTAACACATAGGCACATAGAAAACGGCAGTTCCTGTGGCACAACTGGAGCCATAGTAACTCAAGTTTGTAATTTTTTATTATTCCACTCTGATTTAGTTAATAGAAACTTTCAAAACAAACTATCCAGATCAAAAGCTGTCTGAAACCTGTAAAACGAGTTAGAATAAAAACATGTGGGTGAGAGAGCGAGAACAAGCAAGAACAACATACCCATTGATGAAATACCTCAATGGACTGAGTTGCCTGTTAGTTTCTAAACCTTAATGGCAGCAGAGTGTGATTACAATAGCAATGTTCAATTAAGTACTTCCAGTTCTTCTTCCGTGCTGCACTTTTTGCAGTTTGTGTAAAACACTGGCTGTTTATATAGGCAGCATCTGAACAACAGGCAGTCAAACAGTAGCTAGGAATTAACTCCATGTTGTAAGTCACAGCTGTAAGTCCACACCAGCCTTGCAGCCATCAATTACTTCCAGGCCAAGATGTGTCCTTAAAAGAAGGATTATCATACTTCTGCAACATAACCCTAGTCAATCATCAGTGACAGACTGACCGTTCCTGCACAATCAATTCAGCTTACACCTACAAAGTTAGCTTTAAGGGCTTTATTATGGATGAGTTTCTCCTATGCTATTGAAAACCCTTTGATCTCCCAGGTTTTAGCACAGCCTAAATTTAAAAGAAGCTGTTATAAGGGAAAATATTCTTTTATGCCACAATTGCACTGCATGGATTGAAAGGTTACAGACACAAGTAGGAGGAAAGCAGGAAAGGGAAGATTAGCTACCATGTTCATCTTCCTATTTGCCTTGGCACAGACCCACTTGGTAAGTCACAGAAACTACGACTTCAGCAGTCATGAAAAAGTGGCTCTGCATTTTGCTGGGAAGGGAAAAGAAAGAGACAGGATTCTATTTTCAACTTTTTAAGATCTGATTATCTTCAGGGGCTGGTCCTAGAAAACAAAGTCTATTTACTAATACTTCCATTCACACTAAGTAATTCTCCTCCCCCTGCTGCACCAGTCTCCCTCAGACAAGACTTAAGCTGTCATACGATAAACTTATTTCTGTGCACGCTTTAGAAAGGGAGTATCATAAACAACATGCTAGATGATGGCCAAAAGTCTGCCCCAAAGTCAAGCTCTCCAAGCGTGCTGGGTTCTGATCTGTTTCCTTAGGTCTAGGCAGCTGTCTGTGCAGAGGTCTGGGGTCCAGTAAAAGCCCAGTATGGCTTCTCACGAAGCATTCAGGAAGATAACACCCTGCAAGATTTGTGGTCCAGCTGCCTGCTCTAGTCTTGGTCATATTCAGATGCTGCTGCCCACTAGTTTTTCATGACCAGTGCCCTACTAAGTGCATTGTGCAGGATGGCCTGCGTTGGCTGATGAGCCACACAATCAGCTTGTTCTGCACCCACAGCCCTTGCATGGTTCACCTTAGGAATCAAGTCTGATGATCTCCATAACATTTCACAAGGTCTCCAGTGGCATCCCCAGAAAACTATTTTATTCTGTTTCACAGAGTCCCGAGTTCAAAGGGAATTAGGCCTTAAAGATTAATTTGATGGTTCAAACAGCTCAAAGGATGAGGCTGTGAGGCTGTCCTTGTGTGAAGATATTATGATAACTTTGGCAATATTAAGAACTTAACCCCTGTATATTTACTAATTCCAGTTATAAACATGAACTGCTACAGCATTTTATTTCCAAACATTTTAGAGATAAACACATTTGATGCTTCTCACAAACAGCTTAGAGCAGAAAAGCAAACAACAAACACTGACTTTGTGTCAGATTTACAATTGTATTTTATTTTTTAAGCCCTCAGAAAACCAATTAACTAAACCCTAAGCTCTAATCTTCCAGTCTTCAGCCCAGTGAGGCTTATAAAGCATCTGGCTGAGGGGGATCCAAGATTACCCTGGAGTATGATAATGTGCCAGCCACAGGACAAACTCATTCTGGCTTTGTCACTCCAGCCCTGGCAGAAGTAAACTGCCAGTTTACCAATAAAATCTCTACCGGTCAATTTGATCTGCTGCTGGAGTATTACGGAAGAGCAGGAACACGCAACGATTTATGCTGCTGAAAATCCATTTTCAAAGTATTATGGGTCAGATCCCTGTTTTACATAATCAATATTACTCAACTTTAGCTGAGGGCCATTTCTCCAACTAAGGAAATGAGGGGAAAAAGAACTTCAAAAAGACCTCAAAATGATGCTAAGGCAAGTTCTCATGCAGATCACACACTGACAGAAGAACCACATAGATAAAAAAGGATTGCAGACTATGGCAGTTTTGACCTCACCTCATGCTGCCATCTCTCCTGAGATAAAGCACTGGTCAACTACAATGACAACTAGGATAACATAACTCGTTTTTTCTGACAAAAGACAAGGAAAGTCTGCTGCAGTACACCTCCAATCCAAACATTTTTGACTATTTCCTCTTCTTCCACATCTCTGATGCTGGCTTAATGGAAGAATTAAGCATCAGTAAAGGAACATCAAGCTACACGTAGGCACCTCACTAAGCATTCTAAAGAAGTAGTCACCATTTTTGACTATGCAACCTTGAACTCTTATTAGGTGCTAATTCTCTGAATGGCACACCAGTTTGTAAGAATCCCTCATTATATGTGTACCAAAATAATGAACAGGAGAGCTGAACAAATGAATCCATCTCTGCAGCTGCATCGCACCTCCTGACTGTATTTAGATCTTATCCTAAGCTGCTGCTCTCCCCAGAAGTTTCTACCACACAGCAGATGTTTGGTTCCCAGCATTAAGAGCGTTAGCTGTTAGTATTGCTCCCCCAGAGGGACTTAAGAGAAAAGTAAAAGGAATTATGAGGACTGGCAACCATTACATGGTAATGCAACCTGATCATTGGATAAAAGTTAAAATGTAGGATGAAATCCCATTGCAGGACTGGAATATAGTACACTTTTTTCTAAACTAGCTTTTTATAGAGTACCAAAACTAAAATGCCTCAGACTGCTGGAGCTATAACAGCTTCACACTAGCATTTATTCATTTGTATTTACTGTCACATCCTAATTCATATCACAGCCAATCAAAGTTTTATGTCCATTCTCTGTATGCTTTGGCTCACCTTCTGTGAAGTTCGTCTATTCATCATTAAGCCAGAAAGAAGTCTCTTTTGCTTACTTTTTCACCATGGGATTTTCTATGCAGAGAACACATTTGCAGTTTTTATGTGTTAATTTTTTAATACATGTCCAGTGGTCTTAAGAGGGTTGTCACAAAGTTTGGGCAGACTGGTACAAGTAACGGAATCTTAAAAAACACACTGGGTACCTGTATCTAATAGATGTCTTCTCCCAACTTCCAAACAGGGATCCATGCACGGCCATTTCTAAGGTGATGAGTTTGAAAGCTTGATCAAGTGACAACAGTGACCATCCCTACTTCCATCTTTCACCAGGAAGGAAAGGGAGGATTCTACTTTTGTAAACTTTTCCTTCTAAAAAGATATGCAACAATTGAGCAGCATCTTATCAAGGTCCTCTGCAAGCTGCATGACCCACAGATACGTTTCATGGATTTTACTATTTTTCCACATTCTAGCAAGCCTCGGGCTTGCAGGGATTGCCCAAGGACATGACATGTCTCCACATCTCCCACAGAACACTCAATGTAAAAAATCACTGAAACTGAATAGAAGTAAGAGAGAAGTAAAACAGCCCATCAGGGTCAGTGTGCTCCATCCAAGCCACTGTGCTTCTCTATACGTTGCAGTGATAGATAAGGATATTTAGTTCTAAAATCTCAGCAGTTTTGTGTAACAAATCAAATCAGATTCTTTCAGTATTAAAAAGAAAAATGAATTTAAAAGAGGAAGGGGGGAAGATGCTCACTCTGCTTCCACAAGTTTGTTCAAATATGTGAACACAGAAAAAATACAGAAGTGTTCATCTGACTATCCTGAAAATGGTTTGTGGATCTGACAGTCATTCAGTCTGAGGTGGAAACAACTCGAGCAATGTTAAGTAGCTGCCAATTCCATGGGACAAGCACTGAATGCTCATTGCAGAGGCTGTGTAAAATAAAGTGAGCATGCCACAACTGGAAAGATCATTAAATAAATCATTCAGTGCAATATTTTGAAAATCAAATATAACGGTAAAAACAGATGAAGATAACACATAATGACAGGATAACTTTGCACCTGATTTCTCTTGTGCGAAGTTCCTGACTTTGTTAGAAATGTTGATAGGTAAGGTAAAACTCAGTAAAATCTGCAAGAATGAAAGAAAAAGGATCCAAGATCTGACTTGAGCATTTGGAGATTATTTTACAAAGTGTAAGATATTTTGTCTTTGCTTTGGTAATGCCAGCAATGATTAATCACCACTAAATACTGTTGAATAATTAAAACTAGATGATATTTATTTTCTCTTTTAATATCATTATTTCATCTTTCTCATTTTAATTTTCTTTAAAACAAGTGTCTACCAGTCAGTTAACATGCATTTTTTTTTCATCTATCCAGAACAGGAATAAACTAACTCTTCAGGTGAAAGTAATTTGTAGACTACTAAGTTGTTTTTTATTATTCTGTCCTTGGTACATCAGTGTTGCAATGAAAAAACAACTTAAGAGCAGGACATGTTAACAAGATCGCTCATTTCCTGACTTCTGCTAACAAAACCCCTTCACTACTCTATTAAATAAAAATGAATGACAAGTACCACCATTTTATTATTCTTCCTCAAAGAACAGATGCTACTGATAACCAAATTCTCAGCTCAGTAAGCTGTTAATTACTCCAAAGAGTAAGTATAAGATCCATGAAACCTCTTATTCTCTATATTGTGTTTTTTTCTAATGATACTGCTGTGAAAAGAACTTGATTCTAAATAAGTCTGAGAGGGCATTTTGGACATTCGTGAAGGAGCATCTTTGCCACCATGGACAAGCAATACAAAGCAAAAAACTTCATCCCTCCTATAAAACCTAATGTTTGGGCATAAACTCACAGTTTTCCACTCATTTCATGGGTAAGCCTGGGGATCAGTACATTTTGTCCAAGCTACATGTAAGCACTATCCCACTGTTCATAAGGCTGCTGTGTGCAATGCCCTGCAGAAGTGATCTTGCTATAGCCAATGGGATTTTCACACAGTTACCCTGTGTTTTACAGCACAATAACGTTTGCTTCCTTACATACTAATTGGTAGAAATTAACACTGTATTTCAATAAGAGAGGAAGAAAGGCAGTTTTCTCAAGTCAAATTGAGTCTTTATGCTTCATTTTCAGTACTTTTTATAAGACAGAGTTAAATTTTAAGGAAAAATGTGACACAAAACTAGGATTTCTGTTCTCAATAAAGCGATAGCTATATTAATGCAATTTTTTAAGAAGACAGACTTTCCTAGAAAACTTGGGAGAACCTAGAGAGATGGAGCCACAATTGTTGCATCAAGTTACTAATTCACTTCAACTTTAGAAGGCCTTCCTGAAATCTCTTTATGCTAAGTTTTATGAAAGCATAAAGCATTTCATGTTTGCATACCTCTACGCATGATTAAAAAGCAGACAAAAGAGTTAATATAAGGTGGATTAGAACTTAGGACATACAGCTTTTCCTTTAATATCTGACAAGGAGGTATAAGCTTTATTGCATCATTGGTAAGCATTGTAGCTTAGTGTTTAACTGATTAAGAAGAATTACATATTTTAAGAGAGAAAAATTTACTTCCTCCCATTTTGGGAGGATTTCCATACTCTATGAGAAGTTCTGTGTTTGTTAGAAAATGTTGGAAGTAACATGAGCTTTAGCTATGGGCAAAGGCTGGGTGTTGTGCACAATTTTTGATCTCTTTCACCCTAAAAGCTTTGTATGTTTTTCTGGTGACTAGTCTTAATAGTGCATCTACCAGTATTTTATTCTTAGACTTGTGTATGGTGTAATCCAATGTTTCTGTCCTTCTGTCAAGCACAAATTTTCATGGTCTTTTACTTTATTTTATTCTTTTAACAAAAATAGATCTATGTATTCTCAGGAAGACTATTTGACCTGATTGCATATGTAAGTATTTATTTATTTTTCACAAAGGCTGAATTTAACAAAAAGAATGCTATTTTTAATTTCAAACTTTAGATTTTTAAATAATTGCATCCCTAGGCACCATACAATAAAATGGGATACAGACAAACACGCATGTTTGCTTCCAAAGTTTATTCCAAATGAATGGGACTCAGCAGCTTGGTCCTGTAACATGCTGTTGGACTGACCCAAGAGCAGCATCAGCCACATAACACCTGAAAGGAACGACATTTTTTTTAAAAACTCCAGACTGGGAAAACCCTAGATTTTTGTAAAGTGTGTGACAGGAACAAAGCACACCTGCAGATGGGCATGCTCAGCAGGAAAGAGTTTAGTCAGGTGCAAATCCAATAAAGTAACATAATCAGAAGAAAGAGATAAAGAAAATTATCCTTTCCTGGCGACCAACTCAGCATAAAAAGTCTAGATATTTCACCAGGAGCTTTCCATCTACTTCCAGCAGCTCTCAAGGCTGTTTTTTCCTGTACAGATGCAATCAGAACACCACAGTAGTAGAGCTGTTGGTCACTTGCTTTCCTAAGTTAAGGAATACCAATGTCAAGTCGTGGTATTACTCCTTGGCACGCACGCCACGGTGAGCATTTGAAATTATGTCTCCTAGCAAACACATGTCCTGTCACTAAGGTGATAGATTTGGCACTGCCCATACAGTGCACCAGATGTGAAGGACTAGGGAGACATGCTGTATTTTTGGTGCGTGAAACATTAATATATACCTTAAATGTTCTCCAAAAGTAAAAAAAAAAAGTTTCACCTTTACTGTGTTAATTCAGTTTCCGAATGCTCACATGGCTCTGCCCCATAGGACATCAAGCTGTATCCAAATCACAAGTTGTCAGCTCCCCATCCATCTTCCAGATCTCACCACTAAAGTGATATCTAATGTTCACTGGATTTTTCTGTGTGACATCTCTTTTGTCCTAAAACTCTCACTGATGTCTCATCATTAACTTCCCTTCCCTTGGTATAGGCAGAAAATACCAGCTTTGATCCAGAATCTAAAGCAGACCTCTGAATCTACTGACTTTAAGGAGAGGTTTGACACAAACTCTAATAGGGCCAAGATTTCCTTGCTGTTAAGTGAGGCCCTATTGCTTCGGCCATCATCATCTTAACACTTCTTAACAGAGCCCTCTCTGTAGGCTCTCGGCAAGATCAAATGTTCTGCATGCTTGCATTATTGCAGGTCGGGAAATACAGCTTACAAACTTGCCAATTAGAAATGCTAATAATCCTGACAGAATTTGCACCAATTAAACACAATTCCTTTGTGTCAGCTGACAAGATTAATATCAAGTTATTTGTCTCTGATTCTTCACTTGGCATGCAGTTACTTGTTATGCAGTTACTTGTTACCTGGTATGCAGTTACAATGTAACAAGAAAAGGCAGGAACAGGACATCGATGCTGGACTTTCGGTGGGCAGATTTTGGATTATTTAAGGAACTGGTCAGGAAAGTACCCTGGGAAATAGTTCTTAGTGGCAAGGGGGTCCAGGAAGGCTGGGTGCACTTCAAGAATGAAATCTTGAAGGCGCAGGAGCGGGCTGTCCCCATGTGTTGTAAGAAGAGTCGTAGGGGCAGACGGCCGGCCTGGATGAGTAAGGAGCTTCTGAAGGAGCTAAGTAAGAAAAAGAGGATGTATCGCCGTTGGAAGGAAGGGGACGTAATCCAGGTCATGTTCAAAGATGTTGTTAAGTTGTGTAGGAAAAAAATCAGGGAAGCAAAAGCCCAGCTGGAGCTCAAATTGGCCACTTCTGTTAAAGACAATAAGAAGTTTTTATAAATATATCAATGGTAGAAAGAAGGGCAGCAGCGACCTCCACTCCTTGTTGGATGTGGAGGGAAATATAGTAACCAAAGATGCAGAGAAGGCTGAGATACTTAACGCCTTCTTTGCCTCAGTTTTCAACAGTAAGGATATCTGTTCGCTTGACAGTTGGCCCTCTGAAGTGGTTGATGGGGGCAGGGTGTAATATGGCCCTCCTGCAATCCATGAGGAGGAAGTTAGAGACCTGCTGAGCCACTTGGACCCTCATAAGTCTATGGGGCCAGATGGGATCCATCCTAGGGTGATGAGAGAGCTGGTGGATGAGCTTGCTAAGCCGCTCTCCATCATCTTTCAATAGTCCTGGCTCACCGGAGAGGTCCCGGAAGACTGGAAGTTGGCCAATGTGACGCCCATCCACAAGAAGGGCTGTAAGGATGATCCAGGTAATTACAGACCTGTCAGCCTGACCTCGGTCCCAGGTAAAATTATGGAGCAGATAATCCTGGGTGCAATCATGCGACACCTGCAGAACGGTCAAGACATCAGGCCCAGCCAGCATGGGTTTAGGACGGGCAGGTCCTGCCTGACCTACCTGATCTCCTTTTATGACCATGTCACTCGCCTGGTGGATGAGAGGAAGGCTGTGGATGTGGTATATCTGGACTTCAGCAAGGCCTTTGACACTGTCTCCCATAGTAGACTCCTGGAGAAGCTGGCAGCCCGTGGCTTAGATGGGAGCACTCTGTGCTGGGTTAGGAATTGGTTGGTTGGCCGAGCCCAGAGAGTGGTGGTGAATGGTGTCTCATCCAGTTGGCAGCTGGTCACCAGTGGTGTCCCTCAGGGATTGGTGTTGGGTCCGGTCCTGTCTATTATCTTTATTGATGATCTGGATGAGGGGATTGAGTCCATCATCAGCAAGTTTGCAGATGATACCAAGCTGGGAGGAAGGGCTGATATGTTAGAGGGTAGGATGGCCCTACAGAGGGACCTGGACAGACTGGAGAGATGGGCTGATTCTAATGGGATGATGTTTAATAAGTCCAAATGTCGGGTACTTCATTTAGGACACAACATTTCCATCCATAGCTATAGACTGGGGACAGAGTGGCTGGAGAGTAGTCAGGCAGAAAGGGACCTGGGAGTGCTGGTTGACAGGAAGCTCAACATGAGCCAGCAGTGTGCCCAGGTGGCCAAGAAGGCCAACGGCGTTCTGGCCTGCATCAGGAATAGTGTGGCGAGCAGGACCAGAGAAGTTATCATCCCCCTGTACACGGCACTGGTCAGGCCTCATCTTGAATATTGTGTACAGTTCTGGGCCCCTCAGTTTGGGAAAGATGTCAGGATGCTGGAGTGTGTCCAGAGGAGGGCAACGAAGATGGTGAAGGGGCTGGAGCACAAGCCCTACAAGGAGCGACTGAGGGAGGTGGGGCTGTTTAGACTGAAGAAGGGGAGGCTCAGGGGAGACCTCATTGCTCTCTACAACTACCTAAAAGGAGGTTGTAGTCAGGCAGGGGTTGGTCTCTTCTCTCAGGTGACCAGTGACAGAACTAGAGGGCATGGACTCAAGCTTCGTCAGGGAAAGTTTAGACTTGATGTTAGGAAAAAGTTCTTCACTGAAAGGGTGATTGGCCATTGGAATGCGCTGCCCAGGGAGGTGGTGGAGTCGCCAACCCTGGAGGTGTTTAAGGGGAGACTGGATGAGGCACTGAGTGCCATGGTTTAGATGATGGGTTGGTGTTAGTGTTGGTGTTAGTGTTGGCTTATAGGTTGAACTCGATGATCTCGGAGGTCCTTTCCAACCTTATGATACTGTGACACTGTGTGATACTGTGATACTGTGATACTTTGTGTCAAATATTTGATGGTTAATTTTCCTTTCACCATCTATTTCTATTATTCACTACTTCACTGAGAAATTCCAAGGTAGCCAGAAACGGCTCATAGCAGTCTTGAGGAAAACTGAGCAGTTTTTTTAACAGTTTAGAATGCCAAAATTAAAGTTACGCTGTACCTACGCTACTGATTTGTTGCCACAGCACTGCAGCAGGACAGAGATTTGCAACAACAGAAATTTAGCTAACCATCCAAAAAAACATTTCCGCTTCCTGCTCTGTTTTGCTCTCTAATTGTTCCATTGACATTTGTGTACAAGGAGAGATGCTTTAGCGACAGTGGAAGTGCAGGCTGCAAATCCACCTGGTCAGCAAATTAATGAAGAAACGCCTGGAAAGTTAGGAATGTAAATGCTGTTTGCCAGCAACCTGCCAGATAGTAAGTCAGTACTTACTACATCAATATTTCTACACTTGATAATGAAAAGGAACTTATCACTGCTCCAGCTGTACAACCACACAAACAAAGAATGGCACATGTTCCTAAAATGCTGGCAGGAATTAATCATAAATGTTTCCAAGAATGATAAAGCTGAAACTTATTCTGTAGAAAGTACATCTGTGACATAGTTTAAACGGTGGAATTAATAAGTATCCACGACACCCATTTCAAAGTTAGGCACTTAAAACCAGAGACAGAGATCAATGCAAGTGAACAAAATGCTGTTCCTCAGCATTTCTGGCAGTGCTCCACCCTCAGAGAGTACAGTGCAACTGCTTATCAAAAGGTGTTAAAAAACAAAAGCACCTTGCATCTCAGTGAGCTTAAAATGAGAGGATCTGCTTTGTGTGCCCAGTGATCTTCATCCTCTCAGCAGATGTTGTCTCTGCTTGCTACAGAACAGGTAGAAACAGCTCCTCCTGGAGTCAGAGCAGCCTGCCCAGAGGCATAGCATCCCATGAAGAGAGATGGCAAAGATCTGCCTGCTCTTTGAGAAAACTCAAAATGAGTTTGGTTAGAAGTTGTCAAGAAACAAAACTGCTATGGAAAAGATGAGTTGCATTAATGCAGTAGTGGTGAAGAACTTCCCTGCAGTGAGACTTGTTTCTGATGCTGGTCTTGCTTGGGGAGGGTTAACTACTTGCTGGGAAGAAACAAAGTTTACTGTAAAAAATGCCAAGATGTGGAGGGGAAAACAATATTTATAGTGAGATACCTGCAGTTAGGAGCTCTTCAGTAGTTCAGACAATGACATAGCAAGATGCATCGGCTCCTAGCCAAAGAAAGAAAATACTCGAACTTGAAATTAAATCTTTTAAAGAGGCATCTAATGTTCCACTACAAATGGATTATTATCAAAAAGTTCTATTTGCCTCCATCACTTTGAAGGCTGTATCTCTCTGGTATAAAAAAGAAATCTGCTTTAGTGTGATATCTTGACACTGATAGTTGGGAAAAAATAATTTCTTCCACTGGCTAAGGCTTTATGGCATGAACTCTCTAGGTACTTAAATGAAAAAAAATGTCTAATCTCAGAAGACCAGTCCCATACCATGCGCAATACTGGAAGAAAGAAAAATGAAAGGAAGGAAATGAAAGGAAGAAAAGCTTGGGGGGAAAAAACTCCTCAAACAACAGCGTCTTCCAGCCATTTTACAAGGTTACAGATTGATAAGAGAGCTCTGAACAGATGCATGAAGGAAATGGATCATGATGTCAGTGACACAGGGCACAAGGTTTGTAGGCATTGGGAATGAATGCTTTGTTATAACTTAACATAACCTTAGAACAGCAGATGGAAAAACAGACTTCCACATGCTGCATTGCCCTAGCTTGCCCAAAGTGAATATTTACACATAAAGCTGTGCAGATAATTTTTTTCAGTTTGCTGCCCTTTTTCTATTAAAGATTTAATACAAGAAAAGCTGACATACAGTTTTATGATACCTGGTTTTGCTTAGTAATTATGTTGTAGTTCTAGAATAGCACTGAAAACTACGAACAGCATTGTTACTTGACCATAGCTTGTTGAAAAGGACAGAGATGATTTAAACTTACCAGCATCTCTCCTTCTGGATGCATTGCTTTACTAGGACAATGCAAAAGTGCGTTCTATTGTTTGATGCAAAAGAAAGGACCATGTACTTATAACACATTTGATTATTTTCATCCTTGATAAACAGCTTCTCTGAACCCCTGTTAGTAAAATAAAAATATTATTTGTTTAGCAGTCCCCACAAAACTGAAGAGAGATCTTGTTGGCTAAACATAGTTAAGTTACTTGAGAAATCCCTGTGGACAAGGGCTGACTTCTGGGGGCTTCTTCTACTAACTGAATTTCAAGCACTTACACAAAACTTTAAGTGGTTTAGTTATAGAATGATTTACTTAACAAGGCCAAGTACAAGGTATTCAGAAGACTTCTCTGACAATCCCAGACAAACTCCGAAGCACTGAGTTTGTATCTCTGTGTAGGAGTATATAGCCTCACACCTACACTAAGATCATACAAAAAAAAGTGAAGGAGGGTTTTGTGCAACTGCACCCCAAAATATTGTTTTCTAAAGACAATTATAGGACCAAATAAAGAGTCCTTATTTATGTTGTGAACACACAGGTAACTGCTCACTGTACAAAATTCAGACCCACCCTCTCCTACCTATAGGTAATATTTTCAACTGGGAGAAGATGTAATACTCTCATCTATCTGATACTTCAGAAATACGCCTTCTCCAGTCTTTTCACAGGAGCTTCAGGAACATACCAGAGTGGGAGCTCTTTATAACTCTGAGCAGATGAGGTCATTACCAAATACTAGAAGACAAAGGACACCTCAAAACAGAAAAAGCATCTTGAGAAATTTAGGGTAGGTTTTTCATTAACACTTACATGAAAAATGGCTCCTGCCCATATTAAATAGAATTAATAGGAGAGCATGTACAACTTCATGGAGACTCTGAACTAAAAAAATAAGCATGCCAAGTTTGTTTCCTTACCGTCCCTCCCACATTTTGAGCATTTAAGAAATGTTCTTTTGCAGTTATGCATTTTGCATGAGGAGACACAGTGTAACAGAGCCTTAACTCCAACAAAACCCAGACGATAATTAGGTGATACATAGGTAGTCAAATTTACATAGGCTCATACACCATTATTATTTCTCTGTCTGGTCTTCAGCTTTGAATTTTGAAACGCTGCAGCCACTAGTAATTTCTGATGTCTGTCTTTTAATAATTTCTGTCTTTTAAAGTTACAACATTTACTTTCACAGATTCGTGACACAATTAGCATGAAAACTTCACAAGGAGATTTCAAAACTAAGCATGCCTAAAGAAAAAAAAAGAGTACTTTCCACCTCCAGAAACAGCTTCCTGTTCTCCCCAGATATCTTGCAAGCCCGTTTATAGCCTATTTTCTTCCATACAGTATAGGTTTAAAAGAAAGATACAAATCCTATGTACAAATCTTTTGCTCACCAGACCACAGTCACACACTTCATTATCTGAAAAGGAATGTATGCAAAGCAAAATAAAGAAGCAGGCAATACCCTGGATTTATTTTCCTTCCTTTTCCTTAAACCCAATATGACAATCGCTGTGTTACAGCTCCCTGTGTACCTTCGGATGCCAGCAGTTAAAAAATAAACATTTGCTTTCCTGGTACCTTTACTCTTTTTATTCTTTAACTTTCTCCACACTGTTTTATAAATTATGTACCTTAAAAACTTGGGAAAATGTAACTGTGAATCCTCTGCAGTGACTAATTGTGCATACAAACTGCACACATGGAAGCTTATTCCCATAGAGGTATTCACATAAAGAAAAACTAATTCACTGTAAATTACATCACTCTTCCAGATAACTCAAGATTCTGAAACCACTTACTGCTATACAACTTTTTCTACCACTTCTAGCTCACAGATGTCTTAACTAACAGCTCAATAGGTTTGGTTACAAGGTGATCCAGAAAGGAGAGAAGTGATGAAACAATGGAGTACACTCTTTCAGCTGGGAGCACATTTTTTATGCTCTTTTTGAATCCCATTAAAAAAAGTAAAAAAAAAAGGCCTCTGCGCTGCACCCACACATATGGTAAAAGGAGAAGAAATTAGCAGCAATCTCGTTATATTTCACCAAATACTTTAAAATTTTGTTATCTTTTTTGAGCTTTACAAACTTCTTATCCTTTCAGCAGAGCCACAATAATCATCTGAGCATTTTCAGCTGCCTTCCATGACATTCTTAATACCTTACTAGTGCATGCAAAGCCCTATCTCATTAGTCATTAATGCTGCAATTTTTCTTTCAGCTAAAAAGATTGGATATGTGACTCCATTAAGAAAACTGCATGGCCATGAAGAGTGTTATAAAAAGGCAAAAGACAAATGTAGCATTTTCTGTCCATGAGAATAAATGCATCTCTTATATCACTGTCTATAAAGCTTGGTTATTTTCCTTCCTACCAAGAAAGAGAAAAATGGAAAAATATCACTCCTTCACCACTAGGTATTTTGGACAGCCATATCATACCCAAGTATTATGCCAGAGCTGTTCATGTCATGCTGTGCTGACGAAACAAGTCATGTTAGCCAGTTTGAACAGTAACTTGAAGCCAGTCCTCCCTGCTTTCTCTCAGCCTCTTTACAATATGTTTTCCCTGTCTATAATTCACCCCTGAAGCCTCACGGGACATTTTTGAGCCTACTGGTACAGCTAATGACCACCCAGTAGCAATCAAGGACTGTGCTTATTACACAGATGACTGCAAGACAGCTCCAACTTACAGTATTAAAAGAAATATAAAGTTGTTTAACATCTTCATTCTTTTAACTGAGGTCACTGAAAATGCATTCCAGCAAATGGTGCAACTCCCCTGCTGTATGGAACTCACCTACCATACATGCTTGTCAGCATAACTTTCAGCAGCAGAACATCACTGAACGCATTACAACTCAATTTACTATCTTATCTTCTACTTTCCCTATCACCTAGCCACTGAGCCAGCATGCACGGCAGTAACTTATATAGAGAATGACTTCCAAGCTCAAAAGTATATTTTCCAGCAACTGAATGAATCTGTGCTGAGTCTCATGCACTGTGATTACATCCCAAAACCACTAGAAATACACAGAGCTTCAGCTGCTAAAAGCCTGATTTAAGATGTTTTCATGTATTTAAACACACAGGAGGTGCTGTATTGTGGTGGAAATTATGGGAATTTAATGAAAGTAACTCACTTTGCTAGATCAAACACACAAGGCAGTGAGTTGCTACAGCTGATGGAGAAAGACTTTTTCATAAGAACACGCTGTTAATCTTAATGCTATTTTTAATTTGTAATTTAGATAGCAATTTTCACTTGCGATGAGCTACCTTGAGGACTATAGCAGGTATAGCAGTCTAAATCCTACCCTGCAATGTTAAGCAGTACAAAAGCTACTGAACAGCAAGTATCAGTAGTTTAAGTTGGCTATTTATTAAAAAAAAAATCAGATGAAAAGTAGCTATGCATACTTATAAGAAAACCATAACATAAAACAAGCTGTAAACCTCCTCACTGTCATTCTTTGCCTTTCACTTCTTTGAAAGGAGAAAAATCCCATATTCAACCCTTGTTAAAGCTAGGGCTCTTTCCTACCATCTAGTTCCAGGAAAAGAGCAAGATAATAGGTTTTCCGTTCAGACTGTATCTGTGAATTGTTTTTCTGTAGAAATCTCTTTTCCACAAGCCTGTAGCTAGGAAGGAAAATTTCCTGGGAAAAATTAAACCTCTGACATTGTGACTACTGCAACACAGGCTGTTTCATTCTTTCCCCTGCCCCTCTTCCACCGTCTGATTGTCACAGAAGAGGGAGGACAGGTCTCCACTATGCCGCCTTTTCCGAGGCTGGTATTAATCATTCTCCCTACAAACGATTAGTAAGAACTAGAAACTTGCAATTTCTGCATTTCCTGCTAATCATCTTCAGTAAAGGTTGTATGAGAGGAGGACACAGTCATCTGTAGGTATAAGCAGGGGAACGACTGGCCTCTCATCAGGCTTGCAGCTGCCATCAGGTTTTAACATGTAACTCCTGTAAATCTTCATTATTGCCTAGTTAATATCTTACAGAGATAAGCTGGGCTCAGAAGGGCATAACTACCTGACCTCATCACACAAGAAAAGCAGTCTATGCAAACACAGAAAGCATTCTGACAATTTTTTCTACATTAAAAAATTTTCTCTCCTCTTTCTTTTCCTGTTTCAAAAGCTCCATGTGAAAGTTAGAAGTCTTTTAACACAACTGAAAGATTTTGCCCCTTGTCACAGTAATGACAGATGCTAATGCTTCCAGGCAAAACCAAGTTGAGAAACTGAAATTACCCAGACTTAGGGCTGACACACAGGGCTGTCACGGATTTCAACCCATTAAAAAAAAATGCACAAATGACACTAAAACGTGTTGATGCATTCAGTCTCTCTTTTCACATAAGAAAGACTCAGTTTTATCACCATCCAAGTATTTATCTCTACTTTCAGAAATATTATACATTTAAGTTCTCTGTTTCTGTACCACAAAACATCAGCAAACCAAATAAAACCACCTTACCTTGACTGTAATATTTTAAAGATGAAACCCAAGCAAATAAGAGGCAAGGGATTTTAAACACTGTGTTTGAAGTTCTTAAAACTAAACAGCTTCTAATAAAAAAATAAAGGACACAGAGAGCTCTACAAAAACCACTCTTCTCTTGCAAGCAGAGGCTGACCAACCTCTTATTCTGACTTACGAATATTTCAATAAACCCTCGACTGAGAACAAAAAATACAAGATAAGACTGAGAAGAAATAGAACATCTATACTCTAGATGCTTAATAAAAATATTTTGAGATACAGACGGTTAGGAGACACAAAATGTATCCTTTTTTTTTTCCTTCTTTAAGCACTGGGACTGCATGGAGAGAGAATTCCACATTTTTTTGGTAGCATGTACTAAAAATCTGCTGCTATGTCCTGCCAAGCTACTCTCCCCCTCCAATCCCTCAAAAAGCTGAAGGAGGACCAGGAATTTATGGGAAATCCAGAATATTCCCATTTCTGCTGCAGTTCTGGTTTTCTATACACTGAAACATCCTGTAATTAATATTACAATATTCTAATGTAGTGTAAAGATGTGTGTGTCTATACATATACACACCACAGCTTATGGTAGGACCATATAAATCTGGGAAGAAATCAAGCCACTGACTCTTCCTTCAATCTAGTGAAAACAGAAATAGCCTTTCCAAAAGATGCACCTAGAAATCAGCTGTTTCTGACAAAATTAGTCCTCTGGGCTTGTTTTCACTCCATCCAGACTCCTGTCCTAGGATGCAGGAATATAACATTACTTTAAGATTTAAGATAAACTATTTTAAAAATAGAGTAAAAAGATGAAGCAACTATTTGCTTTTATTAGTTATTTCAGACTTTATCTAAGGTTGCACACTTAGAAATGAAAAAAGGGGGTACATACAACAGCATCAATTTACAATTATAATATTGAGCAGTAGTCAAACAGAAAATTAATTCATGCTGCTTGAAGGTGGAGTTTTTAGTTATTCATATACATAGTGCTACTTTCTTTATGAACAAATACTGTGCTAGAGCCACCATTGTTACTTCTTTACATAATCCCTTACATGAAGTCAGTATAATACACTGCTGTTTAGCAGTTATCAGAGTTATTACAAAGACACAGACAGTCTGTGAATTACTTGTCACACTTTTGTTTAGTTGTACGGTTTTTCAATTCCATGTAACTGTTTTTAGCATGTTTTCTCCCTTCTTTAAAGGAAGGAAACAAGACAGTTTTGTAAAAGTAAAATACAATAGTCCACAGATGCTAAATGCTCAGATGCAAATGGACAAATATTGTGATTAGTTTCTCAAACTCTGACGAAGCCTGTCAGTGTGTTTCTTCAAGAAATATTTCTATTATTAAAACTAACAAAAAAGAATTTACTATAAGCTGCCTTTGATCCACATTCCTATCCTACTTTGTGACAGAGGCAGGGTAATGGGGACTTCAGGGTTGAGAGGGTGGAAAAACATGATATTGCTTAAGGGAGCAATAGTTCTCTCTCCCAAGGTTACAAGTGACATCATCTTACCAAATACAAGAAAAACGAGCTTTTGAAAGAAGTGTAGTAAAAAAAAAAATATTTTCAAACCTCTCTTCCCTTACAGAAATAAAACAGACCCAAAATCATGGAGCATCTAGGAGAGAGAATACCTAGATGCAGGTAGTACTAAGGTCCAAGACTTTGCTTTGGGCCTTTCCTAACTCTTTTTTTTTTTTAATTTCAGCATATATACTGGGAAACACAGCCACTGGTGTCAATGTCAGTGAATGACTGCTGGCTAAATACCATAAATCCTACCTATAAGAAAACTGAACAAACCAACATGGCATTAGCTGTGGTTTGGCATAGCTTCACTTTGGCTGCTTCTTCTGGACGGAGCGGGCATTTTGGAGAGCTGCCAATAGCACTGATAATGTGAATCAAACCATAAAACATAACAGAAAGGGAATAAAAAGACTTGTGTTGCCAAGAAAATGATTTCAGAACAGCATAGCATCCTCACATAAACTTTTAAGCACCCCTATATTATCACATAACATTTTATAAACCTTTAATATGGTATAACTTGCCTTTCTTAAATACTAAAAATTAATGGCTTATAGCTACGTCCATTATTGCTTTCCCCATATACATCAGTGCTGTCTTATGTTCCTTGTTCAATTCATTCCCCAGAGTGACAAATACACATAGCAGACTGCAGGCTTAATACACCAAGCTAACTTAACTCCACTTAGATTTTTCTGGGTATTAAAGACCATTCAGAATCGATCTATAGCTTCTGTCAGAGGTATTTTATTCACACCATGTGGAATACAGAGAAGTTATGTGCTTAACTTCCTATGCAAACTCTAACAGTTCTAAAAAAATGTTTACTCAGCATAAAAGAGGAGCACTGGTTCCCTACCCAATACCTACAGTGTAATGAAATGGCTCTATTTTTGCTACTGAGCCAGAACAGTAAACACAAGCATACAATTATTTCTACCTTTGCACATACTGCAAAGCTAATTACTCCACCTTTTGCTCTTTATAGAGCTACTACAAAATTCCAGTCAGAGATCCATAATCAGATGTAAACAAACACCATCATAAGCATACTGTAGCTTATCTATAATTCTACTGATTTGTAACTGTTATTCTTGTTCCTATAAATAACTCAAGACCCCTTCTACGTAGAATCCTTATGTCCTTTTTGGTAATCATTCAGCAATTTGTGCTGAATGACCATCAGCCAAGCTGCATTAGAATAGATTAGTACCCAAAATACTTTCAGTCATGCCTGCTAGAGCAGGACATTCTGCTCTCATGCCCTCTTGAACTGGAATATGCATCACGCTGGTGACATAAGACAAGAGAAGGATGTAAGGTTGAGATTCACTTCTTAAAAAGTCAACTTTTATACTCAAAATGCAGTAAGAAAATAATTGGTCTTGAAAATATGCCAAATACTGCATTAGTCTTTCCCTTTGGTTGCTGCAATGGGTAATGAATTTAGTAGCATTTCCATTTGGAGTTCAGCTTGTAATTGCGCTGAGAGGAAAAAATTAAAATACAAACCAAAAGCTTAATCCTCCCATGTAAGGATTCAGTGTTTACTCATGACAGCTTTAGAGAAGAGCATAATATTGCTCCTTACCTGCAATGTTTCTCCCTTTCAGTAAAAAGGCACAAATATATATCCGTAGTCAAATATTTAACTGTGGTCCTGAAGCCCGATCAGCAGTTCAGGGCAGAGGTAGTGTATCAAGCAACTATGGAGGAACGTGTTCATCTTGGCAAAAAGCACATTTAACAGGAGAGCTTTCCTTTATTTACAGAATTCTCCTCCACCTGACCAAATCTCTACTCTGTGATGATACAGTCTCAGCTGTCATCAGTGTGAAGAAACTCGTAGGAGACAGACAAAATTTTACATACACGAGAGTGAATTTCCTACAGAGGGTAGCCTGGATCCATGACCATGCTAAATGAAGCACACATTATGTTTATATTTCTACTTCTCAGTCTGGAAATGTCCACAGATCTATAACTGGATTTAACCAGAAGCAGACAACTACAGAGGACAGCTTTTCTTTCCCCAGTGACTAATGCAATAAATCCTGCTTACTGCAGTGTTTCTGATAGGATGAGGCACTAGCACCTACTACAAAAAGTTTACTCCTCAGCCTTGAAATGTTTCAGAGCAGGTTTCCATCATGCCAGCCTGTTCTCAGAGACTGTGCATGTTGAACCCAAAAAACATATCAATACCTTTTGTTCTTAAAGAGGCAGACTGTTAGTGTCAGCTATATTGGATATTCACTGTAAGATTTTTCTCAACCTTCAAAGACTTTTTATCTCATTACAACAGAAACAAATTATGAGATTTTTCAGCTAATGTTTATTTATTTTCCAGGTGCAATTGAACAGCCTTTCGAATACTGCTACAGAGCTCTGCTGATGAGAGTCCAAGACATTAAGGCCATAGTGCTATCTAGTATTATTTATCACACATGCAGTTGACTTTATGGCCAAATACCACGTTCATCTGAAGAGCCTCTTTGTCAGCATGAAAAATGTAGTAGACTAGCTCTATGGACAGCTGTTCATTCTGGTCGTTGCCCAGCCAACCCAAATTACGGGAGTTAAAAGCCAGAGAGGCTCGCAGCAGCTGATGATAAGTAACCCTGAGGGTTATGCTTGAGGAGATCACCAAGGACAGAAAAGGAGATGAAGATAAGGGAAGCCGTAGGGAAAGCAGGTAACAAAGCAAGGCAGATACAGAGAGGAAAGGAAGACAGCAGTACTGCCACAGCAGTAACATTCAGTGCAATCGAAGTGTAAAAGCAAGTCCGTTTATACTGTAGAAGGGCTCTGTCATTTTACAAGGACAATCTGGCAACACTTTCACTGGCTGCACCTTAGAGCACCACCTACCACGCATCCTGCACTGTGCTCCAAACACCACCACCAAATGTTCATTGTTCATTAAGATACCTTGTGAAACAAACGTTACACAGTCAAATCCAAAGTATCTCTAGATACTTTGCTTTCCCCTGAAATTTTACTGAGCACAATTATGTCCACTACAACTAAGCTTAAACTCCAGTTTCTGTGCCAGCCTGTCCAAACATGCTTCCTGAAATTCCTTGTTGATGAAATCATGTGTTTGATCTTAAGTCTTTTCTCCACAAGGCAGCTTCAGTTTCAGAACTTAGAGAGGCTAGAGAGGGAAGTGTAGTGTCTACTACTACGCTTTGTATATTAGAAAGCATAGGCTTAGATTCATTCCTGGCAATTTCCTTTGTCGTGGAAAGAGGAAGGGAGAGAGAGCACTGAGAATACTCATATACCCCAGGTTAAGGAAGAAATGCCTACCTTCTGCTGTTTCCCACAACATGTCTATAAAGCCATGGCAAATTGTGGGGAAGATCAAAGAAAGTCAGAATTTAACTTTTCCTGAAATAATAGGGAAGTTTGGTTTGTTGGATCTCTTCCTATATGAATTAAGAGCTTTCTGAAAGACTTTCTGATCAAGATTTCCTATCCCACTCTAAAAGCCCACATTGTCTCTGGTGCTAGAATCTGGTGGCTGTTCCAACACAACACACAGAAATGAACACACACAAAAGAGACAACACACAAACCTGTTCATTTAGTGAGGTTTGACTATATAATAGTCTATTTGTATTCTAACTTGCAGTTGATGTGACACTAAATTTAACGTATCTGTAACTGGTCACGAGCTAGTCTTTACACAGATACAAAGATGCTGCAGAAAAGGTCTGCTGCTGAAATTCTTACAGATTTTTCACATATGGCTCCATTTCAAAGTGCCTAGGTAAGATAAAAGAGCACTCACCTCTTTATTTACAAATGTCCAGAAAACTCTTGGTCTCAGCTTGACAACACTTGGATTACACTTTGATAAAGGCATAACTCTAGGGGTCTTCTAGGATCTACAGTCCAAACTGAAGTCAAGTATTCTTTAGCATTATTCCTGTGACTGAGAAATATAATAAATCTTAAGACCAATACTAACATTTTGTTCATGAGGATTCCCCATCAAAAATTAATCGCATCACAAACTGTCAAAGTCAAATTTGCCACAAGTCAAAATCGGTTTTAATATCACTGGTTAAGTACAGAAAGGAAGGAAAAGAGATAATGATTTTATCTTTTCATACAATACAGAAAAGCTGTATTCATATGTTTACGGATGACTATATATATTCTACAGACTACGCACAGAACAGAAAATATTCTTTCTACAATTGATCATGTACAGACACTATCAGGTCACAAACTCCCCCACTGAATAAACAACTTTCACTGTTCTCAGCTTTGCAGTACAGTTTCTGAACACAGGCTTCTGGGCGTTCAATAGAATAGCCTTGAATGTTGTATTTCTAAGCAATGTCATGCTTCTGTTGCTGTATGCCGCTGCTTAATTATCTCGAATATTAAAGGCACCACTCAGCAGTTTAGAGAGAATTCAGCCATCCTTTTTTTTAGGTTAAATGAAATCCCAATGTTTTTACTATCCAAAACATTAGGCATTTAAGGAAGGACACATGCATTAATATGAAGTCAGTGAATTCTCAAATTTCTAGACAGTAAGAGGAAACTACCACTTGCAGAAATGTGTATCAGCATTTGTTAGCTTTAGCATTCCTCTGGGTAAAAATTGAAGACAATCAAAATATCCAACGGGTTTGAAGCAGTGCGTTATCTGACAGCATGATGGGTAACAGTGCACATGCAGACATTCAGCCTTGTTTAGGTCTGAACCTGCAGTTTTGTTTTGGCTTTCCAGAATCTGGTAGCATGTGACAACAAGAACACCACACACAAAATCACAGCAAAACTCCTCTGGAATGCCACAGCTACTTACTCTGTATTGATAGCGGTATTACAGTCAAAGAGTATTTGCTGCTTGTTTGTTAATGATTTGCTAATGTATTAAGTACTTTGCAAACAGGAAAAAAATCAGCAAACTCCTTGGTTTAAAGTTTTTAGAACCCAAATACAAAAAAGCAACAGAGTGTAAATTGGAGAAGAATAAGAAAATTTATTCTTGTAAAAAGTACTCACATCTAGATAATACACCTTTTATAGTGCTACAGTGATTATTAATGAGATGGGGCTGTTGCTTAACTAAAATGAACCGGCAGCTTAAATTATATAGAATCGATAAAGTAGAAAAGACCCCTAAAATCACCAAGTCCAATTACCATCCTAACACCACCATGGCTACTAAACCGTGTCCCGAAGTGTCACATCTACACGCGTTTTGAACACCTCCAGGGATGGAGACTCCACCTTCTTCCGTGAGCAGCCTGTTCCAGTGCTTCACCAGTCTTATAGTAGAAATTTTTTTTCTAATATTCAATCTAAACCTCCCCTGGTGCCATTTGAGGCCATTTCCTCTTTTCCTATCACTTGTTACTTGGGAGAAGCGATCAACATCCAACCACTCACTCCCCTCAGCCTCCTCTTCTCCAGGCTAAACAATCCCAGTTTCCTGAGCCACTCCTCATAAGACCTGAGCTCTAGACCCTTCATTGGCTTTGTTGCCCTCCTCTGGACATGCTCCAGCAACTCAATGTCTTTCTTGTACTGAGAGGTCCAAAACTGAACACAGTATTTGAGGTGTAGTTTCACCAGGGCTGAGTACAGGGAGACAATCACTTCCTACTCCTGCTGACCACGCTGTTTCTGATACAGGCCAGGACACTGTTGGCCTTCTTGGCCACCTGGGCACACTGCTGACTCACATTTAGCTGGCTGTCAACCAACACCCCAGGTTTTTTTCTGCCAGACAGCTCTCTAGCCACACTTTCCCAAGCCTGTAGGTTGCAGGGGGTTGTGTGCAGGACCCGACACTTGGTCTTGTTGATCCTCATAGAATAGGCCTCAGCTCATTGATCCAGATTGTCCAGATCCCTCTGCACAGCCTTCCTTCCCTCAAGCACATCACACTGCTGCCCAGCTTGGTGTCATCTGCAAACTTACTGAAGGAGCAGTTGATTCCCTCATCCAGATCACTGATAAAGATATTAAACAAGACTGTAGTTCACCAGATCCCCCTTCCAGCTGTCTTGTAGATGCCACATTAGCAAGCCTCCAGTAATCTGTGACCTCCCCTGCTAACCATTTGCCGACAAATGATGTAGAGTGCCTTGGCAACCTTCTCCACCAGCTCCCTCAGTACCGTTGGGTAGATCTCATCTGGCTCTATCAACTTGTGAGAGTCCAGGTAGCACAGCAGGTCGTTAAACACTTCCTCCTGGACTATGAAGGGTTTATCCTGCTCTATGTCCCTGTCTTCCAGCTTAAGGGGTTGGTCTGACTCTTAAAGACTGAGACAAAGAAGGCAATTAAGCATCTCAGCCTTCAGCAAATTCAAGCTGGACTTTTGCCTTTCTAATTTTCTCCCTCCATGACCTAATAAGACCTCAGTTGCCTGCCCCTTCTTCCAAAAGTGGTAAACTCTCCTGTTTTTTTTTTTTTCTAAGTCCCAGCAAAAGCGCCCTATTCAGCCAGGCCAGTCATCTTCCCTGCCGGTTCATTTTACAGCACACTGGGACAGCCTGCTCCTGTGCCTTTAAGACTTCCTTCTTGAAGAATGTCTGGCCTTCCTGGACTCTTTTGCCCTTCAGGACAGTCTCCCAAGGGACTCTCTCAACCAGTGTCCTGAACGGGCCAAAGTCTGCCCTCTGGAAGTCCACAGCAGTGGTTTTACTCACCCCTATACTTTCTTCATCAGGAATCGAGAACTCTATCATTTCATGGTCGCTAATCCCAAGTTGGCCTCCGATCACCAAATGTCATAGAATCATGGAATCTTCTGATTGGAAAAGACCTTTGAGATCATCGAGTCCAACTGTACCAATCTTCTGCTAAACCATGTCCTTCAAAAACTCATCTACGTGTTTTTTAAACACCTCCAGGAATGGTGACTCAGCCATCTCCCTGGGCAGCTGTGTTAGTGCCTGTCCACCTTTTCAGTGAAAAAATTCTTCCTATTATCCAGTCTGAACCTCCCCTTGTGCACTTATGGCCATTTCCTCTTGTCCTATCACCTGTCACTTGTGAGAAGAGATCAACACTCACTCTGCTTGAGTTCTGCCAGCCACCTATAGAATGGTTCATCTACTTTTCCATCCTTGTTAGGTCATCTGTAACAGACTCCCAGCAGGATATCTGCCTTGTTGGCCTTTCCCTCCAATCAAACACCTCCCTAACACATAGAGCCATCCCACTGCCTCTCCCTCCTTGCCTATCCCTTATGAAGAGCTTACAGCCATCCACTGCAGCACTCCAGTCATGAGAGTGATCCCACCATGTTTCTGTGATGGCAACTAAGCCAGAGCTATCCTGCTGCATAATGGTTTCCAGCTCCTCCTGTTTGTTGCCCATGCTGCATGCACTGGTGTGGATGCACTTGAGCTGGGCTATTGATTTCACCTCCAACACTAGCATGCCACCCCTATGTTCATCTCTAGTGAGCCTAGTTGTATACTCTTCCCCCTTTGAACCTAGTTTAAAGCCCTCTTGATGAGCCCCGCCAACTCATGAGTGAGAATCCTTTTCCCTCTTTGAGATAGCTGAAACCCATCTGCCGCCAGCAGGCCTGGTGCCATGTAAACCTCCTCGTGATCAGAAAAAGAAGTCCACCAATAACATGAGCCTCTGAGCCACATGTTAATCAGGTGAGTTTTCCTGTTCCTTTCAGTATTCTTCCCTGTCACTGACAGGATTGAGGAAATCACTACCTGTGCTCCTGATCCTGTGCCAATTGTCCCAGTGGCTTGAAGTCCCTCTTGATCACTTGACTTCTGTCTGTAACCCCAACACTGCCAACTTATATGCTAACATTGAAAACTACTGGATAAGTGGTCAAAGATAGCTCTTCCAAGTGGAATCACAGAATCACAGAAGGGTTGAGGTTGGAAGGGACATTTGGAGGTCATCTCGTCCATCCCCTCTGCTCCAGTAGGAATATATAAACTATTTGCTGTTACCCTTCACATGTCATTATCAGTCAGAAGTTTCCTTATAGGCACTGTGGAAGGTATTTATACTCCACAAGGGTCAGTATGAAATGAGACAAGAACCTTTGGAGAACAAAGTCATGAACAGCTTCCCACAAACAAAAGCACAAATGAAAACACAGAAATGATTTCAAGAGACTCAGTCAAACAACGTAATGAGGCAGGCCTGAATGGTAAAACAGATTATAGAAGAGGCTATAATCTACTACAGAACACATGTATCAAGAGGGTAAAGTTATATGAGATTTTGAAGTGGGTTTTAAATTGGTTCCATGAAGACATCTAAAGAGGAGGTGACAAATCCGTATCAAGGACTGCTGCGGCCATTGGGAAGAACAAGGTTAGAGCAATCTACAGTTAATTGCCTGTAAACAGGACCAGAAAGTAAATGAACAGTCACAGATAACAAGGAAGAATAATTAAAACCAATGTTCTCGGTAGGAGCACAATTAAGCAGATTATAAGTCTTTGTTATGAGTCTGACAAGCTAGATTGAAAACAAGAAGTAAAAACAATACCCCAATTCACATATAAGTGCAAAGATAACCAGTCTATTTTTTTGTGCTCAAGTTTTCTGAGACTCTTAACCAGAAAGCCTCAGAGGGATGGGCTTATGAGGAAATAACAGAGATATCAATGACAAGAAAGGAGAATAGGCTTAACTGTTACTTATTAGTGACAACTGCAGGGGCCATCTAAAATAAGACAGTGGAGGGCAAGGGATGGGGCCACAGAGGACTCAAAACAGACTATCTGGGGAGTAGGGCAGAACTGCTGTTCCCTGTATTATGCAGTTTTAATCTCTATGCACACACCAGTGCATCCTGATGGTGAAACAGGTACTACTCATAGTCCAAATTTGTTGGCCAGTCACTCTGGGGCATATCCAGGAGCTCACTGCAGCACCTCTCCTGCCTACAAACAAAGTTTTCTTTCAAACGAAACTAGGTCTGTCCTTGAGTGCTGACAAACACAGAGGCAAGGAAAGAAAGATGAAAGCCTGCTAAAAGAGAAGACTCCAGGATGCCCAGAGAGGATCCAAGAGACTCATACCAATATGATAAGGAAGATAAATTGAATTCAATGAAGCAGGAAGTACTAAAGGGTAAAAGCTGCCTAGAAAATGAATTGAAAATAAAGTGATATCCATTAGGTTTTCATGACACCAAAGTTTGGGGACTCCTTCCATGTGATCTAACCAACCTGTGTATTCTTAAAGGAAAAAAACCATAAGGCTTCAACTTCTAATTCTTTCCTTCTCTGAGGAAGCAGAGCCTATTCAGTAATTTTTAACTAGTTTTCCTACTTTACCATCTTCATCATCTTCATCCACTGTGGCACAAATTTTTCATCTAATGACAGCAGCTCTATCGAGTTGCCAGGAAAGGTGACAATGTCAAATGCTTTAGGAGGTCAAAACAACCAAACTAGCTAAGGTGAAATTTCCCATTGAAAAATTGGGGAAAAATGAAAGCACTGATGTAACTTAAAGAGATCACTAATGCAGCACAAGCCACTAATACAATCAGTCACTCTATCATGGCAGCCTTGTATTATGTAGGCACATTAAAGCTCTGTTTTTTGCCTTCTGAGTAAATTCATAATAGGGAAATAAAAAAAATGAGTTGATTAAATAGCTACAGTTACTCAAAACTGTTGCACCATTTGTAAATAAGAAGCGTGACGGCAGAATACACAAAAGGGAGAACTTAATTATTCCTCATAAGGAAACAGATTTACACTATGTAAGACAGCATTCAAATTAAACTCATCTTTTTAACTACTTGTCTTCCATTATCTCACCTTATAACCCCCCCCCCCCCCCCGCAAGTTTTAGCTTGTGTTTACTGGTGGGACCTGGAGCAAAGAAAACCAAAGCTTTGTTTTGCTTCCATGTTCCCAGGATGACTCCCAAGTGCTACTGTGTCCAGCAAGATCCTAGACCACACTGCATCACAGGACAGGACTCAAAAATTCCACATGTGCTTCCTATCCCCCAGTGGATGACTTTCACATCTACACTCAAGGAGGAACTATGAGCCTTCTACCTTACCCATATTAATTGATCATCCATATCACTTTCTGTCTCATTAAGGATAAAAACGTCAAAGAAAGAAACATCCTCTTCGGAGACAAATCCTATTGCCTGCCCAGTGCTCCTGTTCTCAATTCCTTTGTACAGCACTGTGATGGGCTGATCCTGTCCAGCAGCCAAGAGCCCATACAGCTTTGCTCACCCCCCATCCCATCTGCACCCAGCAGGCAGGAGAGAGGACATGAAGAGCAAAAGCAATAAAACTCATGGGAAGACATAAAGACAGTTTAACAGATGAAGGAAAGAGGGGGGAAAAAACCCAACAAAATAAAGAAGTCATGCAGTTCAGTCACCACTTCCCAAAGGCAGATGGATGCCCTGCAATGGCCACCCTGGAGGACAACAACCCAACTCCATCTTTTCCCACGTTAAGTTTTATTGCTGGGCATGACATTATACGCTATGAAAAATCCCTTCGGCTGCTCAGGTCAGCTGTTCTACAGCCTACTCACTGTAGAGGCAGGGGTAGGAGGGAAAGGAAGAGATCAAAAGACTTGGCAAAGCGGTTTTGGCCACAAACCCAAAACACAGCACCTTACAGATTGCTATGCAAAAAGTTATTTCCAGCCAGCCAGACGCAGCACAGACATGAAAAGCAGATCAATGTGGCATAGAGCCCTACTGCAGCTGGCCAGCCACAAACATGCTCACAGTAGCCCAATCCCAGTTAGGATGATTTTGTCTGGAGACCACTGCTGTATTACACATCGCAGTTCTGCACTGCACAGGGAATGGTGCCACAGTCTATATATGAATTTCACAGGCAGAGCACCACCAAACCGCTTCTTGTTTTCTCCAGGAGAAGCCTGATTACTACAGGCACACAGCAAAATTCCACTGCTGCTCAATGACCTGTACCCGCATCTTGCACAACACTGGTTCCTGTTGGACCTCCAACTCCCTCTAACAGTCCTAAACCAAACTAACTGCTTAGGGAGGGAGGGAATTCCAGGTCACATCTATGGACCTGACAAAGACTTAGATCTGAAACTTAACTAAAGGATCACATGACATTGGAAGCTCCCCTACAAGAAAAATCTCCCCTGAACACTCCTTTCAAAAGGCTGAGACTAATTTGAATCCTGCTGTGTAAAGTTAAAAGTGCTTAATCCAGGGAATTGTATGTGACAATGTGAGCCTAGAAGTTTCTGCACATCACTGCAGCGACTGTCTGCATGGTGTACCCTGTACTTATAAGCTTAGGTTATTTCTGTTCAGGACTTTCAGTGAGTGAATGAATACTTGCTCTCATAACAGACTCAAATTCAATCATCGCTGCGTGACTATCTACTCATCCAAATAACCTCAGGCTTTTTGGGCATGTAGCCAATGGCTTACTTTAGCATGGGGGATTGGTCCCTATCAATAACCAAAGCCAGATCTTAGTCTGGCACCAGCAAACCCTCTCCTGTAAGCAGACTGGATGCAGAAAAGCTTTCATTCTGCTTCAAAATTCTGCTTAAGTTAATGAAATTCTGCTTAAGTTTCTTTTCTTTTCTTTTCTTTTTTTTTTTTTAAGAATTGCTGTTTACAAAGATAAACTGGGTAGGAGTTTTTCCCATCCCTATAGAAGCTTGAAGATTCCTCTAAAGAGGATTTACAGGCGATTTTCAAATCTTCAAGCTTAGATCTGAAATTTGAAAACTCCATTTTACATCTTATAGACTTCTTGGCCAGAAACCCACTGTGACTAATACCAGCAAAACCTTTATCTGAGATACTGGAAGCGCTCTTGTAATTTGCTTTTGCATCATTGAAACTTCATAGATACAAACGACGCTTGATAATCACACTGCTTCTTATTTCCATTTATAGTTTGTTAAAGACATATAATGAATGAACTTTGTCATTACAAAAAGTCTTACAGAAGAGGAAAATAGGTCTTCTGTGATGAAGGTTTTCAACAGAAGGAAAAAACTTACAAAAGGACATTTTCTTCAACTTATTATTCAAATTTTTACAGTGGTTTATATAAAACCCAATTAATTTTAATCTCCATTCAATTTTATGGAATGCCTCCACAAGCACTCTTCACACAAAGCTAAGACTCAAGTTAGCACAGTGTAAAGATGATGAGACCTCTGCTAATGCTACCCTCATAGAGATATTAGAATTGCACTTTTTATGCATTTTTGATAAAAACATTATGGTTACAATATTCAGAACTGTCTTAAAATTGCTTCTCAGGTTTACATTAGACTTGGTTGCATGAAAGTAAACTTCCTTGCACAGTCACTCGAAGTACAGACAGCAAAATAGAATCCAAAAGCACAGAAGTTCAAAGAAAAGGAACAGTTACAATCCTGGAAAGCAAAATGAAAAGACTAAAAACTAATTTTAATTAATCTCTTGGATTAAAAGACTGCATTAAATGCTAACATATTTTATCAGAGACCTTTGAAGAAGTGTAGTTTAGAAATCTCCCTCCTCTTTTAAATAACTAGTTAAATGCAAATTACCATTCTGAAGTTTTGCTGAAGTTATATTGATTACTTATCTGGAAAAGCCTATTCAAAATTTGGGGGTTTTCTTTGCTATCTTTGATTCACTGACCTTAAGCAAGCTGAGAAAGGACCACTTCACTATGAATGAGTAACAATACTGTACCTCCCATGCTACTGCTGTCAGCACACAAAGGCATTCCCAAAACTCCAGTCTCCCAGATCTTCAAACTTAGACAGAAGCAGCTTGCAATACACCTGTTTAATGTGTTTCAGAAACTCTAGGGCCACTTCTGCCACAAAGCAGCTGCTTTTGCAGATCACAAAAGCGCTTTCAAACCACACCAAGCACACAGAAAAGCACGTGCTGAACTCAGATACCAGCAGAGCAGACTTACTTGTGTTACTCCAGCTATGTTTCTGTAATCGCCATGGATTCCTTCTAACTGTAACTGTTTCTGCTACACATTTTCTGTAAGCCCATGCGATTTCCTGACCACACAGGCTGCAAAGTAAAAATGCCTTCCTGACAAAATCTACAGGGCCATCTTACCAGATACGGAAATGCACACTGGTATGTGGAGGCTGGAGTCACCTTTAGAAAAGCATCTTGTTCTTACCAGTGCTCCAGTATCTGTCTTCGTTATGGAAACCCATTAGGAAATGGCATTTTAAAACTAATTAAATTAAACAAAACTAAACAAATTAAACCAAGTTCTAACACCATTTAGTTAAACTAAGTCTGATGTGATTGCTGGATGTAAAATAAATCACGGTAAGCAAGACATTTTCCTTACATAAAATATAAAATATGTATTGAGACAATCTCCTCTAACTCTTCCTCCCATTTCAGTCTTCCCAGAATTATGACTACAATGAGAAAGAATAGTTTCCTTAAACTGCTTTGACAGACGTGGTAAAAAATTCATACAATCATTTTTGGCAGCACACTCAAAAACATGGGGAGAAGTGAAAATACTCCACTGTCAAGATCTGGAGAAATGCATTTGCTATTCTGTCACAAAACATAGTTTCAGTCTGCCACATATTCAGGAACAAAATTGTAAGAAACTGAATTTGCATGCCTAGAATAACAATGTTCCCATAAGAACAATTTCCACTCACAAAAAAAAATAGTTTTAGTTTGTTAAAATCAATGGAGATACTATTAAAATTAATACAGATAACTTATGCTGATAGCTTCAATGTTCAGGCCTGAATATGTTATTACCAAAAACTAGAAGATTACAAATGAGCCAAAAAACTGACGTATATTCATGCATATTACCACATAGCAGCTATCAAGGACAGATTTGTTCATAAACACCATCTATGAAAACACTGAATTTAAAGACTGATAACCTGTAGACACTTTGACTATTGCTTCTTTCAAGTATGGCTTGTTTTCTTTCTCAGTCCATACTGATTACATTTTTTTGGCTATACTCTATTACACATCTCATCCTTTTTACTTATTTTGAGATGTCATGATGTCAAGCCCCATGTTTCACCAGCAGAAATAAGTCTGATATTGTTAATGATTATTCGTGGCATAAGGAAATCAAATTGAGTGACAACTAGAAGAGGAAGCTGGTTGTTCAGGAAACAAGCCTGTTAGTATTCAGCACTTCTCAGAACAAAATGTAACAACTGCACTGCTCTTAGATGGGAATTTGTTACAACATCCCTATTTCAAGTAACAATTTATAGAATTGTGGCCCATTTCTAAAAAAAAACCAGCTTATAAGAATCTCACTGGCAGCCACAAACCAACAATAACTGAGTGAAATAATTAAAGGAAAAGGCAAGAACAGAACAACTTATGCGGACTGGGACAAGGCCCAGAAAAATGCTTCAGTCTGGCTTATGACTTCGTCCATTCCTGTTGCTCCAGGTGCAGAGGCACACCAAACATATGTGTCCATGAAGAGGAACTCACTCCAAATACTCTGAGGGCTGCTTTGACAATGCTAAAACTTTACATATTTCAATGTTGTGTTCCTATGCACATGTTACCAGGCATGCCATTGAACCTGCTTTATAGATCCAGATGTGAAGATTACATTTTGGTTAGAGTTAAAATGGTGACTTCTGCCTTATGGCCAGGGCTGCCTTTTGACCCATCCATTTCTTGTATGTTTCATTAAACCAGCCAGATGTGACAACACACATTAGCAGGGTTAGTAGGTCTTCGAGCTCCCAAAAGGGAAAATGCCATACACCTTGTAGATGCAGGCTGGTCTTCTTGGGCAAACATACACCTACTTGTCACATTGATGTTGCTGGACCCTGGAAAAGCTGACCCTGGACACAGCACCGGGGATGATGCCAAAGGAGCGTATGTTTACACAAGTTTTTGCAGGCAAAAAGGAACGTCAATCTACCTAATGCTCCCAGCCAAGCCAGAACTGTATGACTGGGTTTTGGCGCATGTGTATATATAAGGTAATAACTCTAATGCAGTCCTACTCTAATGAGCAGAACAATTTTCCTCCTACCTGCAAAAAACTCCTTAAATATACCCTGAAGACCCATTAGATGTGGCTGGATAGCATGCTAGCAAAGTGATATTGCTTCTGAAATAGAGCTGGCTTCTTTCTGCTGCTCTGAGCAGAGGGAGAATGATCAGATACCTGCCTGTATCTGTGGACTTACTCATACCCACTGGTCTTATAGGTAAACTGGACTTGCAGAAGACCTTCACCAGCAAATAAATACTATTCCCACTCCTATTTAGATAAAATCTAACCAGCCTGAGGCATTATTCAGGAGCTCATCTACACACCACTGTTGCTTCCCAGCCTAACCCAAACGCAAGGTCTAAGCTTGTTCAACTTCATTAAATAGCTGCTGCTTGTAGTTCTAAGCGCTCTCTGCACAGGAGCTATGAGGCTGTCATCTCTCAGTCTTGCTTTCTGTAGTTAATTGGAAATGTCAAGTTTCATTAAGCTTCCGCAGCCAGGTTAGTTGCCTTATCCATGAATACCATATGGATGATGTTATGAGCCATTACGTTACATTGGGCAATATAAATTTGCTAACAGACTTTCTATTTGTTGGCATCACCAACGCAACTCTAAATAACATCACTGCTGAGAGGAAAAAAACAAGAATAGGAAGGTGCTGCTAGCAATTAAAGTGACATGGTCACAGGAGACATTCAGCAAAGCACATGGGCTAAAGTTCCCCCATGTGAGCCAAGTTAGGGCACTGTCAGAACTGCATTCATTTTTCCCTTTAACCATGGTACTGATTATTGTTCTCTTTCTTCACTGGTAACTGACAGTGATCCAAATCTGGGTGCAGAGTTATGCACCTACAAATTAGTCCTACTAGAAAATGAACCACAGTTTTCTGCTAGGGTACTTCTCTGAGCCAGCTGAACATTAGCCCTGGCCCATTTTTCCAGATCAGCTCCTTTGACAAGGCTCTTTCCCACTTACCAGAGGCCAGCCTGCTCCTTGCAAGCAATGCTGTGAGTCCTCTGGCATCTGCAAAGCCGCAGGCAGAGCAGGTTTCTTTCAGTTCCACTGAGTACCTGGCAGAAAGAGAGTCTCCTTCTAGGCAGCTGTGGTGGAGATGTCCTGGAGCAGGAGAATGATCGAATCCTTCCTTGGCTCACAGGGAGAGGACACAAACTCAGAGCATGGAGCTGAGGTTTGGCGCACGCTCCATTCAAATTCCCACAGAGCTTCAGGAATGGCTCCATCACAGCAAGACAAGGGAGGTTTTCGGGAACAGATTAAGGAACAGCCCTAGTTTGCTCTTGTGGTGTAGGTATCTTCCACCAGTTTCTTCATAAGCTTGCATCCCATGTATGTCTTCAAACAATAGAGGAAATTGTTCCCTCTGTAGGCAGCTCAGGAAGCACGTTTCCCACTCCCACAAGCCCACCTCTGTTGAAATGTAGAAAGGAGATCAGTCAGTTTGTGATTTTTAGCTGAATTGTTTCATTCCTGTTTCACATCTTACAAGTACAAATTTTTTGGACATTGAAAAGCTCTTGGTATGATTCAATAGTCCCGAGGACAACATGCTCTGTGTTCGCCACTTTTCCACATAATAAAAGTTTTTGTTTGTTTGTTCTTCATGTAAAACACACTGCTGAGAAGGGGACACAGTTCAAAACAAATTTTAGATGAGGGGAAATACAGACAACACACGTGGAACATGGAAGTTTATCTCCTTAATTTATCTCTCTGCAATAATGAAAGAGATATCACCATGATTACTACCACAGGGGATGTTGATGTCCAAGCATGGAAACCTACTGCACCAGGCACTGGGTGATTGAAATCCTTGTTCTGAATTGTTCAGAGTGTGCAGGTAAACAGTGAGCAGAGAAAAGGAAAACATAAAAGCAGAATCACGATACTGGCAAATGTACTTGTTCTACCACCTACATTTTAGAAAAGGAAGGCTAGCAAGGAAAGAAAAATTGTGAGGTAAATACTGGTGAAATGGAAAAACAGGAAAGTGCAAAAGTTCAAGGCAGAAAAAAGGTGAAGACAGGGAAGTGTGGAAGAATGTTGAAGTGCCAAGTCTGGGAATGTAAATATACTTCATGTCAGAACATGCCTGAGACAGATTTGACATGTGGTTCTGCTACAATAATGTGTTGTGTGCATGTTACCATTTTGTTTTTTTAAGTCTTTAAATGCTGTTCCTCAGATTTTTCAATGGGAATGAACAAGCCTTAGTAGAACTGTTTTGCATGAATAGTCTGACGTAAGAAACTTTCAACACTAAGTCCACCCACAGAATACACCCTTATATTCGGAAAAAGTTGTTGAGGCATTTTGTCTTGGGTCTTAATCTGAATCTGAACATTTAGTTTCTGGGAGCCAGCAATCTGTGAGAACTTTCGAAATCCCAGTGTCCCATGGGAGAAGCAGCTCTACCAGGAAAGGACACAAAGGGTATTCCAAAGACCAAGAAGCATGCTGTGGGCCTGACACAGATTCATGCTGGGATTAGTGCACAACGTTTGGAAACTAAACATTTAACCTTAGAAACACCAAAACAAAATGTTATGAAACTTCCAAAGGGATTTTTTTTTTTAAATTTTCCACTAAAGCCTATAATATCAGGACGGAAGCAAGATACCAGAATTTTTAACGTAACAATAATCTGCATTTTGGGAGTTTACCCAGGAGAGTGGTGGCAGACTTCTGCTAGTCTTCAGGAAGAAATAGCTCCTCCATCTCTCCCTCCCTTCTCCTCCCTCAAAATGCCAACAAAACTATTAACAACTTAGACAGGCCAGCAAGAATTTAATATTAGATTGCCCTCAGTCATCCTAGGCCATTCTGCTGTATTAAGTCAAAGGGACTGCTGGCAGGCTTAATAATAGGCATGTGTTTAAGAGCTTTGCTGGCTTTGTTGCCACACTGGAAAAAAAAAGAAGTTGGAGAGATGTCAATCTGGAATTGAAAATATCATCAGTATTTCCAAAACACAAAATATAACTGGAATTAATTATTAATTCTGGTCTACAGTGCCTTGCACAAAGCTTAACTGAGAGTAGAGAGATACTAGCTCTTTTCCTCTCCTGTTATTTTATATTCATGTGAAAAATGATGCAGTAATCAGAAGACAGACAGATACAAGACACTGCTGTGGGAAGGGGTGTATTGTAGTAAAGGAAGTGAGGATCACATTTGGGTACGGTGAGAATTCCTTGACAGGCACTGTACTTTGTATTATCACTTTGGTGATTTTCTGTACATTGATTTTGTGACAAGCCTTCCTGCACAGTCATTAATATTTTTCTTCCCTTTAAGACTGCAGCTTTAAGCAGCAGAAGTATTTCTTCCCATCAGCTTCCAGAAGGAAAACAAGACACCTCATTAGCATCAGAAATCTGTTGTGCCTACCTTTCTAATGCTCTCATGTGTTTTTCCTCAGTCTATAATCTATGTTCTAATTTAAATGAAGGATGCCCACAATGGCTCTTCTGGGCTTGCTCTAACTAGCTGGAGTCATCTTTAGGGTCATATGCCATTCAGTGAGTGAGGGTCTGAGGACAAATCCATTCAGAATATTGGCAAAAACAACCCCCTCTAAAATTTGTATCGAGGCACTTAGACAAAAATTAATTGCAAAAAAAAAGCTATGCAGCTGCTAGATGTGTTTTCAAATGTAGATGAAGTTTGTAATACCACACACCACCTCTGAAAGACTTTGTATCTAGTGTGGAGAAGGAGCAAGTAATACTTTATACACATTCAGGAAGGTGTTGGAAGAGAGAAAGCAGACATATGCCAGTTTTCCTTTTAGCTAAGCCACATGCTTCAGCAGCAACATGCCAGATTTCTTCTCTTCCACGTCTTTGTTGTTTTCTCTTCCCCTCCTACTTCTCCTTCTGATGTTCTCCAATGCAACCATGCAGATCGTGAACACATACATACCCACACACTACAACTAGTGTCACAGGAGTCAGCTGAGGCACCAGAAATAGTGCGAGCATATTAATACAGAAAATAAATTAGCATGTGTGAAGACCAGTGCCACTATGGTAAAAGCACAACCAGTACCTGAGCTTGTCTACCTCTACCTAGTGCTGCAGCCAGAGGTTTGGTGAAGCAGGACTTTTTTCTCTCCACAAGGTCCTACTTCATTCATACTCCACACTGGCCCCAGCTGTGGGAAAAAGCAACCGAGCAAGAAAGAAACTTGTCTCCCTGATTTCTCTTTTATCTTCCATGTTTTCTCCTCCTGTCTCTCACATAATCAGGGCTGCCCCCCAACAAGGCAGTGATATGTACTTGGCAGGACTCTGCCAGAGGGTTGTGATATATAGCTGCTGTTACCTCTTTAATCTTCAACTGCATATGAAACATTTGAAGCTAATCCAATTCCAGTAGTGTCAAAGGAGGATGCAAAATAAACAGGATTAATCTCTACTGTCCAGCCACTTCAGACAGACAGACTAGACTTGAGCAGGGTCTTGAAGATCAGAATTCTCAGTATTTGCACCTAACAAGTGGTGGACTGAGAAATTTTGGAAGAAAATTTGCAGCTACAACACAGAACATTCTATCATGCCTGTATTAATCAGCTCTGCTAACATTGGAGGAGCTCTCTTAAGTACCATAATATCCACCATCCTAGGCCATTTTGGCATGCTTCAAAAGTCTTAACTAGCTGCTTACACAGAGGTGGGGTTACATAACACTGCGTGCTTTGATGCATGCAGCACGTTTTGTCCAAGGGAGAAAAACTGTGGGAACCATCTTATAAGTGTCACCTCACAGGAGTCCAGAAACGGCCATCAGCACACCACAGGATAGCAGAGGCAGCCCAGCTTCCCATTCTTATGCAGGGATGAGAAGTCCAGGTGAGACCTAAAGCATTTTCTCCTCTTTCTCCAGAAAGTCATTGCAGGGTAAGGCAGGACACCTCGTCAGAAACTGACCTGCACAACAGATTAATTCAGGAAAGCAGAAAAGAACAGGAGAAACCCCGGTATTGTGTTTGCATCACAGCTCATGAAGAATAAAGAACTTTCCAACAGCAAGTCCAAAGTCACTTTGAGGTGCCCTGTCTACTTAACTGCCAGTGTTCCATCCTCATGCAAAGACAAGAAGGAGGATCTGCCAATATGTATGCCACAAGAACTACAATTATCGTGATGTGTTTTAATAAGCATTGAATGCAAAATCATATTTCAATAGACTAAAATAGCTCTCATCCTGATTATAGATATTTGAAGCAGTAGATACAACTCACTTGTTTAGAGCTCAAGCCTGTGAGCTGCTAGGCTGTTTGAAAGATGCTTAAACCTTCTGTGGATGGAGCCTGTCTGTTGTGGCAAGTGAAGACCATACAGAAGTTTTGGGCTTGATACAGAATTTACTCTTGAAATTCTGTGGCCTGCATTATGGAAGAGATCAGAACAGACAATAGACAAGGTCCCCTTTGGCTGGGAAATCTGGCAACAAGCCAATCTGTACATTCCCAAACGAGTCTATTACCTGCGTAAGACTAAATACCATACATGAGTACTCCATCATCTTGAAGTTTCGGAATAGGCATTATATACTCAGATACTGTCACAAAAGTCCCTAGCACAAACTACAAGTTTGCTGCTTCATCAGCCTAACAGACAGTAACAGACTAAGCTATTAGCAAATAATTAAAGGTCAATGACATTTAAAGCCCGAAAGAATGCATATCCCAGACTATTTATAATTGGTAAATACATTTAGATAAAGTAAAACATAATCCCGCTAGTTGTGGTCTGCTGCTGTTCCCCACCTCATCACCCTCCCTTTAAAATCTGTGGGGACCATAGGAAGGTTACCTACAGGAGTGCTCTGCTTGGGATCAGCACTAGGGTGTTCCAACACCACACACTTGGCACCCTAATCTGAAGCTCATGGACGTGAGTCATAAGTGACAGTTTTTCTGTTTATTTCAATGGGTATTGGATGGGTTATAAATAACCTTGCCAAAACCAGTCATTTCTAATAGATAAATATTTTCTGCTCTTGCTGTCTGCATGGCTTTGAAATGGTTAAATTACTCTGTACAGTCAGAGCTGAGACATTACTCCACACGCATCCTACATGAGCAATCAAGAGCCCATGCCTAAAGATGAGTCCAACACAGGGTTAACATGAAGTTTAAAAATGTATTGGGAAAGAAAGTTAAACTTCTCTGACACAAGCGGGAATTAATTCTGAGCAGTTTCATAATCCCTAATATCTGCAAAGAGCCACTTGACCTTTGGCAGTTAAAAGGGAAAAGAGAACAAAAAAAAAAAGGTTAAAGGGTATGAAAAACTCCAAGTCCGAGGCTAAGAAATGGCCAGGGTTTGTCATAACCTCTGCAAAAGAAAGAAATTGTGTTTCTTGCGGGTTTATTTGTGTGTATGTGGCGCATTTTTTTTGTTTTATTGTTGGGGTTTTTTTTGTAGTATGGCTGAGGTTTATTTTTAACTCATTAGGAAAAAACCCCAACAGTTCCAATAATGAAAACGCCCAGGTTAAAGTCATTGTTCCAGCCTAAGGCTCTTTCAACCACAATTAAGATTTCTTCAGGACCTTCCGGAGGGCAGTTATGTGTAGCAACTAATCTACGTACACACAACCTACTCCCAGAACCAGGCATTTTCATTCACATGTGTACAATTATACTTCACTCACCTAACCCAGACACTCAGCAGTCCTTTCAAAACACAAATCAACCAGCCAAACAAACAATGAAAAAGCTACAGCCAGAAACCCCCACCAACCCCCGAGCGACCCGCGCTACCGTGCCTTGGCTTCGGCTGCCGCCGCGGGACTTCGCTGCCATCAATCCGCGCTCGGGCACAGACCTCTTCCTCGTCTTCCTCCTCCTGGCGGTGAGACGACGCGTCCTTTCCTTCTGCTGCTGCCGCTTTCCCTGGCGTGGATGCGGTGCTGTTTCCACAGACCCCTGCGGGGACGGTCGCTGCGGTGGCCGCTCGCGAAGTTCGGGGGGAACCCCGGGAAGACGCGTAGGGAGGCGGATGCCGCCGCTGCCACCCCGACTGCCTCCTACGTCGCGGCCGCCCGCCCGCAGCCCCTCGCTTGCCCCCCTCGCCGCACCGCGCGGAGCCCGGCGGGGGCTGCGGCGCTGCCGCTTCCCACAACTCACTGACCCCGCGCGGCACCGCCGCGGCCCTGGTCCCGCCCCGCCCGCACTCCGCGCGCGGCGGCAAGGCAGCCATGCTCCCCCGCGGGGGCGGGGGCCGCTCCCCTCACCGCCTGCCCATCTCGGTGTAACGGGAACGGTGTTGCAAGTCTGGATTAGACAAACAAAACATGGAAAACCAACTCATTGTCGCCAAGAAGCTAAAACCTCAAGATACCTGTTTATCGGTAGTTTGGGAGAAACAGCTTTTCTGAAGCAGCTCTGCGCCTATGATGCTTGTTTAGTGGATGAAAACATCCAAAGTCGCTGAAATGCAGTTAAAACTGTATCCAGCATGACCACTCCAAGTTGCTAAGATAGCAATGTATAACCTCAAGGAAACCTGAAGGCTAATATTTTTGTTTCCTTAATTATTGTTCTTCATTTCATAGCCTTTCTCAAGTATCCTTTCTTTCTTTGTTCAAAAATAAAGGAATGCAGGGCTGAGTTAGTATCTATTTTGCTATGTTTTTGTGAAACTCTTATGTTCTCTGGATACAACTGAACATTAAAACACTAACATATACTCCATTTTTGCTAAAAATCTAATCACATTGTGGTTTTGCCTTTGGACTGCTTTCCCATCAGTGGAGCAAAAAAACCTGACTTGTGTTTGCACCTGGCTGTGTGCTTACCCTGGTGATACAGGTGCTCTTCCAGGCAGTAACAGAAGCTGCATACAGAGGGTGCAGCACTGGTTGTTGAAGTCGCTCAGTAAACCTAGGCAGAGGACAGGTGAGTTAAATTAAGCAGAAACATTCACTGGAGTGGGAACATTAATAAAGTCACTTGCAACCTTGCCTTGCAAACAGATTGTAGTGACAACCCTTACCAACATGGAGACCTTGTTCCAATGGATGCCTCACACCTTAGAGTAAAAGCTTAAATATGCATCTAGGTCTATACACACGTGAAGTACCTGTGTCGAAGTATGGTTTCTGAACACTTTCGTGTCTTTAAGCGTCTGAATTTTGCAGTGAAGCTTTTCATAGAATCATAGAATTTTTTGGGTCTTGAAGATTATCTAGTTCCAATCCCCTGGCCATGGGCACAGACACCTTCCACTAGGTCAAGTTGCTCAAAGCCTCATCTAGCCTAGCCTCAAACACCACCAGGGATGAGGCTCCCACAGCTTCTCTGGGCAACATGTTCCAGTGTCTCACCACCCTCACAGTAAAAAATGACTTCCTAATATCTAAATCTCCCCTCTTTCAGTACAAAATTTTACCCCTTGTCTTCTCACAACACTTCCTGATAAAGAGCCCCTTTCCGCAGCTTCCCTGTAAGCCACCTTTAAGTACTGGAAGGCTGCTATAAAGTCTCCCCAGAGCCTTCTCTTCTCTAGGCTAAACCAGCACAACTCTTTCAGCCTGTCCTCATATGGGAGGTCCTCCAGCTCTCTGATCGTCTTTGTGGTCCTCCTCTGGACTCATGCTAACAGATCCATGTCCTTCCTGGGCTGAGGACTCCAAGAACTGAACACAGTACTCCAGGTGAGGTCTCACAAGAGCAGAGGGGAAGAATCGCCTCCCTTGCCCTGTTGGTCACACTTAGAATCATAGAATGTCCTGAGTTGGATGGGACCCACGAGGATCATCAAGTCCAACTCCTATGCTTGCATAGGACACTTCCAACATTCACACCATGTGTCCGAGGGCACTGTCCAAACGCTTCTCAAATATTATCAGGCTTGGTGCTGTGACTGCTTCACTGGGGAGCCTGTTGCAGTGCTCCACTACCTGCTGGGTGAAGAGCTTTTTCCTAATATCTAACCGAAACTTCCCATGGCACACCTTCCTGCCATTCCCTCGAGTCTTATCATTTGTCAGCAGAGAGAAGAGATCAGCACCTGCTCCTGCTCCTTCCCTTGGGAGGAAATAGTAAATGGCTATGAGGTCCCCCTCAGTCTCCTCTTCTCCAGGCTGCTCCTCATATGGTTTTCTGCCTGATCTGCTACTTAGAAGATACGATCTTAGTGTTCACATGTGAAGATAGTCATTGAATGCCTTATTATTCCACTGTGGAGAGCTGCTGGCCTCCTGGAGTTTTTACTTCACTATTTTGTATTCTTTAGAGAAGTAATAGAAAAGGGAATAGTATCTTCAGCAACCTCAACCTAATTTTGCCATGAGAAACCTGCAGTAACACTTAACAGTCCACAGTGAGTTGTCAGTCTCTCGCTCTCCACCTTGTCCTATGGTGATTTTATCTGGAGACAATTACAGTACAGCTCCTTCTTTGAGGCATACCAACAACACAATATTGACAAGTTTACATGTCCTATCTCTGTGTCTGAACTGCTGGAAACAGGGCTTCCACTCTCTTAAAACTGTGTAACAGTATCTTCTCAGGTACTGCTGGAAGGTTGTGACAGTATGTCCTATGTATTGGCCTTGGAAGGACAGGATGATGTTTGGAGAGAAGTGACTGGCAGTGATCTTTCCATACCATAGAGCATTCACCCTTGACTGCAGGCACATGGGTCTACAATGACCTTTCTCACACACCTGAATCTGCTACTTGTGTTGATGAGGAAAATAGGAATGAGACATGCACAACACAGGGTTGTGTTTGATTGAACAGAAGAACAGTTGGAAGAAGCAACCACTCTTACCTGTACATTATATGCAACTAGCATCTACAGCCAAAACAACCTCATTTCACTGATAAAGTCTACATGCCACAGACAAAAGCTATTAATAAAATCCTGTTATCAATCACTTTAGAAAATAAAGGTGGAAAAAAAATCTGGCACTGGCTACAGAAGAAAAACTTCACAGCCTGAACGAATAAGGAACAAGAAATTCATCATCTCCTGTATGATTAAGAAGTCTGCTTTTAGCTTCCATTTTTTTCTTCCCAAAAGAGACCTTATTAAAAATAAAACAAAAGATAAATTGCTCTCTGATAGCTATTTCAGCCTTTCAACGATGTATATTGGGAAATGGGTCAAGTCCAAATGACCTCTGTCCTCCATATCTTTGAGATAATGCCATATTTTAGAAAAGTGTTTGAACTATCACTGAAAAGTGTTGTATATTAGCTCTGTTATGACAAAACCTCAGCAAGAAAAAAACTGGGCCCTCTGAAATCATCTCACACTGCAGAAGGAAAACAAATGGCACTTGTAGTTACAGCAGAGGTAATTAAGACCTATTATTTAACAGCAAGTCAGGGTATGCTTATAAGTTTGTCTGTAGCATTACGAACTGCAGAAAGTATTGAAGCTTTTATCTCTAGCATCCTGTTCTCCTGTCAGTGGTGATGAAAAGCACTCTGAAAGCTATGCTGCGACATAAAATTCAAAAAGCATCTAGCTATTTCAAGTTTCGTCTTTTGTTTTTTCCCCCCTCATGTTGGGGAAGGCACCACACTCAACACTTTGCTGGGTTTCAGCAAGGTTTTCTTTTTTTTAATAATCCCTTCAACTTACTGTTCCTCTATAATGTAAATGACCACATCAGGGTAAAGCAGTAGGCTCCAAAGGTAAATAAGGCTACTGAAAGAAAAAACTTGAGTGGACTCAAGTTGCTGAACTGGATGAAAGTTTTAATTTATTACCCCCAACTGCCCAGAAATTTTTCATCTTGCAGAATACCTCATAATTAGGTAGAAGGTGATCTGTCACATGCTGAAGATATTGTAGGATGAGTCCATACAGGAACTGCTCACTTTCACCATAGGAGATCAGCTGGCTTCTCGCTGAACCGTAATCCAAAGGCTAAAGTCTGTGATGAATTGTAGTGAATTTCAATTTGCTGTTCCAACTGTGTATTGTGTATTGTGTCTGGATTTCCCCCCTATGAAGACACATCTGTTAAGTATCCCTGTATAAATTCCTAGTGGTGAGAGAAGACTGAATACCCCTGTAGCAGAAAGAACAGAAATGCAGCAGGCAGGGATAATTTTTTGAGTTAAAGGATCTATTAAGTAGATAAAAAATAGCATCAACTTTCTCCAGTGCTTATTACAGACTATTCAACTTAGAACAGTTTCCTTTTCCCTAATCTTTCTACTCCTCCTGAAGATCTATTTAACTGAGGCATTCTGTCTATCTCACATCCCAACATTGCCAATGATGCACTAGCACAACTACTGTAACCCATGATAAAATGGTATTCTTGCCACATGATAAATAGATTTGCAGTTGTGTTGCAGACTGAACTGAAATGTTATTCCTGCCAGTCATAAAGTATCACTGGACTAAACTACCACAGAACATACGACTTAGAACTGTTTCCATAATACTCACTGGATTTGCAATTGTGAAGAACTATGCCACAACCATCGCTAGGCAGGGCAGAAGACCATATAGCAGCATAGATTTTTTTAAGAACGTAATTGGAGTCTAAGGGAGAAGTCCTGTATCTTAGGCCAAGAAACTTGTAAAGACACTTTTAGGGTTTCTTACGTTCACGTTATACTCTTAAATTACTAGCATTCAGAGAGACATATTTGAAGTCAACAAATGTTGTTTTACAGATTTGGTTCCTTTGTCTCAATAATTCACTCTATTTTTACTTTTTCTTGTGACTGGGAGTAGCTGAAGCACTAAGGAGCTCAAAGCTTGCTGTAGTAGATAAAATAGACTTAAGTATAACATATGTTCATCCCAGTAGAAGCAAAGTTATTCAGTGTTTGTGTTAGTAACAACTGCATCAAATTGTGATGATTGTTCAATAGATACAACTCTGCTGCAGTTAGTGCTGTCTTTAATCTAATGTCTTTTTCATTTACAGTAAATGGCCTCTTCATTTTAAGTACTTAGGATGGACTCCTAGACTTCTTCAAGGAAGTTTCTTACAGACCTACAGCTTACCCGTATTAACAAGCTTGAAATACTGTGGTAGTTTGACCCTGGCTGGACACCAGGTGCCCACCATAGCCACTCTATCCCTCCCCTCCTCAGCTTGGACAGGGGAGAGAAAATAAAATGAAGGGCTCATGGGTCAAGCTAAGGACAGGGAGAGATCATTCACCAATTATGGTCATAGGCATAACAGACTCAACTTGGGGAAATTAGTTTAATCAATTACCAATCAAATCAGAGTAGGATAATGAGAAATAAACCCAAATTTTAAAAACACCTTCCCTCCACCCCTCCCTTCTTCCCAGGTTTAACTTTACTCCTGATTTCCTTTACCTACCCGCTCGAGCAACACAAGGGGACGAGGAATGGCAGCTGTGGTCAGTTCATTACATATTGTTTCTGCTGTTCCTTCCTAACTCAGGGGAGGACTCCTCAGGTTCTTCCCCTGCTCCAGTGTGGGTTCCCTCGCACAGGAAAGAGTCTTCTACAAACTTCTCCAATGTGAATGCTTCCATACATTGCAGTTCCTCACAAACTACTCCAGTGTGGGTCCTTTCCATGGGCCGCAGTCCTTCAGGAACAGACTGTTCCAGCATGGGTCCCCTACAGGGTTGCAAGTCCTGCCAGCAAACGTGCTCCAGCATGGGCTTCTTTCCACACCTTCTCCAGCACAGGCTTCCTGTGGGGTCACAGCCTTCTTCAGACACATCTATCTGCTCCAGCGTGGTAGCCTCCACAGGCTGCATGTGGATATCTGCTCCACTGTTAACCTTCACGAACTGCAAAGGGGCAGCCTGCTTCACCATGGTCTTCACCACAGGCTGCAGGCCAATCTCTGCTCCAGCGCCTGAAGCACCTCGTTCTTTACTGACCTTGATGTCTACACATTTGTTTCTCTCCTGCATTCTCACTCCACTCTCCAGCTGCAGCTACCCAGGTAATATTTTTCAGTATGAGAGAGGCACTGCTGAATGCCTCAGCCTTGGCCAGTGGCAGGTCCATCTTGGAGCCAGCTGGCTCTGTCAGCCATAGGGGAAACTTCCAGCAGCTTCTCAAGAGAAGCTGCCCTTGTAGGCCCCGGGCTATCAAAAACTAGCCATGCAAACCCTATACAAATACTTAATCTGCTGTTATGGAGCAGCATGTACTTGGTCAATGAAAAGCCAACCTAGGATAGCAGCAAATGAATGATACAGAGAAGGTTGTTACCAGTGCAGCTAGGCTGGATGATCAAAACAAAATAGAATACAAGCCACTTAAGTGTTTTAGGTCACTGGTACCATATGCTCCAAGAAACCTAAGGCAAGATAAAGAATACTGCGTTTCACAGTCCTTTGAGATCCACACTAGAGCTGCATTTTCTTCACTGGTTTCCATAATTTTGCAATTCCAGCTTCATAAGCTGGTCTTCAAACTTTTGAATGTCTACTCGATGCTTCATTAGGAACTTCCCATTTAAATGAAAAACAGGTATGTCATATTTGTATTTATCATACCACACTGAGTTCTCTGGAAGGGTAATATTAACCTCCTGCAAAATAAACTGGGACAGAGAAGAAATATGTTAGTACCTATTGGACACTGAAAAACAATGCCTTCTAGTCTTTTGATCAATTTTTTTTTCAGAAATGCAAAGCTGTTTTCTTGGTGCTTTTGGATTTAATCTTCCATGTTGTAGACAACTGTCCATTTTGTGGGCACAAAATATATGCAGTTGTAGGGATTTTAAGAGCAAGCTCTAACAAAAACTCAGAGTCTGTGCATCGATACGTCACATGCAGCCACATGTGCACACAAAAGACTCTCTCCCTAGTCCAGGATGATATTCTTGATCCTCTATGCAGAACCACTCTCCTATGAGCACCATCCACAACAAATACGTAGCTGGCAATACAACAGCTGCCTGTTAGGCAGAGAAGTGCAACACCTCTTAATGCTTCTATTAAGAGTTTCTTCCTTTCAGAGAGAGATTAAAACCTGGTTGAAGAATGACAAAAATTGTATTCACATACAGTTTAAATATTTGAAGCTCCACTTACTAACATCCTTCCCAAATGATATCATTATCTGCCTCCTAGAAGTTGCAAACTCCTCTATCAGACAAGGCAATAGTATTTACAAAAGCAGGGATTTTAAAAACTATTGCGACAAGGTGTATATTGGTTTAGTTTGCCAATAATTATTTGAATAGTATTGTCACAAAACACTTTTGGAGAATGAATTTTATGGAAATTGGTGCTGAAATTGTCTTGAACACGTCACCCATGAAAGAATAACAGATGCAAATAAATCCAAGCAATTTTCTTTTACAAAGGAAGAATTCTGATTAACTGTTCTTTCTATATAGAAAATGTATGTAGTATTGCAATACATTACCCTTTCCTTATACGGCTCGAGCACTTCTTTTGCGTCATCACATAGAGGGCATGGTTTCTACAAGAAAATATTCAGACCAACTTAAAGCATACAGTAAAATACACAGATAACTTGTAAAGTAACACATATAGACAGGATAATTACTATAAATTTGTATTCCCTCTCCTGTATCATCCTGTCTCATTGCTTGCTAAATCTTTATCAGTGCAGCATAGGTGAAAATAAAATAAATTGTTCAGTCACAGAATTATTCCTCATTTGCTATTATTTTTCTCATGGTGTAGATTAATAGTTTTCAATGGCTCTTCCAAAGGCTGATTCAAGGGCATGGTTTGGAAAGTCATGCACTGATCCCTTCTTTTGGTCTGCAGCAATGAATATTCAAAGCATTGCCATCACCAGCTGAAAACAATTGCGGGTACCACTTGGTAGAAGAATTTCCCTTTACAGAAGGGGAATAAGTCATACGAGTAATTTCTAATCTGTTTCAGACTGAGTCACTCGGATCAGTTCTAATTGCAAAAAAAAGACGATTTAAGATAACCTGGCTATCTTTGCCTGAAAGGAAATAAGCATGATCCTCCAACATGCAGAGTCAGGAGGACAGTGACCGCCAGCAGGGAGAACTGGCAAACAGTTGCAGTGTTTTGACCTGTGATAGGGTGAAAGAAAACCTCTCCTTTTTGAAAACTCCCTAGTCTTCCACTACAGTTACATAACTGACTTCTGCTGATCAGGCAGTATGATCATTAGAGTAGTGCATACCTGAAGGTGACTCACATGAAGGCAAGTTGCTTCAGTGTTTGTAATGGCAGCATTTGGCCTCTAATTCACACAGCAGAGCACACAGTGGTGAAGATGATGGCTCTGTTTCACTGCTATGAAATGCCTCTCATAGCTGCAAAAAAACTTCTCCTCTCCCTTCCACTTTAAGTCTTCCTGGGGCCTGTTCAAACATGGAGTTAATCTGAAACAGCTACCTCCTATTTCCTGTATGTAAATTCATTCAGATTAAATAATTTTAATTTACATCTATTCTATATTGTTCTTCCCACACAAACAAGTCCTTATACTCTGAAAGCCTATGCAAGATGTTAAAGATCAACAGTGCTGTGCTCTTGCTAGTTCTTGTTGCTTTTGGAGAGTCTGATATCGGTGACTGACAGGAACATCCCAGAATCCTGCACATCAGTTTTGTAACATCCCAGGCTCCTTATAGTTCAAGCAGGACATATTCAGTTCTTCGAGGCCTGGTTCAAAATCAAACAGCGAACTATTTCAATTAACAGCAAAATCAGTTTAAACAGTCCATTTATACTAGTACTTATTTTCCAGTAGAGCAGTTCAACAGTATGTCTCTGCCATCACTTGCTTTATGTTATTTTGTAATAGGGCTGTCTGGATAAAGCTGTCTTGGACAATCTTCTCTGTCAGACACTTGTTCTAGTGGCAAAAAGGGACTCCTACTGCTGAGGTAGTAAAATCTCTTCACAAAGTGACATACACTGTGCTAACAGCTAGGTCTATTAGACAACACATGGTGGAAGGGACAGTTTTATTTCTACAGGTAATTGCCATTTACGCTACATACTTAGACTGCAGTTTTGTGGTTATTTTAAGATGACACTGGTGCTGAAGGAAGCAGACTCATCCTATCATTCCTTTTGTGCTCACATTAGCACTCAAACAGCTGCGCAGGAGAGCTAGACAGGAGTTTGATCTGAGTTAATATTACAGTAACCTTGAAAAAAAAATTTTTTTTAACCTGGAGTACTTGATATATGAATGCTTGTGTTGGTATAAAAGAAGCCTGTGAGGGGAAAACCATTTGGCAGTGCTAACTTCTATCAGTTTGAAGGGGCTGCAGAAATCACAGCTCCCTCCTGTGTTCTCCTCTTTTCACCTTATTCTTAAATACAGGAAGAAGGGAAAAAGGAGTTAACTAGCATAAACTAAGAGTGCAGATCAGATTTATTTTAAAGTAGTCTGCATTTTGCTTTGCAATTGCCAAGGGTATCGGACGTGAAAAACATTTTAAACTAAAAACCCATTCAACAAGAGGCCACTTTAGAGAACTACTTCAACTCTGCTATTAGAAGATATGATTTCATAGTGTCTTGTGAAGCACAGATTTTAACATACAAAAAACATACAAACAGGTTTGTTTCCAATTATTAATCCAAACGTAAGCTCATTATTCCCTACCTTATCACATCTCTATTATGAATGAGTTGACGCTGAATCAGGCAGGAGGAGAGAGAGCTGTGATTTTAAAGTATAGTTCTTCTTATAGCACGCATTATTTTCATTAATGAATAGATAGTGACCTTTTATTTTTTAACCTATTCATATGCTACACAGTTCAAACACTCCTTTACAGCTAGGGAAGGAATAAACAAACATCATACAGGAGCAGATTATTTTAACTGCATCTTTCTCCAAGAAATACTGCCATACTCATGTCAACATTCTCAGTGCTTTGCATTTCTAGTTATTCTCCTCTTGAAGCCTACATAAACCACACAAATGCAGCATAGCCCACCACATGGCATCCCATCGAAAAGTGCAAAAGACCTGTGCAGACAACACAGGTTCTTTATGACAATTCATGGAAAATGACAGTTCATAAATGACTTGATGATTTTAGAGGTCTTTTCCAACCTTAATGATTCTGTGATGCCTGCTCATCACAACTGTTTTCTAAATATGCTTAAGAATCCCATCTGTTCATGCCACAGATAAAACTTTGCCTGCATGTTATTCCTGCTAGTATTACACAGACAATAAAGCAAAAACAGCATAAAGCACCATCTACTTTTTTCTCATCTGCCAGCAACACTACTTGGATATATTTTCAACCTCACAGGTAGTGTTGAAATTAAACATCAGCGCTTTGAAGAGCCTATTTCGGCTGTTGATTCTTGTCCTAGGCAGATTATGTATTAACTACTCATCTTTGTTCTCCATTTGCAGGATGGAACACTGGCAGTAAGAGAACAATTTTCAACTAGTAAATGGGCTGTAGTGTCACTGAGACACAACTATCTTGAAATCTTCATTTGTTGTTTGTAGCTACTTGCCTGCTACAATGAGACAGTGCTGTAAAGCCTGGCGTAAAAGATGCCCTCAAAGTAAAATGTCCAATACCACAAAAATTTAAAGGGACAAAAAGTGTGGCCAAGCCATATCACCTGGGATTCATGGATATCAGAGACAATAAATCTCACTGATGATACAGACAGCTGGATTGAGTGCACCTTCAGCAAGTTTGCAGATGACACCAGGCCGAGTGGTGCAGTTGTCACACCAGAAGGACGGGATGTCATCCAGAGGGAACAGGACAAGGTGGAGCGGTGGGCCTGTGTGAAACATGAGGTTCAACAAGGCCAAGTGCAAAATCCTACACTTTGATCAGGGCAATCCAGCTTCAATACAGTCCAGGGGACAATGTGATTGAGAGTAGACCTGCAGGGAAGGACTTGGGGGTGCTGGTCGATGAGAAGCTTGACATGAGCCTGCAATGCATGCTTGCAGCCCAGAAGGTCAACTGTATCCTGGGCTGCATCAAAAGAAGCACAGCCAGCACTCTGAAGGAAGTGATTCTTCTCCTCTACTTCGCATTCATGAGACCCCCACCTGGAATATTGTGTCCAGTTCTGGAATCCCCACCATAAGAAGGATAAGAAACTGTTGGAATGGGTCCATGGAGGGCCACAAAGTGATCACAGGGCTGGAGTAGGTCACCTATGAGGACAGGTTGAGAGTTGTGGTTGTTCGGCCAGAAGAAGAGAAGGCTTGTAGGAGACCTTATAGAGTCCTTCCAGTACCTGAAGGAGCTACAGGAAAGCTGGGGAGGGACTTTATTATACAGGCAAGTAGCGAGGATGAGGGGGAACGGCTTTAAATTGGAAGAGGTAAGATTTAGATCAGACATTAGGAAGAAATTCTTCACAATGAAGATGGTGAGGCATTGGCACAGGTTGCCCAGGGAAGCTGTGGATGCCCCCTCCCTGGAATTGTTCAAGGGCAGGTTCGATGGGGCCTTCAGCAACCTGGTCTGGTGGGAGGTGCCCTTGCCCAAGGCAGAGGGGTTGGAACTAGATGATCTTTAAGTTCCCTTCCAACCCAAACCGTTCTATGATTCTAAGATAAATATGCAGTCTTGCTCTTGCTTAGCTTTATTCTGCAAACAACTTTTACCTTGGTGAATAAAGTCAACACTGGCTTATTTGTGTTGGCTGAACAGAGTTGTCTCCTCAGTGGACTGGATGAGTATCTTGCTAGCTGCAGTGTTCTGCTCAGAAAACAAAGCACCGTCATCCTGTTAAGGAAAAAGTAAAATGTTTAATTGTTTTGTGACAAATTATAAGCTCATGAAAATTAATGTTAGGATAAATGTGTTACTTCAACTGCAGTTTTAAAATACACAAAATCAAACCATCTCAGGATTTTTATGTTCGTAGTATCAATGCATCAATCAGCAAAATGATTTGCAGCAGGCCACAAACATTGCATAGCTGAAAAAACATAGTTCCGTTTTAAAAGAAAACCTATGCCTTCTTGCCTAAATGCCTGTTTTAAATTCTCAAACACAAATGCTAGCATAAATGCATTACATTGTTTCAACTGCATAAATGCCATTAGAAATTACATGATATCAACAAAATGTAAAGTGCTGTGCTTAAAATCTCAGTAATCCTGCTGCAGCACCCAACATATTCTACTTACTTAAAAATATTCCATCAGAAAATGAATCTGCACCTAATCAGAATATTAATATAATGTTTTCTGCAGTGAATAAAAAGCTGCAGCCAAGACAGTTTAACTTGGTGATACTAAAAGCATGCACACTGGCTTGTGTCCTTCCTACAACAGGAAATTAATTTATGAAAGATGTTGATATTTTTGCGATTCTTTTGGAACAGTTTAAGTAAATTCAGTTTTGTTGAAAGGTGTTATATCAGAGTCTCAGCTATTCATAATAACACTAATAGCAGCAGTGCATCTTCCAAATATGTGTCTTAATAAGACTTTACAAGGCATTTTAGGACCGAAAGGCAAAAAACAGAAGTAAAAGGGAGTTTGAATCGAGACTACCGGCAAATGTGACACCTGGCATCAGAATTTACACTGGGAAAATCAAGTCCCTTTTACATAAAGCCAAACTGCTTCTGTTCAGTTTCTGTTCTGGCATGAATTACCTGTAGTTCTACTAACTATAGCTAAGCACAAATGCACAATGTAACTGCACAAGTTAAGTGTGGTGCCCCACAGCGTTCAAGCCCTGCTCACATCTGCATCCTGTCTGTCTTTTGTTATGAAGAAACAGAATGACTGAAAGCACACCCAAGATCCTTCAACAACATTTTTCTGGAGGTCTCTTTAGCCTGACCTTAAGTAATTATAAAGATTTGTTTGTGGAACAAAATTAACATGTGAATGTAAAGAAGGATGCTTGCAAACTTGGAACTTAACCTCCCCTACACTACAATGCTACAGAATAATTTAACCAATGGTGTTTGTAAGCCTGGTCTTGACCCGCCGGCCCCCGCCCGGGTCTCGGCCTCCCGGGCCCTGTCCCGGCGGGGCCTGCGCCCCGGCCCGTCACCCGCCCGCCCGCAGGCGGGGAGGCCTCTGCCCCGCCCTCACGGTCCGGTCCGACGCTCGGAACCGCCCAGGAGGTCAGGGGCTCTCTCGAGGCATCAGGTGCCGGACAAGGCCCACGGCAAGGGCCGGGGACGCAGACACCCCCCACCTCGCCGCGCCTGCCTCCCGCCTTGCTCAGCCCCCACGGGCTCCCGGCGAGCTCCGAGGGGGGGCGCGCGGAGCACTCACCCGGAAGGACGTGCGGCTCCCCCACTCTGCCTGAAGAGCGGCAGCGCCCCCCAACCGCTGTGGCGCTCTCTGCCGGTCACCTGCCTCCCCTGCCCTGCTCCGCCCCCCGCGCCCGGCTCCTTTCGCCTCGCCCCGCCCCGCCCCGGCCCCTCCCTCTCGCCCCGTGGCGTCAGTCCCTCCCCTCGCCCTCTGCCCCGGCCGGCTCAGCCCCGCGCACAACAGTGGCTTCTGTCTGACCGGCGGTTGTGGGGGTTCCGGCGGTTCCGCCGAGGGGTCACTGCTGAGGTCTTTGAGCCTTTTCCGGAGGGCTCCCAGCTGCCCCCTCTGTCTCTGCCTCTCCAGGCGTGACTCCTGTCTGTACGAGGCGGCCCTTCACAGGTGTCGCCGGTGTCAGGTTGCTGTCCTGGTTCCTGTGCTTGTCCCTGTGCTTGTCCTCCCCTGGCCGGAGGAGCCCCTGCAGCCGCAGCTGTTTGGCTCTCCAGCACCTGGGAGCTCAGCCAGAAACCGGTCGCCCTGGGTTTTTTTCGCTGATGGGAGAGGGTCTCTGGCTTGCAACGTTGGATCTGTGCCGCACTGAGCTCCTCTGTTGCTGTGACTCGGTACTCTCCATTTTGTGTTAAAAAGCAATCATCTGCCTCTTCTTCTACTCCAACATCCTGATATGCAGGACCTGGATTTCCGTCACCCACTCAGGCTGACAAAGGAATACCTCTAAATATAATGGACACCACCACCACCTCCTTCGTTATTGGAGTGTGTCATTAAAGCACAAAGGGTCACAAAAATGAAAGCACATAGATAAAAGAGGTGTAGGGGAAATAACACCAAAGAAACATTAGCAGAAAGGCAGAAATTTCCCCTGAGCAAAGGTCCAGTCCAGCTCTTCTTTTGTTCATGTTGCTTCTATTGGTTCAAGTAGAGTAAATGGCCTTTAATTTTTTTCCTTTAAAATTGCTGCAAGTTTAATTTAATAAAAGAAGGCACTAGAACCAGATAGTCCTTTTGATCGTATGTGTTTCAGTTTTAGTGAGACTGCACTGTGGCTCAAGCAGTAGCACTGTAGATAAAACAGATTTTTATTACAGGTATGGTTAATTGCTTTGTTAATTTTTAATGTTCGTTAACAGCTTGAAGCATTACATGGTAAATATGCTAAGCAAATTTGTAAATGTTATGAAAGTGGGATTGAACAAGAATGTTTTGCAGTATATGAATATCTCCAAACCAAATGGTAAATTGGCTCAAATAAACGGAATGAGATTCAATAAAAGCAGGAAAGATATTAATTTAAAGGAGTTATCAAGCTCCCAGGAAGAGCTTTTTCCCTGCTGAAATGAATTGCCACATTGTTGTGTAAAACTGTGAGCTTTTTGTCCCTTCTGTTTTGACAGATACTTGGCCGTAAGAGAGGGCCGCTATGTAAAGAAATGTGTAGCATGCCCTTTTTCTTTGCTCTTGATACTCCGTTTGACTACTGTGCAGAGTTTTGGTTGTCTGGTGAGATCACTTTCCTTTCTCCAGAAAAAGTATTTTAAATAAAAAATAGCAAGCGTTGAACACTGGGGAATGAAAGTTGTAGGCTTATGTTCTTTTAGTTGCTGTAATTTTGTCAGTATTTTGGTTGTGCTTTTGTAGTTCTCCCTAGGCTGAGAGTAGGAGACAAATCTTCTGTGGTAAAGACTCAAGTCAGTTTTCCGTCTTCACCTGTGCTTTGAGACATGTAGTGGGAAGGCCCTCCAGGGGACCAGTCTTACCCTGTTGATGCGACATATCTAATTAACTAGCAGAATAAACTAACGAACTAATCTTAATGAGGACTAGTCAGCTCTTGATCCCAGTGACTCATTTCCAACCACTATCTTAATCCTTTCTGTTGAACAGAGATGTAGCACTAGCAGCTGACACTGGCTGCTTATTTTTGCGTCAGAATCTGATATCAGACGTTGGCATTTGGCATTGATATGCACTAGGTCTGTCAAACCTCACAAGAGGGAATCACTGTATTGGCTCCCACCTGGCTTTTAATTTTTGAGAAGAGGGGAAAGAAAGACATTTAAGGAGATGGCACTTTCAGCACAGGCTGGTTGAAAAGCAGCAGTAGGTAAAGAGATAAGCAAGTCCTTGACATCTCAGGTCCCAGAATAGTTCTATCCCCTTTACTCCAAAATGAGTATACCCTGCTTTGGGATTTGTGTCTAGGATTTCCAAAGGAACCCAGAGGTGATAGGCACACAGTTCCCAGACTACTCAGTTTAATAGTTTGGAACAGTATTTGATTGTGTGTTGTTTGGAAGATAAAAATATTTTTTCAAGAGCTTTTGGTCTTACGTTGCCACTTGCATTTATTTGTTCTGTATTTAAGTGTGTCAGGTTTAAGGCTAGTTTCACCCTTAAAACAGGTTGTTTATAATCTTGGCTAAACATGTAAAAAAAATTAAAGAAGGATTCTTTATACTGCAAAATTCTGCAAAAAGAATTTCATATTTAGAATGCTTTCTAATTGACCAGATAGATTGGTTTTGGCAGATTTCTGGTATAGCATTGTGGATAGTTCAGCAAAAACTTACCTTTGGTTTTAATATGTCAGTTATGTGATGGATATTCTTTAATGCTCATAGCAATATAAGAAGGAAAATATTACAGATGCAGAAAAGAATTATTACCTTAGAACATGTGTCACTATTGCTGTGCTTTTGAATAAGATGGATTGCTATAAATTTTGCTATATAAAAATTCACTCTGAGATCTGAAAATCTACCCTAGTTTTTTAATTCTGGCACATAGGACATCTTTAAATATCAAAGGCAGTTATGACTCAATGGTTACTTTTGCTGCATAAGCATCCTGCTATAGTGCACGTCTTCCTGTCTTTTGTTTGCATATCTCTTAGAAAGTACTAATGTTGTGATGAATTGCAGTTCCCAATGTCCTTCAACTAGATTCTTCTCCAGATTTATTTTTCATTTCCCAGGTACTTTGACTTAAAGTATAGCTTCACATTTTTGTGTCTGGAATATATCACACTATGTTTTTCATTACTTTGTATGGTTTCTTTTATTTAGACTTAAAATAAATACTATATTTAAAATGCAGCATAACTCTGTTAAAAGATGAATTGTCCATTCCTCCATTCAATCAATAGTAAAAAAATCCCAAAGAGAATAAATAGCATAGTTCCGGTTAAACTTCATCAAGTATCTGCCCAATGTTCTCCTCTTGCTATTAAGGTACTGCAGAAGTTTTTCTTGTTGTCTGACACAGCACTGGTCAGTTTCAACCCTAATTGAGCTTTGGCCTGTTGTGCTATTGGGACCTCTGTCTTTCTTTAAGGCCCAGCAGAAGGTCTTGGTGCCAAACCAAGCAGCTGCCTTCTGTCCCTCCCCTCTTCTTGTGTGGCTTGCTAGGCTGCTTTTGCATGAGAATCATGAGGCAGTCTGTGAGGGGAGGGCAGAGAGGCCCTTCAGGTCCATAGTGCCAGGCTCCATGGCACTCAAGACAGGAGAAAGGGTCCTTGCAAGAGCACAAGGCCAGGCTCCATGACACCTTGCTCAGGGGCAAGGGGCCTTGCAATAGCAGAGGACCAAGACTGACAATGCTGTGCTCTGGGGTCAAATGCACTCTGAGAGGACAGGTCCAGCCCACCTTGATTGTAAAAAGGGCAATGAGGCTGTGCAAGACCAGAGGGGGAAGCCCCATGTACTCTGCTAAGGATGAGAAGGAAGGGTAAGCATAGACCCAGGAAAGGGGGCAGAAAGCAGAAGGGGTGGGGACAGCAAGGCCACCCGCACTCTTAGTAACATTAAGACTGTTCCTTCAGTTTTCAGGCCTTTCTTTTGTTTTACTACCTGATAACAAGACCTGGAGGGGCAGAAGGCCTTGAGGGCCAGCTCATGCCCCAGATGCTTGCCCAGCACTGGCTTTGGCAGTGGTTAGGGGGTTCTTCTAGTGGTGCTGGTGCAGTGGCCTCTTCTAGGCTGGAGAACTGGCCTTGGGGCTGCTGGCCCTGCTCTTTGGGTGTCATTGTGGGCCCGCTGGGGAGCATTCTCTTGCCTGTCTGGAAGCAGGTGGATGCGCCACAGCCTCCTCGGGCTGCTGTTGAGACTCTTCTTGTTCCCTGGTGATAAGAACTGGGGCAGAGGGAGGGCTGCTGGGACCCCCATGAAGGGCGGCTGCTGAGGAGGTTGTCTGCACTGGCTCCTTCAGGGCTGTTGGAGGGGGCTGGGCCAGGTGTGGCAGACCCTTCTTGGGGGGCAGCATGGCCAGGCCCAGCCACGGAGCTGCCCTTCCAACCCTGGTAGCACGCCCTTCCTCCAGGCCCAGCAGACAACAGGTCACTCTGCTGCACCATTCCACATCTATGCCAATAAGGTGGTGCAGAAATGTTGCCGCACAGTTTTGGAAGGAGGCCTCCAGCAGCTGGGCCAGGAGGGGCAAGACATGGTCCTCTACTGTGGCTGCCTGCAGACTCCAGTTCCCAAAGATCCATCCCAGTTCCTGATGCACCCAGGTCAGAAGGGACTGGAGGTGAGCTGGGTGGTCCTGGAAAAGGGATGCCCAGGTGCTGGACTGGAGGCCACCCAGAGGAGACCTAGGCACCATCCCCACAGGCTGTTGCTGTAGAGCTGTCGGCAGCTGAACAGCCATGACCTCCTCCTGCCTGCTGAGCAACGATAGATGACACCGGATGGTGTGACACCACACTCTTAAAAGTCATCATCCACCTGCACAGTGCGCTTAATGGAGAGGATCATCCTTTTGCAGAGGGGGTGCTTGGGCTTACTCTCAGCCCACTACAGGATGCACGTGTAACAGAGCTGGTGGAGGCATGGCATCATATAGCTGGCCTCCTCCCAGTTGTTCATGCATATTGGACAGCAGTTGCCCAGCTCCATGGCCATGCTCTCCACTCACTGCAGTGGGCTGGAGGGAGCTGGGGATGGTGAACAGCACTCTCTTTGTGGCACTGCAGCAGTGGGTGCCATGCTGGAAAAGAAAGAGAGGCCTGGATCATTGGCTGGCCCTCGGGGGAGTGGAAGGAATGCTCAGGTGACTCCAGAAGGCAATTTTCCCAGCTGCCCAGGGAGAGGTGTCCCTGCTCAGCTCACCTCTGCTATTGCAAGCGCATCTGCTGTGTGCCTGGCTGCCTGAAGCTTGCAGGGCCAGGAAAGATCTTGTGACAGCTGTGGTGTCAGGCACAGAAACCTGCAAGGACCAACTCTCCAGTTAGGACACCCGAAGCAGCTCATCACTCCAGCATTGTCAACTGCTCAGCTGGAGTGAGGGCCAGAGACAGCTGGATGGAACTTGGCACCTGGATACAATCAGTGAGGGACACCCAATCACAGTCCATCATAAGGAAGCAACTGTGTGCCATCCTTACCCATGGTGCTTGCCCCAGCTACCACAACACTACTGTCCTCTCTGCCCCCCCATCTCTTGTCTTGTGCTGAGCATTGGTGTTTCACGCCAGTCACTGAGGCCTTGGTTGTATCTTCCCAGGGCCCTGTCAGATTGCTCTAGCTGTGGCAGGCATCTCCAGGCACATGTGGTAAGAGCAATCATTCAGTAACACTGAGTGCCTCCCTGGGAAGCTGCAGAACAAAGTCGCACAGGCTCTCTCCACACCCCAGCACTGTTGGAGAGCCCTTTGGGCTCCCCTACTTCCTCCAACAACAGGGCACAGGCAGCACTTGCCTCCTCCTCCCATATGTTCTTCTGTCTTTCCTTCCCGTCCAAACCTTTTCATGTTTCTGTGATTAGTTCTTAAAGCCAAATCTATCATCCTTGATCAAATTGTGATAGTAGAGAACAATTTCCCACACGATCTATCTGTATCTAGTTTTAGATTCATCTTGAGGGAGTCATAGTTAGAACACAGAAATTAGAATGTATTATCCCCTTTTATGCTGTGTTTGTACTTTGGTTGTTGGCTTTTTAATGGTTAAAAGCTATTATCTTACTAAAAAAGGGGAAATGCCTTTATTTGGTAACTCAGCTCCCCATCTTTCTTAAGGTTAACGCTTTAAACATTCAAGAGGCAGGTGTGGATGTATTACTTTGTTTACAGAATTACTTCCTGCAGGAACAGACAGTAATGACAGATGTTCAGGAGTTCAAAATCAGCCTTGACCTTCTGCAAAGAATCTCAAACCATATGCTTTCTGTAGAAGAGAAAATAAAATACATTACTTCATGGTCCAGCATGGGTAAGGATAATTTTTTTTGTATTTCCCATGCTTTTTCAAGATCTATCTTAAGCAAATGAAAAACGAAGAAAAAACTTTCCAAGCATTTCCCATCTTTCATTAGAAACTTTATTACGTTACCCTACAGATATATGAAGTGGAATAAATGGTAGTGAAGGGTAGAACGATGAACATTGGCCGTCTTTGGAAAATAGATATATTTTCACAACAGAACATTTTTTTGTTACAGCTAAGAAAAAAAAAAGCCAGGCATACTTGATAGGTTTTCTTTAAAAATATATTACAATTCAATCATATCAAAGTGAAATCATGTGGGCTAAAAATTTGAAGACAGAAGAGTTACGTTCAGTGCTCTAGCACTAGTATGACTGTACCAAATGACAAGATTTTATGTACAGTAATTAATAAACATGTACAGTAATTAATAAACATGCACACATTTCTTTCAGTCATTTAAACTACTGTATATACAATCTCTAATATAAAGCATTTTTGTCAAAATTAGCTCTATATTCTTCAGTCTGGACTTTAGAACTTCAGTATAAGGATTATTATTCGGACATATATCTAATAAAAAATTCAATTGTAGTCATTCTATTGGAAAAATCCAATAAATTTTAAATAAGACATCCCCTACCTTTGATTTTGTTTTATTCTCATTTCATTTCAATACCAACTTCACTTTGCAAATTGACTAAACAGAATGTATGATTACAATTGAACCTTCTTTCCCTGTAATCTGCATGGGCATCTCCAATTAAAATTAATGGGAGTTCTCTGGGTAGATCAAAATAAGGACAAATTTTATGTGTAACAGCGTGTTGTGATTAAAAATTGTTGATTCAGTAATAAGCCTTGAGGTTCATTATGCTTCTAAATGAGCAGAATTAATATGTCTACATTATTTAAACCTAAAGTTTATACTGACTACTTACTTTAAAATCAGCTTCTAACTTTGTGCAGCGTTTCACACTTTATTAAATTGATAACAAGTTGCTAGGGGATAGTTATTGCCATTTTCAGTGCTATGTTTCTCACTATTAAAATGCTAATATAAAGAGGCAAGGCACCTCTTTTCATTCTTGTCTGTGGTGAAGCCATCCTCTGAGTAGATGGTGTTTGCTAAAATTATATCAATTTACTCATTAAATTCCCACCACAATATAGCATGCATGCTGAGAAATATTTAAATTCTGTAAAGAGCATACTGGGATCTAAAAAAAAAGGGCTATGTGACAGTCGTGAGGATTGAGTTCAAAGTCGCTTCAACTGACAGCAAAGTGTACTCCAGAGCAAGCTTCCCTAGCTATACAAGAGACAGAAGGATTGGTAATGGAAGTCCCATGTGCTTTTTTCCTCTATAATGATACACTGCTGTCATTTAACAAGAATGAACTACCCCTGCAGGCTGTTTTGTGAGTGTCTACCAACGACCATTCACTGAAGTAAATTCACAGATCATTCACTCGACCTACATGTATTGCAAATCCAGCTCAGATATATGCAGATATTGCTCATACTGACTACCCAGCAGGAGTTTATCAACTTACAGAAAGGCAGACTTTGGCAATGTGTATATTTAGAACACACACAATAGGTAAAATTATCAGAAACTCATCTGTTTTCATGAATATTTGACTGAATATATCACTGGAGGATCTGTGACATGCACAAAATTTTCAGACAAATATAATTTATTGAGCTCTTTTTCATATAAAAAAGGACTGCTTATATTATGAAGATTATTTTATCTAGTGGTCTCCAAATTTTACACAGAGTAAGAAAATATTTTTTTTGTGAGCTTGCAGTTGCTAAATACAGCATATGCTCCACAGAAGAAAGTCTTTATTTTAAAATGTTTCACACAGTACAAACATATGTGTGTACCAGTAGCTCTACATGTTACCTATATGCACACAAACACAATCAATACTTTATCTTACAGAGGGATTAAATGGTAACTGGCTTTTGAAATCTCAGTTCATTTCTGCACTTGCAAAATCCAAAGAAAATAAAATTATTTATTCCAAGAATATACAAGAAATGCTCAGAGAATTGCAAAACAGCCAATGCCCATGGCCAGTGAGAACCAAGAATGTTATGGCACACTTCATACAGGCGTATACATTCTCAGGCTTGGCACACCTGCAACAATGGATGCGTCTCTCTCATTCTTCACTAGTTCAGTGACAACAGGTAAAAGCAAATCACATTTTCATTTCAGCTTCGCATTTTCTTCTGATGACATTTTCTAAAACTTTTTCTGTTTTTCTTCCAGTTGATTCTCAGTTGCATTTAGTATTCCAAAGGCAACTGTTCATGATTTTCTTAGGCATACATCTACGCTGTCACAATAGTGATTATTCTTTGTCTTACACTGTATTACAGTCTAGATGTAAAGATAAAGGAAGTTGTGGCATGCTCTGTATTCAGTCGGAGAGCACATACTCCAAACTCTTGACCTATAGGCTGCCCTTCACACCACAGGTCTCATGTGCGAAAACATGATCCCAACAGAGAAAGAAGAGAGGACTAGTGCTTCCCATTATATGCCATATGATGCAACTACCTGTATCCTTTCCCCATCAGTCAGGGATATATCAACTTGCAGGACGAACTAGTTAGTAGACGCTAGTTACCCACAGGGCCGTGTGGAAAAGCCTGCTAGGGTTATGTTACAAGCAGGTTACCAAATAGCATCACTGACAGCAGCAGCAGCTGGAAGTCATATTGCCACATCATTTTTGGGTTTTTAAAGGTAACTTTCCACTGAAAGAGAATGTCCACTCTGTATCAACCATTTTGGTTTTTAGGCTGACATATTTAGGGAAAATTTTGCTTCAATGGATGGATATCTTGGTAAATTTTACTTCCACTGAATTGTGCGGTTCATAACAGACTGCTTTGGAGGGAGAGAAAGGAGCCTTTGGAAAGATGGCCTGTTTTTTTTTTCTCCAATTAGTTCACAAGTTGAACTATTATGTATTAGGTAACCACCTCTGATAGACATTGGTATGACATGATTTCTTACTTTAATGCTCTCCCTCTGCCCAGAGGTCCATTTAACCAGACAAAATAAAGCCAGTTGGCAAAAATGCAAAAGAAATGGACACACAGTAGAATATTTTTGCAATTAAAAGCTAGATCCCTAGAAACACAGACACACATCATAAAAATGGAGACAAGTTAATGAAGAATGGGGGTACATGTGTCACATTATTAGCAATGCAAAAGACCAGCTTAAGCATGTGTTTCCTTACATCAACTATAAAAAAGAAAAAGGTGCCTTTTTAGCAAGTATGCACAGAAATTGCTTAGTTATTTCTAAGAAAAAAAATCAGAACACTTTACTATTTTTATCCTATATTACAGTCATTATTACTACCTGTTTATAAAATGTAAACCTTTCTTTGCAGTTAAGATTTACAGCAGTCATCACCTTTGTCCACTCCTTACATAATGGTGACAAAAATAAACTGATTTAATTTACATATTTTATGAGTAATTACTGATATGTAGTGGATTATTTGTTGTGTATGGCAGAAATAGTGGACAGCATTGCAACATATGCAGTTGAATGGCAGCAAAAGATTTGTTGAAGACTGATGGTGGGACTGGAATAGCAAGAGATCTTGAGGTGACATATAATACTGATGTATGCAATGCTTTTATCTCCAAAACCATTCAAGAAAGGAAGGCCCATTACCAGTAATGGACAAAAAAAGCCTGATGATGGCTATTCCAAACAACTGCAGCATTGTGCTTACTTATCCCCACCAGATGTTGTTTCTCAATATGTCTTGACTAAAGATAAGACTGGAAGGTAAAATTCAGCAAGACAGTTTTTCTTCTACACATCTAGTGAATCAGATTATCTGTATGATGTGGTATTTGGTAAATTGCAGTGTCCTGGGAGTATTTTTGCTCTGAATCATGAAGTCTATATTTAAGTTGCTGAAATGGGATGTTATCAAAACTTATCTATAAACCACTACTTTTAGGCCAATATATTACAGTATAAATGTGTTGCATACCTGTTTCTATAAAATTTACTGCCATGAAAAAAAGAGCAATCAGGATCCCCAGAGTATGGCCTTTGTCCATCTGTCACTGTATACACAATACAAACCTCATGTTGAGATTCCATTTAATGTACAGCAATTGTCTGCTGGACAGATTAGAAGCCAAATATGATGTTAAACTAGAGGAAGTAGCATAACAATGCCACTTTGCCCCTTGAGAGTCCCACTGTGTTACATCTCAGCTTTTGAGGTCATTCACTGCTGACCTCCTTCGCAGAAGATGTGGGGCTGTCTCGAACTGGTAGTAAGTCATAATGACATGGAATATGGCTGTTTTTTGGAAGATCATAAGGATCCTGGCTGAAACGTCCACTGCTGCTGAATGCTCCCTGGACAACACTCACTGTAGGTTCTGTGATAAAAGAAAATACATACATTCAACACTAGAAGCAGCAAATAGAAGGCTAACACTGTATTTTATTTCTATTTGCATTACAAAATATCCTTTCCTTTCTGCTTCAGTATAGATATTCCTTGTCATGCTGAGTCCTGAAGTGCAGGTATAGAAACAAAGGTAGATGTTAAGGTGTTTTTGTCTTTACACTGTTACATCTGTGGGCTTGCAGCAGAGTCCTGCCATGTCTATGTATGGGCAGAAGCAAGTGGACCAGCATCTGTTCTTTGTGTGGGGACAAAACAAAACAAAACAAAAGCCCATATCTGAGACTTTAAATAAAGATTTTCTAAAAATTCTTAGAAACATAATGGGGATATTGATGGATTTCAGAAGACTCTCTAATTGGGGTGAAAAGAGGAAAATATTATCCTATGACACATGACATATTTTTCTCCAGCCCACAGACTATTAGGATAACTATTATTCCAGAAGACCTCTAAGTATTCTGTAAGTACAGTAACTACAGTAATGCAGTTAGGGTCCTTATCAGTGACATACTACGTTTGTGGGTGAAGATGCTGTTTTTTTCTGATCAAGAGGAGGAAACAGATCTTTTCTGTCCCTCCCATACACTTACTCCAGCTGTCTTCAGTACAGAGTTGAATTGCATTGCAATGAAATACTAAGCTTATCTCATGCTGTTGTTTAAAGAAAGCCTTTTGTACTACAGAAATTCAGAGGTATCTCTAGGTTATAGAATATATAGAATAGAATATAGAATAGAAGGTATTTCAAACTCTGTTCTTGTGAATTACACTATTTATCTCAAAAGAATGAGACTTGTTTTAGTTTTTGAACAGATAATAGAATCTGAACACTTTTTTTTTCCCCAGTGGTTCTTCATGTATTTTGATTAAACTGATTCAAAGAAAAGAAGTCTTGTGCTCTCTGTTCTTAACCTTCAACATCTAGAATTAGATTTCGTACTTACCAACTTCATAAATGTTTTTATTGGCTGAAGCAGAGCTGGTGATCTCAGCATAAGGGGAGTCCCTGCGTGCTGGTGACTTCATTTCAACATATCCACATTCTGCACTTTTTGGTACAAGAGCTGGTGGGTCTTTTATAGTAGCATACGGGTTCTCAGAACTACTTAATGAGCAATTACTTAAATTGTGCTCTGAGTTCTTCACTAGATCTGCAAAAAGAAAGACATACTAGTTTGTCAAGCATGGTACCTACTATGGATGTTGCTACTAAATAGGGTGTTCTTTAATTTTGAGTTTTAAAAAGTCACTCATAAATTAATATTTTAACAGAAATCCGTTATAACACTTCAAAATTGCTATATGGCCATTCATGAAAGCACCTCTACAGCTATGCTTTTTAAAGGGCCTGATCTTGCCATCAGCAAATTCCTGTTGCAAAACCTGAGTACCTTCCATTCTGGTTGAAATAGTAGCTAGCATTAAATACAGATGATATCTAGAATCAGTTTTTAATAGGCACTTCAGAATACTTTTTCCCTTTCCAAGTTATCTAAGACTGTTCCCAGTAGCAACGTCTGGGCAGATGGTAAGGTGACTTCTAGGGATGGCCTGTTTGGTGCAAAGGTTGGGTACACAGCCACACTAAAAGAGTAACCAGCTTCTTATAAGCTTCCGTAAGGTGCACACAGGAGAACTAAAGGGAAACAGCAGGTGGCTTGTTATTTCAGGATTTAGCTTAAGGATAGATAACTGTAGTTTAAGAGAGGATGTATTTTTTTCTTGCAGAGAAGAGATTTTGTGGTGTCCATATTAATTTGTTCTCTGCGTTGCTTTGTGGTATGTCATGTTATTTAAGATTTAGAACTGAGAATTTATCATCTTGTTCTTGACTCTGAATATCCAGCATGAGACTGACCTTGATCAATCTTTGTGACTCATAACTTTGTGACTCCTTTAAGATATTTTAAATTGGGCTTCCCCTAATCCTCCAAACCCAGGAAATATCAGGTGTAATAAACACTCCTTCATCTTAATTAGACTGTACTATATACAAGATAACAAAACAGTTGCTTTTGTCTACATATTTCACTCATCATTCATACGGACTTAGCTACAATTTTTACATTGTTTGGACATCCAAGCATTCTAGTCACCCTTGGCATACCTTAATCATATAACAATAAAAATGACATAACAGCATTATGGTCCAGTATAAAGCCTTAAATGAAATCTGGATAATTCAGAAGATCAAAATATCACTGCCCTGAATTTCTGAAGGTTTTCATTGCTCTCTACATATTTGTATTTTGATATCCTTTCCAAAGGCCTCTAGGGAATGCCATGAAGCACTGTTGGCTTGTACTCATGCAGTCTTACATTGACCATGCCAGTTTTAAGAAGAACTGGCTCTTTTTAAAGGCCTTTCATCAGAGGCAGCAGGCGTCCTTACCTGACTCACTAGGCTGAATTCAAGTGCCATCCCTCTTCTGCTGTCCAGAATAGAGCCATTTCGTGACTGAAGCATTACAGAAACATTTGATGTATTTGACATATAGGGGACTTAGGAAGGCTTGGTTTGCTGTCTTTTTTTTAAAAAAGAATCCACTCAAAAAGGAAAATAATGCAAACAAACTGCATACGTTGATTCATTGTCTAGGAATTATTTAGTCCAAAATTATTTTATAATCTCATCACACAGGAATCAAAGATAACTCAGGAGAGTAAACTGAATGTCTACGTAATGTCATCTAAATGCATCAGAAAATAGCCTTACCTTTCAGAGACTTTCCCAAGTATCCCCTATCAAGTCCAAAAGCACCTGAGAAAAATTATATAAAAAAGAAAAGTGATTAGATAACAGTTTCTAAATCTTTAAAAATTGTTCTTGGACTAATTTCTACCTTAGAAAAATAATTGTCTTATGAGCACTGTAAAATTGCTAAGTATAGGGTTAGAGAATCATAATTAATATTTGCTTGCACACTTTCAAACACTAGCGTCCTAAAAAGGGAACGTAGTTAAGGTCATAAAGGGACCATTACATTACTTAGGTTGACCTCACAGATTGCATAAGCCATTATATTTCCCCAAGTTACTCTTGAATTAACCTAATAACTGTTGTTTGATTAAAGCATATTTTTTGACTGGATAAAACAGATCTACCAGAAAGGCATCCCATCTTGAAAATCTCAGGGTACGCAAAGTTCACTCCAATTCTTGGTATTTTGCTTCCAAAGTTAATCATTCCCATTGTGTTGTCCAAGGTCACACCTTGACTTGCAGGAATGTCCTAAACACCTAGTGCGTAAGTCTACAACTTTGCAATTACTTAATAGGAGAAGATTTCTCTCAATGTGAATTCCAATACAAACATCAGCAGTCAGCAATGATTACAACTGTCTTCAGAGACCTGGCAGTTGGTGGCTACTAATCCATGCAAATAGCTTTGACTGATATTATGAAGTGCTAATTTTTAAATCACATAGAATTATGGTACTATTCTGGAAGTTTTACACAAGTCTAAAATAATTTTATCTATACAATATCTCTATAAACAAAATTCAGAGCTTCCGAGAACAAAGTTCTGTTATTTCATAAGATCTAAACCAATTAATTTTATTCCTAACCCATCTTTATTTATTAGATCTCATGTCAGCTGGTCTGTTGTTTTTAAAAAGACTAAAGCCCATGTCACCAGCCTACAGCTACCCTAGTAAACCCACTTTTAGGAAACAGATGTAATATCAACATTCATCCAGTCCTCTAGAATCTTCCTGTTACTCCAAGTCTACTCCAGTGGGTTAATCACAACCAGTATCTCTTAGGAGTCTTAAGTGCTAGTAGAAATGCCCTAAGAAAATGTAAAGTTGAACATTGAGCATTATGACTGAAATCCTTTTCTAAAAAACCCCAAATTGAGACTGACTTGTGGTTAGACCAAGTCTGGGGATGAGCAAGAAAAAAAATAATGCTGCATATGTTGCTCTGATTCCCATAACCTGATACTGATTAAGGACCAAAAAATGAAAGTTGTTAAATGATCTGAATTATACTGGCACTGAAAGTCCCTCTGACTGAAAATCAGAGATAAGGTCAGTGCAACCCAGCCTTTTTGGAATGCACAAGATTGGGAAAAGATGAAAAGACAGTAAAAGACAGCATAAAGCAGGACACAGCAACTCTCACCACTTCTCAGCAATTTGTCTTCTTAAAGCAAATGCTCTGTCTTTTAGCAAACAGAAGGCTTAGCTAGGAAGATGCTCTTAGAACTTACATCTGAAGCGGCTCAAATGATGAGAAACTACTTTTTAAAGCATTGCTTACACGTGGTGGGGATTAAAAATAAAGAATATATGCAACCTCTCATTTATTTAATACGAATATGTAATTTTGCCACAGCAGATCTTTATTGTACAATACCCATTGTATTATGAAACTAATTAATAAGTAAATCTTTTTACAAAAATAATTTGAGCTACTTCACATATTATGTCTGCACTAAGCATCAGACTGATTCACTGTTCCTCACAGAGGGTCACTTTTTATCTCTAAGGGTACTGCCTTAAAGGAAGATTGAACCTGTAACCCTGAATGTCACACACATTTTGGCAAGCCTGACATTACTGAGTGGAGAATCAGGAAAACATCCCTGTCTTCTGATCCACACCAAACACAATGAACAGCATTCTCATCCTCCTTTTGATTTTCTCTTACCAAGATCATTGAGGTAGCCACCATGTTTCCAGTCGGCAGGCAGAGTTCCTGTGTAGTCCATGACAGTGCCTCGTTTTCCAGGTTCCATATTTTTAAGGTTCACAAACAGCTGATTTTTTGCCTATTTCAAAGAAAGATAGGGAATAAAACCAGAAACTGATGGGAAGTTGCTGAATATCCACATGATATCCAGGGAAAGCAAATAAAAATCAAATATGACAACTTAAGAGAAAAAAGTAAAATAAACCAAAGGCTAATTTACGTAGCAACATCCAGATTTTTATGCTTTACCTTTGCCAGGGTCAGTCTGTCCATGTTGTTGATATGTGGTGGGGTAGTGCATTGAGTTAGAGTATGATAACTGGGGTTAGAGAAATAGTGACTGTTAGCATTTCCACCATTACTGTGAGGGATGGTTTCTGAAAAGAAAGGAAAATGAACATGGCATTTCTTTCTTAGGATATGTTTTTGTCAGTGCTGCACTGATTTCAGAATCTGGTTTAGAAAAATATAGATACAGAACAGTAACAGGCTAGTCATGTCCTCACTTTCAGCAAAGAGTATTCACAAAGAGCATTCTTTCTGCTGTGGTCCCTTGCTCTATCTTGCTTCTGTGGTCATAGTATTGTCCTAATTAAAGACACTTCAACTGTCAAGCTCACAGCAACATTTTATGGTGCTTCAAGAGCAACACATTTTTGCTGGTACATCTTTCTTGACTTTGATAACTGTTTCTGCTGGCTTCTTTACATGCTGCTTTTCTTAATAGCTGTGTGCAAAACACAACATTAAGTTTCATGCACCCATTGAATCACATGCAGTTTCACAGGTTGAAAACACCTGTTTTGCTTCAGGAGAATTGCTCCTTCTCTTCATTTGTTTCAAATTCATGCCATGCTCCACAGAATGTTGCCAAAACTAGTGTCAAATCCTGATTTTTTACAGCTATAACAGTCTTTCTCTATTCAAGCTGTTGAAATTGAATTTAAAATCTCAGTAGAAACCATTATTTTGCCATGCTTTCTAATTCTGTTTAAAAATATGCATAGAAAAATAGAAATGTCCATACTTTCACTGTCGAATGCAGAAAAATGTTGGAGGGTGCAAAATGTTACACAGTAAAGCGAAATATACGGTCACTTGATCCTTACAATTAATACATTTCATCAGGTTAAGCAGAGATTAAAAGACTATGATGCAAAACAAGCTAAGCAGCTGTAGATGCTGGGGCAGCATCCTTCTGAAAGCTGGTGAAATGTCTCTGATAGCTGCAAGGTCAACACGCAATGCTACCATTGCTACTGGTCTCATGTGCTGGTTCACCAGCACCACTGTCAGTGTGATCTCAGGGGTGGCTCTCCTACGAAAGGCAGTTGAGAGCAGTGTCTCAGTTTTCCTCTTCCTAAGGAGGGAAACCTTCCCCTCGCTTTCTTTCCAGGAAGGCTTCCAAGGCAGGACAGTAGACACACTTTTCTAAATGTAATATGCTCTGCTTGCCCTTGTTCAGGGCAGAACTGAACCCCTTCCGAGCTCATCTAAAGAAGTACCAAATCAAGAAAAAGAGAAAAAAATTTGTTCTAAATGTCATTTACCTGAAATGGTGTAATCTGCATTGATGACTCTCATAGCAGGGGTATAGGTCACTGTGGGCATATTTGTTTCTTTTCCTTTCTGCTTATGTCTGTAAATGATGAACAGCACTAGCAGGAACAGTACGACTAGGACAAGAATGATGATGCCTGCTATAGCCCCTATCTGGTAAGAATCAGCAGGGATGGCAGTACTGGTACGGCTTAAACTGTTCAAGTTTCCCACTATAATTACACCAGCTGAAATACAAGAAGAAATAAAAATAGGTGGCATAAATTCAAAGACTTATGTATCAGAAGCAGAAAACAATATTTCACTGCTAAATCTTTCTTCTAATTTAATTGTATTTAATAATGCTAAGTAGAACTACGTCAGAAACCAACGTGAAGACAATTCTAGCCTTAAGAATAGAAAGAGATAACTTGCATGTAGCTGAAAAAGTAATAACATTCTCTACGCAAAAGCACAGAGCAGGTAAAGCACATGCTCTGTGATCATCTTTAGACAGCACAGCACTGTAAAATGTTTTGTGTAATCTTTGCTTTGCTCCAGTAAACTACCACTGAGACATCTAATGCAAAATCTACAGGATATATATAATTTAACAGCATTACATATTTAAACACATGTGCCTTATCACATTTATTTAATGAATGATACAGAATGGCATTTAAAAGCTTAATCTAAGTTTTATATTAAATAATTACAATAATTTTACTGCATCTGGCCTTTACCTTGATCACACCTGGCTCCTTTCCAGCCTGGGCTGCAGTAACATGTTCCCGTGATGTGGTCACAGGTCGAGTTGTTCAGACAGTCACATATCTGCCGGCATCCATATCCATAAGTACCCTGAGGACATTCTGCACAGAATAAGTGCAAATAAAAATCACATAGAGTCAGTACTTCTTAAATGTTTTGGTATGACAGCACCATACATGCTACCATTTATTTCTAAACCCATATGGTTTTATACACCAGCAGATGGCAATGTGTTAATAGCAGTAGATCTCCACGGAAAAGATTTTTCTGAAGACCTCTCTGTAAATTTGTGTGTGTGGAAAAGGAAAGGGAAAATGTACTTATAAGCAACTTTCTTTTACCTGCAATGTTTCCGCCACTGAGGCAGTAAAACTAGGAAGGAAAATAAATAAATAAATAAATAAATAAATAAATAAATAAATAAATAAATAAATAAATAAATAAACAAACCTGAACCAAGCCACAAAAACATTAAAAAGATAGAAGATGGAGAAGAAATAGACAAAATGTGAACAAAGTACCAGTAATACACCACAATATCAGGTGTCCTAGGTTACTTAGATCCCAGTGTTTGAAAAACATATAATCATATCAGTGGAGCCAGACATCTAGCTTGTGTCACATCCTACGACAGACATGGTGATATGGTAAAAGAGTAAGATACATGGGCCGTGAGTCTAATATACACCACACATTTATATAAAAATAAAACTTGTTCTAGGCTGCTTACAGCCTACTTTGATAATGTAATGTATACATTACAAGCAGTTTATCAGTAAACTACCTACATGAGAAAAATGCTAAATTATGAAAAAGAAGCTGACTGGAAGAGTTGTATATGATTTTTTCTCTCCCAGAATGATTTGAATACAATAATTTATTACCGATTTAAGTGCCTCCTACATCATGTAATTAGCATGGTAGAGAATTATTCTATACTGATACAAAATATTTCTTTTTAACCTGCCACCTCTGTTACTGTGTGGATTGTTACAATATTGTGTTCTGATTGTTTAAGGAACTTTAATATTTTTTCATCTTCTGAGACAATTTTCTGAAATCTCTCAGGAGTTTTGTAGTTATATTATTTTGCTTTTAATTTTTGTCTTTTAAAAAGAATTTTACTCATCTTTTATGTATTCCTAATTTAGAATAATTTATGAGATAATGTAACACAATAGATGCCACAGAAATATTCTTTCAGTCTTGATAAATCCAGACTCAAGTGGTATTTCATGCTTCTATACCTTGTCTTTCTCTTGGTTATGTTCAAGGAAACAATGATATAATTACTGAAGGCAATGGCTGGAAAAAATCATGAAGCCACAGTGTATTTTGGAATTTTGAAATTTGAATTGGAAAGAAAAGTCTATTTTTAAAACTGACGTTCAAACTCAGAAATACCAAAACATTTACTTTAATATTGTTAAGTAAGTATTATCAAATTATAGGATAAAATATAAAATGTATAAAACATAACAATAAACTTAGATTTGCCAAGGTATTCAATGTGATTTATTAATATGATAAGAGAAGATCTTAAAAAGTTTATCTTTTCCTACAAATTATTGCCATTTTGAAATGAAACATTGAAATAATCAGAATAGAATAAGAAAATTTAAATGGCTACTAACTATGTTATCCACCTATTATTTCATAGAAATATATTCATCCAAACCATTCAGCTTTTGTTACAACTGTATTTTCATTAGGAAAAACCCCTCACTTCTAGACTTCTAGGAGTTCTATTAGCCTTAAAAACATAACTCCAGTTGCAGCTGGGGCTAGACCCACTACTGAGGAAATAATCAATAGGGACAGTAACTTTCCTTCCCTTCTGTTAACAGTGTTGCTAGGTGTGACACATGCTATCTTGGCCACTGCACAGCCATGCATATCCAGATGCAGCTAAATTAGTCCTAATTAGAGGCAATGGGGTATCCTCTATGCATCAAAAGCAACGCCCTGTAAATAACACTGATGCCAAAACCAGATATAAACCTTCACAATAGTATGCTCAATGGATTGCCTTGCATTTCAGTACAATGCATGAAGTGTGGGAGCACCACTCTGTAATGTCAGCAAAAGCTGGACTAACATTTCTGTGTTTATAAGCCTGATTATTCTTTTAATGTAGTATGCTATACTATCATTGATGTCAGCGGTGTTATTCTTTGTGTGATTCTTGGGTAAGGAATCACATACGTATGAAAATAACATGCCATCTATTATGATTTTATAATCCAATTGTATCGTAAAATGACATTGCAAAGATTAGTTTTAACCACCAGGATTGATACACTATTTCTTTTCTTTAGTTTTATAACGATTAGTTTTCATTGTGGTTTTAATTTTTTACATTTACGTGATTGGAGGCTTTTTAGCATGATGTCCAAAGCAACTAGAACATAGTAAAATTGCCTCTTACATGTAGCTTCAAACTGAAAGAAACAGCCACCACAATCATAACTGGTCTTAATAACTAATTCTGTGACCTTATATTTATTTGGAAAAAGCCTAGGTCCAAGTCCTGAAGTTCTTTCCCCATCACAGTTTCCACTGAAGCCAAGAGGTTGTATCACAACACTGGCCACAATAACAGAGGGTTGACACGGGGTATAGCATTTGCTGTTAGGCATGAAAAATTCCCATCTCCACTCACTTTGCTCGCAGTGCTTCCCCATGAACCCTGTACGGCAGGTGCACTGCCCACCGATGTGATCGCAGTCGGCTCCATTCTGACACTGGCATATCAATGCACAGTCCTTCCCGTAAAACCCTAGGGGACATCCTGCAATACAAGGAAGGGGAGGGGAAAATGAATGAAACAACTGCTCTAGAAATAAAATGCCAATATTCTGGTAAAGTATGTTATTGAGAAGTCATTTCTGTAGCCCTGCTACTCAACATGACATTATATAAACACAAGAGGTCAAGACCTATACCATTTTAAGTGGTTTAAAATACACATTAGGCAAAAACTACATAAAAATGAGGTTGGGAAATTGTGCAGACAGATGTTCAGAAGAAGGCAGCAAGAAGGATTCCTTCAAGAAACTGATTCAAGAAGGTGTTTGAAAGAGAAGAAAGAGGGCAGATTGAGAACCAAGGGAGGGAGCCTGTTCAGTGATGAATGAACCTCTGGACATGTTTTCTACACAGTTTATATTGAAGCATTAAAAAAATAAAAATAGCATATTGTATCTCAGCTCCTTACAAAGATAGCATTTCAGTATGGAGAAGACATATGACCACAAAGAGATCATTATTCACCAGCAGGAAGCAAAATAACCACGATAGCTGACAGATGAACCAGTATAGTGGATGTCTTCCAGAGCTGCATCCATATGGTCGTATAATGGATCTGTTATTTCTTGCCACTATGACATTATCCAGTTGAAAAAGGAGAGTTATGATTTTATGAAAAAATGTGTATTTAAATGCTGAATGCAAAATACAATTAGCAGTCTTATTTTTTTTTGATTCAAAGATAATGGTTGTGCCCAGATTACAGATAGTGGGGGTGCATGGACTGAATATAATTGAAGTTGTAAGATGATAAAGATAAGAAGCCATCTTTAACACCATCTAGTCTAACAGATGTTTCTTCTTAAAACTTACCCAGCATATGAATGCCATATATCTACATCCAGTCACTGCACTATTCACTATTAGTATTTTCTTTTTAATGAAAAGCTTATCAATGTATATTAATATATATTAATTAATGTATTAATTACACATAATTCATATACATTAATTAATGTATTAATTACACAAAGAAAATTCTAAACCAAATTATAACATTGCAGTCTAGCAAAGTGAAGTTAAGTTTCTAAGTTTCAAATAAAAAAGATTCTGTATCAGTACTTGAATTACAGGTGCTGAGCTATAGATGTTGTTGCAATTGGCCCTGGAAGGCAGCAATTACAGATACAAGATGTACTGTATGATCAGTGGACCACAGCCACAGCTAAGTTAGAAGAGGTTCTGATGGCTTCAGTCAGTTCTGTGTTATCTAAGAATCCCCACAGCCTGCAGAACTGAAACCATCCACGCTACAGAGTACAGCTATAGCCGCACATCTGCAGTGTTAGCATCTGAATGTCAGTCACTCATTCATGCCTGTGCATATGACAGACTCTTCCACAGGAAGAGCCAGCTGTGGCCAAAACTTGTCTTCCTCTGAAAGAAGGCTAACGAGGAGCCCAAATGTAGTGGTCAGTACTCTGCAGTCCTTATACAGGTGTCTCCTATGAAACCATGGAGATAACGTATTGCATTTTCTGGATCAAAAAAAGTTCAGCACCATGGGAAGAACTAAATGAATAAAGTGTGAAAGTATTGAAGGAAAATTCTGTCTAATTTGTAGAGTGCGAACGGATAACAGAATTCACTTACTTTGTGTACAGTAAAGGCCAGTCCATCCTGGGGTACATTTGCACTCTCCATCGTAGGCACTGCAGTAAGCTCCATTATGGCAGTTGCATGTGTGGATGCAGTTTGGTCCCCAGTGGGAAGGTGGGCAAGCTAAATCAACCCAGAGCCATTAATTAATCTCAAATGACAAAGATCCCTGATATGCATGAACAGAGCTGCTTACATTCATATATGAGCACTGCTTTGATTGGAATTTGTTGTTTTTTCTTTTAAACACGTATTTTTTTGGCTGCTCCATTCTGAACAAATAGCCACAGATATTTTTGTGAATATGGAATCATTTTACTCTAGATAAAAAGTGCTGAAAATTGTTAAATGTGTAAGAAACCGGTGATACATACTTGATATTCATTAACCAGGACACATAAAGAAAGCCATTTGAATTTCTTTTCTTAATTTATTTTTTAATCTAAAAACTGTTTGATTGTCACAGTCAAGGGGCTAAGGCTTTTAAGCCTCAGAAGTGAAGGAGAACAGAGCAGGTTGAAGCACATCTTACAGCCTATAGCTTTAGACCCCATACTAAGCATACTTCCTTTATTTCCATTGTTATATCATACGTAATTGCTTAAATATGGTGCGTATAATCAGGACTGTACCTTCATCAAGTTAACTCAGTTTCTTCTGTGGGTTCATTAGTCAATATAATATTTCTAAAAAACAAGTATTTATCTATAAAGTGGAGATTGTTTTCACTCACAATCACATTGACATGTTATGAGATAGAATTTTACTGATAACTCTGAAAATGTCATGGTGAATTAATTTGATAATATGTGCTGCGATTAGAATAGTGACATAGTTCCAAAACTATTTACTCTTCAATGACAGCAAAAGATAATTTTCTTCATGTCAGAATATCACCAAGTACAGATGGTACTCTAAGAATAGCTGCTTTCTGTTGATTAGGATTCATATCTTGAGCTTTTTGTTTCGTTGGTAAAGAGATGCATAATTTAAAATTAGTTTTTTGAACTACAACACAAGTATTGAACAGGAGAGAAGAAACAGGTCAGACACAGAAGCCTTAGCTTTAATCCTGTGTAAATTTAAACAGGCTTGTAAATCATTATTGCTGTGTACTAATTTGGTTGTCCAGAGACCCATACAAGAGCAATAAAAACTCTTGAATCTTTCAGATGTTTGCATAGTGACTCATCTATGTGAGGGTGCATTTCTGAAAAGTATTCTCTTTGGCCAAATTTCACTTTATTAAAAAATACACTGCATGGTATTGAAAAAAAGTACTAAGTTTGCTTTTTGTTATTTCCACTTCAATTGTGCCTTCTAGTGATTTTTATTATTGTTTTTTTGTTTAAAATTAGCGGTCAACTAAGAAGGAATTTAAATCACATACAGAAGAAAGGTTAGAAGTTCCAAAAAGATCGCTAGTTCCAAAAGAAATCAAGGGAATCATTATTTTCCATGTGAAAGAAAGGCCTTTGTACAAAGCAAATAAACTTCCTATGTTACGGTCCATGAACACAGCCTCAGTAGATGCTTCTTTTCATATTGATGGCACCATTTTCTTGTTATTGATTCAGTAAATTCCTCCTCCTCCTAAATACCCCTATTCTGCTACTCTTCCAAGTATCTACTTATTTTACCATAAAAACAGGGACTTTTGTTACTAGTGGCTTCCACAGGAATAGGCTCAAGATTTATTTGGGCATCATATTGAGTTGTGCACCCTAATCACTTTGAAGAATTTAGCCAGCAAAGGCTTTTTTCCAAACTGACCAGATGTTACATCACACTGGTACAGAGCCAGTTAACCTGAACCAGTCAAACCATAAATGATATAAACCAATGAGGCATGTTCTTAGGGAATGCACATCCCTGGAAAGCCCAGTACAATGTCTTTTGAATTTTGACATTAGTAATTTGCATAGATCCAGCAATGCATCTGAAGATTGCCTGATTACTTAATAAAATAACTCTACGAAACACAATAAAACTAGGTCCTAGACCTTTTCCTTTTAAGTCAGTAACAAAGTCTTCACTGAGTTTAGCCTACCAAGACAATACTGTATGACTGAGGTAGAATGATACTAAAAATGCACATCTCTAAACATTTAGAAAAGGAAGAGTGAGAAAAATCCATCAAAAAGTTACAGGTACTTAAAAAAAGTCATAGTGAAAAAACTCCTTAACAAAACATTCAAATGTTTACAAGAACAAGGATGGTCTTGCAGCCAGAGCACTAACTTGTATCTGAGAAAATCTTGGCTTTGTTCTGAGCTTTGCTAGTAGCTCTCTAGTCAACTGTAGTAAGAAAAGACACCCTGTATTTCAGTGCCTCAGATCCTTATTTGCAAAATAATACCTCTGTTATTCCTAAGACTGCTCTAAGGATACAAGCCCTGTGACATTCACATCACCATTCTGATAAGACTAAATAATTACAGACAATCAAAAAACAGGTCAAACCCCTCTCTGCAATGCAAGATTCAACATTTCATGTTGGAAGAGACCTATAGCATTACCCAGCCCAACATCCTACTCAAAGGATCTGTAACAATGATACCTTTTCCAGGCTGAAGACTTCTCCAGATAATTGCTGTGCTTGGCCACTCTCACAGTAGAGTTTTTCTCTTGTATCTAGTTAAAATCACCCTTGCTGCAACCTGTAAGCACTGTCTTGCTGCCTTTTTACAGTGTGCTTCTGAAACAAGTCTGATCAAGCTCCTCTACAACTCTTCTTTGGGCAGTGGAAAACTCAAAATTGATCCCTCCTGTCATAAGCCCCAGCCCACTTATTAGAAAAATCATAGCACATTTCTAACTTAGACAGTTTCTTTACAAACAGTAGAGAACTGAAATAACAACTGTAATTAATTGCTTTAAAAATAAAGGAAAAAGAGTTAATACTTACGCTGAGAGCAGTCACTACCAATCCAGCCAGGATAACACTGACAAGATCTATCAATAGGATTACATGTTCCATTATTGGTGCAGGTGCATATTCCTATGCAGTTCTTGCCATACCTGCCACTGGGACACACTGAGAAAAAGTTGTCAGAATTAGAACTCCTTAGTAATCAGAGCAAGATTGTATTTTCCTTATTTCAAGAGAAAGCAACTAGTATTTGGACCAAGAAGCTTAGTGTAACATTAAGGTAAGGCATTATAAATTCTAGTAAGCCCATTATACATAAAAATAATAAAAAATAAGAACATAGTGGGTTTCACACTTAAGGATCAAATGTTCAAACAGCTTACACTTGATTAAGATTCCTGATTTATAAACTGCGCATACTAAAACAGAAACTATTTTTGGGTTTACAGTTTCCAAGTGATGGAATGAAAATTATTACAGTGATTGGACTCTGATTTCCATAAAGCCTTTATTACAGATTGTACCTTCATTACAGAGGGTTCCTGTAAATCCAGGTAAGCAGTCACATAAGCCAGTAATATGGTGGCAGGGGCCACTGCTGTGTACACACTGGGGGCACGTCTGGCTGCAGCGGTGTCCATAAAACCCAGGAGAACAAACTGGAATAACAAAGAACAAACTGTCACTGCTTCCTGCTCTTTCTGTACAGCCACAAACTACTCTTCAGTGCACTTGTTCCTGACTTTGAATTAGCTCTGCTTTCTAAATATGCAAGAGTTTCAATGGTGGCTGTTATTATTCATACAGCCCAATGCTTCACATTCACAAAAGGAGATTTGCCTGTCTTCTTCAAGGGTTAACTATATTTTAGTTAGTAATGACTTCATTGACATTCTGTTACTTGTCAGGCCAGTCTGTACTTAGGTTACGTTTGAAACACATATATACTTTATATATTATACATATTTGGGTATACATTATACACCCTCTACAACATGAACATCTTTTAAAACACATTAGCAAAAAAGATATAAAAGATTTAAAAAACCAAACTGGATAGTTTTATCTGTAGATGAGTAGGGTCATCTTATGCCTTGACTTCTTACATGTTTCCTAACGCAGAATACAAATAGCCATTATTTCACTGAGAAAGACGTACAAATGTTTTCCAATCATCCTTTCATTTAGCTACTCACTGTACTTGTTACATGGTACCAACAGCTATGCACCACCTAACTTTTAGAGAACCTGAGACCAGAAATATAGAGTTGTCCACTTAATTCTTATGCTAAAGGCATTACTTTATTAAAAAAAAGGGAGGGAGAGTGTTGGAGGGAAAGGCTGTTTTATGAAATCTCCTTCTTTGTTGCTCCAATCCCCTTTGGCATTTTTTTCTTGATAAATTAGAATACTAGGTAACACATTAAGAGAAATACCTGCTGCACAGCAGCAATTAGCACTGATGAAAGTTATTTTGGAATCTTTTCATTTTTTTTTAGTTTCATTCAAGATTCAGTCTTTAATTATACACTTGATAAAAGTTATGCAGCCAGATCTCTCTACAGAGATTAACTTTTCCAAGTGAAACAGTGCCAATAGGTCTTCCTGTTTACTGAAAAGGCACTTTCTGACTGAGATCCAAACTATTCGTTATGACCTTTGTATTCCTGGGCTCTAGACCATGGCTCTGAGAGCCACTGAACTGGAAGCCTCTTGTACAGGTTATAGGCACAGTTCCATAAGACAGGGAACATTTTCACATGTAATGTTACACTTAGTCTGTTTTTGGATTAACCGATTAACTGCAAGGCCTTTAAAGATTAGATAATGAGAATAATTACTACACTTAGTTAGAAATGCTTAAGGAATACTAATGCCACGGTAATGTGAGATTTAGTAGTAGTATAGGCTGGTAGTCTCGCTATTCCTGAACTGTTAGGATTTCCCCCTTCTGTGGTTCCTTTTCTACGTTCTAGTAATCATTTCATGCCATCTCCAGCCTTTTAAGCCTCTTTTGGAGGACCTGTTAGCATCTCCATTTGGGCTTACTCCACCTGCTTCTTGACCCTGCTTCTGGGAGACCTCTGAAAACAGGACTACCCTTCAAGTGCAGAGGACTCAAATTATTCTTCTGCAAATACTTTTCCCTCACAGTTTCAACAACTCAAACTGTAAACAACTAGAATGCTGGCAAACTGTGAATATTCTTCTTGGAAGAACAAATATTTTGCATACCCTCTGTTTCTCCTATGATTTGACTCAGTTCATCTGTATATCTCTTCTAGTAACCTTTAAATTTTACAGAGACAAATTTCAAATGCAGTTACGGGTAACTAAGATATCCTCTACTTACTGTGAGGCCTGATTCCACTGGCCATTTGTTGCTGCTTCAGAATAAGTGTTAAAAAAACCAATAATTAAGCCAATGATTCCTACCAGACTCATCGGGAAGCTAAGTTTTCTAGCTTCTGAAACTCATGCACGTTTTATTTACCCACCAAAACATGTATTACAAAATTAGTATTTGTCAACAACGTTTGGAAACGGTTGCTTTTAGAATGCAATCCTCTATTCAATTTGTTTCTTAGTGACATGCACGACAATGTCATGGCACAGAGAATGAAGAAAGGTAAAGTTGTACCATAACAAGAAGACAACTAGTAGTTGGAAACATTTGTTAATTTCAGATAACACTTATTTCTGTATATTCACACATTTTGACAAAAATGTCCCATCAGGGAGTGTTTCATAGCACTTCATACAAACAATTAACAAAGCATTACTGTTTTATATCAAATGAATTCCAAGTAAGGGAGGGAGAAACATAGATTTTTAAAGCATTTATTTTTTTCTTACTTCTCTGACAAGTGGTGCCTCTGTATCCTGGTGCACACTCACAGATTCCATCATCTGGAGAACAGGATGCTCCATTTTTGCAGTAACAAGGCAACGAGCAATTTGGACCCCACTGTCCCTCAGCACACACACTGTCACAGTGAATGCCTGCAATCATAAACAAAAAAAATGTCAGCCTTTGTAAAGAACTCTTAAATGTAGTTAGTTTAAACACTTGATTCTCAAAGGACTCATTTTTAAAACACAGCTTACAAAAAATATCACGAGCATCAGGGAAATAGAACCAGAACACGGCCAACTTGCATCTCTGTTCCTACTTTCCCCCAGAAAAACGAATTTCTTTCATATTCCAGTTTTGATGAGATGCACCTAAGTGCTGATACTAAGTTGTGTAACAAGAAGGCACTTCTGCAGTTTTACATTGAATATGGGAGCTCCATGGCATGCTATCTCTAGGCTTCCTGCCCAGTGATACTTTAAGATCTATAAAGATGAATAAAAACCACTCAATAGGATAAAATGCTCCATAATTTTCCACGACCTTTCCATATATATGAAATATTACAAAGGTCTTTTATTCCTCACAGTATCACCCTAATATCAATAAGGAGAATCAAAAGTAGAAAGTAATTCAAATGCAGCAAAATAATGGCTTTAATTTCCTCCATAATGGCTGTTTCAAAGCAGCAAAAGCTTATTTTCAAATTTTCTGTTAAGGAAATGCCTTGCAAAAGGTATTGCACGAACTTTTCCTTCTGAAAGTAAAAATTCGTAAAGTCTGACATAATTTCATGTAAAAATGCGGTGCAGGACACAGAATGACTTCTAATTAGTGGTGAGCTGATTACTGCTAAGCCTCATACTAAATGGAAAAATGTAGCACACACAAAGCGTTTCCAAACACACCATGTGAGCATTCCAAAACGCTTAGCTGCAACAGTGTTAAGGATGCTGGTCAGCCAGTGCTTTGTCTAACCATTTCTGGCATAAAATCCATTACAAAATGGCCAAAATCTGAACCTCTATACACAAATTGTAATACAAACCTCTAATTATAACCATCCAAACATATCATGGTTTTTCTTTGCAATACAAAGTAACATTAAATATAACTTTCCTGTTTGTTTTTCTACTATCTGCTTTTAAAAAGCATGCTGCATGTTAAATGCCAGCAGGCACCACTGCGGAACCCAGACTGTATTGTGTCTACAGTACTTTTCATTAACAATCAAGTATTATTGTAGCGCCTCTACTGAATGAAGCCCTTTGCTAAGGGAAAAGTGGACTGAATCCAAGCAGAAGCATGCCTTGCTTTGTAAGCATTTCCAGCAAAGTATGACATAGGTTTACTGATTACCAGAGCCCTATAAAAGCAAACCAGTTTCATATGTGACAAGAAAATACCTTTAGCTTTGAAGACCAAAACCTACTGTTTGTAACAATACTGAAAAATAGTTACACTATTTTCTGAAAGACTATTGGTGATTCCTCAGCCAGTACAGTATGAGCCTTGTAAAGCTGCCTATATCCAAAGTCTAACTCTCTAATTAGAGGAAAGGTGAAACTTCAGACTCTCAAACTCTTTGTTTCTCTGCAAGACAATCAACAGACTGAATAACCAAATATGTGGTTCAACAGCTTGAACCAACTGACTCCAGTAAGAAAGAATACTCTTGCCTTTTAGAACCTAGATGCTAGCCTGCAGCAGACAGTACACAGGCAACCGAAGAGCCCTAATTGTACAATGATCACTAATTAATACTAACCTAAAACAAATTTACTGTTAAAAAAATGAAAGTTTTCTTATATAATTTCTTTTTCATTTTAGCCTGCACAGGCAATGTCATTCTCCTGTCTTCATCGACATTTGCCTGGCAAGGTACACTTGCTTCTCAGGAGCCTAGGGCAAATTTTTCATTAACTTTCTATTAGTAGATAAATAAAGAGAGCGATTAGATTTTGAGAGATGCTGATGCACATGAGCAGGACGAGATCACAGCATTTTTATTAGTAACAGAACTACTTATTTCAGATGCATGAGTGCTTTGCATGAGGCCCCCAAATCTGAGAACTTTGGATTTTAAGTCTTCGAAAGCACAAGCAGACATGTGAAGAGGATTTCAGAATTGTGTTCAGCATTCTGCTCACGTGAGTGTTATCTGTCATATCATACATAGCTTCACTCAGTCAATGCTGCTAAAGAAAAGACTTCTTTTGCAGAGTCTTAATGGGTTGAAGTGGTGTTCAGTATACAATAGTCACTATTACAAGTCAGCGGTTGCCAAGAGTTACCATAGTGCATTATCTGAGATTATGTAGACCGGTGACATAAAATAACAACAGGCTCAATTATATTGTCTTGATCTGTGCACAGAGAATGCTTTATGACAGCATGGTGTCAAAGGGTGATACTGGGCACACTGGGATAGAAAAATACAACAGATCCCATGCCGCAGGGAGCCACAATACTTAAAAGAGCCAACAACTACTATTCAAAATGAAGAAGTTCCTCCAGTACATGGAAAATTATCCATCAGAGAAACTGAAAGAATTACCTTTCTTTTCCACTTCCACCTCTCATAATGATGTCGTTAGATAAAGAATGATATCCTTCTACTTAGCAAAGAAACAGTGTTTCCTAAACTCACTGAATAATAATTATGACAACATAACATACTGAGTGCTAAATATCACTTCTGTTTCACTACAAAAGGAGCTTTATTATATCCACTATTGATCATAAGCAAAATCAATTTCACTCCTGTGTGTGAGTGTCAAGAATGAATGTAGCAAAGCAGAAATACTAATTCATTTAGTGATTTATTGCATCTCTACTTACAAAAGTAGTTTTAAATTTCACTTGCTGTTATTTAGGTAAGTTCACAAGACATTTAAAAATGAGAAACTCAGTTTCACATCTTGTAGCTGTAAAAATCAAAGATGTGTAATTTTGAGAAAGGGTTACAAATACTAAAAGGATTTAAAAAAATAGGATTTCCCAGACTCTAATGCCTTTTAAAAAATTCCAGCAAAGCAAGCTATGCTTTTACAGGAAAGCTAGAAATTAGTCAGGAAAAATAAACATTTTCACTAGAAGTTACAAAGTAAGATTAGACACAGCTTTTACAGCAACGGTGTTAACAGTGTACTGGCTTATGATTGCCATAATTTCAAGAGAGTAGTAATCTCTTATGGAATAAAAGTGGTTTTTATAAGTTTTCCTGTTGATATTCATACTGATAAGGATATCTGTGAGGAAAAGTTTTTGCTGGAGCTATGGACAAAGAGCTCTTTGATCGCCTTCACAAGTTGCTAGGCAATAGCTGAATGGTCATGATAAACTTCAGCTAAGCTGCTCTGAAGAAATGTTCATGCATTTAATGCTCAGGGCTTTATGCTGGAGGCCTCACATCTAAATCAGCATTCCCCTAGCGTTTGTAATTGCATGAATGAAGTAAATAATTCTTTACGGATACCAATGTTTCTGCTCATGCTAGCAGAATGTTTACATACTCTCCATGCTATATTTTTATGTTGAGACTCAATGATCCATCCAAGATAGATCAACTGTGAGCTACCTTGTTTTAGCACTCAAAGGGAAAAAGAAATCTACGAATTATGCAAACGTTAAAAAGAATTATTCTTTTTCATAAAGAATGTGTATTTGCTATACAATTTGTCTTCTCAACACATGGAAATTCCCAGTATAGTCTCTCAGAATTAAAACCTATTTGTATATTGTTGTACTTGTCAAAACTAATTTAGATATACAACAGCCTAAATAAGAAAAGAATAAAGCCATCGAAACTTGGGGAAATCTTGGTGTGATAAAAGCTAATGATACATTTCTATCACAGTCCAAGACCTTACGGTTCATATTTGAGAGAAACAAACACTAGATCACTTCTGTGGAAGGAAGCTGAGACTTCTGATGGTGAACTTCCCTACTTCTCTGTCAAATAACGGATGAGCAGCCCAAAGAAAAGGGAGAAACAACTCAGGAAAGTGGTGAAAAGCTTTATAGGCACTACTTACAAGTACCCTCAAAGTTTTTAAAGGAAGAGACGTACCTTGCTCCCTAGCTGAAGGTAGACAAAAGACCACATAAAAGTGTTTCAAATTAAGAGGCTAATGAAAGAATCACAGATTTTTCTCTAGAAGTTCAGACTGCTACTTCTTCACTGCAGCAGCAGGAGAGTTTGTGCCTGTGAGTTTTGGTAGGAAGGCAGCTACAAAAGCTTGTCAACAAAACCAGCACTGCATCAGAGGTTGAAGGCAGACATCAGTATCTGCCAAATTCAGTGGAAGAATCACTTTTGAGACATCTCCAATATTTTTCTGGAGGCCATACTGTTACTACATTACTACACTTCAGTAGGGCTCATCTACTACATAATAGGTAGCCACAAGAAAATTATACTTATCCTTTTCTTACCTTCTTGACAGGTAGAAAACAAATGCACTTAATCTACTGCTTTAAAGTTCTTCTTCTAAAAGAATGGTATTTCCTCCACATAAAGACCCACCACAAAGCATAGGCAACAGAGATACAAACAAAGTGAAGTCCAGATGTAGGATAGGCCAAAAATCTTATTGAAGAATTAGTCTCTGTAAGTTTGGAAAATAAATATGCCATTTATCACAACATTGTGCCCCCATATGATTTCAGTTTGCAGCACACTGAATATCCATCACAATAGGACCTCATGCTTCAGGAGCCTAGGGGAAATCGGACAAGGTGGAGGGAAACCCATATTCTTGTAAGAGGTTCTTGGCTTGGGTGCATTGGGGTGACAATATCACACACCCCATTCCAACAGCAGCTAGTTTCTCAGCCTTAAACCAAGAGAGACTCATGATACTACTCTTTTATGTCATTTTTCTTCTGTGTAGGAGGAGGAAAAAATACATACTCATTAAAAGCTAAGGAACAAGGAAGAGTTCTAGTTCACGGTCCCTGGGGGACCTGGTTATTTACATCAGTGGTGTGGGTGTCAGATGACAGTCCTCCATGTTATAATCCAGCAACAAATGTGCTTCTTAGAAATAATGTTAGGAGCACAGGGAGAGACACAGCATTTCATCACAGAAATAACATATGTGGTGATGGGAAATCTGACTAGTGTCAGCAGATGTCCTGCACAGCAAAATATCACCAACACCCTATCCACTGTAGCATATGGATGAATACTACGCATGCTGGTAAAATGCAGGCTGATACTACTGCATCTGTCTTTTCCATAAACAAATACTATTGTTCTGGTACAGAGAGCAGACTGATGGTATTTCATAATCCCTGGTACTGCATACCTTTTAAATTGATTTTAAAAATAACAAATGTTGTATCAGTATGACGTGACATTTCTTCACAAACAGAAAGGCTGAGCAGAAATGCACTCAGAAAAGCACAATAGTATTATCTCTAACACCCACATTACTAGAGAAAGAACTTTCTCCTTTTTACAATGCTTTAATGTGAAATCTCAGTTTGCAAAAATATGAATTTTCTAATCTTTTAGAGAATTCGGAAAAAATTGTATTTTGACAGCTGCTTGCAGAACAGATAAGATTAAGGGATGAAATTAACAGTTACTGTGATGCTTGCTCGATTGTGGTCATTGAGAGAAGCAGTAGAGGTGGCTGTTTAATGGAACAATGTTCTGGTATAAATTATGAGGAGAATTAATTATCATTACCCTTTGGGGGAGGACATTTTCTGCATCATTCTACTGCTCTCTGTTTTAATGGTTCTTACTCTTTTCCATGGTCCAGCTATTGTGCTCCCTTCAAACAACAGAAGTTATTTATAAGGTATAGTGAAAATGTTAAGGGACGAGAAAGTTTGGGACAGACACCATCCTCTGTGTGGGCAGTTGTTTCTAATTTGTGCCATCCTGTCATGTGGCTCCTGGAATGTGATGGAATAGTCAGATTGCCAGGAAAAAAAACACTACCCTTAACACTTGCTTTTCTAGGCAGAATTAAGTTGCTGTATAACGAGCATTTGGTGTAGTGGTTTTACACAGAGGGAATTACATAGAGAATTACATAGAAGGTAGGATTTATAACAGGACTGCTATCTATGAAGTGTCTTTTGTTTAGGATGAAAAGTCTAAATATCCTCCTAGGCAACAGAACGTAACTTAAAAACAGAAAACCTAAATTAAAACAGAACTTAGTTACAGCCAATTACTATTTTTCTTGAGTTTTAAAACAGCTCATTACAATGCAATAGTCAATAATTGAACATAACACTTTTGTTCATAACTAGGATCAAAAACCCAAAAGATAACACTTTTGACACGTTCAAAATCAAAGCAAAAACTACTTAAAAAATCTGAGCCATATCTAAGTCACATCTTATTGTTGAAAAACTAATCTGCAGAGCTGAGAAAAACATTACTTTTAAATATCCTTCCAGAAACTTCATATAATTTTGATGGCATCAAAAACTGGGAGAAGTTCACCTTGGATTCATCAATTTATTCTTATTGAAAAAGAGAAAAGAGGTAAAAGTTAACATTTTTAAGCTTCTTGAAATGTATTTATTTTTAACACTCCCCTCCCAATGGTTTTTAGACAACTAAATTCTTCCCTTGGATTAAAAAAACATTAGACTGATCCAAAATCAGTTTCTCACTCTCTTTGTGTTTGAAGCAAGTTTGAAATTACTTTAACAAATCTAACAGAAAAAACATCTAAGTTATTCTAATATAATTCGTTGCATTTTAGTACCTTCCTATATTTTAATAAATCCTCTATCTGCCTCTCCACCTACTATTCATACAAATATGAATACAACCTCCCTTAATACTACCACCCAATGCTATCTCTGAGATGTAACAGTACAGCTATTTGAGAACCTGTTTCTAAAGTATTTTCTCCTATTTTTATTCATGCTAAATATAAGTATCTACACAAAGACCATATTCCTTATGACAATTACTCTGACATAGGGAGTGTGGGAGAAGGATTTTTCCAGACACCGAGTATAAAGAAAACTACGCCATTCATGTCATATTGTGTCTCTAGACATCACCAACATGTTGAAACTAGTCTGTTACACAGGCTGTTGTGATGATATCATCCAGGGATGAATACTCAATTTTATCTATAAGCACACATTTCTCTTCCTTGAGAAATCTTCCTTTTTAAATATGAAGACAAAATAAGTTTTCACTAAAGGCAAAAATATTTTCTTCTATTCATTACCTGAGTCAAGCACAGTCAAGGTCTGTGCTATGCGTGAACCTTTGTTGTATCCCAGGTTAGTTATATCACACTGGCTAGGTAATTTTTATAACCTGTTATAAAAAGCTGCTAGTTTTTCAGCATGATCTTTCAAAACTACCTTTTTAATCCAGTTTCATTCATTGACATACTTCTGGTCTCTGATAGTTCATCTCAGTTTTGGAAAACTCAAAAGGTGTTTTTTTGAGTAGCATCATAGAATCATGGAATGGTTTGGGTTGGAAGCAAGCTTGAAGATCATCTAGTCCCAACCCTTGCCATTTGCAGGGACATTTTCTACTAGGACAGGTTGTTCAAAGCCTCACCCAACCTGGCCTTGAACACCTCCAGGGAAAGGGCACCCACAACTTTTCTGGGCAATCTATTTCAGTACTTCATCACCCTTACAGTAAACAAAATTCTTCCTAATATCTATCCTAATATCTTAAAACCATATACATACATACATAATTTTAATTGATCTTTATTGAATTTATTTAAAAGCAGCGATAATTATATCATGCAACTTCCTTGAATGGTCCCTATCCCATATTTTATAGAATTATAGAATGGTTTGGGTTGGAAGCAACCTTGAAGATCACCCAGTTCCAACCCACTTGCCATGGTCAGGGATACCTTTCACTAGATCAGGTTGCTCAAACACCTACCCAACCTGGCCTTCAACACTTCCAGGCATGGGGCATCCACAACTTACCTCACCATCTTCACAGTAAAAACTGTCTTCCTAATGTCTAATCTAAATCTCTTTCAGCTTAAAACTGTTCCCCTGCATTCTATCTCCGATCTCCCTGACAAAAAGCCCCTCCCATCTTTCCTATAGGCCGCTTTGAAGCACTGGAAGTCTGCTATAAGGTCTCCCTAAAGCCTTCTCTTCTTTAGGGTGAAAAAGCAAATTTTTCTCAGTCTGTCCTTGTATGAGAGGTGCTCCAGCCCTCTGATCATCTTTGTGGTTGTCTGGACTTACTCTAACAGATCCATGTCCTTCCTGTGTTGAGGACTCCAGAACTGAACACAGTACTCCAGACTCCAGGTGAGCTCTCATGAAAGCAGGGAGGGAGACTCACCTGCTGGTCACACTTTTGATGCAGCCCAGGATCTGGTTGGCTTTCTGGGCTGCAAGCACACATTGACAACTCATGCTGAGCTTCTCATCCACCTACATCCCCAAGTCCTTGTCTTCAAGACTACTCTCAATCCATTGTCCATCCAACCTCTATTTGTGCTTGGGATTGCCCTGACTCAGGTGCAGAACCTTGCACTTGGCCTTGTTGAACTTCATGAGGTTTGCACAGGTCCAAGGGCCTGCCAAGGTCCCTCTGGATGGCACCCCTTCCCACCATCATGTTAACTGCATCACATAGCTTAGTGTCATGGACAGACTTGCTGAGGGTGCCCTCAATTCCACTGTCCATGTCTGCGGCAAAGATGTTAAACAACACTGGTCACAATACTGACCTCAGAGGAACACCACTGGTCTCCACTTGGACATTGAGCCATGGGCCACAACTCATTGAGCGTGACCATCCATCCAATTCCTTAGCCACTGAGTGGTCCATCCATCAAGTCCGTGTCTCTACAATTTAGAGACTAGAATGTTGTGCACGACAGTGTCAAATCTTTTGCACAAGTCCAGATGGATGATGTCAATTACTCTTCACTAATCCACGAACACTGTAGCCCCACTGCAGAAGGCCATCAAATTTGCCAGGCACAATTCGCCCTTAGTGAAGCCATGTTGGCTGTCACCAACCACCTCCTTAATTTTTACGTGCCTCAGGAGAGTTTCCAGGAATATCTGCTCCATGCCAGGCACAGAGGTGAGACTGACTGGCCTGTAGTTCCCTGGGTTTTCCTTTTTTTTTTTTCTGAAAATGAGAGTTATGTTTTCCCCTTTCCAGTCAGTTGGAACTTAACTAGACTGCCATGACTACTCAAATATGATGGATAGCGGCTTAGCAACTTCACCTACCAGTTCCCTCAGAACCTGTGGATGCATTTGATTAAGTGCCATGGACTTGTGCACCTTCATGTTCCTCAGATGGTCTTGTACCTGATCTTCTACAGCTCGCAGTTCTTTGATCTCCCAGTCCCTGACTTTGCCTTCTGAGACTTGGGCAGTGTAGCTCGAGCCCTTGCCAGTGAAGATTGAGGCAAAAACCCTATTAAGTACCTCAGCCTCTCCATATCCTGATTAACTAGGTCTCCCATTTCCTTTCTAGAAGTGCCTACATTCTCCCTAGTCTTCCTTTTATCAATAATGTACTGACAGAAGCTTTTCTTATTGTCCTTGGCCAGGTTTAATTCCATCAGGGCTTTAGCTTTCCTAACCTGAACCTGGCAGCTCAGACAATTTCTCTTTATTCCTCCCAGGTTACCTGCCCTTGCTCCCACTGTCCATGAGCTTCCTTTTTGAGCTTAAATTTGTTTCAGGAGTTCCATGCAGGCCTCCTGGTGTTTTTGCCTGACTTCCTCTTTGTTGGGATGCATGACCCTGGAAGAGGTGATCCTTGGAAACCAACTGGATTTCTTGGTCTCCTATTCCCTCCCTGGCTTTATGCCATGGTACCATACCAAGCAGATCCCTGAAGAGGCCAAAGTTTGCTCTCCTGAAGTCCAGGATAGTGAGCTGTCTCTGCACCCTTGTTGCCATGAAGATCTTGAATTCCACCATTTCATTGTCACTGCAGCCAAGGCTTCCCTTCAGCTTCATATACCCCACCAGCCCTTCCTTGTTTGTCAGAATGAGGTCCAGCTCAGCACTTCTTGTTATCTGTTCTATCACTTGGAGAAGGAAATTATCATCAATGCATTCCAGGAACCTTTTGGACTGCTTTTGCCATGTTGCGTTGTCCCACCAACAGATATCGGGGTGGTTGAAGTGGACCAGGACAAGTGAACACAAGGCTGCACCCACCGCTCTATAGAGGGTCTCATCTGCTTTATCTTCCTGGTCTGGTGGCCTGAAGCAGACCCACACCAGAATGTCAGATGTCCCTGCCCTCCCTTTAATCCCAATCCATAAACTCCTGGTCAACTCCATGTACTCCAGCTGGTCATTGACATAGAGGGCAACACCTCCCCTTTGTCTCCCGTGATGGTCCTTCCTAAAAAGTCTGTATCCCTTCATTCTAACACACAGGATGCATCCCACCATGTCTCAATGGTGCAAAAGAGATAACAGCCCTACTGTCATGAGCATGTTTCTAACGCTTTGTTTATTCCCCATGCTACATGCGTTTGCATAGAGGCTCTTAAGTTGGGCCCTCAATGAAGCTGACTTACTGGCTGGAAATCCTTTGTGTTGCTCTCCAGGCGCTCTCCTCCTGACCTGTGTTCCTTCTCCAGGCTCTGGGTATCTGTTGCTGTCACTGGCATCAAACTGGTAGGAGTGGGATGGATTGAGATTCCCCTGCCATGGCAGCTTTAGTTTAAAGCCCTTTTCAGGAAGGCAATCCTGTGACCCCCTCTCTGACACATGGATCCCCAATAGACTAAGTTTCTCAAAGTGAGTCCCATGGTCTAAGAAGCCAAACTCCTGGCTGTGGCACCTGTCCTGTAGCCATTTGTTGATTTGGCAGACTCGACTGGCTCTTTCAAACCACAACCCTTTAACCAGGAGGACTGATGAAAAAGCTACTTGAGCTCCAGAGTCCCTCACCACTGCTCCCAGGGCTGTGTAATCCCTCTTGGTACCCCTCAGACTTCCCTTGACTATATCACTGATGCCCATATGAAACAACAGCAGCGGATAGCAGTCAGTGGGCTGCATGAGGCTGGGTAGCCTCTTGGTGACTCTCCCTAATATGAGACCTTGATAAGCAGCACACCTCTCTAGAGTGTGTGTCAGGTAGGCATGTGTGCCTCCATACCTCTCAGAAGAAAGGCTCCTACTACTGTCACACATCACTTTCTCTTACTTGTGCTTGTTGTTATCCAGGGCTCTGATGGGGTTGCCTTACTTGGTTCCAGTGTCTCTCCCGATGAGACAAATGTTTTCTCTTTGGTCTGCAGAGTGGTGAAGTGGTTCTCCAAGGGCATCTCAGGCTTTGAGGGAAGCCTCTTACTCTCGCTGGTCCTTGCTCTTGCAAGCTTCCATTCTTCATTACTGTCCCACTCTCTCTTCTGTGTGTGTTGGTGAAGTTGTTGGCTCTTTGGCCATGGGCTCCACTGCAGACTGCACTTGGAACCAGCTATCTATCTAGAGCCTTCTCAGCCTCCCTGATGCTATGCAGCCTTCTCACTGTCTCCTGCAGCTCAGCCACTTGCTGCAGGAGCTCCTCCACCTGCTCCTCTGGAGTTTCCCTGGCTCAGAAATACCCCCCTGAACACTGAGAGCCCCTGCTCTGCTGTGATACACACCTGCACCGGAGCTGACTGCCTTTGTGAGTACATCTAGAACTTGTGAAAATCTCTGCCTGCCTGCATCATGGCTGCTCAAGATCAGCAAATCTTCATGTTTTTAATGTTTGTATTCTTTGATTAACACATTTATTAATTTAAGAAATTGTATTTTGAGCAAATTCAAATGTAAGTTTGAGAAAGTGTGTCTAAACTACCTGAAAGTAAGAACAGTCATCAAATGCCATTAACATCACACAAAATAAAGACAAACACAAAGAGGTGTCTCACAAAATCATAATAAATGGTGTAATACTAATAGTATTATTTCATAATTCACTCAAATAATTTCTATTAGTTTTGCATTCTTGTAATTTCCCAGAGGTACCTGAGTGGCTGATTGTAAGTCACACTGCAGCTTGTGGGAAGAGAATAAACCAAATATACTCCTGGCTCAGTTAGGTGAGTGTTGGCTCTGTAAACCTCTCTCTTTCACACTGAAAAGGGTGACAATGGGGAGACCCAGTGGTGAGACAGGTCTTCTCAAAGAACTTGGCACAAGCTTTACTTACAGACAAATTGCACATATAAGAAATGGGTTTGGTCTTCAAAGCAAAGCAGCTTTGCCCACATCTGTATCCTCTACAGATTTCCACTTCCTACACCCCAATAATCATGAAAGCTATATTCATGTGAACAGAAAGTAGAAAAAATACCAGGTAACCTGTAATCAGCTACAATTAATCAATCTGAACTGCAGATACAGAGTATTAAGCACTTTGAACAAAATACCTGTGATCCTTCTAAAGAGCTAGAAGAAGAAAAGCATATAAAAATCAAAGTTTGTGAAAAAACTCAGTAAAGACTGTGTCTAAGAAGTCATAAGCCCTACAAAAGCTTTTGTGAACACAATACTCTGCTAAACTTGTGAAATATCTTGCTGCAGACTGTCTGCTCACCTCCATCTACTATATTTGGAAACACCGGAGAAAAAAAGAAAACATTTATATCATGAACATATAAGTTCTTTAGGAAAAACATTAACTTATAAATGGGTGAGTTGATAATAAATAATAATAGATGATATCTGAAATCACAAAAATTCCTTCTTTCTTGACACAGCAGAAACTTTGTTCATATATGTTTTGTTCATATAAGGTGTGTTTTCATGCTGACTTCTCATAATTAGACAGAAAGAGTCTATACACATGGTTAACACAAAATCTGACCCTCTACAGTATCACAGTGAGACACACAATCCAGAAGATTCCAAGAGACAAACTTACTGTGTCAATTGGCCCTTACTGAAGGTGGAAGAGTTTTTTTAACACTCAGAACTCAGAAATCTATCGGAAAACTAAAAATACCTTCTAGAGATAATGGGAACATTCCATGATAGCTTGTCCTTTAACATAGTTTCATCAGGTTCTCAAAAAATCTCGTTTCACATAAACAAGAGTGTGCAACAATGGTGTCAAACAAAATCTGATGAATAATTAAATGTACATAGTTCTTAAAACCACAATGAAAATGCTGGAAAAACTTTATTAAAGAAATGCAACAATGTTCACAGAGAACAAACTATGTGCAGAGAACATTGTTTTTGCAAAAGTTTGAGCAACTCAACTGCAAGCACAGCTTCTGAACAATTTATCCTCTTTTTGGCTGTTTAAGCGAAGATTTCTGAGTTCCTGGAGGTGATGCTTTATCTATGAAAGCTGTCAGCACAACTTTGAATATTTACAGTTATTCACCACTTGCATTAGAAATCATACTGTGCAGGTGCCCAGGCTTTAAGATTTCTCCTTCTATTTCCATATTTCTGCAGATCCCACTCTCAACACAGTTTCAATGCCTGTGAATCACAGGAAGGGACAGCAGCCACAGAACTGGCCCTTTTCTCTCTCCAACCCCACCTACTCCTCCTCTACCCACAAAACAGGAATGTAAGACCAAGTCCCACCATAGTGCAAACTCATTGTTCTTCACAACGGTCTCTTTTGTACCTGACCATCCTGGTAGACAGCGACAGTAACCCGTGGCAGGGTGACAACCATCCGCATGGCTGCAGTCACAGCGTTCAGCACAGTCCAAACCATACGTGCCATCCTGTGCCAACAAAAAGAGACAACCCATAAATGATGACAACTGGGAGTTGGAGGGATAAAACCTGCCTCAAAAAAGCAATCACAGATCGCTTCTGAATCTATAATCCGCTTAATACAAAATGTTTCTGGCTTTTGCAAAGTTTTTGGCATCCTACATTTTCATTCTTTAATTTGAGGGAGGAGGATAAAGAATTAATTACATTCTCTTGAAAAGTGCCAGACTAATAGATCTGGAGACCTTGACTCAGAAGACAGTAACCTACACTATCAGAGGCTGCATGGAAAGCTTTCTTGTACTGTATTTCTAACTCTACTCCAGAACCTGGGAAAACTCAATTCAGTCTCATTTCTGCCTCAGACCCTGAGCTCTCTATATATTATTCAGAAAAGATACTATATAAAGCCACAATTTCTAAAAATGACTAGTAAAACATTAGACTAAGACTTCCTTCTGCACTACAGCATATATTATGTTAAAAACAGAAGCTCTTTGGCTATAAGACAGTACACAAAAAGACCTTATATTTTAGCTATGCAACATTTTTTGGACCAACAAGTAAGAGAGATTAAAGTTACAAGTGAACAGCCCTCTAAGCATATTTAGCTGTGCCAAAACAGCACAGCTGTTTTTCATGGAACTACACCTAAATATCTGAATCTGCCTTTTCTGCTTCTTCCACTGAACATGGCACATACAGACTATTTACAACTGTCTTCTCTAAATAAGGTAAAGCAAAACCATACATTGATCTTGCAGAAGAAGTGACAAAACCAAATTAAAAAAAAAAGCCATGGAAAAAAGCCACGGTAATTTAAGGTAACCCTCCTGGGGTGACAGAGCAAAGGTAAAAGAGGAAAAAACTTGACAGGTTTAAAACCCAATCATTTAAATTCAAGGCTAAAAATTGGTCTCAGTCACATTAAAAATCAGAATAAAACCTGCAAGAAAATTCATCTGCTGTTCTTTGATGTTAACACCTACATTTATACTTAGTTGCACAGGACTCAGCTATTCAATTCCCAGTCTTTTAAGTAGAACAAAATCTTACATTACTTGAGTATAAAAAGCCTTTTGCTCATCTCAACAACTCATTTTTACACACATAAAAAAGAAAAGATTAAACATTTCCATTGTATACGATCAGATTTGTAAAGAAAGGAAATTCTCCAATATGTTGTTGAAAAGAGGTATTTTTATTCTGCTATGTATTTGGACTGAAGTCCAAACTTCAGACAAATCTTGAGTTACAATCTGGGCAGTGATATGAATTTTCTGAAGTTATTAAAAAAAATTGAAATACATTGCTTCAAATAAATTCTCTGCTCAAACAAGAAAAAAATTCAGATCACATTGGACACATTTGAATTAGTTTTCTGTTTATTCTCCTGCTCTGGAATTTTGAGGCAGAATATGCATTTAAAATATGTAAATGCTTGTGGACATCATTTGACAGAGAGAGAGAGTGAGCACAAGACAATGAGCATGGGCATGCTAAATTGTCTGACACAGAAATGCTTTTAAGCCTTATTTTGCTAAATTTGGAGCAGTGAAGCAAATGCCATGAAACAATACCTATCTCTTTTGTCAGTTTTGGAAGAGCTAATGGAGCTTTGAAGATGTCATCAGCCTTCAGAATTAGACACTAAGTGATGAATAAAGCTGCTTTAGAAAAAAAAAAAGTTTTCTGGTGGAGATGCATTGTTGGAAACACTGCATAAATGTTCACAGATACTACTCTAACCAGCTTTCCAGAATATTTTAGAAATTTTTGCTACTTTACTTACTATAACCATGTATGCTATAACGCATCTTTAAAACAAAACCAACTCTGAAAAAATAAATTCTGAGTATTCTAAGAGCAGTTTAACAGAAAAAAAATTAATTCGAAACAAAGGTGTGGTTTCCAGTCTTACACCATAGTCCAGCTACTCCAACCATGTCATTGCTCAGCAGAGCTCATTGAAACTAACAGAATGTGATACGGAAGGGGAATTTACAAGGTCCGTGTTCAGTTCAGGTGATTCCTAGATGATTATACTAAACCAAAAACGTGCTATGCAGACAGTATTGAAAAAGTAAGGAAAAGACAGTGGAGAGGAAAAAGAGAGCAGAGAGAATTTTCTTAAATAAATTAATTTAGTTAAAATTTTCCCAGAAAATTGAAGTCTGTCATTGGAAAAGACTCTGGAAAGCCCCAATTGACATAAAATATTTCAATTTTTGTGTACGAAATGTAATTAAACCCAAACAATTACATAATAAAGCAAATTAGTTCTGAATCTTTCAATTTTTCACGTTTTGAAATTATGTGGTTTTATGGCTTGTCTAAAATACAGCTTACAAGGTGGACAGAACTCATGAGGGGAGTGCCTTTGTTAACATAATTTCTAACTTCGTAGTTCTCGAAGGGTGGGGGATAGTGGAAGTCAGAGCCCTGATAGAAAGGCAAAGAAGTGTCTGTCATGGGACTGAGTGGTAAAAGTGTCTTCTCATGTCTGATTGAGAAGGAAAGAAAGTTCTTCATTCAGACTTTACCCCAGATAATTGGATTAAAATGATATCGTTATACGTGGAATATATTTTTGCTATATTTTTGTCTCATCTTTTTTTACTTAAAGTGTCTCTACTTTTTTTACTTTACTTTTTTAATTTAATATAAGCAGTTTGGATAGTATTTGATGCTGGTAGAGAGGATGAATTTAGTACTGCGTTTTTCACCAAATTCTAAAGGACCTGGTGAAAATTTTTGAGGTCCAACTTTGAAATGGGAAAGCAGAAAAAGTGTTCAACTGTGCATCTTTATTTGGTGTAGTCATTTTTTTTGCGCGCTTTGATGTTCTGTGCAGCAGAATTCTTCCAAAAGAATTTTTATTGCATGTCCCTGATCTGGAATCCAACCACATATAGGCTACCAGGTACATTGCTCTTTAGAGACTTACCCTTATGAAGTTAGAAGAGTGACATTCTACAGTGTTATCCTGTAGAAGAGTGTTATCCTACAGTGCAAAATACAGTGAAATTATTAAACTACCTGGCAAGGGAGTTCACATTTTTCTCCTCTCCAGCCCGGGGCACAGGTGCAGGTTCCATCCAGGGCATTGCAAGCTCCTCCATTAAGACACTGGCAAGTTAAGTTACAGCTAAGTCCCCAGGTACCGCTGGGACAATTTATTGAGCAATCTACACCATGCCAACCTGCCAAAAATAAGAATTAATGCAAGAAATTAATCAGGTTTTACTAGGATTCACTGAGGACATATTTCCCCCACTTTCCCACATGGCATCTCTCGGAGAGGTGCAATACCATGCTAGCACTAACCAGAGATTATTATCAGCCATTTCAGCTGAGGATTCACTCAAGTCTGAACAAAGGTGCTCAAGGGCACCTTGCAACATCTGTGCACAGCATACATTTGCAGATGAGTGCCAACATACAAAAGCAATTGATAGGATATCTGGAATGAAGACAGATACACCTTCAAATTTCACTGAGAATCACTAAACTATGCTGAAAGTTTTAAGGCATAACCTCAAAAAAATTAGGAATATTTTCCCCACATGTAAGCTGCCGCTTTCATAATTCTTCCACCAGTGTTCAATACAGACAGTTTTGTAATGTGATTCTAACAGAAATCAGACACAAAAGACAGAAAAACATAATAGTGCAGAAGACCTTTTCGATGATTTCTGTACTTCTCTCCAAACACAAAGAAGAATGTAACGGAAAATTGTTCTAAAATACAGCATCCACCTGATGCAATGATTTGCAGATGGTGCATAGGACAGACAGAAATGTAAACAGGCTTTAAAAAATGTGAGCTTTTATGGGCTACAACAGCAATGGAGTGAGCCAGTCATATGTTATCATCAGCAATGACACAAGCCAAGTTTCTAATTTTGTATCTTGTTTACAGTAAACAAAGGGAAAAATATATCTGCACGGAGGGTAATCAATAGTCTATGCAAAGCACATGTACTGCAATGAAGCTGCCTCATGCCCTGGATTGATAACTTTGAATCTAGGGGTCATTTCAGGAAAAATTGTCATAGTACACTAGATAGAAAATTGAGACACTGTCTTTCAAGTATCTTTCCAGGATTTAAAAATTTCTTCCATTTACACAACAAGTATCTGGGTTTAGTTTAATTTCACCATTTGCTGTCCTTCTTCATTGTAGTATGACTAAACTTGCATAATGCACAAAAAGACTCAATTATGCATCACAAGGAACAGTTTTTCTTCTCACAACCTAGTTACTTAGCTACTTTAACAGAGTTAAATCACCTCTACTGTCTTTGACAAGAGTACAAGCTGGAAACTCTACACATTTGCTATATGACTGATGAAATTGTACCGGTCCCTGACAAATTTGGTGGTTATTTTGCCTAGGCAACACTAGCATTAACACTTCTCCCACTCCAAACTGGCTGGGTACGGGATTTGCTTCAGAGCATTCAACAGCCTGCCCTGCTCATCTCAGCAACCTATCATCACACCTGAGGGACACTGGACTTAAAACCCTTCCTCACAGAAAAGAAAAGGAGAACAGGCCTTCAGTGTGTATTGCAAGAGAGGATCTTTAAGTGGAGTTTAGTTGCATATTTGGTGTTTAAAGAGAACACCATGCGAAGCTTTATATGGGAAAAGATCGCTAGAGAACCAGAGCTGGAGATGTCTGAGATATCTTTATTCCAGCCAAAGGCATGCGCTACTGGGAGATGAAGAGGTGGCGCACTGACCATAATAATTACTGTTATGAGGAGAGAACCAGACAGAGGAGTCGAGGAGCAGAGTCCATTCACATTAATTCTTAGAGATCCAGAAAGCTTCTCATGGAAGCAGGGAATGGTAGAGGGCTCAGGCTAGCAAGGAGAGCTCACAAGGTTTTGTCAGATAAACAGCCTATGAGTAGTCTTTCTAGCAGACCATGGCACTGCCACAAGAGACATGGGGTGGCCCATCTCAGGGTAAACATCAGTAATTCACACAGCCACAGCATCCAGCCCACTGAGAACTGCATTCGGGAAACATGAATACAAGGTACGCACACTCTTCCCTGAGCAGATGTTTTCCTAGTTTTCACCTCACAGAGCAGCAGAAGCATGAAGTATCTAGTGGCCTTCAGGCTGTACTGCAAAAACTCAATTTCATTTTATGATTACTGAAAAAGAGAATCAATCTGAAGAGACACTTACCTGCTTTGCAGGCACAAGAACCATCTACTGGTGAACAGATGGCTTCATTTTTACAGTTGCACACGGATGAACAGTTTACTCCATATGTTCCCGGAAGACAAGCAGTACCACAATCAACACCCTGAGTTATGCAAAAATAGAGTCTAAAAACTATTCGAGGATGTTTAGACAATACAACTAATAAGTGACCCAGATTGACTCAGGTGCTACAAAAGCCAGAACGCATGCATCCGATGACTGTCGTAGGCTGTCATTAAGTTATTCTAAATCTAAGTGAGAGGAAGTCCTTCATGCTTTTCAAATCTACACTAAGCACTATTTTTCTATTAGTTAGAGTCAGTGCTCAGGTCATATAGATAGCAGCACTTGTATAGGTCAATGGACAGTATATTCAGCAATAAAGAAGCCATTTATGAAATCAAAACACAGTAAGACAGCAGTTTAATGGAAAGTAATGTAGATACATAGAGTATTTTAAAGAATTCATTTGGCTGAAGTTTTCACAGTTATTATTCCTGGAAGAACATTCACACTGTAAAATGCTTTCTATGTTACACTAGCATCCAATGCATAGGTAACAGCAAATGTGTGTAAAATGGTACAGAATAATCTGTCCTAACAGTAAAAACAAATGTCTTTGCCTAGAGTCTCTGTGGATGGAGCATGAGGACCTGTTGCAACAAGACAATGAATGAAATCTGTCATTCCTCCTTTTATTTACACCTCAACAGCACACCCTCATTTTTATCAATGCCTTACAAAGCAACTAATGTTTCATTATTAAAATGGCTTCATTTCAGTGCTGAGAACTAATCACAGATTTTGCCTTTTCAAGGTCTTATAACGCATCCAGTGGTACCTAAATATCCTTGCATGTCTTCTATTCTTGATGGAGAAAGGACACTGACATCCTGAAGAATTTGGCACTTAACTAAAGGCAGTGGAGTTGAAAATGGACTGTGAAAGTGAGGCCTATTTACCTTAAATCCAGGGGCACAGGTGCATTTTCCAGTCACACTATCACAGTCAGCACCATTTTGGCAGCTGCAGATCTGCTGACACGATTCGCCGTAGAATCCTGGGGAACACGTCTCATTGCAGTAGAGTCCAGACCAGCCAGGCTTGCAGGAGCATTCCCCAGACGTAGGGTGACAGCTGTCAGAAGGGTAGGAAAGGATAAATAATTTAGGACTAAATGTGACACCAGTATTTTTTTTCAAGAGAACAAAATGCTGTTCTAGATAGGTTGCATAAAGGATATTGCATGCCATGCATAGAGATGGCTTTACTCCCCAAACCATACAGCAAAGGATTCTCTTTATATGTATATATAAACGTATGCCAGTTCAGATAAGAAATCTAACATCATACAACATACATTTTGGTAGTACATGGAAAAAAAAAAAGATGTGTGACTTTTCTATAGCAAGTTGAAAAGATACTTATCTGAAACACAGTTTTTGCCATAAAATAGACACCCATGTTTACAAACATTAAAGGTGATTAAATTCCCCAATATGCACTGTTAGGTGTCCACTGCAAGTAAAATGTGATCATATTCATAACACTGCCCAAACTCAGTGGCTGAGAAATATGATGCTTTGGTAAAACAGCACAGCATCCAACTCGAAATAATAACACAGCATCTAATGAGTAGCAAGCATGCTCTTTTCTTTTAAGTAGTTTATTGAAAAGAGGATGATCAGCATCTTTTTGGGAATGCAACAAAATCATTTGCATTGGCCAGAATTTGGATATACCATCAGAGCAGTGCCGTTCCGGAGAGTATCTCTTCTACGTTGGCCATACCTGGTGGCACACCAGCTGTCCCTACCTGGAACAGCAGTTTCATTGAAGGACCAGTCAGACAGCTGTTGCCTCATAACAAATGGACATCATCAGCTGTGCAAAGATATATGTGCTGGAAAAGTGAAGACAATGGGGTACTCTGTACCACTTTGGCAGACAAAGCACTTGCTTAATTCTCACCAAAGGAAAGCCTTAATATCCAAATCCAATATATTTACAATGGGAAGACTGTTTAAAGATATTTGTCTGCCACTGATTGAAGTGAAGTTCCTTTAAGTCTGCTGGAAAAAAAAATGTGCCTTCGTCCAGATGCATTAAATGATCCATAACAAGAGCCTGATTTTGCAAGATTTGCTGACTCCTTGTTTGGGGGTGCGCTTTAAACTGAGTATTTTACTATTTTAAAGAATAAAAAAATGCCTACTGCACTTTCAGGTGCTACAACATAAGTAATAATATTCTGTGAACAAGCTGGAACATAAAAAAGGAATACAATATTAGTTGCAACTGTTCTTGGACTTGAGGACTGCTCTTTTCAAATTCAGAGTTTCCTATTGCTGAATATAACCACAGATAATATACTGCTGATGGAGTAAAGCATAAATTACAAAGGTATGGAATATCATTATGCATTCTGCTTTCTCTCTCAGTGCATACACTATGACACCATAGAAATTTGGAGGTCTTGAAGATACAAAAATATTTTTAACAGTATTAAACTGATTTACACGAAGTTAGAAGAGTCGAATTCAACTAAATGATATATGCAGAAACGGTTCAAAATTCATGCTGTTTAGTCAAGAGTACTGGTTATTCATTCAGTTATAACTGACATGAAACAGATTGAAATGAAACTGTTCTATAAAGTACACACAAAATTATGAAAACACATGATGAAGCAAAATAATCAGATTTATGCCCTATTTCTAACTTCCCATAGGTACCTAGCGACATTTGGGATCCAGCTTCTGTGTTTCTTATCAGTGGAAGAATACAGGGCAGGGAATATGAAAAGACTTTTCAATCTGCAACTGAATAGTCACCAGGATATGAATTTGAATATATTTAAAACATGAAGTTGGTAGTTTTGTCATTTTACAACACAAATCCCAGTTTTGTTTATTGCTGGTTGTTTTTCCTTTCAGGAGAGGGGGAGACTACATGCATGAGCAAGCACTGGGTATGAAGCAGAGGCATAGACATTCCGTGCCCCCCAGTGAGTGTTACTAAGGCACACATGCACATTTATTGATTGACATCAAAATTAGTATTCCATAATTTGTAATTAGATGTAGGAAGCTGGAGCACTTCTGAAGCTTTTTGATGGGTTCTCATGCAGCTAGCTTAATTGGCAGTAAGATTTATATATTAAGATTGGGAAATAAAGAGATGCCAAGAGATGCTGCCAGTACATCTGCTTTTGTCCCCAATCTTTTGTTCACTCTTTCTGGAAACACAAGCCTACTATGTACAAAACATACTTGTGGGTAATTGATAATATATATATGGGGACTTAGATGAACTTCATGTTTTTCATATAGTGTATATACTTCTTGCATTATTATAAAATCCAACTAAATTCTGTAGCAACCTATGCAATATCAAATTTTTCAAAAATCTCTACAAGTACAAGTCCATTAGAGAAAGGCTCTTCAGAGTGACAAGCTTCTGTAAGCCTCACAAACCATGGATGCGAGTGGTAGGGACACATAGATCTGCTTGTACCTGCTTACAGTGCTGCTGTCTGTATTCTACTTATGACACACATTTCATGTAGTCTCAGCCTTAGCCAGCTAGCACTCACTCTTTTTTTGCTGGACTACTGAGTAAAAAGGGAAAAATCAATAATTTCACATAGTCAGAGAGAAAAGAGATCTGTGTCTGATTAGCTCAAATCCGTTTGTGAAAAAACTTTTGGCACAAGAGGACTTATTACCTGTTGCTGTTCTCTAAAGCCTCAAAAAGAACAAAATCTCCCAAGTGTATCTGTATCTCTTTACTATGTATTTAATAAAGGTTGCTGATACAAATAAGAACAAGGATGCCTTTCATACCCAGGAGCTGATATCAACCAATATTAGCAGTAAAACACTGCAGCTTAACCTACCCAAAAAGCAAATTATCAGTTATTAGCAAAGCTGTTTTGATGCAATTTCTTGAATAATAATATAAATGTGCATAATTTTTGAACCATGATGTATCATAATGTTTTTGTAGCTTTAAGTGTTTAAAGGAAATTACGAGGCACTTATGTACACATAATTTACAGCATTACTGTTTGATGTTAAGTGTTTTTTAAACTAATCTTTAGTTCATTGCCATATCTATGAATGCCAAAAACATAAGTAATAAGCTAGGTCTCTAGGCCTACTGACAGCTCCTCTTCGAGGATATCTAAACCAGCAAGCATACCCAGATAAAAAAGAGCTTTTATGAAATCAAGTCTCCTTAAAGTCCTAGCAGAATCCTAGAGCTACAGCAACATAAAGTGTATTTGAATAAGGAGTCATGCTCCCTTCTTCATGCCTTGAGATTATTGGTTGTTCTATTGCTGCTAAATGGGTTAGTGCTATGAAGAAGATTCCTTTACTACAACCAGCCCAATCAGTACTTGTGGGAGGCAAGTAAAGGACAAGGATATTCTCTGATGTGTTTAAAAAGTTGTTTCCTGGCTGATTGACATTTAGTGAATGACAAAGACAACCAGACATAACTGGCTTCTCAGAAGATTCTCAAAAGCCTGAAATGTCCACAGGGAGCTCTGTCTTCTGCACTATTACCCAGATGACCTTTCAATTCTCTTATCTGGTGGTCTTAACCACTTCCTGACTCAGGGAAGAAACCTATATATGAAAAATGCACTTGTGAAGTCATGAAAACAAAGGGGAAAATGTTCTAAAAAACCCCAGTCATATGCTGGTGTTTACACGTGAACATTTGTGATCTGATTTGACCACAAGCTGTCTTCCAGTGGTATAAATGAAGGAACAGCTGCCGTTGAGCATGAATCAGAAGTAATCCCTGTAATATCAGAAATACTATACAGTGTAATGCCTTCCTGTCAACAAATCTGCTACAACAGGCTGAAGACAATGTTCAAGATAACAGCTAACTGTAATTCATAATACAATAGTATTTGGTCTACTAGCATAATTTGAGAGCTAGTTAGGTGAGCATTATGGGGCCATTCATTTTTTGAATGCATTACCTGAAAAATGAATTGCTTCATTTTATGGGAAAAACTCAGCATTTTTTCAAAAGGTATTTCAAGTAAATGGGATAAAAAGAATTGCAAATAAACAACTGTAAAAATGTACAAATGGAAAGGGACAGGAATTCAGTTTGTGTCACATGGTTTGTCAATGACCTCCCCAATGTAATTTTTCAGAGGCCTAACAGAATAGGTATATCCATATTTATGCTTGAGTGCTTCAATATCACTGCTAAATTCTAGCTAAAAGCTTTTGTTTTATCTTTGAGGAAAAGTGTTTTATATACATTGTACAGCAGCATTCTATGCAACAGTCAACATTTTACGCAAATTTCTTTCACAGCTATTTTCAACAGCAAAAATGTACATTATGCTCACAAATGTTATATAATGCACTGTGATTAGTAATGAAATTAAGTCTACATGAATGCATAATGGCTAAAGTATTTCACCAAAAGAACTCTATTTGGTAACAATGGAAAGCTATCTACAACTGTTCTATAAATATGTTGGCTTGCCTCAACTAACATCTGACATTCCTCATTCACAGCTGAAAGTCTGTCTCCAAATAGCTAGTTTTCAGATTTTCATAATTCATAATATTCACAATATGCTGAAACACTGTGAAATCCATAAAGACACACAAAACTAAAAAAATGGACTCATTACCACCTGACTAAGGAGAGATGGTAGATGGTAGAAGGCAAATCAACTGGAACACTATTTTCATTTGAGTTCCAGGAATCATATTTTGCCTGCTTTCTATTAAAAATAGTTAATGACAAAAAATGTGTTTTTGAAATCTTGATTTACTGATAAGGCTTTGGAAATTTTGTATTAAAATAGTTACCTAAACAACTCTTACACATACATATATAGGGAGATAGAAATGGATTCTCCTCTCATGCTGACTCGTAAGACTATACATCCACTGATTTCAATTCAGTTCTTTCTCAGCTACAGTACACCAGAAAACGTGAGGGACATATGATATGTACTGACTTCATACGGTGAACAATATAATGATTAATTCTTACAGTAATTATAGACAAAGGTCACATTTTGTCTTAACATTTATTTTATGGGTCAGTAACCAAATACAGAAGTGAATGTTAACATCAAATATAGTTGCAAGCACTACGATTCAGAAGCACTTTGGGGCTGATATTTTCTTACTTGATGCGGTTAGAGAATACCAAATACTCTTACAAGTCCTTAGCTGCCTCAGCATGAAAGTACTAGAAAAATCAGGAAATATTTATTTTCAGACTATATTCAGATTTCTATGTTCTATATACAAAAAGAAAACAGGCTAAAGGGTGTAAAGCCTACCTCCAGGTGTTGGACATGTGGCAGGGGCATTTTTTATCACATTTGAAGCCATAAATTCCCTCAGCACAAAGCCTTGTTTCACAGTGCTGTCCAGTGTATCCTGGTTCACAGAGACAGGCACCACTAATATGGTAACATTTCCCACCATTCATACATTTGCAGGTCTCGGCACACTGCACTCCATAAGTCCCCACTGGACACTCATCTTGGCATCTGTGAGAAAAAATACAAACAAAAATTAGCTTTATTTCCCACAAACTACAGCTTTTGGGCATTAAGGGAAATATACTTTATGACAAGTCTCTTATACAGGTCTAAAAGGCCTCTTAGGTAGAGCACAAATTTATATGACTTTATATTTAAAAGTGCCTGTCTCTCTGGTTTCTTTTACTGCTCAGCTAGCCAGGCTTAAAAACATTAGCTGTGCAAATTCCTCTGGAAAAGGTCTCCCTTCTCTCCAGCAAAGGAAACAATGTGCATACACAGACCATTGCATTTTGCTTTCCGGAATCTGAACAAAACTAAACCCTCCTAAATCAGACCTGAAGTATAAAGAAATAAAGTTTCAAGTTTTTTGTTTCAAAAGACATTCACCTGTAACTTCTTAAAGTTATCTGGGTTGACTACTCAGCAAGACACTTGCACACCCTTGGAGACACTCAGGCCAGGAAGCTCCCTGGCAATCAAACTCAGCAGACTCTGACAAAAATATTTTCTAATTCTGTTTCCAAGCACATAATATTTCCAAAATACCTTTCTTTTCAGGATTCCATTCTAAATCTCTTTTTTTTAAAAAAACTGAATTTGCCTTTCAAAAATTCATAGAATAACATGGAAAAATCCCGCAGAACCCAACCCCCTTCTTCTCATCTGGCTTTTCAAACAGAGCAAAGTGCAAATTTAAAGTCTTCAGAAAGATTTGAATTATGGGAGAGCAGCAATGACTTTTGTTTCTCCTTAAGGAAAATATATTCTATTAAAGAGACTTCTTCACCAAACTTTTCCTCTTTCATTCACAGAGCTTTCAGAAGATAGCAACTTTAGCTAACAGTCTTATTTCCTTAATGATTTACATATGAAAGACATCATTTAACCTAAAGATCAGAGCGAATCTTTAGCTGATCAGCCCAACTACTAAAAAACAATTTTCAGTATCCTGCTTCTAAAACTTGCAACTCATTTATCAGTGAGTTTCCAAATAGCAATTTCATTTGGTGATGTACTTAAGAGATTCAATATAAGTTTGATGTGTTCAGCTTTAACTTCTCGTTGTTTTATAAATGAATTGTTAAAATTCATAATGCCACTACTACTACAGCATTACTAAAGGCTCCAGGACTCAGTGCACTTAAACTATGTGATTATATATATGAAAGCATACCTCCAACTCAACTGGTTCATGCCTCAGAGTCAAGGATGACAATACTTCATAGCTCATGTGCCAAGGAAAATCCCTCTATTTTTCAACATAAATATCCTGACATTACAAAAATCCACTGACATTACAAAAACCCAAAACAAGTAAATCCCCAAACTTAAGGGCCAGAACAAGGCAACACTGAAATCCTGAGGTGTGCTATGAACTCAACAGCTGATATTAGGCACATAACATCTTCTGCAGTTTGGGTGATTTCTATGAAGACACAAACTGTATAAAAATATTACTTGATAGCACAGCATATTATTAATGTTTTTATCAGCTTATAACCTTCTAATTTTCCTAGTCCTGTAAAAGAATTTGATTGGTGATCTCTTTCCATTTTTCTTATATACTTGCGTATTTTTTAGAATAATTGGTAGTTTATTACAGGAGAATTTCAAAGATGTGATAAAAGGCACTGCAAAACGTAACAAAACTTAGCAGAGCCCTCTGACTGAGGTAAAATATATCCTTTTTGCTGCTGGTATGTACATGCCAGCCTAACCAATGCCCACGTATTCCTTATAACACTCTCCTCCTTTGCCAGTCTACTGACATGAAATAAGAACCAGATCTACAACCTTGCTTCTAACCCATTCCTGCCCTTCGAGAATCCTGAGAAACAAAAGAATTACAAAGACAGCCTGCTTTGCAGGAAAAGAAGGAGCTCAGACCTGCAAACATGGTCAAAATACTGCAACCTGTAAGGTATTTCAGATTAAAGTCATATTTCAATTCCAAGACAAAAAATTTAATTGCCTTTTGAAACACCAGTGTAGTACAGTGTGTAGATTCTCACATGGATATTCCTTCGATTTCCCTGCTGACTTATGTGTGTCTCTTCAAATGCATCTACCACCTTCTGTACTGTGTCTTCACAGATGCAAATTTAATTTTGGCTTTCAAATGGCTACAGACTAAGTGTTTCTCTTTTTCATGAGTATTTTTTCTCCTTATGTCTGACACAGATCTCCTCATGTCCTATGAACTCTCGCGTGGGAAGTGCATGTGGTTGTAGTACCTACTACTGTTGGCAGAGATCCCCTGGACTGACCCAGTGATTAAGCTGCTGCTGACTTCAGCAAGTGAGTTGTGTGCTGTTTATATATACAGGAAAACACTTCTTTCATCACTTTTCACTGCCTCAAATAACGATGTCTTGATATATTATCTTTCCAATCTACCAAAGACAATTTCTAATGGTGAAGTTGGAAAATAAAGAAGTTTCACTTCTTCATACGAATGAAAAACTTTAGGAGACAACAATCCAGCTTGCTCACTTTGAAGAGGAACCAAAAGAACCTCCCTTTCTGCTATGACTGCCAAACATCTGCACAAAACCAACTGCTTCCATCCCTTCACCGTACCTGAAAATTCACCATTCTGCAAGTCACTCAGGTGAAGATCCACAAGACACTCCCAGAGCATAAGCCAAAGCAGGAAAATCCTGAAACCAAGCAGTTCCTCACAGAAGGATAATCCCCTAGGCACTTTTAATTTGTGATGCTCCTCAGGTAAGTGACATCACAAACATTTTGTAAGACTCAATTATATCACAGACAATTTTGTTATGCTTTCTACCAGCTTCTTAACTTTGCTGTAGTAGACCTCTTGCAAGTTCAGCAGTCTGGCAAAAATAAGTTTTCCTTACCGTTCCCCTGTGTAACCTGGGCTGCAATGGCATTGACCTATCGCTGAGTCACAGGTCCCTCCATTGTGGCACTGGCACTCCTGGGAACAGTTTTTTCCGTAACGACCCTCAGGACAAGGCTGACCACAGACCATGCCCTGTGTGTGCAGAAAAAAAAAAATAAATCTGAATATTAGATTTGGGATTACAGCTTGAATGAACAAAGAAGAAAAGTCTAAAATGAAGGAAGATCAAGGAGATCTCACATCACTAATTTAGGGCTGATTATGGAAACGTCAGACTCTTCTCCAGCTTTAAACATGGGGCATGTTTCAGCACTAGAGGAATAATCTTCTAAAATTTCCATTCTGGAAGCCAAAGCCGGTGAAAAACACTATCTCTAAGCAACAGTGAAAACACTTAGACATTTAAGACTACTTGATGTCAAGCTCTTCCCAATTTATTTATCAGGAGTAGTATATATCAAGACATCCGGAAACGCCTTCAAGTTAGTAATGGTGTAGAAATCATTAATTGCTGTAATGCCCCAATTATACTACTCTATGATAAGTTGCTTTTGTCTGATGAAAGAATCTGATTGAAAGCAGCATATCTCAAAAACTTAGGCAGGAAGCCTGCTTCTCTTCAACAGGTTTTGAATTTCTGCTATTTACATTCTTGTAATTAATTACACTTGTGTAGTGAGGGGAGCATCAGATCTCTAGACTTCTAAGAAACCATTTCAACAAAAACATATTTACAGACATTTCATCAGACAAAAGACATGGAAGTATTTCAGCTAACACAAGCCACTGCAAAATTTACACTTGGCTACTTTAAACATTCCTTACATGAAAAAAAGAAAAAAAGCTGAAACTGACAAAATTGTGTTTCACAGAACTGAAAAAAAGCTAAAACTAATGAAGAGTTATGCTTAAATAACTAGTTGGAATGGAAAATCAGTTGAAGTGCTAAATAGTAGTTTATTAGTTAAGACACACACTAGCATAAAATTTACATCACTCTTTCATACGTTATTTCATTTTTCATTATCTGTATCTAGGCAGCTAATTTATGCACGAATTTGTGCAACCATTTATATTCTGTGACCAATAATTTTGTTCTTCTAACCTGAAGTGGAATAAAATGTAAAAATACTCATAATCCAAGTGAGTGGTGTTATTCAAACACACAAACAGAGAAGATCATTTATAGCTATTTTCTCTAGTTGGTGAAAGAATGATCTCTGCCACAGGTTATCTCAATGTAATATCTCAATTATCTTGAGATAAGTCAACACTCAGCAAATGTGGATTTTCACCCCAAATGAAGATCTAAATATAAAACATTATTATCTTGATATATTATCTTTCCAATCTACCAAAGACAATTTCCAATGGTGAAGTTGGAAAATAAAGAAGTTTCACTTCTTCATACGAATGAAACACTTTAGGAGACAACTATCCAACTTGCTCACTTTGAAGAGGAACCAAAAGAACGTCCCTATAGATATATGGAGGATATATGGATACTATGGATAAATATCATCTGCAAATGTATTTAAAGAAATTATTTAGGCCTTAATCATCTTCCAGGGTAAAGGCTTTGACCACCTTCTAACCACATTATTTGCCAACTGTGTTAATCTGGTGGCAGGGAAGGCTACTTGCAGCTGTGAGGTCAATTCCTCTTTCCCTATCCACTGACAAGAGAGCAGGAAGTCTAAAGATAATGTCAAAGTTCTGACATCCCATCTCCATCACCAGCATTTAACACAGTATCTCAACATTTAGGGTTTTTGTCATGCATACTATACGCATGAAAACAGGCACAAACACCACTAAAATACATAACGGTTTCACCTCCCTACATTATTAGATCAGATCTACAAATTAATGACTTCCAGACAAGAGCTAAAGGATGTTGCCTTGTCAGAGCATGATTCATATCTTCTGCTTCCCAGAATCTGATATGGTTAAAAAGGCAGTGGAGAACTGGAGGATTTTCAGTAACAGATGTCTTTGCAAGTATTTTATTCCAGTCCCTTATGCTAAAATACTTTCCTCATTACTCCTGGCTACAGGTAGACTGCATTTGCTATCCTCATTTGCTACCCTTTTCTGACTCTGCCTAAAACCTACAAATACAGAAGTTTTATGGTGTTGTGTCGATTTCAGAAAGTGTTTTTACCATCCATCCTGGCGGGCAGGCACACTCTCCAGTGACATGGTGACAGATGCCTCCATTCTGGCACGGGCACCTCTCCTCGCATTGCGGCCCATGCTTCCCAGGGGGACAAAGGTCCTCACAGCTGGGCAGGTGGTGGTGTACAAGAGAGACAACCGTTACTTCAGCACATACTCCAGTCTTCAGCGTCCTCTTTATTTATAATGATACAATTAACTTTTCTGGCCTTAAGTACGAAACAGAGAGCAGTCCAACATAAAGAGACACATGCTGAATATTGTATAGCACCCATGCAACAATCTAAGGAAACAGAACTGTCAGTCTAGCAATTACTTATTCTTAAGGGTATTTCTTTCTACGCTGGTTGGTACTCAAATGACAAAGCCAAACAACTCCATGTTTCAATGAGATTTTCCAAATTTGCTACCAAATCATTTTCACGGTGATCATGAAGAAAGTGCTGCTGCTACTTCTTGTGGCTTTTACTTAGCAGTCCAGATCAAGAAGGTTTTCTCTCAGCTACATATCTGAATGTGCATTGCAACAAGGTTTGCCCAGCTGCTTCTCAGCCACCAGCCCTGCTTCCCTGCGTTACACAGCAGTCAGACCAACAGCATAGTGTTAAAATCTAATCTAAACTTAATTTCTCTCATTAGCATCATTTACTATTTGTATCTGTACCCCATAAATAAAATACCGCTGCATACAAGGCACCAGTGTATCCAGGAGGACATTTGCACTCTCCAGTGACATGGTCGCAGGTGGCTCCATTTTGACACTGGCATTTTTGATGGCAATCATTTCCATATGTCCCTTGATCGCAGCGTTCCTCACAGCGCCAACCTTTGAAACCCGATGCACAGTGGCAGGCTCCAGTGATGGGGTTGCACAAGGCTCCATTTTTGCACTGGCAGCGGCTGCTGCAGTGAGGTCCCCAGTGGTCACTGTCACATGCTGAGGGAGTAGAAGGAAAAATTTACAGCACTTTTATAACAGTTCCTGTTGCAGCACCAAAGATACTACAAATCAATCAAAAAAAAAAAAGTGGAAATCATTATGCAGTACACCATCCTTGGTCCTCAACCATCTTGGCAGGCAATCTTACTCACCATAAGATTATGGTTTTTTTCAAATCTAGAATTTCCTACATGTTTAAATGCAAATATTTCCTTTTCAGTCTTGCAGTATAATGAATGGTAGGGCAAAAGAAAACATAGCAAGTGTTTCACCAAGCAATAGAAATTAATGAGTGTATGGTTAAAATGCATCTGGATGATGAAAATTTGGTTATCTAATGTGTTTTCACAATCATTCAAATGCACCTTTTCTTGTCTGCCCCAATGTGGTCCATTAAAGCCCTATAAGCAAACCACTCAGAGGTATTTCAGCATCAAAAGAAAAAAACCCTAATGTCAAGAAAGAAATATTTCTTAAGTGAGTTCTGTAAAAAGCTAGAAGAATAAGGTCACCTGGAGTTCAACGGGAATGTGCTAATTATATGGTCAAATGACTTGATTTTATTTTTATATTCTGTTGACTACAGCAATACAACAGCAAAACCTCCATTGCAGGACTGGAAGCCTAGACTCTCCTCTTGAAGACTGACAACCATTGTTCTCCGAGTCTTTTCCTGGGGCAAAAAACCCAGGCAGAGAACAGACACACTTTCCTAGACTAATGCGAAGTACTTTAAGAATGCTCCTCAGGGAAGGAATTATTCAGCTACAGGAGCTGTTCACTCAAGCTAGACAAATAAAAAGGGATTAGGGTCTTTTAAAGAATCTGTTCCTTAAGATTTTTTTTTTCCCAGGAAAGGTCACTAGAACATGAATCCATAATGGAGACATTGAGACCATCTACACACAATAAAATACAGAGCAACACAAAGTGCTGTATGTATTAAAACCATCCAGAAATATGTCAAACTGACAGAACTGTCCGTCTCATTATTGGCCTCTTTCTTTGAATATGTGTGGGTTTTGTTCTAAACTACAAAAACCACACTATTGTCCACAGCACACAGCATCTCAGAAGTTGTCTGTCCCCATGATAACGTATGTTCATTCAGAATGGCTGTATGTTAATTTTCAACATATCTGCATGTATATTTTCAACATGTCTGCATGTTTATTTTCAACATGTCTGCATGGAATAGAAAGTGTAAACTCATGCTTAACCAGTCCTCAAACTGTTGTCAGGAAACTAGCTATTTTGGGATATACATAAATCTATGTATGGGTGGTGAGATGTCTGAGACAGCCACATGTTCTGTCATGACTGAACAGGCATCCCTTACATGTTTTTTCAGTTAACGCACTAGTCTGGATTCAGAGAACAGTTTTCTTCCTGCTCCCAGCAAAATAGCCAACTTCAATTTCAGTCATTCCTCATGGAATAATAAATAAATATATATACATATAAAAAAACAAACAAAGCCCTTATGGCATGTCTGATAAGAGAAGAATTCAGACTGATGGTTAGACCACAACTGTTCCAGTGCAGAGGCCAGTAAAGGATTAATACGGCCTGAAAACAGTCTAGATAAAAAAGTCATGACAAGAGAAGACTCATTCTTGGTTCTTAAGTGCAAACTTGTGTTCTTTCATCAGTAGCTGGAAATGGGATATTTGATGCAGTGCACCAACATTTATGGAGCTGCTTGAAGACTTAATGAGTCTCAGAGCCACACAGACCAGAAACATCTACTACCACACTTCTGCCATTCCATCCAACACTCAGGCACCAAGACTGTCCTCCTAGACACTGCTTCACTTGTGAAGCAGTGGAGGCCTTATAGTCCCTCTGCACTTTTTATAGTCCCATCCCTAGTCTGTCTCCCTGGGATGTACCCTGCTGTCTCCTGCAGATTTACTGATGTCCAAGGTGAAGGCGCTGTGTTTGTGAAACCTGAACCTTTCTTGACTATTTTACTTTAAAATCACGTACTGCACAGTGTGTAATAGTTTATTAGTTTCCTGGAATGATCTTCTCAATGCATTCGCAGGAAATCATTCAGATAAAAAACATCATATGAAAGCTAATAGCATTTCCAGTCTCACAACCATCCTCCCGGCAACAGCCAGATGAGCAACAAATATTGACTATGCAATTTATCACTATGGCACAATGGTAATGCACTCCACCAGGACAACGGTGGCCTCACCGCAGTACAACTGCATGATAGTCCTTTATGCAAGGTCCGTTACCAGTCTAGCAGCTATCTGTGAGCTATGCGCAGAACCGTGGAGAAATCTGCAGGATTAATGGGAATAAATAATAATTTTGAATGAGACGGATGAAACAAATACTTTACCTCTGTGTGCCCTGACTGATAATCAATAATGTTCCCTACAGGAAATTAAAGTGATTTGTCATACATTGATGTTCAGTTTACTGTTATAAGACAGCAAAGCATAAAAATGTTTCCTGTGTGAGTTTGTTTTGTTTTAAATTATTTTTGGAGGTTAAATTTACCAACTATTACATCAGACTATTTCTGCTGCTTCCCAGTATTCAGACACTAAGAACGCCAGGCTGGAAGTCACACAGCTGCTAATCTTGTGGAATGGGATCATCTTTGAGTTAATGACTATCGTCAGGTTACAGACTGTCAGCTGGAGTTTAACAAGAATAGCTGCTCCGGCTGTCCTGACTGCACCAAGGTCACAGGCACACGCGCATATGCAAACACTACACGTACGCACATGCAAAAGTGTCAGCTCTGGCTTCTGAATAGATCTGGAGCTGTAAATCATCTGTCTCAGCACAAGGTATCTGTGAGAGAGAATAGAAGTACAGAGACCAAAGCCCGACATTCAGAATGGCTTTGGCACAAGGATGGTGCATCTCAGCCTCAGTAACGCCTGAAAGCAGGCTGAATCCTGCAGAAACCCAAAACCCCATTAATAAATGAGGGTTATTTTTTTGCATTGTTTATACAGAACTAGCCTAAAACAGATCATCTGCCTTACAAAAGTCATTTTCCTTCATCTTTTCACATATGTTATATTCACCTTCAGAGTTTTCTGTTTTAAACAGAAGAACAAAGTATCTGTACTGCTCCCTAACTGCTTTTGTAGCAGACTCACAGGGTCTTTTCCACCTTCACCTTGTGCTGGGGTGGGGGTGCAGGGATCAAAATAAATGTTTAAGAACACCATGGTATTAACGCCACATCTTTTTGTTGTCATTTTTGTTATTATATACTCTGTTCATCTGGGAATCCCTTGTCACTGCAGTACATGTTCTGCACATCACACAATGCTACGAATGCAAGACAGAGAACTTCTGTCTCGGATACTTGGTGAAAGTAAATCTTTGCCTTTGGGAATAAGGATACTGCATTGTATGAACCCTCACTTACAATGAGTAAGTATGGTATGAAACTCTAAGACAATACAGGTTTACTATCATAATGAAATGCTCACTGAAACTTAAGAAACAGCTAAAGGATTCAATGGTAAAAAAACCACCTTCAAGAACAAATTCAAATCTTTGATGCAAATTGCTATCATTTTGGGGTGTTGTGTGGCTTCTTTGAAGATTTAAAGTTCTGTATTTCCTAGTACAATAACTTTAATGCACATTGTTATTATGCTGGGCTAGATATGTTTTTATGCATATAGTTTCTGTGAGCAGCTGGTGATTTGCAAATTGGTACGGAGGGAGCCCTGATATTTTATAACCCAAGGTATGAATTTTCATATTAATCTGAAGCATTTGGTTACTCCTTTATTGCTCCTTATAAATAAAGCCTAAATGTGTTTTTTAACTAAATGTGGCCACACATATTTGTCTTTTTTCAGTTAATTTCATTAAAAAGCAACTAAAAGAAAAGAGCAAATGAGTCTGAACCTATTTCTGACAAACCCACCTTGATCACCTGCAATTCTACATCTCTAAAGAATGGCCTGTAATGAGAACAAAATAAGACTATCAAATCAAGTCAAAGAACATTTGAGAAGAGAAATCTCCTTAGAAACTCTGACTTGCAACTATCTTTTACGTATGCTATTGTTCCCTTTACAATATGATATTCAGGCCAGACAATGTTTATTGCAATGGTTTTAAAATGATTTTCCTTCTCTTTTTGTCTTTCTTTTTGCTAATGGGGTGGGGTGAAAGTGAACAATGACCGCAAAACTAAGATCTACTATTTTTTGCTATCTTTTTTTATCTGTCCTATATGTAGTAGATATTTTATTCTGGCTTACACATCTTTCTGCAATACACACTACTGTGTGTTTCTGGAAATATGTACCACTGTCTTCTAAACAGAGGAGATTCTTACATCAGCATTAGACTAATGTATCTTTATGGTGTTTTAATACATCTTAAAACAAAACTTCGTATCACAGACAGCAGAAACACTCACTTGGGATGCAACCCTGTGAAGTAAATATTTAAAATAAGTAAACAGTGGCAAATATGCAGAATCCCTACCTGTCTCCTCAAAACTCCAACATAATTTCCTTAAGATAGGGTCAAGAAGCCACAGCCTTTAGTAAGCGCAAGTTGATTTTCCTTGCTCCAGCATGTAAAACAAGCTGAAGCTGCCTATAACTTAAATATCATGTTTGAGTGACCTTTTTTCCTTTCTACATTATCACATCAAGGACAAGTCTATATCTTTTTGCCTTCCTTTGCATCCCTTTTTGACTCTCAGATCTCTTTTGTCTTGTCCTTACTTGCACAGCCTTTATGGTCTATCCCTCATTTATCATTTCTCATTCAGTATCCAAATATCGGCCCCTACATTTACATTGCCCATGATATTAGCCCTTTGTTGCATTTTCAGAATACAGTCTTCCCTGTTTCTCCTCAAGTTGCCTTTACAACTTGGTTCAGCTGTCCATACCTGAAGCCATAAAACTGACATGTTGCCCTCCTCCATGTCCCTACCTTATAAATCCTTCTTCCTGTGAAATCCATAAAAAGTTAATATGGCAAGTGTATCAAAACCTCTACCTGTGATTAGGTTGTCCAGAGTTTAGCATTTGAAAGAATGACTCTTCCCATTGTTCCAGAAGCAAGAAACATGCTTGTCTTAACATAAATATTCATTAGTGGAACGAATATTTTAGGTATCTAACAGCCAGTAAGCAGAATCTGATGAATCTCAGTAAGAATTTCACAATTGAAGAGAATGACTATTTATGAAAGCAGAATTTAAATTCATAGGTGAGAGGAGCCACTCACCTCAACTCTGTTTCTGACGACCTCATTAAGGAAACACATCCAGGACAAGTCCTCCCTTTTCTCCATCAACAACAGATGCCCATCTAACTTTCAAGTGTTAACAGAACGTATATTTAATTCTAATTCATACATTAGGTAGTCTTGTATTTTGCAGACATGAAAAAGTGTTTACCGTTTTAACCAAAGAGAAGGCTATAATCAAAACAAGAAGCCTTCCAAAGACATGGCATAAACCACACTGAAGATTAAGATTTTGTCAGAAAAGTGGATTAATGTCCTTCTTGACAAGAAATAAAGTATTTCACATACCATGACAAAGGACAAATGGGCCATGTATTACATTAAGGCATCATATAGCTTTGATCTATGCAAAACTAAACTTGGGTAATACTTTATGGATCCTCAATTACTCTTGGCTGATAAGGACATGAAAAGTAATAACTATGTAGATGTTGCTCTCAATGATTTTTATTTCTGAGTGGGTTTGTGTTCAGCACAACATTCATTGATTCTCCAAGCAAAAACCATGACAAAAGTAAGAAGGTTGTCACAAATGTAAATACACATCATCCTTACTGCAAAGTTTAGAGAGTATTCTTGAAACTGCTCTCTGCTGTTACAATTTGGCTAGTTGCGTATTGAAACTGATGGCATTTGCTTCCCTTAGGAAATTCCTGCAGGGTAGGAAACAGATTGTAATTTTCCCAACTGGATTTTAAACTAAATAAAAGTAAATCTCTGCTGATTCTAAAAGCTATAAATACTCAAGTGTGTTCAAAACTTGACAAGATGTATTAAGCCCTTAGTAGTATTAACCTGTTTGTCACCTTGGAGCACAAAGCAGTAAACACGGAACATGACAAAAACAAATTCCAGAGATGAGCTGAAAAGGAAAGCTAGCTGTTCTGAAAAGTACAATAAAAATATCCTTTATAAAACCTTCAAAGTCTTATTTAATAAAAACGTGAGATTATTCTCCATATTTTTTTATATGCTCTCTTTTAGTATCCTCAGGTTGTTATGAAAATATATGCACATGCATATCAGAAATAAATCTTTTTCCTCTAAAGAATACTCATAACAATTATAAAATATCAATGCTTTTTAGTAAAAAATTTATTTCACTTACATCCTTGACACAGAAATGTGTAGTAGTGGAGTTTTTTTCAGAATGCACGTTCTATTAAATCTAGATATTCTTTGAGTGTTTTGTTTCTGATTTCATTTGTTATACTGTAGGGTTTTTTTACCCTGTGGCGTATTTTTCATTTTTACTTTTTGTTTTCTTTATAAGAAAGGACTGTACTCAAAATGCTAAGCTTTAATTTAATTTGGAGATTTTTCTTTTTTTACTTCGTGAAAGCCTTTTGATCCGTGAAGTGGAAGAACAATGAAAATGTGGTTTTCAGATCCTATAAAAGACTGGAACTAGAGGCCTTTCACATGCCATAAATTTCAGAAGTCTCTTTAAAGTGCTTTGGACAACAAACACTAGGTTGGATAATTGCTAAGGGAAACACACAGAGATTGCTCTTGGTGTTCATTTTCTCTTGCTACTGAGACAAAACTGGTTAAAAATAATCACTATTACAGGAAGCATTCCAAATTATAAGCATCTGATAGTAAATGGACTGTTGTCCATGGCCCTGATTTTGCACAAACTTCCTTGCAGGACTATAAATTAGCCTTTGTTCTTTCTTGCAAAGACTTGAAGTTCATCTTAATTTTTAAATTAGCAACAAATGTTATCCTTCACGTCTTTGAAAACCTGCTAAGTGAGCCACTGACAACACACAAGTCCACCAATATATAAGGCAGACTGAAATTAAACCAATACTATAAATACTTTCACACATAGGTATTATTTAAGAAATCAATCTACATAAACACCACAAAAACATTGAGTTTAAAAAATGGTGAAAAGCATAAATGAAAAGCATTGCTGATCCAGAAAATATTTACAAATCAATAAAACTATCACCATTTACTGCAATGCCTTTCTTCAGTAAATCTCAACATTAATTAAATTTAATAACTCAGCTTTGTAGAAAATATATTTTTGTTTCTGCTTTTGCTTAAAGATTGGAACTGTAGTTCAGCAAAATGCTGAATCTTGTACATACAATCACTTTCCTAGTACTTCAAACCAAAGCACTTTACAGGACAGAAATTGTACTAAACATAAGAATAACGTGATTTCAAATACGTTGTTATAATGGGCATTTTGATATTACCTACCACAGTGACACTATAATGACTCTGTTGACAATGAAGGTGAAGGCAAGTTCCACTAATACCTGTTTTTCCTACTAGAATGTGATCTAACTTGCTGGTGGTTTAGTTTCTCAGCCCAAAGATATTCTGTCTTGCTAGAGGAGAAAACAAAGAGTTCAACTGGCAAAACTGATGAGAATGCAGTTAGGGGAACTAACGAAGTCATAATTACCGAATTAAGGGTGTGAAGTGCATGGGGAAGACACGCATAATAAGAAAAGGTTACATTTAAGACTGTTTATGACTTGCTGTCACTTTTACTAACAGGGTGCACGTGGCCGTTTGGGAACCAGAGCAGGGGGTAATTCTGCATTACTTGAATAAGCCATTTTTCTACATTTTCCATAAAAGCAAACAGCTCTCTGTCAGGATACTCTGCAGTTTCACTTGTGTGTTTAGCAGTTTCTCAGTGTGAAACAAGCCTTTCTACTCTGATCATGTGGTTAAAACCAGAACCTGTTTTGTACAGCCTGTTGAATGGCTTGGAAAACTTAAGGATGACCTAGCTCTCTAAGCATATCTTGTAAGCTCTGTTAGTCAGAACGTTTTTGACAAACAAAAAGGAAAGTAATGCCTTGGTCAAAGAAGCTCAATTTAAGATTCACAAGCTGTGCCGTTAGTGTGTACAAGATGCTGCCAGGCATCTTGCTGGTACCCACAACAACAGGTCTGTTTCATTGTGGAAGCAAGTGTGTCTGCAGAAAATAGTCACACATCTGCCTCTGCAGGGTTAATGGAAATTAGAAGCTTCACTGAGAAGCTGGCAGTGCCTGTAACTCACGTGAGTGCCCCACACAAGCTAAGCCAAGGGATCTAATTTCTGCCATATTCTGCATCTGCTGAGTTCCATGAAGTAAACAGTGAGATTTTCATGGAATCTGAAAACTTTACAGACACCCATCATAGTAACGGAAATCTGACAGTAGCAGAACTACTGTACCTTAAAAGCTTCCCTAAGTGCATTTAAAAGAAACAAGATGTTTCTCTGAGATGCCAGATTTAAACACTCATCATAATGTATGAATGAAAAAGCCAGTTCTCTTCTCACGCTTTATAAAACCCTGCAGGCAAATTACGCTTTAGAGCTGCTTGTTTTACATCCAAACCCTTTGATTACAGTCCCAACAGAGCTCTTACTAAATACCGACACAATCAAATTACAAATTAAAATACAGTGACTCAAATAAATCTCAGATTACTTAAATACAATAAAAATAGAAAATGTCTTTCACATTTCTACAAACAATCCTACCATACTTGTCATAAACCAAACCCATGAGATGCTCTTTTTGCTTTACCACTCAGGCCAGCTGGGGGGCCACAAAGTCTGTAACCTTTGCAGATAAGTCAGTGTAATATTGATTTTGGCCTTTTGCCTCTGCTCCCGCTTATTCAGAAAGTGTCCTATTGATTTTGAAGGAATTATTTGTGGGCTACTAGGCATGAGAAAAAAAACAAAATGAGTGTCCTGATTGCTTAGTGGGGCTCCATGTTAGGCTGCATGCTTATCTACCTCGCATGTACATTCAAAACTGACAATCAGGTCCATATATCATGTACTATAGCAAATACTATTGCAAGTGTGTGAGCAGAAAAGAGGCAAGAAACATAATCTTCAAATATAAAACATGGTTTGTTCATCACACCTAGACAGCCAACTACCACTAGACGTAGCAACTTTTCCAGAAGACTGCTTTATACTCAACCTGTAGTCAAAAACTCTCTTCTAATATAACAATGTAATGTGACATGCAAGTTAAAAAGTTGATATAAACAATAATCAAATTCGGAAGGGAAAGTTTGGGTTAGTTTGGTTTTCAATAAAACCTTATTTTTTATATTTTTAATATACAAACATATCTATCTTTACCACTGTGTTCTTTTTTTTCTAAATTTAATCCTTGTCTTCAGCTCAGAACCAAACAACTTATACTCCTGAAGTTCACAAACATTACTTTAAGGAACTGCTGACAGCATGCTGGTTGCACTGATCCACTCACTTCAAGGAACAGGTTCAACCACGACTTTTTTCCACTAATTTGTCTTTGACCTGAATACTGTGTTCAGTCAATAACTCCTCATCAGAATAGCTTGTTTCACATGACTGTCATTTCTCCCACTAGAATGGAAGTGTTCTGCAAATGAGTGATGACTCGATCGAAGTAGTGGTTTTTTAGATGTCTGTGTGTTATCATCATCTCCTTCACCACCTTCCACTGCTTAACAGTATGCTTCCTTTAACTAAAAAGAAAAGGCCTGAAGAAAATACATATTTGATATGGAAAACCTTTCCTGAGGAGATATTATTTAATTACCTCATTTCTGAGACCACCACTCAGGTTTTACTCATAGAAGAATACATCCAATTCTATTTTCCTCTCATTTGGGATGCAACATTTTCAGAAAGACAGAGGATGTGATGGAGAACATAGTTATGGATTGGGCTAGAATTAAGCACTGAAAGAGGACACCCTCTAGTCAAATCTTCACCATCCTTCTCCGTAAACTAAAAGTAGTCACTGACCTAGGCTGTTAGGAATTGCATAAGATTTGTCAGAAAAAGGAGGTAATGGCTGCTACAAAAGGAAATGAGTCTCCCCAAAAGTTTAGTCCCTAGAGAGGTTATCAGGCCACAGCACGCAGTCGTATGCAAAGACAGCAGAGGAAGCTTGCTGATTCAGCTTTTACTACACAATGTACAAACTTAGTCCATGCAATCACTCTGTCATTTTTGGAGAGAGCATTATAGGAAGCACTTACCATCCAGAAAGCCACTGTCATATAGGAGTCATGGCATATTGTTTGAAAATTCACTTTAAACACACTGGGTAAACACAAGTAAGAAACAACAAACAAAATAAAGCTGGAAGTTGACAGATGGACAGATGTTGCAGTAGGACTAACTCTATTCTCAAATACTTACAAATGAAATTCCTTTGATAAGGAAAACAATCAATCCTAATAGAGAAAGGATAGTACTTCGGAAGAAAAAGTTTAGTTCTGCAGTTTTTCAAAAAGTTTAGGGCCTAAGTAGAACAGTTGTGTCTGACATGTTTGTGTCGATGAAAATTATGATTACTAAATCTGGAAGTTTGCCTAATATCTCACATTTTTGAGAATAATCTCTCCCTTTCAGCCACAGTATTTCATATGGTCCTCAGTAACCATTACATCCCTGATTGTCTGCATTACAAAAATACTGGCCTGCCTTCTAATGGTTGTTCCCTTTCCATTATTCAGTTAAATACTTACATAGTTAAAATGTTTATATGATAGACATTATTACAGCATGGCGATTTCCACGTATTTTTCTTGAATAAATAATTTATCCATATCAACAAAATTATTATTAAAAAAAGCCCATCTGTTTATTTTATGTTACTGTACCTTTCTGTTACTAAAGCTAATCCAGTTGGGAATCATGCAGAAAATACAGTTAAAGGCAAAACATGAAAATCTTCTACACAGGGCAAGCAACAATAAAACTTCAGTGCTGGAAAGCCAAACACCTATCACTTACTGTCTTTCCAACACTATCCACTGCTGTTCAATTCCATTTGATCTGCACTGTAGCTCTCAGCCACATGGATAAGAAAATCATGCAGAACTAGCAACACACAGCAGTACTCAAACTCAGAAGAACAATCCGGGGGAAAAAAACATTTTTCTTAACTTTGTCCATACGGAATGGGCTAAATTCCAAAACTAATGTCCTGTAGCACATGCAGAAAAATATTCTCTTCCTCAGCCTACCCCTCTTCTCCTAGGATTATGATCTGAAACAAATTTCAGCAGTTACATTCAGCTTTAAAATTATGCAGAAGCCTTTAGAGGATTACCAGCCTCTCCAGAGGTCACACTGCTCAAAGGTATATGAACAAAGGCACTTTCAGCTTTGGCCTCTTGTGTACACATACCAGAAAGCATTTTTGCAATTGAGGCTCCTGTGACAATCCGTCAAAGGCCAGCAACTGCAGAAGAAGCAGAGGAAAAACGCTGGGTGTGTATTCAACATGAACAGACAGGTAAGGGAAATGGACTCTTCAAAATCCTGTGAGAGGAAGATTATTTCCAAAGACAGAAGTTCCTGTCTCATCTACACTGTCCTTTCAGTAAATTTAGAACTCAGCAATCTCAATAAATAACAGTATCTCCCTATCTTACCTTGTCTAGTGATATATGTTTCTTCCACCCCTTTGATCAGTCACAGAAGAGCTCAATACATAAGCTTTCAGAAAGAAAGACAATATTTTTTGACAATTTCTTTTGACTAACACACTATATTTAATCAAGCACACTAAACTTCAATCAGTATTGCACTAACATTGCATTGAGTTAAACTTCTCAATGTTATTCTTTATGTGAAACTTGGTGTTTCTTTAGAGCTGGTTATGAAAAGAGTCACATGTAAGCATATATAAGGACTATACAACAAATAGAATAACATTTAAATAGTTACGTTCTTCCTAATATAATTTATTATTAATTATATTTATTCTCTCTCCAGTTTCACAAAATATGCTGTCTGAACAACAGATCAGTTCCATATACAGAGTCGCTACAGCACCTTGTTTAGAAAAAAATAACATTTCCCTACTTTTGTCAAGTGGAAAAAATGAGGGTGAAAATACAACTGTATTATTTTTTTCCCTGCTGATGGATCTAGGTTTTTCACAATGGTTACTTTTATAGGAATCTCATACCAAGCAAAACAACAGTATAATATCTTTGCAAGACATAATGCTCTAATTTGTCTCCCTTTCAAGTGGACAGTCATTAGCAGTGACCTACATGATTGCAATGAAGCACCTGGTCGTAATGTTAGCCTAAATACTACATTTCCAAAGACTTCAGAAACAGGAACTGAAAGATGTAATAAATAACAAATTATAATGAATAAAAATAAAGAATTACTCTAAGAAACTCCATTTCAGGCACATGGGAAAAAAACCTAAAACAATTAATAGTCTGCGCAAACTATTACCTTTGACAGAGGAATGGACAGTGCACAAACACTCCAGCCCTGCCTTTGAGGAGGTTCTGCCCTCTGTCCAGAACTTTTTGCCTTATTGCAGCCTGCAGTTCCTGGTTTTACATGCAAAGAGTCTGGAAAACTGCAACTACTTAAAAGGTCATGACCTGATATTATTTTAATAATTCATTTTGGTTTTGACATTTTGCTATGTTCTTACATAAAGCCTGTGATGGCCTTGATCTTCATAATTTCTTTATTAAGTGCAACCACCTGCTCACTGTGTTGCATGTGACTGCACCCTCCTGCCAAGCAGGAAAGGTGCCAACCTGCCCCTGTCTCCTGCGCTTGTCCCGTTGGTACCCTTCTCTTGCTCCCCTGGTCTCCTGCATGCAGTCCCACGGCAAGGCGAAAGAGAAGAAAGCTGAAGAAACACGACTAGTAAGTGAGACTAAAATGCAAATAAACTGAGCAGACAGGGAGTAACAAACAGTACAAGAGAGGAACACAGCGAGGGAAGAAAAAGGACAAGTTAGTGGTTACATTAGGAAAAGAAAAAAAACAGAGATTGTGTTATAGTTAAATACAATCTATTTTACTCCAGATACTGAGTTCTGTATTATCCAGCACGATTCTAAAGAAAAAATAGCTCATGACATTTACTGCTGCTCTAAGGTAACATCTGCAAGTAAATAAAGAAAAATCAGGTCAGTAACCTGACAAATCAGAACTATCCCGACTAGTGAGCAGGGGTCCAAGCATGGGATCAATGATAATCTGCTGAAAACAGAGGACAACACTGTGGAAAGAGCACAAGACAGGCAGAAACAGGTGAAGACTCACCACTGGAGCAGTTGGGTCCTCCCCAGCCAGGCTCACACTGACAGGTGTTTGGAGCAATACAACGACCGTGGACACATTTGTCAGAACAATGAGCTGTCAGAGAAGGAAATAAAAAAAGAATTAAAGGACTTCTAACACTATGAAAAATATTCTAAACTTATTCCTAATACAGATCTTTCACACCTCAAGTATTTTTAAAAGCAAAATAAACAACAACGTATTAATATTTAATGGCATCTGTTGAGAATAAATTTCCTTAAATCACTCTATTTCTCCTAAGTTTGAAGGCTCCAACTAAACCCATGTTGATGCTATTCAGACACTTTTGGATTTATAAAAGACAAAAAATTGTCCACATTTAATTAAAAAGGTATCGCAGTGTGGTATAAGTTGCAAACCCATCTCAGCATGATTCTGGGCAAAAGGCTGTAGGCGGATGTGCCTGAGAAGGGAAGCTGGACACCATGGTTTCCACATGTCACTTCTAACCTCAACCATCTTGTGATTCTCTGAAGCAAACTCTCAAACCAAGAAAAAGAGAGAAACTTCTGCATACATAAAAACAGGGGTTCTTGTGAAACAGCATGGATAAAATACAATTTGCAACACATCGGGATTTTAATATTGATTTTTCTCAATGGTTGCACAGTTCAAATGAAGCACAACAAAACAGCGATGATTACTAAAGTAAGGCTTGAGATATAAACCGTATGATCCACTGCAACCTTTATGGTAAGTCCTAAGCAGAGCCACTTGAATTTTCTTTATAATTTTTTGTTAATGATTTGCAAACATATGCTCCTATAGTAAAGGGTTACTTTGAAACAGAGCTTTTATTCGAAGCTTTTAAAAATACTTTAAATGGCTTCAATACTCAGTACAGTCACGTAACTGACTCAGAATACAATACATCAAAGAGGAAGACTATGAAATCAGCAACAGATTCATCAAGTTATACCCTTAAATTTCCAAAATACATATACTGTAATACTTTTCTTCCAGTTTGCACAGCAATAAAACAAAAAATGTGCACAGTATGGGAATTTTTTTTGTATCAACATTTCCAGAGAAACTGTGACAGGAATCTGAGCGGTATTACCAATGAATACAAGGTGAAAAGACAAAGATGGTGTTTACAAGAAGTTTAATGGAGCTACATGTGAATCATTTCAGTTCTGAATTGACTGAAAATGCTCTACACCATTAACTAGAAAAAACAATTGAAAAAATGTTGTGTTTTTCCTAAAGAAACATGATGAAGCACACTGGCCATCTTTTTATTATGTGTAGCCAACAAAAAGGAAAGCCAAACACAGATCAGTCACAGATATTATTAAATCATAATTTATTATTTGTTATCTGGGATTCCAGCCATTACTCACATATTTTAGAGCCTTTAGTTTTCATTTTCCTATTTCTAATGTGCATTAAAATGATCTTCGTTACAAATCAAAAGGATGAAGTTTTAAATGTTAGATGATACAAGATATTAATACAAAGCTATTTCGTTGTTCTCTACTTATTATTAGAAGAATGACTTTAAATAATACATTACAGTTTTCCACTAGTCTTATAACTAGACATGAATTACTTGTATCTTTGAAGTTTCTTGCCTAGTAAGTGCTAAGCACTTGAGCCTTGAGCGCTGAGCCTTGAGCACTGAAACTCTCTCTAAATGAAATGTGTGAAAAATCTTACCAGCAAACCATAAGACAAGATGGCAGATGTACATGTACGTGTTTCTGCATGTGCATATGTATGAATACCTTAGTGAATACTGACATATTCAATGCAAATTCCCGAGTATTAAGGTTGAATACAATAAAGTGACATTCCATTGCGTACTCTGTAACACAGATGGAAAAAAATACAAAAATCAGCATGTTCTAAGAAACTGGACCCAGCAAAAAGTACTGAAGCTCCTTGAGAAGCTCCTTGCACTGCTGCTCATGGTATGCTGAGCACACAGGTGCTTCGTACAGCCCCTGCAAATCATCATCAACTGCTTCCATTAATAAAACAAACAGGTCTTAGAGCAAATGGACAACAAATGAAACTTTGCGTCAGACTGTTTACAAGGCAGAGGCATTTTGCCAGTTACAGTTGTAGTATTTTAGCCACAACAGCATAAATCAACAGTAGCTTTACTCCAGCCATTGAAGTGGTGTTTCATTTTTCCAGTAGTCGAATTACCCAAGTTGGAAGGGACCCAAAATGATCTTTGAGTCCAGCTCCTATCCCTACATAGGACACTCCCAACACTCACACCATGTGACTGAGGGCATTGTCCAAATGCTTCTTGAATGCTGGCAGACTGGGTGCCAGGACTGCTTACCTGGGGAGCTGTTCCAGTGCTCCACCACCCACTGGGTGTAGAACCTCTTCCTAATATCCAGTCTAAACCTCACCTGGCAATTCTTCCTCCTATTACCTCTAGTCCTATTGTAGGTCACAAGAGAGAGGAGATCAGCACCTGTTTGACCTCCCTCCCTCATAAGAAGGAAGTAAAGAGCTCTGAGATCCCCCCTCAGTCTCCTCTTCTTCTAGTAGAACATTCAGTAGAAGATAAATCAAGAACAACTCTTCAAAATAGGCTGGAGGACAAGGATGTGGTGGGTGACAGCAAACACGGCTTCACTAAGGGCAAAACGTGCATGATAAATTTGGTGGCCTTCTACAATGGGGTACATTGTTTGTGGATAAGGGAAGAGCAACTGACATCATCCACCTGCACTTGGGCAAACGATTTGACACTGTTGCACACAACATTCTAGTCTCTAAATTGCAGAGACATGGATTTGATGGTTGGACCACTCAGTGGCTAAGGAACTGGATGGATGGTCACGCTCAAAGAGTTGTGAATGCCTCAGCCCTGCAGGTGTGCAAGGCCAAGTTGGCTGACGCTTTGAGCAGCCTGGTCTAGTGGAAGGTGTATATTATAAATATTGCTGATGCTGCATATTATAAATATTGTTGCTTTTAAATAAATTCAATGAAGATCAGTTAAAATTACATATGTATATGCATGGCATACAAATACACAATGTTTTTCTCAAAGGAGTACATATAATTCTTTACTTTGAAGAACATAAACTAAAGCCAAGAATGTTTCAAATAATGTTCAAGGCATAAAGACATACAAAAGAACTAAAAATATCCAGTACTTCTTTTTTTTTAAGTTTATTAATGCACCCAAATATTTCTTATCAAAGTAAAACCGTATTTTGCAACCAAAAGAAATTATTCTCGAGACACCTTATGGGCTAACTGATTTTTAGCAACCGAATCCTAGTTAAGATCCCTAAGAGACAGCATCTGTAAAAGAATTATTGCATTGAACATGGGGATAAGAGAATCAAAATTTACTACATGACCTAAAAGAAAGTGTAAGGTGAAGACGTTAAAAGTACTAGAATGAGCTAAAAAGACATGAATGACATTAGGGACAGAGAAACTACTTTCTCTTTGTTTGATATGGAACTGTTGGACATGATATTTGAAAATACTTATGTGCAAGAGTGGGTGAAAAACTTAACATGAATACTTTTTCATACTGAGCAGTGTAAAGAAGCTCCAAAAATTTCCTGGCAGCAGTGAATTGTTTCATACCGTCTTCTTTTCTAAGGGGAATGACAATTATCATATGAAAAACAATCTGAGCTTACTCTTGCATATGTCCTTTTACATCTTATTTCCCCTTCTCTTCTGTGTCTGATTATTTCCTTCAAAATATTTTCCAAAATCTTGCCTCATGCAACTTACACATCTATTTCAATGGATCAATATATTTTTGTTTCCTTAAAAAACAAAGGGTGGATTTCCTCTTTATGATCATAGAGTATCAACCAGCTTGAATATCTATAAAACATCTGCTGCCTTGTGTGCTGTGCAGCAGCAATTTTGCACCATGGAGAGGAGCTGCCATGTTCCTTAGACAAACATCCACCAAGTTCCCTGAGTACCCACTGTGATGCAAACGCAGATTGCTCCTCCATTGCTACATCTACTTAAAGTATTACAGCTGAGTGGAATAACTCCCATGCTTTGTTAGACTTCAATTTCTGAACTAGAGTATATATGTAAGGTGGAACATGATAAGACTCAACATTTCTGAATGGCATTTTATGAAGCTCTTCTCTGTGACTAAGAAAGTGACACAAAGTTATTTCATAATAAAAACAGATGACATTTAGACAGCTGTGCATTGCATTATATGGTGTTAAAAGAGGATACTGAGGATTTTCCAGTAATAAAATTTGAAAAAAGATGGGTTTATTTTTAATGAAGGGTTATGCATGCATTTTATAATGGTTTTTTTCATTTTGAAAAGCCAGACATATATCAATTAACATAAACAAAGCTTGAAATGTTTTGGCTGTAATTATGCAGGTAAATAAGTGGTCAGAAGAATCAACTATGGTTCTGGAATTAAACTTCCACCTTTTAAGTATATAATTCACTTCACACCTGATTTAATGAGATTTCATACCTGAAATTACAGAGAATTTATATTAGGAAGTCTGGAGTAACAGCAGAACTGGGCCCGCTTTTGGCTTGTAAATAGATTTCCACACAATTTCTTTCAGATAAATGATTTCCAACAAAAGAAGTCTTACAACATGCCTGACTGTACTTCATGTTTAGCATTTCTGCTAATATCACTACATCCTGATTTGGATATCTAGTCTTTTGATACCTGGAAATATTCCCATTAATAAAAACACAAACCCCTTTAAAGAACAACCACAAAACGAAAAAAAAAAACAACCCAAACCCCAAACCTTCTTTAGAAGTTGAAGTTCTCAAAATTTTGTGAATTAAATTTGAATGCACAAACCATTTTTTATTGGAAACAGAAAACCCCCCCAAAACTTCTACATATTCCCCAAGGTTTAATTTCACTTTCCTCAAAATTAATTAAATAAAGTTCCTCAGCACTTATTGTAGGAAATAAAATTCACATATATCTTAAACTGCATTATAAATGTGTTCTTTCAAATAAACTCTCACTTCCATATTGTATTCTACAACACACCCCTTGGTTCATCTTTTTTACGTAGGCTTGATGGCGAGTTGCTGTTAAAGTTATGCAGTAAGATAGATGGTTTAAGAGCAAAAATAATTACTTCAGCTTCAGTCAGACTACTCCTCTGCAGAGATATCGCCAATAGTTAAGACAGATGTCAGAAATTTGCACATTATTCATAACCTTTATAAGCAGGAGTTATATGAGGAGAGTACAAACCGAGGTAACACTTGAAGTATTAATATATATCTTCAAGTTTATAAAACAGTCCAAGTACAGACCCCATAAAATGTTATCATTAAAACTAAAATGTAATTTTTTTACCCACCTGAAGACAAACCCAGTCGACACAACTATTAAAACAAAGTTTTTCTGTTCAGCATGTCTGAACGTTGCTTGCCATAGTAATCTCTATCTGAAGGAGAATATATCTATATCGGCCAAAATTCACACACGTAAAAGAAGCATCTCTTATAATATTTATTAACCACATTTAAAACTTCCCCAAGAGGTTCTCTGAAAATCTTAAAAAGGCTGCAAATGGAGGCCAACTTATGAGGCCACTTTGTTGCTTACCAGTAGTAATGTAAATGCAGAATCATTTCAAGAAATCCAGAAACATCAAGAAGATAGGTATCTGAGTTGTTTAACAGACTTTTTAAAAAAAAAAAATTATATTGGTTGTAGTGGGGTGGTATTTTCCATAAAATTTTTTAAGAGATAACTGCTTCTAGTGTCACTGTTGTCCTCTTATCAATGGCATTAGTCAAAAGAAGAGAATGCTAAAATTCTGTATCACAGTTAGGACAGTTTACAGCACAACATTTGATTTTACTTTAGAGAGAAAAAAACCCACAAATTTCCATATGAGTGCTAAAAAGGCCAGTTTCCTTATTTCCATAGATATATTCTCTGTGTGTGTATATACATTCCGTATATATACGGAAATGCTGTGTTCATTGTGGAGCAGCAACAATGTAAAAGAAGATACCCACAACACTTTAAATGCTTTGACTCTCTTCTGTCTTTGTATATAAAAAAGGGGGCAGGTGCATGTGTGTTTTTTTCAATGTGGTTGCCATTTTCTTGCAGAAGAAGGTTTTATGTTGGCTTTCTGACAGTGATTTTTCTGCTATGTTGACATAAGAGAAAAGTCCTCCCCATATCACTGTCTCTTACCATTTGATCTCAGTGACAGGATCTCACTCTCTTTCCAAGTTAAACTGGATGACACTGTCTTATCACACTGTATGCAGGCATCACCCACTCTAGTATGTACAAGTTCACTATTAAGAAAGTTGACTGGAACAATGGAAATCATGAAATATTTGCTCTTTTCTATCAATTACGAAGCTCCTCCTTGGCCCTGAATCCTCCGCTCCAACTAAAGATCATGAGGACTGAAGGTCTCCCAAGGCCTTCCAGGGTCAACCATCACAGAATTAAATAAATGCAAAGTTAACTCCACTGAAAGATCTTTACTTTTACAGAAAGTCTTACGCATTTCAAAATTGCTTCAAAAATCAGAGCAGACAGAAACATCATGAATATCAATATTAGGCATCACTTTATGTAAAAAATTTTTTCATAGACTGTGATCTGAATTTACTAGGTTCTGAGTGTTACTATGTTAATACAGAATGAATTCACCATGTGTACTCTAACTATGTAAAAGCTGTAGTCACACAAGAGAATCATCACCAAACTTCTCATGTAAGCAAACTGTTACATACTTCAAAAAGTATATTACTTAATAAAAAAAAAGTCATTCATCTAAGCTGTATGATAACCAAACGTAGTTGGAAATCAGCTCTTTTAAGTGTAATACATACATGTTAAAAACAAAAAGGTTAAAAAACTGCCAATCTTATCCCAGATAGAACTGTTTTTTTAAAAAACTGCTTTCTAAAAATATCATTTTGACCTTGCTTTTTTCACGTGCAGAAACACTTTAAACCAAATATCTTACTGCTACATTTTCATATTCCAAGAAGTACTATAAAACAAAAATATAAACAAGAATAACATGGTGTCTTATGACATTTACATACTATAATTTTCCAGAGATATAAAGAAATCCTGTTGGTCACAACAAGAAAGGCACGAATTAAGGCATTATTTTGCATTTGCATTGAATAAGTTATATCTAATGTATATACTGATACTGATTTTCAGACTCATTTATTAGTAAAGACCAAAGACTTCTCCAACACACTGCTGTGTCCTAAACTGGATTGCAAAATCCAGGGCAATGACAAATCTCTTGTTATCTGTTATTTCCCAGAACGTTTCCTGGTCAAGCTTCTCCATACCTTCAGAGCTATGTTTCATCACTATTATTATAGCTGTAAGGCAGACAATAAAGCAACAAACTTATCTCCAGTTTTCTCAGCCTCAGCTGAGAAAAAAGCACCTGTTAAAGCAGAGTGCCTTAGAGAGTTGGCCTGAAAATGCGTGGTTACTGAGCCAGCCTATCACACATGCTCTGTGCGATCTGCTCTGGGGTGGTGGGCTGCGGGCTCCCTACGCAGACCAGCCGTGTCAGGGTTTGACTCGGGAATGTGATACAGAAGAGAAGCCAAAGCAGCTTCCAAAACAGCTCACATGCTGCAGTTTCCTCATTAAGTTGGGCTTTTCACTTTTTTCTCTTGGCAAGGTTTGCCATTTGGTTGCCTGTTCAGAAACTGGGCAGCAAGCCTAAGAGTAGCCCCTGCAGTCCAGAGGGTACAGATCCTCTCCAGTCTGCTCTTACAGGGCCCTACATGTCCAGAATAAATACCACCTCAGTGTATTTGACACTGATCATTAAGGTTCTCCAGGCTTTTAAAATCTCATTATTAGAAGAGCTGAAGCAAAACCAAGGAATGGATATACCTGTTTTCCACCATAGCGTATGCCCTCTCTATTTCCTAAAATTAATAGAAGCATAGACACAGGTCAACATCACAAATGACATTACAAATAAAAGATTGTCCCTGAAGAGCTCAGTCTTTCAGGAGATGAAAACATGAAGAGATTTAGTTCCCTGACTTCTGGAAAATCTACTGTTGCAGTCAGTGTTTCAAATGTACATTCACAGGGACAAATGATTTGAAATACCATTGAAAATTAATTTCATTTTTAGCCCTACACATTTGCTGTTCTCCAAGGAAACGTTATCCTTCATAATTGCTTACCTACCACAAGTTTCCTGCTGTCAGCCCTGCCGATACCCAACTGACTTTGAACACTGTTAAACTATTAACCATACACTTTCAGGGTTCTGGATTATCATCTTTATTTTCTCTCTGCCTTTCTGCTACGCTTGAATGAATACCATTTTAAGAATCAGACCTCTCTAGGTCTCCACAAAGCTGAACAACAGAGAGAAAGAGGGCTGAGCCAAGGCCACTGACAGGCTTTAGACATGGCTCTTACATCTTTAGATTCAGGAAGGTGCAGAGTCAGGGGCACATTCCACATGAAAAGGCAGTGCTGTGACCTTTAAACAGTTCTTACAGATCTCTCACAGTATCTGCAAGAGAGACTAATCATGGGAATCAGCCAGGGTCCACACTGTGGACAAAAGTCTTCCACCTCCCATCTGTTTTTGAAAATTATATTTACTTACTGTGTTGGAAAATGCACTGACACTTGTGCTCTGCATTTTCCATATGATCGTTAGTTAGAAACACATCCAGGTTGGTTGCTTAGACATCTGAGATCCAACTATCCTGTTATTTGCATATGCACAACAGCAATTGACTTCAATGAGAGCACGTGTACCACTGACAAATAACTGAACCCACATAACTCAGCTTCCACAAGCTGCCTATCAAAAGGGAGTCAAACTAACATCGTGATAAACGTATGGAATTTCAAAGCAAAAAGAAGGTAAACTTACGGACACACATTTCTCTGCTTTCATAAAATCCAGGGCAGCACTGGGATTTTCGTCTGTACATTGTTTTTTCACCATGTCTGTAAGCAGTACGGTAACTGATCCTAAAGAAAAGAATGAATGGTTGTTACATGCAATTCATGGTTCAGAAACAAAACAATACATATTCTTAACATTTGAAAAAGATTTCTAATACCACTAAGAGGAGAGCAAAGAAGCTCAAAGAGACCTTGACTTATCTGCTGGTGAGTTTAAGTGGCTCCCCAACAAGCCTTATATCCATGGGTGGCCAGGGAGCAGGAAAAAAAGGTAAGGGTTCTGGCTACTTAACTAATATGCAAACCAGAGCATGGCTGTCTTTGCCATTAGCATTAGCTTGAAGGCTAAAGGCTGGCAACACAAATCAGTTTGCTGGATCATTATAGCTACCAGCTTCAAAAGGAAAGTCTACTGGGGATCATCCTCCCAAAGGCGAGTCAGCTTTCTAGGGGGAGAGATGTGATAAGAAAAGAAGTTCCAGTCAAGGCAAAAGATGGGAGGGCTCAAGGAGAGCTTGGACCTCCTGGACAGTCATCAGAATTTTCCAGTTGACACAGACCATAGCAGTTAAACAGAGTACTCAATATAGCTAAAATATCCTACATATCATGCTTGATTTTGACAGACACAAAATCTTTACAAATATCTACCATATCAGCAGTTTGACAATATTAACAAGCATACATCACCTATGTCGTGTGCACTTAAACCAGTTTAGGATGTCAGTACAACTGGTGTAGTAAATTTGATCAAAAGGGTGTGGATATGACTCTTGCACTGTAACTGAATAACTGCAGAGAGAGAGAAAGTAGACAGATTATCAAGCAAGTCCTTTATAGTACAGTCTGATTTAAATAAGTCCTGGTACAGAAAAGAATAAATATAACAAAATATTCATGTGCAACAAAACCTCACAGAAAATTCAAGTTTAAGTAAAACACAAATCAACTAATTTTATAAAACAGAAGATATCACTTGAAAGGCTTTTCTTCCACCAAGTAAAGAAAAACACATAAGTGAAAAGCCATCACGTCTCTACTGTGTCATACATTTGATGAAATAGAATCATAGAATCATAGAACGGTTTGGGCTGGAAGGGACCATGAAGACCAACCAATTTCAACCCCACTTCCATGGGTAGGGGCACCTCTCACCAGACCAGGCTACTCAAGACCCCATTCAACCTGGCCATGAACACTTCCAGGGAGTGCCATCCATAGCTTCCCTGGGCAACCTGTGGCAGTGCCTCACCACCCTCATGGTGAAGAAGTTCTTCCTAATGTCTAATCTAAATCTTCCCCCTTCCAATTTAAAGCTATTCCCCTTCATCCTATCATTACAAGCCATTGTAAAAAGTCAATCCTCAGCTTTCCTATAGTCCCTTCAGGTACTAGAAGGTCGCTATGAGGTCCCTGCAGAGTCTTCTCTTCTCCTGGCTGAACAACTCCAGCTCTCTCAGCCTGACCTCACAGCAAAGGTGCTCCAGCCCTCCGATCATCTTTGTGGCCCTCCTCTGGACCTATTCTAATAGCTTCATACCCTTCTCATGTTGGGGGTTCCAGAACTGGACACAATACTGCAGGTGGGATGTCATGAGAGCAGAGTAGAGGGGGGTAATCACCACCCTCGACCTGCTAGCCATGTTTCTTTTGATGGAGCCCAAGATGCAGTTGGCCTTCATACATTTGACAGCTCATGTCGAGATTCTCATCGATCAGCATCCCCAAATTGTCCTCTACAGGGCTGCTCTCAATCAAGTCTTCCCCCATCCTGTATTGCAACCATGGACAGTTTGCCCCGACTCAGATGTAGGACCTTGCACTTGGCCTTGTTGAACCTCATGAGGTTCACACAGGTCAGTTCTCCAACTTGTCCAGGTCCCTCTGGATGACATTGCATCCTTCTGGCAACTGTCCCACTCAGCTTGGTGTCATCTGCAAACTGGCTGAAGGTGCACTCAGTCCCACTGTCTGTACCAGCAATGAAAATATTAAACAGCACCGGCCTCAGTACGGACCCCTGAGGGACAACGCTTGTCACAGGTCTGCATCTGGATATTAAGTTGTTGACCATCACTCCCTGAATGTGACCATCCAGTTCCTTATCCACCAAACAGTCCACCTATCAAATCCTATCTCTTCAAGTTAGAGAGAAGGATGGTGTGGAGGACCATGTCAAAGGTTTTACCGAATTCCAGACAGATTACATCCATTGCCTTTCCCGTGTCCACTGATACAGTCACTCCATCATAGAAAGTCACGAGGCTGGTCAGGCAGGACTTGCCCTTGGAGAAGCCATCCTGGCTGTCTTGAATCACCTCCCTGTCCTCCATGTGCTTTAGCATAGGTTCCAGGAGGATCTATTCTATGATCTTCCTGGGCACAGAGGTGAGGTTGACAGGTTGGTAGTTCCCAGGGTCCTCCTTTCCATCCATTTTAAAAATGGACACAACCTTGTCCTTCTTCCAGTCACCAGGGACTTCCCCGGACTGCCATCTCTTTTCAAATATTATGGAGATCGGCTTGTCAACCATATCAGCTAATTCCCTTGAGACTCTGGGATACAACTCATCAGGTCCCATAGACTTGTATATGTTCAGATTCCTTAGGTGGTCACGAAACTCATCTTCCCCTACAATGGGAGGGACTATACCCCCCTGATCCCATCTCGTGCATTGACCCTAGAGGGGTGAGGAGAGCGGTTGCCACTGAAAACTGAGGCAAAAGAAGTTGTTGAGTACCTCAGCCTTCTCCTCGTCTGTCGATATGAGGTCACCATTTTCATTCATCATGGAGCTTCTTTACCCTTCTGTTTCTGGTTGATGTATCTGTAGGAACTTTCCTTGTTATTCTTTGCTTCCCTTGCCAAGTTCAGATCCTGCTGCAACTTGACTTTCCTGACCCTATCCCTACACCACTGGGCAGCATCCCTATACTCTTTCCAGTTTACCTGTTCCTGCTTGCACTGCTTGTGCAGTTCCCTCTTGCCAGCAGGTCTTTCAGCCACCCTGGTCTCTTCCCTTCCTTGCCTAATTGTCTGCTTCTGAGGACTGAGTGCTCTTGTGCTCTGTGGAAAGCATCCTTAAATTTTTACCAGTTCTGTTCTGCTCCCACATATGTGGGCTGTTTCTCAGAGGGTCTTACTGACTAACTGCTTGAAGATCTGAAAGTTTGCTTTCCTAAAACTTAGGGTCCTCCTATGCTCCTTGCCTCTCCCATATCCCTCAGGACCTTGAATTCCATCAATTCCAGCCCAGGCTGCCTCTGATCTTGACATCACTGATGAGTTCACTTGCAATGGTGACCATCAGGTCCAAATGGTAGCACTAGACATTTAAAGGAAAAATAATGTAAGCTTAAATGTCAAAAAAAACAAAACATCTGTGTCTCAAATGAGCAGCAGATTAAAGTAGTGTGTGGTTCATGTTCTCCAATAGCAATAAACTTTTACTAACATCACTTGATAGCTGGAAAACTAGGCAAGCCCCAGAAAACACCATTTCTTCTCCTGTCACACAAAACAGAAAAATCCCACTGGATTTTCTGAGAAATTTCTTTTACGATATATCCATAGCGAAACATCTTGAATGTCAGTGAAAGGTCTGCCCATATATTTAGATACTAAGTGGCTGTTAATTACTGAAAAATGATATTACAATTATGCCATCGAACAGTCAACTCAACAATTTAAAATTATAAAATACTCAAGTCCATACCTTAATTTATTTACCATCTACTTTTCAACAGAGAATCTTTTGGTTCTGTTGGTTTATTTTTCAGAAATACTACACTGATGTCCTATTATTATTTTATGTCCAGTTATAAGTGCAGTGTCCTAGAAATAAATCTACACTCTATAGTTGAGAGCCTCCAGACCTGTCAGTAGGGTAAGAGGAGCAGAGCCCTGTTGCAAACAGGGGAAATATTGAATCACCCCAGAAAACTCTTCAGCAGCCTGTTTGTGCTGGCAGTCAGTCACTCTTTGATTGCGCAAGAGGTTGGAAAATCCAGGAATGCATGGTAAATTCCTGCAGCAGGACTAATCTCCAGGACCAGCCAAAACACTTACTAAGTATGTAGCCTTTCCATCTTTTACTCACCTTTACTCACACCCTCTTTGACATCTTTGTACACCTATCGCAGGGTGCTAGCACAGGGTGGCAGCCACAGTCTCCTCTTCCTACTCTCTTCACCCATACTGAGGGAAAACATCCAGATTCGCTTGCTCTAACTGCCCAGAACTTAATCCCTGTTTTCTCCACATCCATATGAAAGCAAGCAATACCAATCCATCCAGCTGCCCAATCTAGACTGATAAAATATTGGTGGTGTGCTGACACTTGCCTGATTCTCTGCCTTTTGTTCAAGGCAGGGAAGGCTCTACCCCTTCTTGCTGTGAACACGGTTCATTGTAAAAGCTATCTTATTACTGGTTGGGATAGATTTATTTGAAGCATATAGTACTGTCAGTGACAGCAGCAGTAAAAAGCTTGTCGCTGGGGTTTATGCTTTCATACTTATGTACCTTTGTTGACTGCTCTGAGCAACAGCTTGAATGTTGTGCTAAGTTTACTTGGCATTCCTCCCCATTCCAGAGATTCATGCAACAAAATGGGCATGCTTGCTAGGTCTTTTTTTCCTTTCTGCAGACTTCAATGAGGGTTTTTTTTAAATACATTATGCCACGTAAACAATTTTATTTGCTATATTTTCCCTCATTTTGCTTTTGCCACATTGTGGTTTCCCTCAAAATCACTTTTATAAAAACAGTAAACAAAGTATGCACAATATACAGCAGGATCCAGTAACATTGTAAATATGTGCCTGAGTACAGTAAAGAGGTATTTAATATGGTAACTACTTCATGTACACCATAGTTCTATAAGCCGAATTGTAAACAATGGCAGAGACTCCAAATGCTTCAAGTGAAGTTCAGATAAATTCCTGAAGCCTTTCAGTGATTTCTTTTTCATAGAGAGACTTCATAAAAAGTAAATACAAGTTTCATTTTTCTTTGTAAACATTCAGCTATAACAAGCACAAATAAATGTACAGCACTCCCAGTGATTAAACATAAAACACAGTTTACTTTAAATGGAGGAAATACTGATGTCCTCAAGTGAACAGTTAGACTGTCTCAGGGTCTAGCTGATCAATCATATGCATAGTAATAATAATAGTAATAACGCCATAAAGCTTGGTTTCACTACTATACACTTTACACAAGAAAAGTAGTAAAGCAAATGACTGTGGCTCAACCTCTTCGAGTCATTGTGGTATTCCCCTTGCAATTAACATGAAACTAGGGGAACAAACAGACCGAAGGAATTGATGAATTTCTTTCTGTATGTTATAAATCTCCGAACCGCATGCAAAAGATTGAACAAATCTTAATTCAAATTCTGTGAATGTTGAATAGGAAAAAATCAGCATAAACAAGTCTGGCCAAACTCCAACATGTTAAAAATATATTTTGCATACGTAAAAAGCTTCTTTTCACTTAAATTAAAAAGCTACTTTTATTCACTTCTTGCATCCAGATGGTTGTGTAACATTGCTGGTGTCACTGCAGCATTTTTTTGCATCCTAACCCCTACTGCAGTGATGACTGCATTACAGCCTGGTGTGAAATAGTCGTTTACTTACCCAAGAACTTTCCTTGACAATGCATCAATGTCAAACTTTTTCCCCAATTTATTATTCTACTGAAAACCTTAAATAATTTAAAATATGCTAAGTAAAACAAAACAAAATTATTATGATCAGTATACATGCAATTTATTTTCCAGAATAAAATATTACCTTTCCCAGTGGCTACACACGTTGGGATCTTCCAAATTCAAAGATAAAGTTGTCCCCATCCAATAGTACAGCAGTATGACAAGGAAGCAAAAAAAGGAGTTCAAATGAAGAACCATCTTTCCAAAAAGGTGACTGTAAGAAAAATATTTAAAATACATTAACAGTATTATATATAAGATAAAGGAGCTAAACTAGTACTATTGATCCATATATTATTAATATATGAGATATAAAGCAAAAGGTACTTCAAGAAACACACACTGCTTGCCTAGCAGCAGCAATATCATGCCTATTTTGGAAGACGAACCTAAAGTTTCACGAGTGGCATGGCGGCCAGCTGGTGAACAAATCACATTTTAGAGGTTCCCACTGTCGCACCAAATTGCAAGCACGCCACGCTCAGCCTATCTAGTGATGGCTTGTGCACACCAAGTGACAGAGCTGTGATTTAAAATAAAAGGTGGCATTTGCTCAACACAGCAAAAGAGTAAAAATGGTTCAGTTGATGCCACACCTTAAGAAATCCTGCACATCATTTACTCTCAGGAGGGGTTGGTGCTACTCTGTTCATTGCCACCACCACCCCCAATTTCTGTAGCCTATGCTGGCCTCTTAAAACCCGCAGATGCTGCCCTATCTCAAGCAGCATTTTCATAAAAAGATCTTCTCTAAAGTCACATTCTGACTGTACAGTGTGGCCTTCCTAAGAATTCCTGAGCTTCCGAACCCCAAGTAATCCCCAGGGTCTACTTGGGAAAAGCTGTGTCCCAGCACTTGGGCACTACTGCACCCTGAGTATCTCCAAAAACTGCCTTCCTACATGACACAGGAAACAGCATCACATGGAGAGATATAAGTCAGAGGAACAAAAAGCAATATAAAGATGTTCTGTAGGACTCAAGGAGTGGTGATGTTTATTTTGTAATGTAACTATATAAATAAATTATAAAACATTCCTTACCAGTTCTTCAAGATGATAAACAACACTGTCGGAAGGTGAAATGTGAGCTCAGGACTTGCAGAAAATGGTATGGTGCTTTTACTAACTAATCTGTTATTTTCATGGAAACAAATTAATGAGGGGAAGAGTTTAAATGACTTTGCTTTATATTGTTAACAAACATTCTCATATATTGTCCTGCATTGTTAATTCTCTTTAAAGTTGAATTTCCAATTTAGTTCGCAAAAATATCTTCTCCTCTGCTACTTGTACAATTCCCAAGTAGAACATTATGCAAATAAAAAAAATTATTATAGTAACTTAAAAATCTAAAACATTATCCTAACTCTTTGAAAAGGTCTATCTTTTTTTTGAGCAAATGATTTTAACTTACATCCTGGAACACTTTTAATTCAACCTGTCATTAATCCACAAGTGCTAGAATGAATACTGGTAATAAGTAATTTGTAATGACCTTAGCTACTATATTTCCCTTTTGGCCTTACATCCTCATTTTTAGACAAATTTTAACCCTATGTGGCTAGAGAGGTCACAAAAAAGAGATCATTAAGTCTAATCTGTAGTATAATAAGAAAATAATTTATAATGAACATGTTCATTTTGAAATAATACAAATATTTTAAATAAAGTAAATTAGTCAGAAATAGAAATTTATTACTTTCAGTATTATGGAACAGAATAAAACAAACCGCACCAGTAACTTTATTTTGAGAGAAAAAAGTCCACTGGGCCATGAAAAAATATAGAGATTAAATAGTCTTACTTTACAATACCTACCTCAGAATTCAATATAAAAAAGCTCACAAAAACAAACCAGTATATTTAAGATATCTGAGGATACAGAGATGATCCTGTTTTGCCAAATACCCCCTGAAAAATGAGTGCTGCTGAAAGACATATCATGGTCTGTAACCGCTTCTCTGTATGCACACTGCATAGCATAGTAGTCAAAGTGCAGTTTTTTAAAAAGCAGTAAAACCAGCTGTATTTTCAGTTAAAAATTCCAATAAATAGCGATTTCTCTCATCAAAAGTATTTCCTTTTTTTCTCAACTTCAGTAAATTTCCTTCTGGATACATTTAACAAAATTTACAATTAAAAATATAATTTGCATGAACCCCCTAGTGTAAAACTTGATTGCATTCCAGATCTTTTGCTTAATTATTAAGGAAAATCAAAACAGAAAATCAGTACAACTGATTAGTATTGCTAAAGTGTTTATATTAGCAATAAAAAATGTAGATGGCATTTAACTCTTGCTGTCTACAGTCTGCACCGATACACTCTGTTCAGAGATTCACTTTTCTTATTATACATTTCCTAAATTACCTCACCCAATAATACACAAGTACGTTCACTATCTACATATATATAGTACCATGGTTTAAGTACTGAAAACATTCATGTTGTAGAACAGCTTTGCTATGCAAATTAGTGATTAGTAGGCGTATGAGAGAGTAAATAATTTATGCTAAAACAGAAAATGCCTCTGATCTCCTGCAATGTATTGTATAATTTACGTTCCTGAGCTATAAACAGGAATTTTCATACCAGGCATCAAGCTTTCTACTGCGTGTAGCATCATTGACCTTCATGAAAAAGAGGCAAATGGTTGTTCTCAAAATGCTCTCTAATATCCAGCAACATGTTTGCATATACAGGGGAAGGAAGGAAAAACATTCTTCCAACTTCATATCTGAGTTACAAAAATACATTTTCCAATTGTTTTGATTGTTAACCAGCATGCATGACTTTCTCAATGCAGATGAAATCTCTGACTTCACAATCCAACTGGCTGCATAAAAAATTTAACTTAGCCCATTCTGTTTAACTGTTGGGTTTTTTTTTCCACTAAATCTCAACAAAAGGTACATAAATATGAGTGGAACTGGGGGGAGGATGGGGCAGGGGAAGGTGAAACAATGCAAAATCTAAAAGAAGTAAAGGTTGTTCAAGGTTATGAACAAACGTTTTTTAGTTAGCAAAATCAAGTGCTGCTGGTGAATTAAGTAGGATTAGAACTGCATGAGCAACAGAGAATAGTACGATACAGTTCCTAACGTGACATAATGGACCCAAGACCAACGGAAATACTGATGTAGCTTTCGCATTACTGTTGCAAAAGCAGCATAAAAAATGCAGCAGGAACATGCCATTTAGTTAGAAGATGAACTTCAGAACAGTAAGAGCTTTTCGTACTCTGTTATGGTATCTCTAATGTTTTACAACACTGATTTCTGCCTTTCTGCAGTGATACAGCAACACGTATGTTGAAATATTCTCTGAGCTGTAATCTCACGGGCTGTTCTTACATTGCATTAACCTGCACGTACACCAAATGATATTTTTAAAAAATCTTCATTCTGTCCACCATGATTAAACTTTCAGACTGGGTTGTAAAGCACACAGTCATTACTGTGTGATCCCTTGCTGGTGCCTCTGCTTTCATACTCTCCAGAGCAAGACAAAGCCAGCACTTTGTAACAGCTGCTACCTGTAACTAGAAATCATGGCTCCAAGGAAGAAAAATAACTTCCTCTAAAGATTTTCTGGTAAAGTCTTGCATCGTCCTTCACTTCCTATGTAGTGTTTTTCATAACATTATAATCTCCTCACTCCTGAGGTTCAACTCCTATAACCAGGGGCACAATTTGTTTATAAAATCATCTTTTACACTCCCAATGTCAGGCAAAGCAAAATTTGAACTTGACCTAATCTTGTCAACGATGATTAGTCCTGTGTTAACTTCTGTGAAAAAAAAAAATGATTGCTTTTATTGATTACATTAGAGAATTAATGGGGGAAGAGCAGAAAGCGTTTTTCCTTTGGAAATCAGTTTGATGTGTCACATGAAACCTCACTCATAAACCAAATACAAATTAACTTTAATAGAAGTATTATCACGTAGACCCTAGAGTGGCTGAAGAAGCACCATCACAGCAAATGTAAATAATGTGACTGGTCTTTTCTCAAATCCTCAAAATATGTCACTCCAAAGGCCTTATCTTCAGCTAGGGGAGCTCAGAAGAAATTGGCAAGCAATCCATCTGGCAAAACTGAGACTCTGATTGGCAGAAAATGTGTGGGATCTGGACAGCTAAAAAGACAAATTTGCTAAATGATAAACCAACAGTGCCCTAAACTGAATGATCACAGACTACAAGGGCTCTTCCTGATGTAACTTAATTAAATCTGACCCTCTTAGCCCACGCTTCCTTTAAACCTCACTGCTCATCTGAATGTGTGCTTGGTACTGCCTCAGCCTTGCTGACAACCTGACCCTGCTGGATGAATTTGCTGATATATGACTAGCCACAAATGGTACAAATCCAATCACTGAGCCCTCCTCCAAAGCACAGCATTAATTTCCATTTTCATATCCTAGTACACAAAAGTAACTCTCCAGTTTTCCTCTTCACATATTTATTCCTCAGAAAGCTTTTTAATTCCCAAGATCCCTCTGGGGTGGCAGCCATTTATGCCAAGTAAGACAAGTTTAAGCCTACAAGCCAATGAAGCTGCATCTCAGTCTTCCCTTCTCAAATGCCTGCAGGTTTTGCATGAAAATGAGAATACCCATAAGGTACTCAAACTCAGTCTCAAATTTGAGCTGGTATCTAAGATTCAAAGTGTAACAAACTGATACAAAGAGTCCAAAGGTTTTTAAGATGAACCAAGTGCATGAAATGGGAAAACAATTAATTTAGACTGGTACCTGAAGAATAACCTAATCAGAGGCTGAATGTGTTGGGACAAATTTCCTTTATGGGGATAGATATACTGCTTCTTTTTTTCAAATGCCATGTTATAATTTCTATTTTTCTGTCTCTCTTTATAATAGGTTTCTGGGGAAATCAGGATTATGTAATCATAGTGTTTGTGAATGTGTCCTGGCCTCCTGCCCAGTAACTTCCAAATCCATTGGACATTTAAACTGGAGTTCATTAAAATGAAGAAGTCTCGAACTGTCAAGTTTCAAAGAATCTACTGGTAACCTACAAAGTTGGAGGAAACTAGGCTTTATTTGCCCGTAAGTCATGGAAATATCTGTTTTGAAAGCTATGGCATCATAACCCTTTAAGTAGTGTTATTACTTTGCAGGCTGCATATCCCTACCACTGCTTCTAAATAGAAATATAATAATACATGATCTTCTCTTAAATTTTGAAGAGCACCTGTTAAACAGTATTTTGGAAGTAAGCACCTTCTATATAAACATGAAAAATTTCAGATGGAGAGATTTGGATCTGTAACACTGCACATTGTTTTATAAGTGTCAAACAACCTCTTGGACTACAGTTATAAGGACAGTCCAATCTCCTGAATGAAATAAGGTAATTATGAACACCGGAGGAAACAGAAATCTCTAACTTTCAGCAAATGTTGAGCTTTATACTAGCAATGCCACCCAGTGCCGTGGCATGGTCCCACACAGCTGGCCCCTCCAAAAGCACAGACCTATTCCATCAGTAGCACAAACTGGCTCCTTGAGGATACTGTATTTCCTTGCAAATCACTCAGTAGACCTTCACAAGATCTTTTCTTACTGAAAAAAGATCAGATGAGAGTTCCACTAGGATCTTCTGGCCTCTTGAAAAGCAAGACTTTTTGACCCACCAACTTCATTCACTGTCACACAACACTCTCACCATGCAGTGAGAGTTTCTGAAGCCACTAAGCTAGCAGGGATAATATATCCACTTATCATTCCTTTGCTCCCTCAAATCAGTATTAAAAGGAGAGGGAAAGAAAGTTCAGCAGATTTCAAGTTTGCACGAGGCAAGGAGGCATGGTGAAAACAAATGCCAGCATGTCAAATTCTTTGCAGATGGACTCATTATTATATTTCTCTGTGGCAGGCTGTCAAACACCACAAGCATGGGGTCACTTCACCATAGCCGTCAATGTTCACCACATCAGAGCACTGTTCACATTAGAAGATTTTCTTTTTCAGGCAGATAACAAGTATAGGTATTGAACATGTAAACTCATGATCATTCCGATTACCTCCTGCCCATGGAAGTGTATGTTTGCAGATTATTCACATGGGAAGTCAACAAGGTGAACTGTTAATAAAAATATTCCGGCTAAATGTGCTGCCCAGTTATTTTCCACACAGATTAAAAGTTACCAAATAAAGACAGTTAAAGCTGTCTAGAAGCCAAACCAAAGTATCTGAAAAGTACTCTTTCAGAAGGCAAATTAGCAGATAAAACATAAACCCTGATATATTTCTTTTACACAAGAACTGTATAAAACTATATGAAGTAAGTATACTTATTGTCTATTTCTGGTCTGGGTATTAGTGGACAATAATTTATTGCTTTAACTTCATGCTCTTGTACCAAAAAAAAGAGGAAAAACTCCTCAGGATGCTTAATGCTCCTTTGTCCCAAATCAAATACTGAAACAAGAGCAAGAGACAGACAGACAAGCTATATGTGAGATAAAGAAGGCCAAATAAAAGGAAATTGTTTCTAAAAAGAATTTATAATAAACCAATTTTGTAAACACAGGCCACTTAAAATCTTCATAGGATGTGTCTGTATTGTTGATAGTGGCTTTGCCTCAAGATCATGTTTTTGGGCAATGGCAAAGTGCAACTATTCAACAGGGGACAACTCAGGACCAAGAGCAGCTCTCCCTTCTACACATAGGAGCCTTCTTTTAGGCAGGCCACCCTCAACACCATCTCTTTCTAAGTGTGTGTATATATTTGGAGGTCGCTGTTTCCCAGCTGATTTCCTCTTTCTGGGCAAGCCATTGCAGCTCTTTGTTGCCTGACGCTCCAGTAAGACCTTCAAGGTTTTCCTCCTCCCCTTCTAGACCCTCTCCACAGCTGCAGATTGCACAGCTACGCCCAGAGAAGTCAGTGGCCATTTTCTGAAAGAAAATTTGTGGGATGCAGAGACACATGGGAGCAAGGGGCTGGCTGGCGACATCACCCAGCTGGGATGAGGCTACCAATGCAGGGACCAGCAAGATTTCAGTTCATACACAGATGGCATCTGTCAGCCCTGGGCATCTTTCCTAGGGTGGCTGTTTGACAGTTAACAGTCAGTAATGAAAGCAAATAACATATTTTAAGAGAGGCTGTATGGTATAGGGCCTGACAGAAAAATCACATCCATATAGATAGACTTCCTTTCACCCTCTTCTCTTTTCCTTTTTTTAATCAAATAATGCATTCCTTACTGGGCCATCAGTCTGTATATTAATCCCAGGGCTGTTTTATTAGTACAGGTGAAGGCTAGAAGACTAAGAGTAAAAATGGCTGGATGCATGTCTGTAAGGAAATTTATTTCTCAACGTAGATGTTAGGGGCATGTATGACAGCTTTGTTTATTTTAGCGTAACATGATAAGAAATCTGCATTAAGTACCTTAAGCAGATAGCATAACCAGACATCTGATAATTCATATTTTTCTAAGGGGAATCATAAGAAAGGATGCAACTGTGAAAAATTTGTGGTTGCTGACAAGTTGCCTGGGACATTCCTGTGGTTGCCTAAATACACCAATGCCCTGGGTTTTCACTGCTGTGGAAATTTTCATTCATGGTTTTACCCTCTCTTGTTTGTAGCTTTTGTGACCCATCTTCTATTATCTCAAGTAGCAGCCTTCCAGACACTATGTCACTTCCAGCTTATCGTCAGCCTATAAAGAAGTATAAACACAGAAGCCAGACTCCTTTAACTTCCTATGCAATTTAGGATCCATTTCAAATGTGCCTACCTTCCTTTAAAAGTCTTGTTCTTTCATATTTCAACCCTCTTCAAAGACTTCCTCGATTTTTTTACTTCCCCCATTACATGCATGTTCTATTTTTCCACATATGTTTCCATCATACATCAGATTCTTACCTTTCCCATACTCAGCCTCTGTTATATACTGGCAAAATTCTTCAGTCTGCAGCTCCCCACACTTTTCACTGCCTTTCACTGGACCCTTCCACTGTGAAAATCAGATATATGAACACCCTTCTTCGTTTATATCTTCTAGTTGCTAATAAGTTGTTATGATATGATTTGTGAACAAATTTGTTGGTAGCACTGCTTGAGTATATTTATCTTTGTGAATCATGCAAGGAAATGCCATTTTGCATGTAACCTTTGCAGAAAATGAAGTTGTCATTTCTGTTAGCTTCTGTTCTCGTGATTTAGACTGAGCATTTCATTGCTCGGTATCCTTATCACAGTACTTTGTTAGAGATTTCAACTTTCAAAGGATCTTAACAAAGGATTTTAACAACTTCTGAACATTTCAATGCACTACTTATCCAGCTTTTCCACCTCTAGCAATCTAGTTCAAAGCCTCGATTCATTACACATACCTCCTCCCCTCACAAGGTAAATCTATTTTTTAACAAAACCACACTTGAAGGACAAATCCCATGCCTGTTAAAGTCAAAGGGAACTCTCCTCTGAACAGCTTCCAATAAGTCTACAACTCAACCTGATGAGGCCACCATAGAAAGTGAATAACATGCAAGACTGTGTTTTTTCCAGTAAACCAGCTCAACAACATCGGGAGATCATTTCAGTGCATCTTTTGGAGTTGCTTCTAGCTGGAATGAATGGAAGGACCTCTATAGACTAGCAGATCAGACCCTTCTCCCAACCTTCTCCTTTCCTTTCTCACCCAACACCCTGTCTCTCCACAATAGTTAAATTTCTACTGCTTAAGGTCCTAATGAGGCACCATCATGTGATCATACTGTGTCTATTTATATTGATGGCAGCTGTATATCATTGCTACTGCCCCAGGAGAACTGGGCAAGACTTGAGTTTTATTCTAACTGAATACCTTCCATAACACCTGTAAGCATACGCAGTTATGGAAAAATACTTGTATTTTTGAGCTTCTCCCTGACCTTTACTTACTAGCTTGTTCAATTTGCACTGCTCCTTGACACTACAGGGTGACAATTTGTTCCCATTGTCCCATCTGTAACTTGTAATATTTACAGACGTAATATGAACAACTGGTTAAGGAATAGTTGAACATTTAAGACACCTTAACTCAACATTACTCAACATTCTTTTTTTAAAAATACAAGCTTAAAACCATGTTTGCAATTGTATAATTTCAGTACTTAGTCTCCCTATCTGTCAATAGAGAAAAAATATTCCTAAGGACAAACTCAGCTTGCCAGGTGCTAATGGTGTCTGCTAGCTTTCTCTCTTTTGTGTGTGTGTATGTACACAAGTGCACCTACAGACTAGTGCACATATATATATGCAGGCAAATATACAGAGAAACAGACAGATTAAGTATACTCCCAGGTAAACAGTTGAAGCTGTAATACAAGACACTGTAATTTAGTGAATAAATGATACTTCTGAGAAATAAACTTGTTTCCAACACTCGTGGTGGGCAGTGAAAAAACATGTACATTCCAACAATGACAAACAACTTTGTATTCTATGCATAAAACTATTTTGATACCAAACCAGTAATTTCATGTCAAAGTTTCCAGTTCTGATTTATATAAATTTCAGTTTTTTCTTCCCATAATTTTCAAGGCATCTCAAATCATTCAATTCTTAAATTAATTGCCTTTAATGATGAATCAGACGCCCTTAAAGAGAGTGTCCAGTACATTGTTAAAATAAATTAATGAAGGCAAATGCCTTAGAAGCTCTGATAATCAAAAGAAGAAATTTTTGGTTGTAATTAATATGAGATAATTTCCCTTATTAAAAAATGTAAATTTACTTTCATTACAGGTTATCTGAAACATAAATGTCTGCTGCTAATTCCAACTGATGGCAATGTAATTTGAACCCAGAAGAAATAAGACCACATTTTTATTAACTTGAGCACAAGACCTTAAATCCCTCAAAATGTTATTCTGTAGAACATATGTTGCCTTCTTGAAACGTGTACCTCCTTGCAGTATATGTTGCAAAAGGACAGCAGTAGCACAAGTTCATATCTGTCACTACAAAATGGTCTATTCATAGCATTGTCTGACAAGGCACCTTTAGAAACAAGGCACCCTATTCAGAGATCTAATTTTTGCAGACATTTGTATGCCAAATTAAAAAAACCCTCAGTGATGGTGGGCTTAATGAGGTACTTTGTTATTCTCTGTAATAAAAATTAAGAGAGAGACAGAATTCTTCAGTTAATTGCCACATCTGTTATTAGGCACTTCACTGTGATTGACTGGAGTGTATGTGTCAAGAAACTGTGCCAGAAAACAGGCAAACTGTCGAAGTAGACATATAACTTATAGTCCAACTGGCACCAGCAGCATCTCTGCTACAACTTCTGCTGCTACTCAGTTAATACTACAGGAACGTTGGCCATGGTTCAGTCATTCATTTAAAATAAAAACAAGTATTTGGAATTGTGCACCTTTTCTTTAAAAGGGAAATTAAAAGCACTCAATGTGTCAGTGCGTCATCTTTCACTAATGGATGAGACACATCACCAATTCAGAGTCTGGAAGTTGTACAGGACCACATTTCATGCTCACAAGTATGTCTGCTGCCTTATTTTGCTAGCAGAGGAGCAACCAATTGAGAAGGCAGTGAAAGTGCAGCATTTTCAAAGGAACTGTACAATCATGGTGAGGGAGTTTCTGTGAAGAGTGAAAAGGGGATGGACGCTCTTCTCTGATCTGCGTGGAACTTTGGGATGAAACTTCAACTCACAAAACTGCTTCTTCTATCTAAAACCGAGAGCAGATGTTGCCAGCATCTGCCAGGTCGACTCACTGGCTGCAGCAGGGACGCTCCAGGCAGCTTAGGTTGACACTTTGTGCAGAGACAGCAAACCTGACTGCAGCTCCCTGGCAGCAGACAGTGCAAATGAGTAGGGGAAAGCAAAGCCCATATAACAGGCAGAGATCAGAGAAGTCACCTTCAGGGATCGTGTGATGCCAGGAGGAAGCATATCTCTCATCCTGTCCACAGCAGTGTACTGGGTGGTGCTGACAACTGACTTTTGATGACTAAAGACTCAGAATCACAACCACACCACCTAGTGAAAACTTTACACTGGAGCTGGCTAATAACTGTTATCACACTGCTTTTAATATCAGCTAATCTTCTTTTGGATTTAAAAACCAGACTCTGAACATCTACCAGTCCTGATATTTCACACAGGCTTTCTACTAAGAGCACAGAAACATATGTAGCTATTGCCAGCAAGGAAGATGGACAGGCCAGCTGCCATACTTCTTAAAATTACTTCTTCTCATCCATTTTATCCAGTAAGGAGTAACGGATTATTTGACCTTCCTTACTGATTTTCTACGCTGCTCTAGAGAGTGTGAAGAAAGGTAGGAATGTGCAGAAAAGCAACAAAAAAAACTGTATCTGCTCCTGAAAGGCAGAAAGATGCCCTTGTATTAAAAGCTAAAGCAAAACTGTCTACCACAGGCTGGGATAAGCAACGGGCACTTTGTCTAATCCAACCTATCAGCTGCCCAGTGAACTAATCCATGAATAAAACTTTCTTCTCTCTGGAGGGCAGATTGGGACACTTTAATTCTCTCCCTCCAGGGGAGCAAGTGACCTTTTTTTGGAGAGAATCTTCCCCAGTGGGTCAGATGAGCCAGTGCAGATGCTCTCTGTCACTGTCTGAAGGTTTTTGTTGCGCTCGCACAAGTGCAAGGCTGCTCCACACTGCAAAGGGTTTCAGCAAGTTTCTGCATGGCTCTCAGTCTCTGAGGTCTCTTTTCTTTCATGTCTCTTTTGTAAATATGTAATCTCCCTCAACTTCTTTAATTTAGCAAAAGATAATAACTTCACATGCAGTATTTTTATCAATACATCTACAACAATTTTTCTAACACTTTAAGGATTTTGCTCTTATGGCTACTCTTAATAGCCACATTGTACATGGAAAGAATTTAGACTCCTATCTAAATGTTTTATCTCATTTCATTATTAAAATCAAAAGCAGAGCTGGAAACAGATCTAGGTCTGCGAGTCTACATATTCAGCCTACCCTTAGAACCCATGCCTCCAGTCTATATTTTGCCACAGTGGCAATAGCATATATGTTATACTTACAGTGCTTATTACAGTGCGTGTAGCATCAGAATCATGAAATACAGAGTTTTGGGTCTTAGTTGTTTAAAAAAGAATCACCAAACACAATATCCTGACTGACAGAAACTTTAACAGACTTTGGTCATCTCTGAAGAGGTGAGTAATGCCCTCTTGTCTACCTGATTTTTCATTTCTTTATTTTTTCTGTTGGTACTCTTATTGTAAATTCCAATGAAGAAAAACATACATACATGCCTAAGAGAAAACTTTAATGTACTAAAACTTTGGTATTTCCCTTGAGATAGGCAATACAACAGAAAGGAGGGTTATTTTTAGAAGTGTAGTAAAAGAATCCTACAGGAGAAGAAGAGTAAGCTTAAATTATGTCCCAGGATGCGGCCTTCATTGACGTTTCTGAATGCTGTTAGACATCTTTGGAGTAACTGCAGCGGATTTCTACTTCACTCCAAAAACCTCCTACTGAAGACTAAGAGGCCACAAACTTGGACTTTCATTTACATCTTCTCTCATTGCTAGATGAGCAAAAGTATTTCCTCCCTGCATCCCAGCACTGCTTTAGCAAAGCAAACTAAACCAAAATCTATTTTCTGAAGCTGATCCACTGAAAAAATAAAAAAACCAACTTATAAAAGGGTGTGGTACATACAGGAAGGTTGACAGTCTGCAAAGACTCAAAAAAATTCTTCTCTATTTCACTGGCACAGACCAGAACCTCAATTTCTATTTTTTGAGGTTCACTTATCATGAACGCATATCCTGGATATTGTTATTCATATATAATGCAAACTGGCATGAACTAGTGTTCAGCAAGAAAGAATGGAGCATATCTCAAAAGTGCATTAAAGTTACAGAGCAACAATATTGTTCCAGACATGAGACTAAGTCTCTCAGCTCTCTGAACTGGGTTATGGAGACGGAAAAAACTACTGAGAGCAGCAGAGATATTTAAAGAGAGGAAGCAACTCTCTTGCTGTGTTTTTGTTTAGTTTCTTTAACAACTACTCACTCAATCTTCTTGTTCAATAAATAAAAACGAACTCTTCTGTGGGTTCACAGTTGAAACGACTTCTCTGGAACTAGTGAAACTCGCTTCCAACCAGTACCATCTCCGTCTTAGAGTGATGAAACCCTATAGCATAATCACATAGCAGTATTTGAAACTTGTAGTGCATTTAATACAAAATAACCCTAAAGCATAAAAGTACTAATGTTGCTATGCATTCTCAACAGAGTCCATTATAAAGCTGGCAATTCTGCCTTTTTTTCCAAAAGAAAATTTAAGAATCTACTAAAAGGTACCCATTGTTTCGGCTTTGGTGGAGGCAGCTTTGGGATTCCTGCAAGACGTGTGTGTCTGTGTGTGTCTGTGTCTGTGTCTGTGCCTCTGTGAGCATGTTTTCATAGATCCTACAATGCATTATGCAGGCGGCACACAAAAGATCTGTGTTCATGCACCTCACTTACATCACTCTGAAAGTCCACTGATGTCACTTGAGCTATTGCTGATCTACTCATTGCAATAAATAAAACTGGGACCACAGCCTCCGTTCTCTTATGCCTTTTACTTTAAAACAAATGAATCTAGCTAAAATTAATTTATAAAAAATTTAGAACGTATTTTGCACATAGCTAAAATTATTAATTAAATCTGCCCCTCAATGTAAAATACGCACTTCAATTTCACTGGTAGGTACTGTTCAGAAACAGTTGTTATTTATAATATCAGCCTGCAGAGAAAAAAAAAGAAAGGGAAAAAAAAAGATTAAAAGATCAAGTTTCTCTTCACTTCCAAACAAGCCTGGTCACAGCTGTACGTCAGCTTCCGAGCAACTGCTCTGCAAACACACAACAGAGCTTCTGTCTTCCCACAGAGTTTGCTCGGGTCACCCACATGTGGCGTGGATTAAAGTAGCACTAAAGCTCCATTACAGCACAGGCAGAGCTGCAAGTAAAACACACAAGTCCGCAGTGCCACTGGTAAATACCCTGTCGGGTGCTCTGCCCCAAGGGGTCTTCCTCAGGAGGACCCCAGGCACATCTTTTGCACCATCTGTGGCCAGGGTGGTAAAAAGGACTCAAACGATTTTTTTACCTTTACATTTTCACTGTCTAAGCAGAAAGAAGCTGGAGGGAAGGAGACAAGTGTATTAAGAGGCAGTTTGTAGGAAAGAAGAGGATAGTGAAATGACAGCCTATGATTTTGGTGGCAATGGAACAGTGGAGTGAGGCAGCCTGTGCAAATTATAATATTTTCTTTAGAAACACCTTTGCCAAAACTGAAAATCAGAGTAAGGTGCAGTCCCCATGTCAAATACCTGAGAAGATGGCACAGAAGCTCCCTATATGGGCATTCTTTCCATGCTGGAAAGGCAGAGCTCATTCCTCAGCATCTGGGCAGGCTACACCTGGACTGCACAAGACCACCTGAAGTCCATACCCTGGCCAAGGTTTAAGACCTCAGTCCCCTGCACAGGAAGGGAAAAAAAACAGTTTTGCAAGGGTTGTTACACTTGGTAGACCACCAGCCTTCCTGCACCTCAGCAGTCAAGTGGAACAGCCAGCAGGACTGTGGAGGTGATTTTTTTTTGCTCCTGGACTTCCAGATCCTGTCTTCAAAAACATGACACTGAGAAAATGCAGAGTGTTATGTATTATGTCTTTCCCACAGACATCAAAAGCATCATTTCCATAGCGCAAGAGAAAAGGGACTCCTAACTTCTATGCAGTCTGGTGCCCTTCTAACACAGTTTAAAAAAATTATAAAGTACTGCCACTCTTCTTGAGGATTGTTTGAAAAAAAAATAATGCCTGTTCAGCAGCTTTACCCTCAGGAAGCATTTATTCACCTAACTTACCCGGAGAGATGAGTAAATTTCTTAAACCAGCAGCTCAATCTCCCCTAAAACCAGCTGGAGTGTATCCTCAGTATTTCTTTCTATTAAAAAGATTACTAAAACATATAAGGTGAACACTGGAGAAAGAAGCTGCTCAGGAGCCTACCCATTCTAACCTTGCTTCCCAAACCAAACACCTTGTGTTTTTTTTTTTTTATACCCAGGAGCATTAAGACTCTTGAAGCACACTGAGCTTAAAGCAAGAAACAACAACCATGGACAAATCACCGTCTAGCCAAAACTGGCTGAGATTTTTACTGACATGTAAACCAAAATCATTAAGCTCTCTAGTATTGATCTTTGACCACAAGTAAATTGGTATGAAAAAGAATTCGTGGGTAGAAGCGCCAAGTCCATACGGAGCATGCAAAAAACTCCTGAGAGTTGTGTTTTTGGAGTACAGGGTGTGAATGCAGGAAAGAGCTGGCTGCCAGGGGCAGCCCTCAGCACAAGCTGAATGAAGCAGGACTAAGCTTAGCCCTTCATTGGTGCAGGCTGGAGTAACAAAATCATCAGCTCTTCAAGCACTTGTATTATGTATTTAAACAGAGCTACCATGTTGCTTCTTGATTTATCATTTGTACCCCAAACACAAAATACAGCCTGATCCTCTTCAGATTAATTCTTGATGACACAAAACTCTTAATATAGGCATAAGTAATTCTGGTGACCATCTCTTCCCAAAGTATAGACAGAAAAAACACTCAAGGAAAAGCCTAATGACAGAGAACTGAATACAGAAAAAGATTAACTATTTAACAGTACTCTGTCACCAGTTATGAAAAAATGCTTTCTGTTCCTCTTTGCACTTCAAAAGCTCATCTAAAGTAAAATATGCACTAGGAAAATGTAAACAAAGTAGGAAAAATATGTCAGTATAAACAAAACATGACTGTAGAATATGAAATAACTATATTTTTAATTTCTCTATTCAGAAAATGTAACAATACAAAATGAGAAAACATATATATGACACTGAAATCAACGAAATTGAACTTCTGTACTTTATTTCTATACCAGTAGTAACAGACCGACAAATAGCTAAAAAATGCTCTGTAAATGACAGTTTTCCTTTAAACTAAGTGTTTAGGCACAAACACCATTCAAAAGCAAATGCTTATTTAGCAAGGTCCTCAATCCGAATAAGAAAAAAAGTAAAAGGAAGAGATGGAAAGCAGAGTGGAAATAAGAGAGAAAAGAAGACAGAGGAGAGAGGAGAGAGAGGGGGAAGGGATTTTTGAGAGAAGGTATGAAGGAGTAGGAAGGAAGAGTGGAAAGGAGGGAGGGAGGGAGGGAGGAAGGGAGGGAGGGAGGGAGGGAGGAAGGGAGGGAGGGAGGAAGGGAGGGAGGGAGGGAGGGAGGGAGGGAG